>CM052333.1:3493969-3526489 GCA_028455615.1 Lasioglossum zephyrum
CGCTTTCATGAATAATTTCCGGCGGTAATTCTCGTAGAATAATACTCGAAACGAGTTCACTGTAATAACAGAGAAAATTCTAGGAAAAACAAAAGTAACGAAATACATAATAAATAATAAGTGTTCATGCGTCAGAGGCGGTAGGCGAGCGTGGGTCGCGCGTGTCGATCGGGAGGAACGGAGGAATTAGATGGGGAGAGGTTGAAGCTGAACACGAGCCAAAAACTGGTGACACGGTCCCGAGGAGATATCTCGTGACATCTGTCGTTGCGAAAGAAATCCGAGTGTGTGATGCGTTTATCAGCGGTCCGACGAAGACTACTCGCCGCACAAAGTAGGCCGAGAATCCGACTTCAGGCCCTTGTGACCTTTCGTAGTTTGTGGTGACCTTCAACAGAGGTTGGCCTCCCGGAACTCAACGCTGCTGCGCGTTCACTCCACCCGCTTCGGTACACGTCTCGTCTCTCGAGAACTTTTCCTGTTATTTTCTCGGACGATACGCTGCCACAACCAGTGAATTCTTCCCGCCAAAACCGTCCGAGTGTCTCGTTCTGTGTGTATCTCGAGTAAGTCTCCTTTTTTCTTCTTTCTAGTCGAGCGCGGTTCAACAGACCCGGCGAAACCCAATAAAAGTGGTAATACTCGGGCGCTGTCATTGACCTTTGATAAACCCGTAGACGCAACGTGCTCGAAGTCGCGAGAGCACCACATTTTATTTCCTCGTCGAACTTGACTCGTATTCGCGAGACGTATACCTCCGAATTCCGATCCACATCGATCGTGATCTTGATCTTGAAACGGCACGGTCTCGATCGCTAGTACGATTTAAACGAAACGCTGCTCTGCGATATCCCGTGATTCGAACTGTGCCGTTGAGAAACATTCTTCCGGGTCTTCGCTATTTCCAAGTGACTCTATTTACGATCTCGCTTTCGAATTGTTGATTTTTTCCTCGTTGCTCCGTAAATATTCGAGTAAGAGAGTGCAGTGTATTTCGGAAAGATAGACGCACCGTGTAAGTTTCGAAATGTAAAGATTTTCTCGGTGGAATTGTTCTTAATTATTATTATTATAACAAGTATTTATCGATCGAAATCTGTACGAACGTAGATTGAAGAAGAACCAGCAAAATGTCAAGGGAACGGGCATCCAAAAGATTCTATCGTATGGATAGTAGTAATGATTTGACTGAATTCATGGATCGTGGGTATTCCGCTCAACACGAGAACCGATGGAATTTCGAAGTCGCGTGGGAGGCTGCCAACAAAGGTATGGAAATTGTGGAATTGTTGTTACAAGAAGGAAGAACACCGTTGTATACTTTGTATTTTCAGTTGGTGGTATATATACGGTAATACGTTCCAAGGCATTCGTCTCGACAGAGGAAATGGGTGATCAATACTGTCTCATCGGTCCTTACAAGGAGAGCTCTGCCCGCACGGAAGTGGAGGAAGCAGAATTTCCACGCAACAGTCCTTTGCACTTAGCTGTTCAAGTTCTCCGAGACCAGGGATTCAAAGTAATCATAGAAAACATAGAAAGACCACACATTCGCACCGGGAACATTTCTTTCTTCTAAACCAGAAGGATTAGTGTATCGGATAATTCGTAGAAAATGATTTTCACGTTGTCTGATGAAGTAATTCTCTGTGAATCACTGTTGTCTTGAACCATGCGTATAGTTTTATCCATTTATTTTAAGACAGAAGTGTGAAGCATCTCGAAGCTGGTACATGCGTCACCTGGTGTAAATGTGTTAATAACAACGTAACGCGTGTAACAAGGAAGAAATGGCAAAGACAAAGAGCAAACCGATTCGATTATTCAAAACAAATCATTCGGAGCGGCAGCAACAAAATTATTTATTCCGTGCCAAGAATAAAGATTTGGCCACGGACCAAGTTCGAGGCCAGAATTAATTCAAGGGCAGTTGCCCCATTAGGCGAATCACATGGTTCTTCCTTGTTTTATCCTGCTCGCTTTAAATACAGCTTGAACGTAACAACTTTCTCCCTATATTATTGTAAAATAAGAGTTCTTGTCGAGGTGGTAACAGGAACCTGGCTGGTGGATGGAAACCCGCAAATAATCCTGTTCGACATTGGAAGCGCAGCCTGGAAGTTGGACGAGTACAAGCAGGAACTATGGAACACCTGCAATCTTGGTATTCCCCATCTCGATATCGAGGCGAACGACGCTGTCATCCTCGGTTATCTCGTCTGCCAATTTATCTCAGAGTTCAGGTACGAACACAACTATGAAACACGGAATTAGACGAAGTGGGAACAAATTTTTCCTGTATCTCGATCATAAAACTTCATAGAGCACAATGAGACACTGCAATCAACACCCGGGACTCAGCCTAAGCTGTAACGAAATCATTAACAAACTCTTAGACCTAGAAAAATCAGATAAATTGTTTCACAATTTATGTAGAATCTTTAAAATCGAAGTGAGTTGCGAATTTTTATAATTGTACTTTAGGAAAGCCGCCGAGGGATATTCCGACGTTCCGCCCCGCGTGGTAGTTCACTGTCACGAATGGCAAGCGGGGGTAGGTTTGATCGCCTTGAGAACCAGACACGTGGACGTGGCCACGGTTTTCACTACGCACGCCACGCTTCTCGGTAGATACCTTTGCGCAGGAAAGATTGACTTTTACAACAATTTAGATAAGGTATTCTATCTAAACTATTAGATGATCATCCTGTAAGTCAAGCAATTCTTACATGCTGATTTACTTTCGTTTAGTTCAACGTAGACGAGGAAGCTGGGAAACGGCAGATCTATCACAGATATTGCATGGAACGAGCAGCCTCCCATTTAGCCCACGTGTTCACAACCGTTTCGGACATCACCGGATTGGAAGCCGAGCATTTACTGAAAAGAAAACCCGACATAATCACTCCGAATGGACTGAACGTAAAGAAGTTCGCCGCGCTGCACGAATTCCAGAATTTACACGCTGTCAGCAAAGAAAAGATACACGAATTTGTTAGGGGACACTTTTACGGGTAAGTACGAAGAGATCAAACGAGTATAGGTTTTTGCAAACATTATATATCTTGTCTATTTCTAGTCATTACGATTTCGATCTGGATAAAACTTTGTACTTCTTCATCGCTGGACGTTACGAATTCGGGAACAAGGGTGCGGATATATTCATCGAAGCGTTGGCCAGATTAAATCACTATTTAAAATCGTCTAAACCCGACATGACGGTGGTCGCGTTCCTTATTTTCCCAGCGAGAACCAATAACTTCAACGTCGAGTCGTTGCGAGGCCATGCCGTAAGTCGAATGATTCTACCTAACAAACCGGAAGATAAAGCTTTCAAGTATGTTTACCAATGATTTCACTTTTTTCGTGGTGAAGGTCACGAAAGCGTTGCGAGACACGATCAGCGATATTCAACAGAAGATTGGGAAACGCATGTACGAGCTATGTCTGTCCGGACGTATGCCTGACGCCCAGGATCTCTTACAGAAAGAGGACACTATCAAAATCAAACGGTACGAAAATGTATGATTTTGGTAACAAAAAAAAATTAGGAGTTACGCGAAACGTTTGGGTATCCTTACAAAATTGCTTTAAAATCAAACTCTATAAGAAGCTGGTATTGTATGTACAGTGTAATATTTAAAACTCTGTAATTCTGTGTGCTAGGTGTTTATACGCTCTACAAAGGAACGGCTTGCCGCCAGTCACCACGCACAACATTGTGGATGATTGGAATGACCCGGTGTTGAGTTCGATCAGAAGATGCAATCTGTTTAACACTGTTCACGACCGCGTAAAGGTAACCAGAGACACGCTTATTATTCACGGCTAGATGTCGGACACGATATACTCGTGTTGGCCGTATCGATTACCATTGTCTGTTTCGCAAATTGCAGATAGTATTCCATCCAGAGTTCCTCTCGCCAACGAATCCATTGTTCGGTCTTGATTACGAAGAGTTTGTCAGAGGATGCCACTTGGGAGTATTCCCGTCTTATTACGAACCATGGGGTTACACTCCTGCGGAATGTACCGTCATGGGTATCCCCAGCATCACGACGAATCTGTCCGGATTTGGTTGCTTCATGGAAGACCACATAGCCGATCCAATGAGCTACGGCATCTACATCGTCGACAGACGGTTCATCGGCTTGGAGAACACTGTTCAACAATTGGCTCATTACATGTTCGATTTCGCGCGACTCAGCCGTCGACAGCGTATCATTCAGAGAAATCGAACCGAACGACTCAGCGATCTTCTCGACTGGAGGAATCTTGGCATCGTAAGCTTAATTTTGCATTTTTATTTAGCCGTGTAGTCTCTTAACACAATTTCAAATAACTCTTAAGTTGTTTGTTGTACGAATAAGTTGTTGAAGAAAAACTTCTTCGAAGAAGCCTCATTACGAGACTCATGTTCATGCTCAACGAAGTTGTAAATCCTGTTCTTTTTCTCGCAGTATTATCGTCAAGCCAGAATAAAGGCTTTAATGAAAGTCTATCCTGAACTGGCTTCGGAGTACGCAGAAGGTGGCGTAGGACGTTTCAGTTATCCAAGGCCCATCAGTGAACCTCCATCGCCCTCATCTTCGAGACATACTACTCCGGCTGCTTCGATTCACGGATCAGACGACGAAGACGAAGACGAGGTCGACGAGGAGAAAGAGGTACGTAACTAAAAGGCTTCTTTAGTTTTTCATATTGATACTTTGCACTCGATACTAATCGAGTACTGTAAACTGAAATGATTTTTATTCACAGCTGGAGGAGCTGCGCCAGACAGGCACCAGATAAAAGTCGAACGATATCGGAGGAGACTAGAGTACGATCAATAATTATTTTACGCTAGATAAGTGCGTGGAGACTTTGCAACAGTAGTGCCCACAAATCTCACCGTAGCGACGCGGCGGTGTTATATTTTTCTCTAACTCCGTGAAGAGTCAATCAACAGAGCCTATTCATCACATATTCTTTTTTATTCTTATTTATATATATATTATATATATATATTTTTTCAGCAATTCCGCACTCATATTTCTCAATGAATTTCCGCACCATGCATCGATCATTTTTTGTCGACAAACGAGACAGTATGTAGAACAGTATTTACACGACACACGCAAAATTATTACGAACAACAGTCTTCCACGAATCGAACTCGCACCGTATATAAAAATGTTCCATGAATCAAATGATGTTGTTGTATTTTGAAAACTATATTTCATGTTATGCATATACATATATATGTAGTGAGTGGAATGTCCTATTGTATAGAGAACGATTATATTTTGTATGAAAAATCGGCAAACGAATGGAGAATTTCGTAACGTCTTGTTTTTCTTTTTTAGATTTATCCAATCACATATTGTTGATGCATTGTTTTCTGAAAATAAAATTTTTTCAATAAACGTGTATATATATATCCGTACAGTTTCTTCCGGGAAGAAATCTATACATATACATACACACGAAACACGCGCGCATTAATCGAGCTTTCGTTCATCGAAAGAAAAAAAAAGGCTAAACGCTTCAACTCCGTGGCGACTTTAGTTTATAAGAATTATTATATTATTAATCGTTAACATAATATACAAAACAAAGTGATAAAAAGTTACAATTCTCTTACGGACGAAATTATTTACGCTTAAACACGTTTCTCACGATTACCAAGAACTGTCTTGCTGCATTTGCGAAAAGTCGAAATAAATATATGCAACATAATTAAGTAAACGCGTAACACAATTACATAACAATACGCCTTAATCGTAACAAGTACAACAATATACAAAGCCACTAATAATCTTTGCGACCGGTTAAAAATATCTTATTAATGTCTTTGATGATTATTACACTGAGAGACAGAGGAGAGAGACAGTGGAAATTTGGAATGGTTGATTACCACGCGAAGCTTGGGCAAATACACACAAACGGTGAGATGCATGAGACGAGATTCGACATTTCTTCTCTTCGCGTTCCGCTTTCGTGGTCGCTTGCACGATTCGCGCGCGCGGACAATGAGGACGATGATAAAACGATGATGATGAGCTTAGAAAATGCGGACACGTCGAATAGAAAATATTTTTCGGTCTCTAGAGCAGAGCTGAGCATTTATGTCTCGATTCAGACAAGACTCCCCACATCATCGGTCGTAACCATGAAGAAAGGGAACTTGGTGTGGGAAGCAAGGGTTTGAGGGGCCCCTGACGTGCCCAGCACTGCTCTAGAGCAGGGCTCCGAATTAGTTACTTGGGACAGCTGATTTTCGAAGGCTAAGTCCCCTCGATTCAGTCGCGTCTTTGGCTTCCCATGGCGGTCCTAGGCGCCTGAGAAAACCTCCGAGAGCGTAGCCTTAGAAAATCGGCAGTGGCGAGTAAGTAATTCCGAGAGCCCAGCTCTCGAGCGAAGCCAGGCAACTTCTTCCCCGCCGTCCTTGTATGACCTCCAACTGGGGTTTGCCAGGGAGAGCTGTTTCACTGAAAACTGGGGAAAGAAAAAGCGGTTGCCCGGCTCTGCTCTATAGTATGCGATCAACACCTCCACCAGCCAAGGGTCGGACCTTGTGAGACGGTTGTCCGGCCGATAAGGATTAGCTATCGGTATCAGTCGCGACGCGGTGTTATATACTTCTATGTGTACACGTCTCTTCAACGCCGAATGAGATAACCGATACATTTTTGATTATAAGCAAAATTAATCTCTATGAAGCGACATCGTGGCTCACATCTTAACCTCTTAGGCACTATGCGCCACTATAGTGGCTTTTGTGGATGGATCATTTACACCTAATTCGCGTTGAACTCTGCCGTACAGAGAAACAGCCCTGCGCAAAATTTAGCCGTGCCTAAGAGTTTAATCCTTCGACTACCACGTTGCTGAAGTCAAATAAGCTTCGGCGAAGGTGTTGACGCATTGTTGTTCGTCGTTCGAAGATGATCTGTCGCGCTAGAGACGATCGGAAAAAGAAAGACAATTCGCGGACTGCTCTCTCGATCCTCGCGAAGCAATACCGGGCCATTTTTTACTAAGTGTCGACCCTTAAGCGGACTCTCGAAACAGTCTTTGATATTAATTTTTAACGAATCCTAGTCCACTTAAGGATTACCTACGACTTACACTGTTCAACAGCGTCTCTGGACTTCCACTTCGAGGTACGCGTTTTAGAAGAGGCATGCAGTGGCGGCGCACTTTGAGTGTCCTTGTTATTCGAATCGCTTCATTTCATTCGGAAGAGTTCACGGAACTCGTACCGTATAGTTTTGTGATTGGCATCACGGAAGAAGATGTGTCGAAATTAGAAAAATGCACGTGTCTCTGTTTAAAATTGATTACGTAAAACGCTCACCGAGAAGTCCGAGAACAAGTTACAATATGTTGTACAGTGTTAGTCGTAAACCGAACCGAGGGATATGTTACAAGGTTTCTCGATGACAGATGAACGATAACGCCTAAAGGAAAGAAGCGATGAACACGTCTCTCGCGGACGGAGTACGCGGGAATATAACGATCGTTTGTAAACCTAGATGGCACGTTTTATACATTACATACAATCCGAAGTAACTCTACGGAGAGGGGGAGGAGGGGTCCGTCAGAAAAGTAACTTTGGGGGATGGGGAGAGGAGGATTCACGTTAAAATTCGTTAATAATAATACGTGTTCGTAATACTTTGATTCCTCGATGCAATTCCTTCCTTCGAAGAGTGTCCTTGTGTCGCCTTCGAACCCGGCGCAACGATTCAACGAAAGTTATATACGACGACGCGCTTTTTTGGAACTTTCCTTCTGTTTCGCGCTTTTTTTTTTGTTTGTCCTTTGTGTCTATCGACGTTTAATCACGGTGTAAAAATATTTGTAATCCCTATGACAAAATATGCGATCGCTATGTATGTAGCACGGCTTCTATGACAAAGAGAGAGAGAGATAGAGAGAGACACAATCAATCCGTCCAAGAAAACTGAACTTCCCCGGCCACCTATTGTCCCGTAAGTTCAACGGTCAGGGATCCTATTTTAGTTAGTCCTACGATAAACACACCACGTGTTTCCGCCAAGGTAAAATTATTCCGCACATCGAATTGGAAATATAAAATCACACACGCTTGAATCCTACCCGCGACGCCACCACGCGTACATCTACGAAAGCTTTTGTCTTCTTCTTCATCGTATTCTTCTAAATCGGCTAGAAATTCTATCTCTTTCTGTTACTGGCAAGTTTACACCGCGTGCCTAGTCGCTTTTAATTACAGTTTTTCTCGTCGCGTCCAAGTTGTTATTTTTTTGAAACGTGGGGGGAGGGGGTGGGAGGAAGGAAGGAAGGCTCCTTTTTTAGACCGTAGGTACAGACAGCCTTTGGTTACACAACAAGAAGACTAATATTATGATATAATATCGCGCAGTAGTCGATAAATATATATAATATATATATACTCGGTTTGAAAACTAATCTAAGAGTCTTTAGTTAATTGGCATTTCACGGCGTATGGCCTCAAGATACGAGTGAGTTTCACGCAGCCGATCTTCCTTATACGTTATTTCTCTGGATACAAACTCTGTCGGATCGCTGCGAATTTATAGCCTGCCCCCTGTCACACACGTCGTCTGTCCTCTCCGCACGAAACTGCTGATAAATATTCGCTAACTTTGGCTACAGACACCGTTCCGGTACACGTACACACGACATTCGCGACTACCGATCATCAATTCGGTTCTAGAATAATTAGGAGCACGTTTCTTTCCGATCGGAAACTCGTCTCAATGGTCCGAGAGCTTCTCGGCGAAAGATACATACATCGACATCCGTACTCTAGCGCTCGGTTAACCCTCGAACAACTATTCTCTCAAAATTGCATGATCGATCTAAATTTCTTCTAAAGTGCTCTTCTAGACGAGTCGTCTTCAAACTACGTCAGCAAACACCTGAGGTTGTACGATGACAGTATACAAGTCCCTAATGATCAGACCGCTGATCTTCATGCGAAACAAAAATTCTCCACATTTGATAGAAGATATAGGAACCACTTCACTTGAAATTAACACATTCGTCTCATTCAATCTTTACGTTTTGTCAAATTGCAGCTACTCGTTTTTCTCAATAAATGCATCAAATTCACAAAATATTCAAGTAAATAGTCAAGTATCTACAACTAATACCTTCACGCGTTTCATTAGAAGGATGTATACATCATCATCTGACGAAAGATTGTAAATATCGGACAACCGCAGTGGTTGAGGAAGAAGCACGGTTCCAGAGCAATTCGACTGACCCTTTAAAAATCGTCCAAGGGTTAATCCGAGCGCGGATCGACTACCGCGACTCTTCGACCCTGTGTTTCCCGCAATTCGAAAACGTTCCTCGACAATCATCCCGTATATTCTTTCATCCTGCGTGATCGCGAATCGCGTCAAACGTCTGGTAGGAAAACCGATAGGAAAGGAGGAGGATAGAGCTGAGGATCCTCCGGGAGGAAAACGCGAGTAGTTTAAGGGGACGCAGAGGTGCGTGGACGTCTCCTTCACCCTCGGAGAAGAAACTCGCAAAAGATGGACGGATTTTACGTGTGGCTCGACTGCGGTCCCCCCATCCTCTGTTGCATCATGGTCAGCAGCAGCTCGGAATATTGCTGCATCATGTTGACCATTTTACCCTGATCTTGGCCGGCGAGCAACTCCTGGAACGTTGCGGTCGCCTCGTTCAAGGCCACGTTGTCGCTGCTCGTCGGAGACGATCCGTCGACGATCGCTTGTCCACCAGCGACCACCAGCCGTAATGTTCGCATGGTCTCGTTCACGGAAGACTGTAGGCCCCTCAGCATCGTATCCCTGTCGATGCTAGCTCCTTCGTCCTCCTTGTCTATCGTCAAACGCTTGTACAGCTGCACCACGTTGTCCGCTGTCCGCGTCAGATCGTCCGCGATGGTGTTGCACAGCTGCGTCGATACTGCGGCCGAAAACGAACAGATCTGAATCGTGAGGCACAGGTTGTTCCGAGCTAGAACACGTTGTCGACCGTCTAGGTCCTTCCGCAAGGGACCCATCCTCGACAACGCGTCGCAGCCTCTACGCATAGTTTCCCAACGTGAAACGTATTGAACAATATTGTCGATGGTGACGTGAAACGTGAACTACGAACAAATAAGATTGTGTAGGATCTCAGAAAAAATAAGGGAACCTTTTTCCCCGATCTCCTACTGTATATTTGTTCTGGGGGTCCTAATCCCACAATTGTGAAGAGGGTCCGCGAGTAGATTGGGAAACTATGCTCTAACGGATGCTAGCACGGGTCCTGGGACCGTGGCATCCGGTCGAAAACGGGCCAGGGGATTTTAATGTATGAAGATCGTGCAGCGTGCAGGTTTTACATCGACTCTAAAATCCGTAATGAGACCATGCTATTGCGATCGTGACCTAGAGATGAGGCGACTAATATTCTCGAAGTCTATGCGATGATCTAAAGTTTTCGTTTAACAGTGTCTCTAGGACTTGTCGAATTCGTATATACACATGTAGAAAAAAGTATTTACAAAATGAACCGGACAAGCGACGGAAAAGTACAAGTTGTTTCTAGATGACCAGTTTTCCATTCCGAAGATGAGCACGTGGAGAGAAAAAGCGAGGGAGAAAGAGAATTGCGCTGACAAATGCCAACGATAACGTGACACGCTTCGGAGAGAGACTCGTCGATGACACTATCACGCGTTTCGTCCGTGTTTTATGTACAACGACCTACAGACTAGACAACAAGTCTGCACTCTAGTCGATTCTGTTCGAATGGTTATTTCGTTTGGTCATAGCATGATCACTTACAAATTTTTCTCATACACTCAAAGACTTATTATTTTCACAGGACAGCATTCTCAATAGGCGTCTTTAGTTTACCTAATGATTTATCCGTGCCTACTGCAAGAGTAAAAGTTTCGTTAGATCCACAGTGTCCAACCGCAGGGTCGTTCAAACAAAAGAAAACAAGTTAATCGATTGATCGGGCGTGTTCCATTCGCATCCTGTTTGCGAACAGGATATCGGAATTGTTAAGGAACCCCCGATCGCTGCAATCTTGCATGCTTACACTTTGATGATCATGAGAATATCGTGAGAAACGGAAATAAAACGAAGAGTGTGTGGACGATAGTTACATTCAGCACTGGCTACATCGATGGCACGATCAGTATCTTTGACTGGCAGCTCCTGCGGGCTAGGGTCCAGTTGACTCCGGTTCGTGCTCGATATCCTGCCCGTGCTTTGTCCTATCGAGCTGCTTCCGTTACGGCCGTTCGCGATCACTGTCGTCGATCCGGATCTCCTCACCGTCGTACCAGCCAGATTTAAGCTGAAACAGATGGATTTTTAATTGTAGAAAAGGATGGCGACTATTTAATCGATCAAGGAAGCTGTGTTCCTTCTATTTAATCATTGAATTTTATTTTCAAATCTTTTAGGATTTTATAGAATGATTTTTGAGGATGATAATGGAACTAGTCAGCAATTCTTACTTTGTAGCAGAATGGTCGATACTGATGCTGCGAGGTCTGGGAGGTAACGCTGGCTTGCCACCGTTCCCATTCGAGGACGTGTCCTCCGAACTCGAATCCTCTTGATTACCCACTTGACTTAGATTTACTGAAACATGAGGATCCACAATAAAGATCGATCGAAGGGAAAACTAGTAACTAACGAAGAACAAGGGCTGTAGAATTACCACTCGAATAAGCTCCCTGCATGCCTCTCCTCCTCAGGACCGAAGGTAGATTACTGCTGGAAGAGGAGACGGTCTTTATCTGATGATTGATCTTGTTCTGCGAGCTGATCGTCGGTCTCATCAATCCGCTGATCCTGCTATTCGTCGTCTGGTTGTTCCATCCTCTTCCGGTGCCGGCACCAACGTCCGATTCCGAATCACTCTGGAAAATCACGATCGAACAGTGAACCCAACTTGCACTCGATAGAACGATCAGAGAAACGATTGGAATTACCTGATTCAAAACGCCGACGCTACTGCTTCTGGTTATGTGGGAAGAATGATTCTTCGTCGAACCGTGCCGAGACTGGTTTCCGCTATTCGCGTTTCCCAGTCCACTTCGCGCCGAACCGTTCGCGTTCTTATTACCTACTTTTCCTGAAACTATTAACAATCATTAATGAGAAGCCCGGTCGCCGGACAACGGCGGAGCATCGACTAATTGCAAATGGATCTTTAAAAAAAACGACTTCGTTAACGCGTGTGCAATGCATAGAAAATAAAAAATGATGAAAAACGTTGCTTGCAACATGGAATTAAAGAGATATAAAAGTAAACTGGACACATTGAACATTTATTATGGTGCTTATGCTAATCAAGGGTCGTTCCAAAATGCTTGCATATCAATTTAAAAAATTGTTTGATCTTTAATATTTACTGTAATATATGATTTTTTCTTTTATCGAGATCGTTTAGAATTAACATTCAATTTAGATTCTATTTCTTGCAATCTCAAATAAAGGAGACATTTAGGTGGACCAGTCATTAGTGATCCAGCGTAAATGTGCCAGCGAACAATGTAATTGAATCGTTGAGACAACCTGAGAATCGATTCTGTTCGAATTAGTATTGGAACGACCCTGATTGATCGTGGTACACAATGAAAGGGTACCTTGTATCGGGCCATGCAGTAACCTATTTGGCGGGCTGACGGAAAGATCACTCAGCGAGCAGGCACGTCGCATGCCACCCCCCTCCTCTTCGCTGTCAAAAACTTTTGACGAGATTCGCCCCCCACTACTGCCAACTGTCGACAACAACACGCACACACATGCACTAAGCTACGGTTCTTTCTCGTATATTCAGTCAATTATTCAGTGTGTGTGTTTCATTTGTACATGTTACTTTTTTACATTTTTTTTTTCTATGTGTTTTCTATCGTTTTTGAAAACTTACCTCATCGGTTTTATCAGGCTAAAGCTATCTTGAGATTTTTGACAAAACAAAAATTAGAAACAGATCTTATTAGTGCGAGAGAGCCGTAAGGTTTTAGTTCACCTGATTTTGATAGCGCAAGAACCAAGTGGGCATGGTTCGCCTTTCGTGCTGTTGCGGAAGCAAAGTATTCAGCTAAACTTTTCCTCGTGTAACCAGAAGAAATCTTTGGCTTTTTCTATGTATCCTGTAGATTATCGGTGAGAAAATAAGAGAAATCCTAGTTTCGATTCTTGAGGATCAATGGATCAAAAGTTACGAGTGTTTAATTTTTGATCCTCCAGAATCGAAACATGGATGTATCGTATTTTCTCGCCTAAATCTACTGGATAACATAGGAGAAAGACGAAAGATTTTTTGGTAGCGCAAGGAAAAGAGCAGCCGAGTGTTCGACGAAAAATGAATTATGTAATGAAAGCACTTTCTGCGTCATTAAAATCTATTGAACTAGACAGCTGCGTAGCTAGCAATGACAATATGGTTTTGAAAAATCGTCTCTCCAATCGACTCTCTCAAGAGTCATCGCTAGCTGCGAATCTCGACAAAAATGTGTATATATGTTAAACGCAACAAGTGTGTAGAATATTCTAGAATAAATAAGTATGATTGATCGTTAATAAAATGGATCGTTGGAGGATCGACAAAGTAGTTGGGGCGGGAAGCGGGAATCGAACTACATCGTGAGGACAAAACATGCTGCGTCGGCCGCGCGTCATTCCAAAGAAAGAAAATTAAACTGAAAATTAAACTGAAAAGCATTCAAACTGAAAAGTACATGATCGCTGCCGTTCTGAAATCAAAGATAATGGTACCGACGTCTTGAACGAAAATAAAAAACACTAACATATGTACAACGGTATCTATCCGATAATCGTACGCATTCACATCGAAACTATACTGGAGGGAAACAAAGATACATTCGATATCTGATGAATCGTGCGGCTGAGAAGCTTCGGGCTGAGAACCGTGCCGCAAGACAAGCACCGAAACGACGAGGAACAATCATCAGCGTTTCAGGTACCTGCGTAGAGATGCTTGGATGGCATGATAGCCTGATTAATGGTGGGCAAGGTTTTCGTCCACTTCATGTGGCTATGGCAGCGAGAGGCAGGCGGCCACATTCTCTTCGGCGAGTTGGTGCAACTGGAGGCGGACGTCGAAGAGCCGCTCTCCATGACTGATCTATCGATCGCGGATGTGTCGGCCCAATCGCTATCGTCCCCTCCCGAATGTAGCCTGATGTCGCGTCTCATCGTGAACCTGCCGTCCCTCTCGGCCTCCAACTTAGCAAAGTTCTCGCTGGCTTCCTGGCAATGCGTCATCCTCAGGCACTTCTCTTTCATGAAAAACTGTTCCCGCCTGACCAGATTCTCGAATTCCCTGGACAACAGCTTCACCGTGCCCTCGATCGCTCTGCTGATCCTCAGATCCACGTCCATGTCGTTCGATCTCAAACCCTGAGTAATCTGAGGAGTCGCGGAGACCTGTGGATCGCAGGACACTCCGCTAGGAGGTTCCAACGAGTCGTAGGTCTCCGGCGTGTCCTTCGTCGGGATCTGGTTCTCGAAGCAGCAGACATGGGAGTCTCTCTGATCGTCTCTCGCGTCGAAGCCATAGTTGTCCATCGGGCCACCAGCCTCGTAAAGCTTGCTCTTATCCGAACGTCTGTTCTGCAGGCTGTAGAACTTGGTCTTCGGGTCCGGCTCGTCGTTGAACTGCAACGAGTAGGCCGGTGATTGTAGGAACTGCTCGATTCTCTTCGAGTTCTCGGACGCGTTCGCCGATTCGACATCGGATTTCGCATCGTCGTCGCTCCTAGCAGAACGACTCTCTGTCCTCTGCTTCCCTGCGTATTCCTCGGTCTCAGACTTCGGCCGAGAGGTCGGAGAGTCCACGCTGTACTTGTTCCAAGCAGGACGAGCCCTGTTCCGCATGCTCTGAGTGCGAGCAGAGTTCCTCTTCGGCTTCGGCGGCTTGTGAGCCACGAAATCGTTGAGGAACAGCATCGACTGAGGTTCCTTAGGTACCTTCAGACTGTTGCTCCTGGGCATGGTGTCCGACTTGCTCGTAGCCATCCTCATCTCCACGTTCGCGTCGTTTTGCTCGTTGAAATTGAACTCGTAATAGATGCAAGTCGCGGGTCGCGGTGCGTTGTCCTCCGAGTAGTTGTTCTCGTTGCCCGCCTTACTGATCCTCGTGTCCTGTAGGGACTTGGACCTGAACACCGCTCGGCAGCTGGTAGCGTCATTCGCTGAGTCCTGAACGGAGCTCGATGGCTCGATCACGTTGTTAGGATTGCCGCTGTACGTCTCGGAGTTCTGTCTTTTCCGCTTGTAATGGGAGTCGAAGAGTATTTCCAGAGGCGCGGACTTGACGAGGGAATCGGAATCATCGGTGAGCACGCTCTCCGTGCTCCTGTGGTCCGTGTTTTCTCGTAAGGGGAACATCTGGTAGTCGGACTCGTCGGTCAGGATGCTCTCCTGGCTTCTGCCAGCCTGCATCTTTCGTCGGGACAGGAAGAAGCTCGCGCTGGAATGTCTGTCGTTGTCGTAGTGGTTGTAATCCAGGATCTCGGCGCTGCCTTTCGAGAAGGACTCCACCGACGCGTCCGAGAGAATGCTCTCCTGCGAACCGGTCAGGATCCTCTTCGAAAACGCCTGATAGTTAGAGTATCCCCGATGGCCGTCCTGCTGGCTGTCAACGTGGACGTTGATCTGGTAGTCGCTAACGCATCTGCGCGGCGGGTTCTTGAAGTCTCCTTCCAGCGAGTCGTCGCTGAAGTTCCCGTTCCCGTCGTCCCCCCCGTCGTCCAACGCGTCGTTCAGTATCTCGATGTTCCGCTCGTTCATCGCCGGCAAACTCTCGAACGACTTCGCGATGCTCTCCATGTCTTCCTCGTTGTCGTTCAACCCGATGAAGTAGCTGCAGGATCGCCGTTTCTGCGCGAATCTCGCGAATCGACTGACCACGTTCTTCTTGCACTGCTCCTTGAGGAGCTTCAACTCCTCGCAGACCGGCGACTCCGGCAACGATTGATTCGGCTTGTTCAGCGACAGCTTATACTTTTCAGTTTTTTTCAGGGTCAAGGTTAACGGGCGTGTCAGCGACGGTCTCGTCTTGTCGCTTATACACGACGTAGTCTGACTTTTGGACAAGCAGTTCTCGGAGGTTGGGGTCTCTAGCTTAGGTAGCGCATTAACCACACCACCCGACACTTTGTTAATCAGTTGTTGAGGTTTTAACGGGGGCTTGGGGTTCGGTATCGGTTTGCAAGGATTAATCGGTTTCGTGTAGTGAGTCTGTTGACCGGGTTTGTTGTTACCTGTGCTCAACCTGTTCGAACGATGGTGCTTCTCCGGTATGTGGCTGCTCAAGTCGGATATACTTTGGCTGGTCTTTAGCGACGACCTGTAGCCGACCTGGAACGCGAGACACAGTGTGTTTAACCCTAACCTCGTTAACGAACAGACTGAATTTAAGGTATTCGTTACAGTGAATGTTGTTGTTCAGTTTTATTTATTTGTAGATATTATATATTAAAAAACGTTCAAACAAGAAAGGGAGGCTCACGCTTTGCAATTTCCTTCGGGTCTCCTCTATTCTCCTCTGCAGCTCCTCGCGCTTCTTGGTCACATCCGCGTCTCCTCTGGCGTGCTTCGTCGCGTTCACCACTGCCTGATTCCGAACCTTGTTGCTGCTGCCATCGGCGCCATTGCTACCGTTGCCGCCACCGCTGAGCCTAGAAAAGCGAATGAAGTTCATTCCCAACTCCAATCAGGAACTGTTTCTTCCTCCGAAACAACTGAAATCACCTTCCGTGAAACTGAGAGCTGATGCTAGTCGCTTTCGGGCTCCTGTTCGTGGGTTCTTCAGCCCCGCTCAGAGATTCGAAAGCGTTCTTGAGGAACTTTTCGCGATGGCTCTGTTTCGCCAGCTGGTCGAAGCCTTCCGAGCTGGCCTCCGACAGCATGGACAGAGGATTCCTCTCGGCGCTAGGAGTCGAAGCTCCACCTTCGGAATCCGAATCGTCCTGGCTGCCGGAAGCTGTCAACTCGCTGGTTCGACCGCTCTCTCCGTTCCTAGGCTTCTTCTGCCGCCTTTGAGATCTGCAATGGAACAAGTTTCATGAGAAATCGATCTCTATGGATCAAACCTCGAGTCTAGTTGACTCACGAACCTCCTAAGCTCTTCCACGTCCATGGCGTTCACGGTGAAATGATTCGATATCGTGTCCTCCGGAGCAGGGTAGTACATCAGTCTGTGGTGAGACTTCTCGGAGCCCGTGGTACCGTTCTCCCCTTCGGAGTAGTCCTCCACGTCGCCATCGTGCTCCGTGCTCTCGTGATCCTATACGACACGGACAAACCGTTAAACTGTAGCTGCAGAACTGTTCGGTCTTAGATAACTTTGTCGTTCCGAGCCGGTACACACTGTCGACCAGTCGCCAGAGATTCGGTCGACGAGATAAAAGACACACTGAAGAGATTTTAAAGAAAAATAATTTTCTTAAAAAGAGATTATAATAAATAATACTAGCGAGCAAAGGATGAACATTTTTAGAGGAACATCAACAAAGTGTTGAAAGAAATGCAGTAAATGTATACCCAGTGGACTACACCAGGAGTTTGAGAATAATATAATGGTACTTTTTAAATTCTTCTAATCCTTTTGCTGTTTTAAATTACACCTAGTCATTTTTTTGTAATAAATGCATCAAATCCGCTGTCTACTGATATAATTTATCGGCGATCGTCCGAGAGTGCATAAGGGCCCTATAAAGCGTGAGTTTCAGGTGTCTGAACGCTCGGCGTTCAGGGTTAGAGTGGCGCGACAAATTGTAAGCAGCAAACAAAAAAATGATTGAACAAGCGGTAATATACGTATGAACGATCGTGCGTCTTCGTGTATATGTTCGTGTCTGTTGTGTGTTGCTGTGCGCGACGATACACGTGGTCCGCGATCGTCGATTTTTGTGTCCGAGGCGTCGATCGGATGTACCTCAAATTTAAAGCTGCCAAGGCTGCTGTCGTCGGTATGGTGACGACTCCTCGACTGACGTGTCAATTCCGTGATATTGCTACCTCTAGTTACCGTCACGTTACCACCGATCACCTACGCCATATCGTTTCAAAAAATAAAATAGAGTCAACGAAAAAAACATGAGAAGAGTCGCGGGTAAAAATATATTAGAAGGTGTGCGAGATGGAGGAACGATCATTAGAAATTGTTAACAAGGAGAACGTGTGTGTAAACAAGAGAATATACGTGAGGCTGCGAAAAGAAAAGCTGATCGAACGAGAGAACACAAACGACAAACAACGAGCGACGGTTTTCTCCTCTCCATTATATCTCTTTCTCTATCTCTCGTCGATGGTTTTCCCGTTGGCTCGCAAAGCGCACACTGAACACAACACTCACGGGGAGGGTTCACGAACAGAGATTACTTTAGTTACTTTCGGTCACTGGGAATCGGTTAGTACCTGCTTCGTGTCGTCCGCTAGTTCTCTGTAACTATCCGGACAAGGCTGGAACACAGTCTCGTCCTCGCCCTAGAATGAGTTGTCGTGGGGTTAATGTTAATGATTAGAAGATTAATTCGACGGTGTTGGTCCCTGGATCGCTAGAAAGAATCGTCTTACTAGTTTTGGTCGATGCAATTCTTTGGTTGCTTCTTTCGTACGTAACAGGTACAATCTAGTAGAGCGAATGAATAGGAAAATCATCTTACAATTTCTACTTTGAAAGTCTCTAGCAAAATTCTATTGTTCGACCAAGTCTACAACACAAGTAACCAAGTTATGCATCAACCAGATATTCTGCAGCTATGGTCAGTCTCACAATTGATGGCTATGCGTCAGCAATTATGAAACTGTACGGAGTGTATAAAAAGCAATGGCCATCTATTCTCTGTATTTCATAATGTACTCTCTTTCATATTTTGCATCTTCAAATTTATAAATTACAAATGTCGAAATGTAGTAGTAGGCTTTCATCTATACATATAACTCCACGCAATAATCCAATGTCCACCAATCCAGAGGTGTAGATTCACCCATAGAATAGATAACCATTACTGTTAACCCTCGTACGTTCCTCAGGCTGATAATTCACCAATTTACTATTTCCAAATACTGTAAAATGATTGGTTCCTCTTTACCTGTGTCGTGAGACGTATTTCTCTAGAATGTGACGTGACAAATGAAGTTTAAAGTGTGAAACACAAATGGGTGAGAAAGTATCATAGAATCTTTTACACAACTATTTCTGAGGAGCGTATAAGGGTTAATACACACTGAACCTACATCCAGAAGGGTAGAGAGTGAACCTACCCTCTTGATGATGATGGTCTCCCTTCGGTAGTCGCTGCTGCACTTGGTCTCGGTGCCGCTGTCGATGGAGCTGTCTTTGGAGCCGCCACCACCGCCACCGCCATCGGAATCGATGGCACCTCGAGGCGGAGGGAACGGTATCACCTCGTCGCTGTCGTACACAGACTTGACAGTGATGCCGTCGCCTTGTTGTACCCTCTGGGCCCACCTGCCCTTCGGCAAATCGACGCCAAGGGATCTAGGGTTCGCAGCTAGGGTAGTCGTCGTTTCGTCAACGTTCGCGGTGTTTATCTGTTTCTTCGCCCAAAGCGGCAACTGGCCCTCGCTGAACCTATAATCGACGCCCACGCTCTGCGGCGTGGGATTCGCGTTTGGATCTAGGAATTCAGGCGGCGGCGATCCGAAAGTCTCGTTGTCCAACTGGACGTCTATTCCTGTACCGTTCACCTGAGGCGGCCTCCTGCAACGCGCAAACAGGGTTATCGAGATTAGCTATCGAATCAGTCCGTGAATGACTAATCGCGAATACGCTTTGCGGAGGCTGGCAGGTTAGCTACCGCCTTCGGTAACTTGCTACCACCGTTCTAAGTGCTTGTACCGATAACAAGGGCACTGGTTTTTATTGCTTCTAACACGTTAACTGATATCGCGTGAATTTTATGCGCGCTTTTCCTTGGAAAAGAATTCTACAAAAATACCATTGAATCAGTCAAACGAAAAATGTTTCACTGTTTTACAAACAGGATGTTCATTTTAGAGTATGCATTTGGGCGTGTTTGACACGTCTCAGATTTTTCTAAGAGCTTCTAAACATCATTATCTAGAGAAAATAGGCAGAGAGACGTAACATTATTGTGTAACAGGTTACACGGTTCAACTGTTCGTCTGTCTCGTTATTGTTTGGCAAGGGATTGTTAAGAATTGTTGTGGATGGAACTTACTTCCCAGCACGCATAGCTTGCTGAGCCAAGCGAGCCTGCATAGTGACGACCATGTCGCGAGGAACACGCCAGACGAATATGCAACCGTCTCCACTGGCGGACACCAGATTCCTGCAATCCGGACTGAATCGCAGGCCGGTCACCAATTCCGAATGGCCGAGCATAGTGGCCATGCACTCGCCGCTGTAGTAATCGTACACGCACAATGTCTTATCTGTACACGAGGTAGCTACGTAAATTCCCGAAGCATCTGGAACACGAAACACGCAGATTACAGCATCATATCCACGTGTAAGACAGTGCTGGGCACATTTCTAGTATGAACAATTACCCGTGTCCAAAAAAGTAAATTTTACAGTAGGAAAAAATACTAGCGAACGCGACGAAGAAAAATTGGTATGGAAGCAATCGTTCGAGGGGCCTTAACGTACCTAGGACGACTTTAATGAGCGATCCGTCTTCCCCGACGGATCCCTTGAACGTTTTGCTGTGTTTCCCGGTGGCCACGTTGTACACCCTTATGTTCCTATCTTGGCAGGCAGTTAGAACGTGCTTTTGCCCGGAATCAACCTCCATGTCGTACAGAGTGGTCTTTCCCTGAGCGTTGTGACCCCTGGCGAACTGTGGCATCGCCTGAGGCATTGGCGTCTGAAAACCAAACGAATTCATCTTGTTCAAAGCTGCACATTCTACTTCGCGATAGAGAACAAGAATAGTAATGTAACACTGACCGACTGCAGCTGTCTAAAAATAATACTCTTATCGGCGCCGCAGGACACCATCTGTATCTGATTGCTCTGGTTGCTCTGATTGAAGAATCTGACGGCAGTAATGGAGGAACTGTGATCGTCGAGCGTCTGCGAGAAGTTGTATCCCTGATCGACGTTGAACACGTGGATCAGCCTGTCTCTAGAGGCGCTGGCCAGCAGCCTGGGAGATTCCGCAGAGTATCTGGTGAACTTGGAGTACTCTAAACAGAGAACTTCGGCGTCGTGTGCTTCGATAAGGTACAGTTCTTCGAGGGAGGATAGATCGTGGATCCTGATGTTGCCGGATCGATCACCGGAGGCTAGATGCTTGCCATCGGGGCTAACTCGGATCGATCGGACACCGTTACGACCGTCGTAGGATGCGTCGCTTTTCTCCGTCGATCCCGCAGCTGCTAGATCTAGATCTTTTAAGTATGTCAGCTCGGGATCGATGTAGAGGACTTTGAGCAACTCGTTGCTGTAGATGTTCCGCTTGTAGAGCGTGTCGCTTGGTGCTACGTCCTTCTCCATGTTCCAAACGCGAATCGTGTCGTCGCTGGAACAGGTGATGAAGCTTCCAGCAGGCACTGCTCCTACCGACTCGGATCCTGTTGGGTACATCTCCACGCCCCAGATGCACGCCGAGTGGTACAGGAACGAATGCGACTTGCCCACCCGCCTGATGTCTCTCACGTCCCACACGTAAATGCTGTGGTCGTTGTACACGCATGTCAGCTTGTTGTTACCCTCGTCGAACGCCAGCGCGATCGCGTCCGGGTACCTCGCGTTCGCCGGGTGCTGCGACATGTGTCTGGAAAACGGAATCTGCACGTTAATCAACGGCAGATTTTTAGGGATCGTGGTTTTTTGAAAGTGTATCGATCACACACGTCTGCATGTGTCTGTATTATAAGCGTATGTTAATAACAATCTAGTAGACTGCAAATTTTGATGCATTTCTAACAAAAATTCGTACGTAAAGTTTAAAGCAGTGAACATATTTTTGTAACATTTAAGAATGTAAACTAAGAATGTGTTTTCTTACTGTTCTATATTATGTTTATTTTTCTGAAAATGTTTTAATATTTTTTTCTTAAATAAAACACAAAAACTAAACTTCTTCCAATTGTTTCATCCCAATTGAAGAATTATGCAGTGAGGGATTAAGATGAAACTGAAGCACATGTACATAAAACACACACGTGAAATAGGGTTCGATACACGCTGTCAAAGATAGAGGAGAATGCTACCTGATCGACAAACCCTGAGCCACGTCCACTCCCAAGTAGTGTGTCCTCGGCAAGGTGGTGATGAACTGAAGAGTACTAGGACTGAAACACCTGACGATTCCTTCCGCGCAACCAATGAAGATGTACTTGTCACCGACCGCCATGCAGTTCGCGCTGGTCGTCTGCAAGAGGACGTTGCTTTGACAAAAATCGGACACAAACGATTGCTAAAAAAAGTGACATTGCACCGAATCGCCGTTCTTTTCTCCTCTATAAAGAAGCTCGGGCACAATTTAATCTGGATTGCATTCCCCGTTTCGTTTGGCAGCTTGACAATACCCTCAAGCTAAAAACTAGATTTCAAACGAAAAGAACGCGTCGACGAGTTCTTGTACTCGCGTTTATAAAATCTCTGAACGTGTTGCTTTGATTTTTTCCTGGTTTCGATTACAGAAGAAATTGTGCACTAGCAGGGTAATTGCACCCCAGTAAATGAACGCTTTTTGGGCCAATAATTATTATTAATAAATGTCAATAATAATAATTATTACCAATAATTACTAGAATGTAGTGTTCATTGACTGGTACTATTTTTTATATTTTTTATTTAACGTTTAATAAAGAAAAATAATAATAATTACATTTTTATTTGCGTTCATTTATTTTTGACAAATGAAGTACAGGGAGCCATTTGGCATATGAGATTTCTTTAATTCACATTTTTTTTTAAAATAAAATATCTTCCTGAACAATTTCTTAAATGCTCATTCATTGGTCCAGTTACCCTACTAATTATAAGTACTGATTAAGTACTCGCGATTCGGCTGAACGGCCAACACAACTATGGTACTCTGAACCAATTAATCTGGTCTCTTATCGTTCCGAGCCGGAATTGCAGTTTCGCTGGGATTTGTTCGCGACAAAGCAAACGGCGGATTGAAATAGAACGGCCGTCAAGGTAAAAGGGTACTTACGCGAAGCTCCACCCATTTGTCGAGCAGCCTCCTGTTATTAAACTCGCACAGAAGGCCCGTTTTGGTGATCGCATACGTGGAATCCGCCATTTCCCCACGGCCGCAGGCTACGTCCACGAAATCGTTGTTTCTCTGTTCTCCTAATATGGCAGACCGACCCATCAAAGGCACAGGTTCCTTATACTGTGCAACAAAATTGCTCGTATCACCACCTTTGCGTTAACCGTTACTTGCCTCACCTTTGCCTCGCCCTCTCTCTCTATCTCCCACGATTACTTTTTATTCGCTATCACCCGCAAGAACCATCCCGGAAACGATGCCATTTCTTCCGAGAGATCCGCGAACAAGATTCCGCGGAGATATTCGGAAGAAATTCTTCGAGGTGCGTGAACAATGTTTCTAATCAACATTTCATTTAATTAATTTAATTGTTTATAACCGTATTCCTTTTGTCATTGGTCGTATTAAAAGATCTAATAATGGACGAGATAATTCGTGTATCTTTATCACTGACATCAAGTTTTCTTTTTTATTGAACCACTGAAACGTGTTATTTCTTAATAATCTTAATAACACTGTTCAACAAATTTTGACGCGCACAGTTTTTGAGAAATTTGAATTTTAAAGAAAGACATATCTTTCGACTTTGAACAAATGTTGTGATGTTATTATAAAAGATATTGTATTTTTTTTACATCAGAAGATTCTATAGACTTTCCCGCATCCAGTGATGTGCAATTAATATAAATTAATATGCACCTCATCGGTGCATAAGTTCGTGGCCGATTTTCCTCGTTGCATTTTAATGGAAAATCGGTCAGGAGCTTCAGCAACGACCTAACTAATAGATTGCACGCGAAGCCAAAGTGTGGGAGAACGGTACTCGTTTATTTCGTAAAAATGGTTCCCGGGGGCAGCGATTAGTTTGGATCGATAGCGAGGTAGCAGGACCAAGGGAAGCTGTCCGAAATGAAGAGGGGAATTACCTTGGCGCTGCGCGAGTACTCGAGATACCAGAACTTGACGTGTCTGTTGCCCACGGTAACAAAGTAATTGCCGTTTTCCGCGAAGCAGACGGCCTTCACTTTGCTCGAGACTTTGTTCGACGCCACCTTAACATTGTTCCTCCAGTCCCAGACGTTGACGATCATATCGTGCTGAGAGCCCACGGACACCACGTACTTGTTGCTCGGTGAAAACGCCTTGGGAAGAGAAAAGCAGATCAACAAAAAAAAAAGAATGCAGAAAAAAAATAAAAGAAAGAGATGGATACGTAGAATGAAATAAAGAGCCTGATGCGGAGATGTATATCCGGCGTTTATCTTGTTAGCGAGAGGCATTCTCTCGCGGAATACATCGTGTGTTTCCTGGTTTTGCAGAGAGGCTCGTGATTCTCGCGAACACAGCCACTCGGCGCGGAATAATGCCCAGCTATTCTGCCCAAGCAAAGCAGAGCTGAGTCGCGCGAGTAACCGCGCATAACAAGCGAAATAAAAGCGTTCAGCAACGGAAACGCGGCTGACTCCGGCGCGGAAGTAACGCGAGACGAGAGGATGTCGTATCGATCGAACACCGAGAGCCCGACACACGAATTCGACGTTGCGAAAACACTGTAACGAGACACTCGGCTCACCCCGAACGATTCAACCCTTCATCCCTCGTCGCGACCGACGTCTACACAATTTTCCGCGCGACGACCGGAGGAAAATTCGTTTCGAAAATCCTACCAGAATTATTTCGCAAGACCAGACACCTAGTTGGCTGTTCGAGGTACAGTAAAATCGCGATCTGGCTCCCTGAGGATCTCTACGATCCCTTCTTATTCTTTCGTCGATTTCTTTCACCGTCCGTGTTTACTGTTCTTCTCTACGTTCGTCATCCTTTGTACAGTAATGTCTCTATTAGAGCGACAGTGTTGTGCACGATTGATGCGACCAAGTTATCCCGTCAAAGTAATTTGTAACGCCATGTAATGGCGTAACGGCAAAGTTGAAAGGCCCGCCCTTTGTAAATAAAAAAATAGTGTCTGCGCACGGTTTCTGCGACCAAATCCCCCCGAGACTGTCGCTTTAATAGAGACATTACTGTACTTTCAACGCGATCGACGCAGTTTTAACTCTACTCTACTTGGAACAGAATATGGGAGGTAGATCCCGGCTATACTGTACTTCGAGTACGATCATTTCAGCGAAGCGTTGACCTAAGCTCGCCGAGCAACGACTTCTAAAGAAGAGAAGAACGCGCGTCGAAGGTGGGTTTCGAGGAAAGATCGTCGCATTGTGGAGGTATCGACGGAGAGCAAACGCCGGGGAACAATAAAAGAGGTACCGTTGCAGCAGGTTCAGCGAGAAGGTTGTTTGAAACAACTTGTTTCGTATTCACGCGGTTCGGTCTGTCGTCGACGCCTTGTAAAACAGAGGTATGGCGAGGCGAGCGTACGCGCTTCAGGTCGTGACGCGAATGCCAAAGATCGTGCCACGACGACGGAGGTTTGCTTTCGTTAGCGGAGCAGAATCTTAGAACATGTACTTAACCCTCATACGTTACTCAGGGTGAAAATTCACCCATTTCAATATTTCCATGTACTGTAAAATTATTCATCCTTTTACGTCTACGTCTCTGCTATAAATGAAACATCAGTGTGTTGAATTAATGTGTAAAATAATAAATGGGTGAATTGTTATCCTAGTCTCTTTTATGCAGCCATTTTTGAGGAGCGTACGAGGTCTAAGAGCAGAATATTTTCGAAAAGGATCGAACAAAGGAATTTGTTTCTCGTCCACCTTTTGTCGCTCGGTTTTCCAACCTCGCCGTTTGTTGCGCCGAACGCGAAAGTTGCGAGCCGACAGGACCGCGTGGGCGCGATTATTGTAAAAAGAGGTTACGATGCCGCGAATCGAACCACTCTGTTCGCTGCTTGAACTTTCGTATTTGTAGCGCGCGACACACGTCGATGGAATATACTCGCGTTCCGGACCGCTCCGTCCATTTTCAACGCTTGGCAAGGTTTCTATTTTCAATGGTATTTCATACAGATTCATTGGTCTTCCTACTGCACCCAATCGCACAATTTTCCATTGAAATTTATTGCTAGAAAATGCCTTCGTAAATAAATAAATTCGTAATATCCGCAGTCTAATCTATAGAATACCCTTTCGAAATCGAACAGTTAATACGAAATGTTTCTATGTAGACAATAATACCAATTAGTCGAGCATGAATCTATCTCGAGTACGATCTAATAGAACTTTCTTTGGCCGACTGAGCGACCGCAAAGACCAGACCGACTAAAAGCAATTTCTATAATGAAGCAAAAACGGAGAGGTCGAGGTCTCCGATATTAACTTTTCTCTTAATCGTTTTACAGTCCGTGGACCGTAAACAAAAGTGGTACACGCTCGATCTATCAACGCAATAACGAGCTTTATGAATTCGGACATCTGGTCGGCGAACTTTCTACAGTTTCTACGTATTAATATTTGTTCTTCAGTGAAACAGTTTCGATGTCGGAACAAACGGTGGAATACTTTTGATTGTTTTTCTGAAAGGGAGGCAGTTCGTGCGAGACGTTACGGCGAAACAAAATTGCCGAGTGTTCTTTCTAGCGAAAATGTTATATTTATATTGAACTTCTATATAAAAAATTTTTATACATGAAATTTATATAGAGAATTTAATATTTATATAAAATTTGAGGATATTTTATATATTGGAACATGTCAAATAATATCAAGACAAAAATATCAAGACAATTCGATTTAAAAATAAATATATCATGAAATTCACTAATTATAAATGAAAGCTTTTCTAATTATTCTATTTTTTAATGCAAAATATACTCATGAATTGTTTTCATTGGCAATATACTGATGAATTTCGAATTTCTTGTACTTTTGTCACCCATTGTATCTCCAGAACATTCTTAATTAACATGCTAGCAATGGCGTAACCGTATGCTCGTAAGCTCGTCACGGCCGCAGATCGACATCGGGGCACGGCCCTTTTTCGTCGCGAGCGTTCCCGGGAATGCAACTCCGAGGGTGTTTTTGCGATTCGAAAGAGGTTATTCGGAATTATTTTCTATTGAACGCCGCGCTGCGTCGAATATCTTTCCACGAGCGAAATTTCTGAAAGAACGTTCAGGAGACAGGGTCAAGAACGCCACAAAATGGCTGTAGCAAAATTCGCGACCTCGTTAATTACACGTTATCAACGCACTGCTGACCCGTGACTCTCGTATGATTTATAACCGAGTAATTTCACTTCATTTATGGAAATGGTCCGGAAGTTGCGCGAAACAAAAGCTCCGGTGTGTAATTGCGCTTCCGGAATCCAGTTTCACTGGAAGGTTTTCAATTCGAAGCTACCGCTAAACCAGAGCCGCTCGTTAAACTACTTCCATTGCAATTGGAAACTGAAAGGGCGAACGGAAACTAAGCTCGCCGATAAACTCGTTTGGAAACCACGAGGTAAATCAAATTCTGAAGCCAGTTGCCTTCCCGCGCGTGACTATCTTTTCAAAAGAACGCGTCCCTGTCGGTTTCGCGTTAACACTAAAGGATTTATAGCCGGGTTTAATAGATGATAAAATAGGTAATTTAATAATTTAATAGGTTTAATAAATTTTTTGGTGATGGTGGTAGACTTATTGTTAAACGGGTACGAATTGAACAGGGTGAATTTAAATTTATATAAAATTTGAGGAGTTATAAAAATGGTACTCACCACACAGTTGATGCCATACTTGTGCCCGGAGAATTCTGCGATCTGCACGGCATTGTACGGATCGGAGATATCCCAGACACGGACGTTCGGCATGTGACCGCACTCGCCGGTCGCCAACAGTCTACCATCGCCGGCCAAAGCCAGAGAGGTCACAGTTTTGCGACAAGCGTTCAACACGTGGGCCTGGGTGTTCTTCCGAGGGTTGAACAACACCACGGTGCAGCTGCAACAGTCAAACAATATGCATCACGATTAAAACGCAGTCAAGATTAGACTTCGATACAAGATTCGATTCATAAACTTAGGTACAAAAAGTAACTGCTATTATCGATCCACGATAAATTGTACAAAATTGAATTTTAACCAGCTTCTTGGTGAAAATGCCCCACTGTGCGCCGTTCGTTCAATAACGATCCACATGTATGTAGTACGCGATCACGTTCCGCGGATACAGAGAAAGAGAACCGGTTTGCTGATTGAGCATTAACTGCGTTTAATTAGCTGTTCCTCGCGAGCGGTAGTTAACCGGACAGCAATTACGCGCAAGGATGCAAGGAAAATTGCAAAAAAATGTTGTTCATCATTTTTACCGTGTGCTCACTGATATTCTCTGCTTGCATCATCATCGATCTGGAGGTGTTCGAAGATCTCGTGAAAAGGAAATGCATTAAGGGCAAATGCTTCTCTCTCATTTCTACTCTCTTCTCTTTTTTTCTCACACACATACACACACAAATACCGCGTGTACACTGTCAAATTTTATTCTCGAGATTAACTTGCGTTAGTTTTGCTGTCAGATAGACATGTTAGAAATTGTCATTTGAATGTACTGGGGTAAGTGCCGTGTGGTTCCTCGCAGTCCTCTTACCAAAAGGCATTGCCTTTCCCCACTCCGTGGCCAAATCCTTCAGAACCATGTGTTACTCATTATTGTTTAGCAATACAACATTTTGGTCGTTTGCCTTTTCTAAAGACCACGCTTTCAATAGACAGTAATTACCTGAGGGACCCTATGCGGTCCTCAGTTTTATTGCATTGTATGGTATTAGGGCTTTTTATTAAATTCACGGCTACTTGCACCATAAATCACTGTCATAAATATATAAAAAATTAAACATTCCAACCACTAACACCAACCGCATTACCGCCAACAGACACGTACCTTGAGGAACGTGAAATTGTACTTGTCGAATCGATAAACCGATAAATTTAAATATTGCCACGTTTCGAGATATCTTTCCACACGGAATCTTCGCAGTGGAAATATAAGATTTAGAGGTAAGAAGGAAGATCGTATGATGGCAGAAGGAGGTGTGCAAGGTTACGCGCATCAACGTTACGCAACCGTTGTCCCGCGGCGTCAGGTTTAATAGCCGGGGCGGCGACAGCAGGTTTACTGGGATATTATTCCGTGCATGTAGTTAACGTCGCGACGAATCAATTAACCGGATAATTAAACTGTTCGCTTCCAGGTGAGTACCACCGAGGCGGAGTATATGTGCAAGAGAGTCGGCAAGGGACACCAAGCAGCACGCCACACGAGCGGTGGGCTCTCGGGTCTTGCGGTGCGAAACGAGAAACGCGAAACGACGACTCGTGCGGATCAGCGGCCACCGGACCCCGATTCACCCGTCGACTGTCCGCCGAAACCGCAACGTGTCAATAAACCCGGCTCCAGGGATTGCCATTTCTTTCGCCGCGCGGATACCATTTGTCCCGATATTACGCCAGCAAAACACCGACGCTACGTAATCCCGCCGCAACGAGGTCGCTCGACTTAGCGCCCGTTAGATAACCGGACTCCTCTCCTCTCCTCTCATATCCTCTGTTTTTTCTCCTCTCTTCTTGAAACGCACTCTCCGCGTCGTCGTTTAGAGTCTACAGAACGAGAAAAGCCGACTTTCTTATTTGCCAATCGAACACGAAGTCGAAGATATGCTGCGAGCGTTGCAGTTTATAAGACAGATCATATTTCTTAAAACACATTCATATAATATTAAAAAGCGATTTAAACTTTTTTTAATATTCAAATGTACATACAATATTCATTTTATATTAAGTAATGTTGACGGAGCGTTTAAGATATAGGTTAAGAAGAATAGTAGGCGATGAAAGTGCAAAGAAGAAAAGTGAGGAATATTACAGTTGAATTTCATGAAACGAAAAGTCACGAAAAAAGTCAATTTTATGTACTATCGTACGCGAAATAGAATGCTGTGATAGTTTAGACGTATTTAAGAGAATGCTAAATGAATTCATTATAATAAATATCATAATAGAAATGTAACTGTAATTAAATTGTAATTAAACTGTAAATAAAAATGCAATTAAAATGCATTAAGTCTCGAACACGTTCAGACGTCAATACTCATTTTTACAGAAAATTTATCCTGTGAAAGACGACGGAGGATAAATAACTTGGTCCTCCCACTTTTGTCCCTTATCTTTTTAGTCAAATTGAAACAGGGTTGAAATACAAGGGTCTCTTTGGGAATGAAGATGAACTAGTAAAAATTTAATTAGTACACTATGTAGAAGAGTCTCGTCAACAAGATTGCTCCGACTTTTGGCAGCTTCTCGGGGCGTTGGTCCGGCAGTGAACGTCTTCGCGCTTCCACAGAGAAAGTTATAAAAAAACGTAGTAAAGTCGCTTGGCGCCAAAAGGCAAAGTCATTCGATAAAATGAACAGTCTCGTTGAGAGGAGAAACCCGCTCGAAACTTCCGCGGAGCAGCGTGGTGTGTTTCATCGTTGCTTTGTCGAGAGCCGCCCCCGAAGTTCAGGTTCTAGGACACGGAGCAAAAACGATAGTTTCTATTCCCGCCACTCACTTTAGCTGGAATTAATAACGCAACGACGCAGCGGAACGGTGCAACGCAAGATCCAAATAGGCAAGCACGTGCCGCGATCAACGAAGAAACAGGATTCAGTTTAATTTCCTCGCCTCGAATCCTTTTGCCAAATTTCATCGAGCCCTGAACGTTTTAATCGAAGCTATTCGGTAGAAGTTTCGGAAGAATCTACGTTTTGGCAACGGAGCTGATAAACACGATGGTGAAGTTTCGCGTTTGATTAAATAAAATCTGGCACAGGGATGCTTGAAACGTTGAATTAGTCTTTTTACGGTTCTACTTCGTTTCCGGAAATGAAATTCGAGATTAAGGGATGATTCCAGAACTTGATACATTTTTCCAAAGAATGCATAAAATTTTCAGATGATGATCATTATGCAAAATAAAAATATAAAAATAATATAACAATTGATTTCATCCCTTAATTACTTTGTTACATTAAAAGGAACATTACAACGTTCTTCAATGTTTCATATCTGCTCAAAGAATAATATCCGACCAGATCTTTATTTTTCATTTAATTAATAATCATACTCAATGTTCTTCTCTACTTGCGCAAATTAATTTTTATGTACCAGAACGTAAACTGAGAACAAGAGCGTACTAAAACATTTTCATCGTTTTTGGTACTCGATACGTTTAGCGTTTAATAAAATTTTCAATAACGTCATCTGATACTTTCAATTTGAGATTGCAATGTAAAAAAAAAATTTGTATGCTTTTTTTGGCATAGCACAATTATTGAGAATCCAATTAATAGGGTGTAGGTAAAGTGTTCAGTCGCCGTCACTCACTGAAGCGATTATACCGTAAGAATACTTGAACTTCCGAATTTCCGGAAGTTGGAAGTAGCAATCAAATTGGAAGCTTCGAAAGTCTGGCACGGAGCTGAATAAATTCTAGCCAATCAGAGAAAGAGAGCCCTTAGGAGGTCAGGGAACACAGAAACAATTTTCTAGAAAGACATTCGACGTTGTGTGAAATATTCGAAAATTCTACGAACCGAAGAATTGTTTAACCTACATATTCTACAGACTAGCGTCCCACGTCTACCTATGTGGCAGGTGACATAACTCCGAAAACCGGGATTGCGGCATCGACGTTCACCCGTGACTGCAAAGTTTTTCAACAAATACAAATAGAGGAACCATTCGTTGTCTTGTCGGAGTTTCGAAAAGTTCCTGTTGGAAGCCGCAGGCGGATCGATAGATCACGGAGGCAGGATCCTCCTTTCCGCTGCGAGGGTTACTCGTCACGGAAGTGGTATCGTGACCGGTCTCTGTCATCGAGGCAGGAATGATCGAGGCGGGAACGTTCTAAATCGACTCCGGCACCGTCGACCAACTTATTAGACACACCGACCGGTTTCCATGCTCGATAATCGACCTAGTGACCTTTACGCCTGCAGCGAGTTTAGGTGTCTGTTTTGCACGCAACCCGCGGCTAGAAATCTTCGAGTCTTACACGGTTCCTGGCGCAACGAATCCCGCGCGACTTTCCTCCGGAATTTTTCATCTCGAACACGACCGTGGTTAACGGTACGCCGAGACGCGATGTTGAACCGCTGGAATGTCGTTTATCCATTTCTTCACCCTGGAATCGTCGACCAGTCCCGAAGAATCGATCTGGAGAATAAAGTTTTCTTAATCGCTCGAGTATTGAAGCTGGAGCAGAAAGTACACTGCCTCTCGTGGTTGATGGAAGTTGAATCGTCAACGTGGTACTCTCTTTACTTGCTGTATTTCTTGCAATCGTTTGAAAAAGATAATGGTCGAAC
>CM052333.1:3526589-3557286 GCA_028455615.1 Lasioglossum zephyrum
ATGAAACGCTCGAAGGATTTTCGCGTGCGAGCGATCGAATCGGTTTGCCGATGTATGCCTCTCGACCTCGTACGTTAAAAATATTGGATAAATATCTTTTTCAAATATTAGAAAAGTATTTTTTAAGCCACCCTTTTTCATATGAGATAAATATTGGATCTAACTATTGTATTGAATGTTTAGAAAATATGAGCTAAATATTCAGAGAATATAAACTAGATATTTTTAAAAAATTACAAAAAATGTGAAATATTTGAAACATATAAATTGAAAATATATTTGAAAAATATAAATTCAATATTTAAATAACATTTAATTAAAAAGAAGAAAAAGTTAGAAAAAAATATTTTTCTCCTAACATGAAATAGATATTTTCTGCATATTTAAAAAAAACATTTGTTACTTATTATAAAATAAATATTGTATGTACATTTCACTATTAAAAAAAGTTTGAATCGCTTTTTATATATTACATGAATGTGTATATAATATTTTGTGCTGCTAGGGAACATACAGTGAAATGGAACAACTTCCTAGCCGAAACGCGAGATACTTTCCGAAATAGAAGCCAGAAAATCTCGAGCAAACTCCGGGACAAAGCGCGACGAACCACCCGGTGGGTCCCATAAAAGCAGAAACTGCTGCGGTGTTTGCTTTGCAAATATACTTCGCGCAACACACGGGAGCTCTGGCACCGGTTGCATAATGGCTTCCGAAACCGAAACGCGTCCTCCGAAACGAGTTGATCTCGTTTCGCGTCCGACAACTTCTACCAGTTTTTCCCACCGAAATCGTCCGGTTTTCTCGACGAGCCGCACAAACCCCGGAAAACCGGTTGCGAAAACTTCGCGGTGAAAAGTTTCTGGGAACTACCGAAACAAATTGGACAAAACGTGGTAACGATGGAATGCGCGGTGGCGGATCCTCGTGATCCCGTGAGATCGAGGCGACTCGCGCGCGACCGTCGGCCGTTCTTCGATCACGACTTCTTCAATTTCCATCGGTCTCGCCACTTTGTTGCATCCCGAGATTCTAATCTTCCCACCGCAACGCAGGCTGGCAGAGGGGCTCTCTCTGCTAAACGGTGTCTCGGGTTCTCGGTCGACGACTCCGAGACTCCGCGGTTTCATCTCCTAAACGGCCCAACGCGCTCGTTCAACCGTGTTGCAACGACCACCTATCGACCTCTTGTTTCCTTGCAACTCTGCCGGCCTGCATTTCGATTGGCCTGTTTCCCTTCGCGTTATCTAATACTCTTCGATTGCCGGACCTTTGTGGAACGTCCAGTTTATCGATCGCTGGAGAAAGATCGGAACAATAGATTTCTTAATATAGCTTTGAGAAAGATGCAACAATGTAGACATCTTTAAGTTCGAATTTATTTTGTAAATTAAAATGGGGTGCAAGGGGTTGAAGAAGAACGTATCGCTCAATTAAACTTTTCGTGACTTCACCTTATTAACCAATCAAGCACAGTACATACACCATCAAGATTGACAATGAATATATATTATCTTTCTGTTTCAATTTATTTTGTAAAATAAATTGAAGTGCAAGGGGTTGAAGAAGAATGCATCAATTGATTCAACTATTTATTCACCTCGCCATATTGATTGGCCAAGCAAGGTACATATGTACACCCTCAAGATCGACAATGAATATACATTTTATTTCTGTTCAAATTTATTTTGTAAAATAAATTGTGGTGCAAGGGGTTGAGGAAGAGTGCATCAATTGATTCAACTATTTATTCACCTCACCATATTGATTGGCCAAGCAAGGTACATATGTGAACCCTCAACTTCGACAATGAATATATATTTCTTTTTTATTCGAATTTGCTTTGTAAATTGATTGAGGTTTTCAATCACCTTATTGACTGACCAGCGAGGTAACGAGATTGGACGCGCTAACGCGATCAAATCGCAGACGGCGCGTAATCGAAAGTGACAAAATGATAGTGTTCAAAGCGAGACAGCGATGAGTTTCACGCGGCAATGGTGAAATTTTAAGAGAGTCGCGATTACTCTTGTTTGCGCGCAGCGTTTTCACCGACGATTAACGGACGATCGTTTACTACTTGATCATCCCCTCTCGATTGTGTCCGCCGGGCAATCCGGAGCCTATGCAACTGGGAAACAGAGTAGATCGAGAAACCGGGAAAGCGGAACTTTCCTCCGTCGCTCGTAACACGCTGCACACGCAATGTCAAGTACTTTCTATCTTTGGAATCGTGTCGTCGACGGTGTCCTGTGATGCACGGTGTTGCTTATTTAATTTAATTTTTAGTTAAATTTATTAATTTTTTTAAACCATTTTTCATACATCTTTATGTCTATTGTGTCTCTTCGCTCTCTATCGTTTTCTTCTAGTCCGGTGTGATAAATCGACGAGGGTTAGAACGTTGAACCGTAGAGGCGTGAACTTACGAACAAGCGATAATTGGTTGGCTCGTAATTAGTCGACCGGTGGCAGGGATGATTCGCGCGGCGTCGCAAACAACGCCGCGTTCCGGTTACCCTTAATGCCTCTATGGAAACGAGGATCGTCGTGCTATCGATAATCTGTCTCGAGAATTAGAACGTCGTGACGGCTAATGAAACGCGAAACGGTTCGGTCTTCGTGCCGAAACCGCTCGGAGAATGTGTGCGTGCGAATGGTAGGAAGGTGGAGTTCACCTTCTGGATAATTAAATTAACCCAAAGAAAAGAGAAGCACGACGAATATAGGACAATTAAGGGTTTCGTGGGCGTCGAAACTCCCTATTTCGATAAGTCAATTAACAGTTCTCTGCACGGTGCCTCTGCTTGATGAAACTTGGGAAGTAGAATCCAGGAGAACAAAAGTCGAAAGAAGAAGAAAATCGGAACAAGCTGGGGTTGGAGAGGGTGTGGTGAGGGCCAGTGGGCGTGGCTAAATCACTCCAGTTCTTTGCAAAGCCAAACGAAATACTCCACGCGACGAAAGAAATCTGCAGAATCTATGAAACCAATGTGAAGGGAATAGAAAAAATTTCTTGATTCAATAAAGATGATCAGGTCAATTTGTGAGCAGGGAGGATTAGTGGGCGTGGCTAAATTGCTCCAGTTCTTCGCGAAGCTAATAAAAATATCCTACGCGACAATTCGTAAAACCAAAGTGGAGCGAATAGAAAAGACCTTGGTTGAACGAAGAGCGTCGAATCAATTTGTAAGCAGGGAGGGCCAGTGGGCGTGTCTAAGTCGCTCCAGTTCTTCGCGAAGCTAATAAAAATATCCTATACGACAATTCGTAAAACCAAAGTGGAGCGAATAGAAAAGATCTTGGTTGAATGAAGAGCGACGGGTCAATTTGCGATTGGGAAGGGTTAGTGGGCGTGGCTTGGTGTTCCCGTTCTCCACGTAGTCAAGGGCAGTGGCCCGCAGACCTAACCCGTGCTCCGGTTCGAAGACATCGGATCCAAGGTGTAACGAAAGAAGGCGGTTGCGTTCAACGGTCCTCTCGAGGAGCGTTTACGCGGTCGGTTGCATAACTGGCCAGGCGAATCCGCTTTAATGCTTTCCATTGAATGGATTCGATGGACATCGGGTGCTCGAACACATGAATGGGACTCGTGGAAACGTGAATCGGCCCGAATGGAAAGCAGACTCGAAGGAATGTTCCTAAAAGCGATGACATAAGAAAACATAAGGCGGTCTGAAGTAACAGGCCGAGCTATAACCGGCTGGCCCGAGGAAAACCGAGCACGCGACTTCCAGCTACTTTCGAACCCGTTCAGTTCGTTCACGCACGCGTAAACACGCGTATCTACACCGGGTTCCTCGCTGAACGCGTTCGTTCTACGGTTCGTACAATCGGCATTAGAACTGTCATTAGACTTATGCATTTATAGGAAAATTTAGTAGATAAAGTTCATCAAAAAATTTTTTAATTGAAGATGTCAATGCGTGATTTCTCTTCTTTTAACAAAATATTTAACAAACACTTCGATATATTATGAGGTCCATATTATATCAATTTCATAACCATTAAATTTAAAAGATCAGAGGATATGGAATTAATTTTCGAGTGTAAAGGGTTAACAATTATTAAGGGAAGAATCTTGCAATCTATGCAGACAATTTCGATTTTTTAAAGGGGAACATTTTCTAAAAAGAGAACGCAAATGTTCCTTGGTCTGAAGATATCATGATCTGAGGATAGCCCTCTAGTCTTCTAGATCAAGATGAAGAGAAGAGGTGGGGACGGTCGATAGGGCGGTTTACATGTCGTCGATACCCAAGAATCGGCAAGGCGAATCTTCGACACAGAATCTTTTGGTCCATTCACCTCTCTCTTGACCCGATTTCCGTTCGAGTACCGCGCACACACAGTTGCTTGCATTCGGCTTCGACGTGTTGCCACGGGGCACGCCGTCTACCAACGCTGTGCTACATCGAACGTCGTTACAATATGTCTTGGGAGTTGTCGCCCAACAGTTTCTTGCGTCAATCATCAATTCTGCTTGAATTCCCTACTTAAATTTAATTATTCCCACCTGTGATGCATGGAGGAAAATTCTAATTTATTAATTCACTAATTTACTTCGATATCGTTGCATTTCCTATGAGGATTTTGAAATTTCCTCCGCACTAATTTACTTCGATTTCGTTGGATTTCCTATGAGGATTTTCAAATTTCCTCCGCACTAATTTACTTCGATTTCGTTGGACTTTTTTGGGGGACACTTTCCGGCAATTAATGCGCTAATTCTCGTGCAGTTTCAAATTTCTTCCTCGCTAATTTCCTTTGATATTGTTGGATTTCCTATGAGGATTTTCAAATTTCCTTCGCACTAATTTATGTACTTCGATTTCGTTTCACTTTTTGGGGGACACTTTCCAGTAATTAACGCTTGTAAAGTGCTCCTTTAAATTTCCCCGCAACAAGAACGACATCCCCTCGCGATAAAAAGATCAAAGAACAAACGGTGTAACGCGAACGAACTAAAAACGACGCGACACATCGCAGACACGCGCGTCGCTGTGGTAAACGCGTAGAAGCTGAGGCCGACCACACGTCGAGGGAGGTGTAACACGCCGGGACTTTTTCCGTGAACCTTTTTGTTCACAGGTACGTAATTGGCTACGAAGCGAGACGGAAAGAAAGATAGAATAACGCGACGCGGACGAAACGGTTTTCTCGGGACGGGGTACGCGCGATAAACCGGCGCGGCGCGGCGCATAATCTCTTGATCGCACTTTCGCCATTCTTCCATTCACGCGGTCGAACGAGAAAAGAGCCGCGAGAGGTTCCTTTTGTGCCGTCCGCGTTTATCCGTGACCGAGAGAATCGCGCGAGCATTTTTTTCATTCCCCGCGGCGGCTGCGGAGCTAACGAAGCCGAACTTTCTTTCACGGCCGCCGCCGTCTCGTCCTCGCGAGTCGCCATCTTTGCAGCCGTCGACGCGCGTCATTTATCCGCCTCGTAGATGCACTCGGTGCATTTGCTGCGGCCGCGGAAAGTCGGCCAATGAATTCCACCGTCCGTCAAGAAAATTCAACGAACTGATCTTCCAAAATCGAAAAGGCGACAAATTCACTGCGGATGTGTCGAAAGATTCCATCTTTCCTTGGTAAATTGTTCGAAAATAATGTTCTAGTATTTTTCTAGGAAACGATTGAACTACATTTCATGATTTTCTTCCGCAGAATAAATTTCCACACGGTAGCACGCTACCGTCCTCAATAGTTGTAGATCCAGAAGCAGGTTTACGACTTGCATTCTGTTGCATATAATTGTGAAAAATTTATTCGTTTTTAAAACGTGTACGAATACTCTCTACACCCACTATATATGCTTATCTTCACGGAAACCAGAATAGAAGAACGATGTCTTGGAACAAGATTAAAATATAAAAGTTGCAAGGAATAATCTAGTTGTACAGTAGAAATAGGACAGATCCGATGAGGTATGCAATGCATGTAATTGCGAAGTTTCCAGGATCAAGGATACTGGAAACGAACTGCCCTACAAAAATTGCATACGCTGTAAGGAGCCCTCAATAATTGTAGAACCAGAAACAAGTTTACGACTCGTATGCTGTTGGATGCAATTGTGAAAAAATTATTTTATATATTCTTATCTAGTGGTCATGATTTAAGTATTCATTTTATTCCATTCAAATTTGGTAATTTTCGTGTATCTTTTATAAATCTTATATAGAGGTAAAACATTGTTCAGTGAGCAAAATCATTGGCTAACGTGGAAAACTATAATGAAATCTGCGTCTCGACTTCTATGGATGGAAATGGAACGTCCATCACAGCTCGATCCGGCGATTCGACCGGTGTTTAAACACCGCGCAGTGATTACTCCTCGGTTGATGGCGAAATTATGCTGCGAAGCTTTAAATCATCCTTCGAGATAGCTAGCCATCGATTGCGAGATGACGGTAATTGGCTAGGCGAGCAGGAAGCAGGCAAAAGGGAGGACTCGTCGCGTCATCCCCCTCGCGACAAGAACTCCTCGCGACGAAACCTCGTTAAACTCGATTTTTCCAAGACAGAATTACACGCGCGCTCGCGCTAGATAATCGCGAGTCGCCGTTACACGATGTACAGGGCAGCCGTTACTCAGCGATAATCCGGAGGAAAAGTTACAAAGTTGATTCCACCGTCTCGGCTAATCCCTGTTTATCGAGTTTACGGCGAAGACGAGAGACTTTTTGCCGGCTGGATCGTTAGGTTGTCCTGCAGCTTGTTACCCGAGTGGCTCGAAGTAAAATTTCAAAGATTACACAGGCTGCTCGCGTTGCTGCACAAGACACTCTTCACTAGCCGAGTCCGTCATTCGTCTTTGCTACTTTTAAGTGGCTCCTATTAAAACGCTTGAAAACTGGTATGCACATACATCGAAGACAGAGGGACTTCGTCTTATAAACCATTGCCGTATCATTTTCTTTACGGTTACAGTGATTAAAATGTCTTTATCTTGAAAAATGTCGTAGAAGAGAAGGGACAATTTATACTTTCTGTATGTGGCTACATTTACATTACTAGAATGATATTTCTTATCAATTGTAAAAATTTTCACATTTTTCTACCCTAGCTTTACCATTATACTTTTAATCCATTACATATAATCGCTACAGCTAAAATTATAATTTCTTAACTGAAATGAAAGAGGACATTTTTTTAAAGTTCGTTACAACTATAATTTGCATTTAATTTGATTAATTTTTGAGGTCAGTGAATATATTGGAACGACAGTAGAATTCGTATCTCGGTGAAATGTCGCTAAAGTCTTCGATTCAGCCTGTGCGGCGGGGATTTTTCTTCGCGCGCCTGTTAAACGCGAAACAGCTCTGATCGTAATTAGAACAGAGACAGGGAGGCGGGAGAGGTTACGGCACGAATCGTATTACAAATCTGCCAAGTTAAAGGCCGGCCGATATTCGTGGGAACGACCGCGGGAAGCAACAACGAGAGGAGAGACTTTGCATAACGCCGTGCGGCACACGGAAGCGAGACTCTATCTCGATCGAATCGAGATCTCGCGATAGCGACGCTCGCCATCGACACTTGCGAAATGTCTCTGTACCGATAAACGATTCTTTGTTTCGGAAGGAATCGATTCTAACCCACCTCTTTCGAAATCGTGAAACACACTGCGGATATCCAATCTACAGCGTATGCAATTTTTGTATTCTTCTTTTAATTATCCTATTAAACTGAAACTAATGGATCGATGTCCTTAAATCTTTTTAACATGTCCACTGCTTTAAATAACGTGTAACCATTTTTGAAATAAATGCATCAAATCCACAGTCTATTAAATTTTCTATATAAACTCAATATATAAAAATTTTTTATATGAAAATGATCACTTTCTTCCATTCAAATATTTTAATTTCGATAATCCGCAAGAAATCTGCTGCACTTGTTTCGTTGGAATAGTTCAGAGAAAGGGAGAAGCTGCGAGAAAGTTTGGATCGATAGGGCAACAGGTATATGATCAGCAAAGGATATCGATCGAACACATCGATCGAGGAAAATTAAAAGACCGGTCTAGAACTCACCCAGCAGGATAGGCGACCAGCTCGCTGGTCGAGTCGCAGTCCAGGGCTGCATTGCTGGAGACGGTGACGCCGAGCACGCGTTCCAGCTTGATCTGCAACAAATCGAAACCAGATTGATCATTAGGACGTTTTGCAGGATCGTTGAAAAGGATCGCAGGATCGCGAGAAAAGCGTCGGAGCGATGCGACAATCTGCAATTGGCCGGCAGCGTGGCAACAAGAGAGAAAAGAAAGCATTTCAAAGCAGGCAGCACGGTCTCGTGCGAGTTTCTTAATCGCGGTCGCGTGGAAAATTGGTTTCGCCAGTGGGGCATCGATGCATCCGATCTTAAATACATCGGGTGTTCCTAGTGATGGGCACCATCGACTAAATTACTATTTAGTTGCTACATACTATCAAATATTTAGTCGCGCGCGCGATTGAAATTTTTTAATAATAATACAATATAAGTGTTAATGAACCTATTAGAAAAATATCTGTTATCGACAGATATACTTATAAAATACTACTTTCTCTTTAGGTTATGATTAAAATTGTTATTCCCATAAGTGCAATATATAAATATTGTTATTTAATTACTGTATCATATTTCTAGTATAATACTTGTTATTCATGTTACATACACATGCTTATTGAACGAATTATTCGATATAGCTAATGAGTGAACGTATTTGGTAGTGAAACTTAAAATTCAACCAATTTAGTCGATAGTTTAAAAAATCAGTCGACTGAAAATAGTAGTTGGCTACTATCGATTTAGTCGATGGTGTCCATCACTAGGTGATCCTTGTGGCTGGCTTCTCTTGCGAATGCAGCGTGCTTCTGTTTTTTCTTCCCGGTTGCCAGCAGCTCGAGCAAGCGGTAGCAGAGAAACTCGCCCGATCGATATCTGCAACGTCCTGGCCCCTGGAATGCTGCACGCTCCTCTTGTCCCTTCGGCTCTTTCAGAGCTTTCGTTCTCGAAGCGGATTCGTGACAAGGACGCCAACGATTCGACCGATGACTCGCAGGATACTACGAATATATCGCGCGTTTATTCTCTCAGTTTACAGCTCGAGAGACGCCGAGCATCGTGCAACGAGAAAGCCATTAGCTTTTGAAAGGAACACGGACACGTTCGGGCTCGCAGCGTTCGAGTTATCGCTAATGGACACGGAAAGATTGATTTAAACGCGGAACGACTTTCCTTCGAGCCGCGTGCACATAGAGCGAGATCGGTTTTCAAAAATCTCATGGAACAGATCGAGCAAGCTTTAAGAAGAGCTTTAGAAGAACAAAGAAAGATGTTTACAATTATCTGGCATCTTCCAGGCGCCGCACAGTGGGAAAACTGACTTTTCTCGATTCAAAAATAAATAACTTTCGATAGAAATGACGTAGAAGGATGAAATATTTTTAAAATTAAAGCTGAATCTTTGTAGAATATGGGAAAAATAGGGAGATTACGGTACGAACGGTTTTTAACCTTGAAAAAATAGAAGTTTAACGGTTTAACTATAATTAAAATTTTATATAATACAAATTTTAAGACCAAACTTGAAATCAGCGTGAAAAAATGAGATAGAGCGATGAAAATTTTTTTAAATTAAAGCTGAATCTTTGCAGAATATACGAAAATAGGGATATTACGGTACGAACGGTTTTTAACCTTGAAAAAATAAAAGTTTCACTGTTTAACTATAATTCAAATTGTATATAATACAAATTTTAAGACCAGATTTGAAATCAGCGTAAAAAAATCTACGGGAAGTAATACATAGTATGTTAGGTTTCATCGGTAATTGGTCTTTCAGAAGGAGTGTGTAATTATTTCAATTACGAGGTCGGCAAGAGCGAGCGATTACACAAGGTATAACAGGCAATCGAATAACCCGCTACATTTTAATCGTCGTCGCAAATTCCAGCATCGTCGTTCCCGCGATAAAACGAGATTCTCTCGTTCCTTTTCCCGCGGATAAAGAGTATGCTAAGTAAATGGTCCGCTTGTTTCTCGCCGATATCGTCGAGAGGAGGCTTCGTGATTCGATAAAATTTGAAAGCGGCAGCTCTGTCCCGAGCAAAAACGTTTGATTGCCGGTATAAAACGTTCGATTACCGCACTTCTAACACGGGCTAGAAAGCGGCGATGATGTCTCGGACGAAACCAAAAGAGCCGGTTGATTTCGTCCGCGACTTTCCTCCGAGGCAACGATGGACGAAAAGACACTTGCGCTGTCCCTGAAACTTTCATCGATCATTCGTTCCTAATTACGACCCACTGAGCCAGTTCTCTACGAGAGCGATCTATTCTTCTAGGTCTTTGCTCTCCGTCGATCGCGATCGATCATATTCCGTTTACGCCACTTTTCTTTCTGAGAAACCGATCGATAAGTATTCTTATTCCGCTCGGCTTTCGATCAAAAGCGAGAACATTCCTCTGCGAAGTCGTAATTGGATCTTGCATAATTTTTTTTTAAGTAATCACTAGACTGCGATTCTCTTTATGCATTTATGAAGAAATTAGCTAAAAGAAAAATATAAAGGTAGCGTTACGTTGTTTTCAGGTGTAAAAATGTATTAGGGGATGAAACGAATTTTTATTTAACTCTCGCTGGCCAGCATCGGCGCTGAATATTTTTATTTTGTGTAAAAATAAAAAAAAATTTGTACAAAAATAAAAAGAAATTTTGTGAAAAATAAAAAAAAATATAAAGGCAGCGTTATGTTGTTGTCAGGTATAAAAAAGTATTTAGGGGATGAAATGAATTTTTATTTAACTCCCGCTGGCCAGAATCGGCGCTGAATATTTTTATTTTGTATAAAAATCGTTCGGTTATCACCGTGATACATGCGCACCGTTCACGATCTCATAGTCCCCGGGAAATTAGTCCAATTAATTTGACGCGCGCTGTTATTTCAGATCTTAGAAGATAGTGTAACCATTCAGTGACTTTCCACTGGTAAATTATTTCGATATTTTATAAAGCAGGCACTTTGTGGTATTTAATCGAACGTTTTAACGACGGAGATAGACAGCGAGCGCATTAAATAATATTTCGTACGAAAAGTGGGTTGCATGCGCGAAGTTCAACTAATCAGAAGTGAAAGTGGTCGTTGTCTGGAAAGGTTTGCTTGGCGAGAGAGGTTGTGGATTAAAATAAAAAACGTGATAAAATATGTACCTAACTGCGGGATAAACGAGATAACGAAAGAATAAGAGGAAACTGAAAAGGGTTGCCTGATAGACGTCGTTTCAATGTGGCTCGCCGTTGGAAACGAGGTTACCAAGCGAAACACGTTTAATAAATTAATATCACGTTAGGTTGCACAACCGGCGTAACAACCGCGATGCTGGAAAGATCGAGGAAAGTCCGAGGAAAGGCTGGAACGCTGGAATGTTAGAAAACTCGGGCAAACTCCATCAAGTTTTCATCATCCTCGAAGAAGATCTTCCTTAGCTCGAAAAGTTAACATTTCTTTCGACCTACAATTATTCCATTCTATATTCGTTCTTTTCTTTCTATGAATATACAATTGATATAATATGCTGTTCGAAGAATAATATCCGTATAATTGTACAATTTAAAAAAAAAAATATGGAAAGTACGCTTGAGTGTAATAACAAAAATTGTTTGTAAATATTGTTCATAAACTAACTCACTTGTTTTTGATCTGATTTAATGCTTTAATATCACGATGTCCATATTAAAGTATTAAATCACATCAAAAACAAGTAAATTGGTTTTACGAACAATATTTACAAACAATTTTTGTTATTACACTCGAGCATACTTTCAATAATATTTTTTTTTTTGAAAATTGTACAACACATATATATTTTTACAGACGCAATGTAAATACATCTTGGAAAGGATTCAAACTAGAATCGAATTTATTATTAACAACATTACCATCGATATTCAAAGACATAAATAAAAATCAGTCGTCACCGATCAGACACTGTTCGAAAAGGATCGAAGACTCTCGTTCGTTCGGATTTCGATCGAGAAAAAAACAGTGTGGGTTAGAGGAACTGATCGACGAGTCGGAAGAGGCGTTTGCGTCATGTTCGCCGATGGCGGATCGAGATCGATTCGAGGTTCGAGCGATCGGCGGAAGTTACGCGACGAATCGAGATCGGCGTGTAGGCAGATACAAGAGAGTTACGCTCGCGTATCCACAAGCTTCGTTCGACATTGATTCGTTACGCGGTCGACCGGTTCCTGTGGGCGTCTAAACGATATTATTTACAAAGGAGCAAGCTGCAAAGGATCGTCCGTTCGACTTTGCTCCCGCTGGCGCGCGCTGTTAACGGCTTGCTGGTCGCGTACACCAGCCGGAGAAGCGTTAATTACTTCGTCGAGTTGGGATTTCAGATTTCGCTTGCAGAGTCTCAGGTGCTAAATTCGCGAGATCGCTCGAACCTCCTTGAAATTCAACGTGAATTCGCTGGCCCGGTCTCTCTGGCTCTCATTACCGACTCGTTACGTCCCTTGAAAAGAACCCCTTGGCTGAAAATCTGATTAATTTCCTTTTGGCGAAGTTTCCTCTCTCACCGTCCGATTCGACGCCATAGTTCACCTGAATCGAATGACCTGCCCAGTGAACGCGCACAATTCGCATTAAACGGAAAAACAACATTTACGTCGTTAAAAATTATGTACATCCTTTCTCAGAATCGCGTTTGCTTATCTTGTTTTAAATCTTTTTATTTTATATTAATTTATATTATTTATTTTACACATAATATAATAATAATTATATAATTTCATATCAATTATGATAATTTATATTAAATAAATTTTCTCTCTCCGTGGCCACGAATATCCTCGAATAAAACTATAGTCATTGAATTGCAGATATTCAAAGAATGAATATCAGAATATAAAGAATATAAGAATATAAAGATAAAGATAAATAGTATAAATATAATATAAAATAATAAATATAAAAATAAATATAAAGAATATAAAGGATATAAAGAATGAATGTTCCATTTAATAAAACGAAGGTGGCCTTGATATCATCCCTGAAAAACGCGAGATAAAAAGAAAAATACATCTTTGGTATCGCATGAGCTGCATTTTAAAAAGATGTTCGAGGTATAAACGTTGACTCATCCTGTACAAAATAGCACCGAGGAAATGAAATATGGCGGACACTAATTTCCACAGACTAATACAGTGTTAATTCATTGGGCAGGTCAGCCTACCGTAGCTGCATCGGCTGCATCGCGTGAAGTTGAAACGGGAACTGTATATGTACCGGTGTGGCCAATGAATTTCAGCATACGGTTGCAGCGAACGATTCTTATCGCGGAATTAAATCTACGGGATTACTCCGCGGCCGGATAAGATAGAGAGATGATTCACCTTAACCTTTTCCAGACACCAACGGGACCGTACTAACTTTTGCAAAGGTTGTCTGTGTGTTTGCTTATCTGAGGTGTACCGTATCCATGGTTCTTGTTCCTTTTGCAAAACGCTCTGTTGGATATCTCATTTCCTACGGCTCGGAGATTTGAAGATTTTTTAAAAAGGTTTTCCTTGTTTGCACAATTTTTGTTAATTTTTCTTTTTTTTAAGTTACTTTTAACATTAGTTGTTTAAAGCAGAAATTAAATGATTTCAGGTATTAGATGGCGCATGGAATAAGCAGTTTTGGAAGTGGCAATCGTTGCACATCAACAAAATCACTTAATTGGCCGTGATGGAGAGCCGACCAGCGGAATTGTTGCAACAGAGCGCAACAATAAGGTAGACTGGAACTAGAAGACTGGAGAAGGCCTGGAGAACCGGGACGCAGGTTTGGCAATGATCGTGATCGAATAGGAGAAGCGTTTCGAAAGGCGAATAGCCGATCAAAATGCGCCGATTTAGAACGACGCGTGACGAATCAGTGGCGACTCAAATCAAGTGGAGGACCCGAAGAAATTTTAGAAATAGGTTATTTTTCATTATGATTGTTAAGGCACCAATTTATATAATATAATGTACCAAAAAATAAAAAAAACCGACGCGGCCGCTTAGTTCGCTTATCATTAGAATTTTATTAAACACTACTGTACATGGTCGTACGCAGCGAGAACATTCAGATGCAATTTTAATAATCTGGGTCAAGGGACCAATTTGGATTCCTTCTAGAAAGCCCAATGGTGTTTACGAGGCAGTGCGAATAGATCGGAACAACAGCTAATGGGAATCGACCTACACCTGCCGACGCAACACGAGATCCTTGTCCAGCGCGCGTCGCCGCTCCATGGAAATCGTAACGCGCTGGATGTGGGCACGACTAGCGCGTGCCATGGATTTCTGTGTATGTACATCTATGGTCGTTGTACGAAGATATTTCGCAACGAGCGCCGTTACGGCCGCCGTTTCGCGGAACACGCGTCGTTAAACGCCGAGTTTCGCAAACCGCGCGAGATCGAGTGCGTTCGGTGCCATAAAATGGCGGGCTACATCATCGTATCACCGAACGATCCTGATCGCCGGACATCTGTACGACGACGATACTTAATTTTGAATTTATCTTTTTTTCTAGGTTATCATGACTTAATAAGTTCTCTTGAAACTTTTTTTTGGGGAGAGGGCGAAATTTTTGTCCGTTTAGAAGCCCACTTGTCCTCCACACAAGAATCGAAACATTGAAAGTTTAAATTATTTGTAAAATTGCTTTATTTTTTAAATATAATTTTAATAGATTTAGGATAGGTAAAATTAAAATAATTTCTACATCAAAAATTAAAAATATTGAGGTTATAATATAAAAATGAACTGAAAAAGTTTAAATTATTTGTAAAATTACTAATAAAATCATTAATATTTTTTCTGTTTTAACAATCACAGGATCGATAACAATAACAACATTTATGAATCAGAGGATCGTTCGTTGAAAGAGAGATCGATATCGCCGAGCGATTTCGCATCAGAGTTTGATAGCTGGAGGATATGGAAACGCGGTGAGATCTCGCACAGTCGATTAACGTTCGAATAACTCGTGCTCGGGGCGGAAACCGGTTGCGACGCTTTTAGCGATGATCCAGCCGACGTCCTTGCGCGAGGATATCGCCAGCACGCAGCTGCTCGGTTCTCCACTCCGCTCCGAGTCGGTGCACATTAACCGAGTTTTTGCGCGTTTCCGTGTTCCTCCAGAGTTCGCGCGCCGTCGCTGGCCATCCGGTGGCCGAACCCCGCGAAGGATGTTACGCCGACGCGAGTTACGTGAATTTTTGTTCGCGCGAGAGTGCGTGCGCGCATCCAGCCACGCGTGCGATTTCCGAACGAAAGCGAAATTCCCGCGAGGAGATTCGCGTCGCTGATTTTTCTGCTCCTCTCCGCGAATGCTCGCGAAATTCTTCTCCTACCGAGGAAAGAACAGAATTCTCCTTTTCAGTTGGACAACCGAGTCTACTCGTCGGGCGTCGATTGCGTTAGAAACACGTTGCGAAATGTGCAAGGACGATGCGCGAATGCGCCGTTCGAAGACTGCGGATGCATACGCAAACGCTGTTTACTCGGTCTTAAAGATAAAAGTACAAAAAATTCGAAATTCATCAATATATTGACAATGAAAGCCATTCGTGAGTATATTTTGCATTAAAAAAAAAGATAGATTAATTTAAAAAGCTTTCATTTAATTAATGAATTTCATGTTATATTTCTTTTTTAATCAAATTGTCTTAATATTATAAAAAATTGTAATTGACTTTTGCAAATGATTGTACCCCCTGATTTTTGAAGTTCAAGATAATAAATAAATTTGTGATAACGTCGATATATATATATATATAATTATGCAATAAAAAGTTAAAAATAAATATTTAAATAAATTTTAAATATTATAATATTTCTGAGGTGTTTTTGAAAAAAACGAATTATAGTTAAACAGTTAAACTTCTATTTTTTCAAGGTTAAAAACATTCGTACAATAAACTCCCTATTTTTCCCATATTGTGCAAAGTTTCAGCTTTAATTTAAAAAAAATTCATGGCTCTACCTCATTTATATCGGAAGTTATTTCTTTTTGAATCGAGAAAAGTCAGTTTACCCCACTGCGATATTCCGCGTGAAATAAACCGCTGCGCGGCGTCTCGTTTGACGGCGATTAGCGGTCGCGGAAGTTTATAAGCGTTTCAAAAGAGAGATAGAGAGGGATGAAGAAGAGAGGAGGACTCGGTGAACCAGTGGTTATCGGGCACGCGTAAATCTTAGTTTAACCGGTAATCCTCTGGCGAAGAAGCGAGACAGGAGGGATCGGCTTCCTCTCTTCTAGCCGTAGACACAACCGATAGTGTGTGGTTCCCTTATTCTTATTCCCTTGGTCGATGCGGTATAACTGTACCAGGGTGTGGCTTACACGTCGAGACGCGACGAGACTCCACGCCTGTCGGAAACGGTCTTGCACGAAACTCATAATAGCCCGTTAGATCGATCTGCTATGGTAACGCGTGTATGCACGCGAACGGCTTGTGCACACCGCGTGTCGCGACCTTTACTGCCCCACGAACGGGGGCAGGATCTTGCCTGAGAAACCACCATTCATTATCCCACATAGGCAATTCGGAAAATGCCAATTCTCCCGTTCTGGTTCGCCCCCAGATCGTGCAACAATTGCAACAATTCGTTCTCCAAATTCTTACCAGACTCCACATAATCCAATTACAAAACTTTTTTACATTTGATTAGACTGTCTAACAAATTCAAACTTTTTTTTTACCTTTCGATTCTCACTATGTAATTCTTATAGTTTTTTTTCGTGCTGATCCTCTTCTTAATTTTTTTCTTAAACGCACAGTTTTTGAGAAATTTGAGTTTGAAAAAAAAAAAACATATTTTTCAACTTTGAACAAATATTGTGATGTTATTATAAAAAATATTGTATTATTCTTTACCCCAGAAGATTCTCTAGACTTCAAGAATTAAAGTCTAATTCTTTGAGAACATATTTTCCAGATGTTAAGTTGTTTATTTAAACATATGCTACGGGACCTCTTCTCTTTATTTTATCTTTTCATATATAATAGTTTAACTTCAATGTACTAATAATAAAGTGTGACATTGCGTTATACGTGAAAATTTTTAATTCACAACTAAGACACGTTTATTCCATAGTGGAGATGAAATAAACATTTAATAAATACGAATGTAGCGACGTAAAAATTGTTTCAAGGTTGAGTTTCTTTCCGGTATGTTTCAGTTGATTTTCGAGTGGAACTTTTCGAGATACGTCGAATTGGGAACGTTGGCAATGGAGATGCAGCGGAAAAACGAACGGGAAACTCTGTTTCTAAAGGAACGGGTGGAAGCGAGGTTTTGCCTGTAAACTTTCTCGCGCAAAGCGAAAAGGCTTTTTAGCCGATAGCGGATCGACGACGGAAAGTGGTTCGCCGATTAATCGGTCCCGAGCTAAAAGCGAAAAACGCGTGGATCTCTTTTCGAGGACGAGCAACGAGCGGGAAATTGGCCGTGACGTTTTTTTACGTCTTCGTGGCACGTTCGAACGCAGTTTCGAGAGGAAACCTCGTCGGATGAATTATTTCAGCGACAATCTGGCGTCGTCGCGCGCACGTCCCAGGTTAATTAGCTTCCCCTCTGCCCCCTTTGCCGTCTCATTCTCTCACGATTGCCGCGACGCCTGGAACGAGTTTAACGATAAATATTTATCGCGGATAGCTCCCTATTCTGGGACGTCCTTCGTCGCATATCTCTTCCCCGGGACGAGCTAGACGCCCGTTGTTTTAATCTTCGAACCACCCGGTACTTTTTCATTTTTACCACGCTTATATTAACTTGCCAAGTTGTCGTTTATTCGTCAAATCTTCAAGACGAATTTTAAAGCACTTTCTGAACAGCTAGAGACTTGAAATTGTCAACATAATTCAGAACTGGATGACCATGAAATATTAAAAAAAAAATTTTTTTAATACCTGTACGTTTAAATATGTGCTCGGTAGTAAAGACTAAAAAGTAGAAAATAAAAAAATATATGAAAAAACTTATTATATTAATATATAATTAATATAAATAATAGTCAATATATTATATATTAATATATTAAAACACTTACAGTTAAGCATTTTAATAGTAATTTTTGAAAATTGTACAACGCATATATATTTTTATTTTTCGCCCGAAAAAGATCGGCGAACCTGTCGATCTCTTGCGCGTGCTGAATCAGTTGCAAACTCGATGCGCAAAGTTGCATTTCTCCGTTTGATCCTGCGCGAAGGAGCTGCTCCTCGTGTACCCTTGAAACGTGTCGTCGGAGTTCCTCCGCTGATTTCATTCAGACACGACGAACCCTAACCGGTGTTACGTAAGGTGTATTATGCGAAGGAGACCTTGTCTTCCATCGGTCGTGCATACGTTACGTCATCTCGGAGACTCTATCGCGGTGCACCAACTGCTGCACCAACTGCTGCACACCGCGTTAGTCCGGTAAATTGCGTCTCGAACGTCTCAACTTTTTGCGCTCCTCGTCCCGCTGGGAAACGCTTCCGCAGCAGAAAATTTTGCAATCTTTTTATTACGCCTTGATCGTTGACCGATGTTACAAACTTAGAAGGCAAATGACCGGTTCGATATTTTTCATCTAACAATTATTGAAACACGATGAAGTTGCTCGCCTGGAAATTGGTTCGATGAATTTCTTCATTCAAGTACGTATTGGAATCAAAATTGTACGGAATCTAAATGAAATTAATTATTTGTAATGGATTTTAGTGTTCGGTAGGTTTAGAGTTCAGAGATTAATTATTCCGATCGCGTTTTAGACGAAGGAGTTTGTTAGTCGAACTAGTTACTTAGAGCTGACGAGCTTAGGAAAATAAGTAGCACAATTGTGATATTATGAATGATAATTATACAGGATCCTCGCGTGATCTATGTAGAAATGAAATGGTCACCTCTCTTCCTTCCAAGTCCCAAAAGTTATATTACAATCTAGGACTGAGCACTAACGAAATTAAAAAGCACAATCTTATAAAACTGAGGTTTGTATTGAATTTTTATATAAAAAATTTTTATATATGAAATTTATATAGAAAATTTATGATCCTGCAAAATCCTCAAGGAAGGAGTAAATTTAATAACTGCTTAAGATCCTATGGTCATAGTAAAAATGAAATGGTGACCATATTTCCTCCAGAGGTCCCTCAGGATCGTTCTCCTCATCCTGTAAAAACCTGGTTACTCCGATTCGCGGTTTGCGGCCAAGGAATTTAGCGAAGATCACGCGGTTTTCGCGGAGGTAAAGAAATCCTATGACGACAGTTGAGCGCAGGACAGGAAAGGCAAGGCTCGAGATCCGTATTTGGCTCGTGCCCACCTACCACCGACGTGCAAGCGGTACACGACCGCCTCGTTGCAACGGACCGTGCATTTCTGCATTCTTTTCATTGTGTATCGACCGACAAAACGTTCCACGAGCCCGTCATTATCTCGGTCAGCGCGCAAACGGATTGCCAGCTTGCCAGAAATCGGCGCGCGACTCGCGATCCTAGCTCTCTCTCCGGCATCTTCTCCCTCCTCTCTTTCTTATTCAGCCTCTCTCGTGCATCCTCTCGGACAGTTTCCGCATGTTCGATGTCAGCCTATCGGTTACCGGAACCCGATTTCCTTGCCAGCAAACGTTTCTCGGATCACCGAGCTGGCCGAGCATCTATCCCATTCGCAAAATTTGGTGAACGCTTTCGACTCCAATGTTATCACTCTTATACGTCTATCAAATAATTGAATTCCTAACATAATGTTACAAGAAAGAGCTTTCTTTCAGTTTCAATACGGCTCAAAGCGAACATTGTTTCGCTAAAGTGGAGCGCAAATACTGAACGATTGATCTTAGACAAACTATTCTGCATACGAATGACAACGCCAATTAGAAACACGGATATAATTGAACTCTTATCTTGTCGTTTGTTCTATACTTGAAATCTTGTAATTGAATTTTAAATAACAAAGATTACGTTAATATAGTTTAGCGTTCCACGTTTTTATTAATAGTCACTAATAATAGTATATAACATATATATTATATATCTAATTAAAAATAAAAAAATAATAATACCTAAAACAATTACTTTCTCCTTTTTAATGCATTTTAATATAAGCGTTGTTTTTAAAAAGTTTTTCTATATATATATATTTTTTTAAAGAAACTGGATACGTGGAGTGGACAGGCACATTTTCAGCATTGAATTTATTCATTGAAATCGTATTACCTGGCGACCTAACAAGTTCGACAGAGAACAATAAAACCAAAGACGAACACGCGCCAACGGAGACGGACCCGTGGGAGCATGAAACATTGATTATTCTCCCGACAAGAATTTTCGAACGAGTTCAAAGTGTCGAATGCGAGAAACAATGCTGGTGCAAACTAGAAAATAGATGCTGTCCCGTGGATGTTCTCGCGAAATATTTCACCCGAGATTCTGGGACAGAATCAGACTTACGAAACTGGACATATATCTCCCCTCCTCTCTCTCTTCCTTTAGGAAAGGGGTCTGTTTAAGTGGATGTATCCGAAGCTGGGATCGATAGCTCGGCTCAGCCTCTTTGCGAGCAACTATGTACACAGATATACTTGGAAACCTTTAACCCTGGGAAAGCGGAGGTTTTTCACGGCTGCATTCCAGGGCGACCTAGACCTCTGACCTCGACATTTGACTCTCTCACCTCTCCTCGTTTAGAACAAAATCATTTCGGGACGTTTACTTTGCGACAAATGCACACGACGACGCTTTGCGAGAGATATCAACGGAGAGTCTCGTTTCCAGGATTGCAAGGGTCGCGAGATGCGCTTTCTCTATTCTCGACGATCCAAAGATAGCCCTAGTAGCACAAAATATTGTGTACCCATTCATATAATATTAAAAAGAGAATCAATCTTTTTTTTTAATATTCAAATATACATATAATATTTATTTTATACTAAGTAACAAATATTTCTTTTTAAATATACAAGAAATATTAGTTTCATATTCATTACGAGGGAAATTTTTTTTTCTAAATATTAAATTAATCTTTACTTCATATTAGAAATAGAATATTTTGTTCCTAATGTACAGATAATATTTAATTCATATTATGAAAAAAAAATTTTTTGTAATAAAAAAAAATTGTTTGTAGATATTGTTCATAAAACTAACTTATTTGTTTTTGGTGTGATTTAATACTTTAATATGGATTTAAACTTGAATTTTTTTTCTTTAAATAACTAAAGTATTTCTTTAAAGTATGACGTTATAAATGAAACATAACGTGTTGATTTAACGTGTAAAATAAAAATGGGTGAATTGTAATAATTTTGAGGAGCGTACGAGGGTTAACAGATAGGTAATGAGCGACCACGTGGTTTTCAATCGAATGTATAATCGCTGAACTAGCAAACCGAGGAAAGTGAGTTTTCCAGAAGCTCACAGTGAAACCACAAGAGTATCTACTAAAAAAATTTCATTGACCCCTTCTTTCGTGCTCGTGCATATTCGAGTGGTTCAAAGTTAAGAATACCGTTGGAAGACTTTCGCGAAATCGAGCGGAACACGATAGGAAAAAGGAGAACACGAGTTGCGTTCGTTCGAACGATAATAACGGCGAGTTCACCCGATGTAATCGGTTTAATTTCTGCTAAACAGCTTTATATACGGGGCCGAACTAATTCTCGTTGGAACCCGCACATTTTCCATCGAACGGTTTCGATTCTACTATCCGAGGATTTTACCGTTCGTAATGCGTACACGTTGTTGCAGAGTACATTATAGAAACGTGTTAATTTATCTGTAACCGACACTCGAAATGATCATCCGTCGATTGCCCATTGTTCCAGCCGAGGTCGGTATAATGGTTTTACCTGGAATGTAAACGCGTGTCCCCGAGCTGGGCTGCAAGGCTGAATCTAACGAGCTGCATATGATCATCGGTTATCGATAATCCTAGTTTGCGAAACTGTTAATCATCTGCTAACTAATGGTCATCTGGAAAGAGCCCCTGTCCCTCGTTCGTAGTTCAGAAACATAGCAGAGTAAATTCACTCGGTAAAGAATTATGTATATTTTTATTTATTGTTATATATATATTAACAACCTTGACCCTCATGTAACTAACTAAAATTTTTGTTTTTTTTTCCTAAATAAATCCTGTTTTATTTCACTTTATACATTAATTTACACATACATTAAAATGTATGAAAAGTAGTTAAATCAATTTCAATGTTAATTTTATAAAAGAAATACCAAAATTTTTTGTTGGTATATAGACAAAAAACCGGGAAATTTTATGTTTGTAGTAAAATATAATTTAAAAGATATTTTACTACAAATATATATCATAGTAAAAGATTATTTTCAAGAGAACCAAAAGTAAAACAAAGGTTAATGGTGATTTTAACAATTTTTAAAGTGTCAAAAGAAAGAGTGCAAGTCAGAATCATTAGGATTAGATCAAGATTAATTTTCGCCATTGATCTCTTCAATTTTACCTGCCACGTTTACGTGTTCGAATTTCTAACACGTATTAGAAACGCAGCCGTTGTAAATTTTCCGGTCGGACCCGTTCCAGCGACAAGATAACACAAGGTGGAATGCAAATAACGCGATTGTCTGCGGCAACAATACGCAGAGGAGAGCACGGAGGCGCGTGTGCGCGCGCGCTTTAAAACCGGTACTTTCTTTATCATCCCGGGAGAATAATTAAACCGGCACCGCTTCTTTCCCAGCTTATCGCACGGTCATAACTAATTGGAACTCCATTAAACCAGTTTTTTTATCCTGTGAGGTCAAGTTCGTATCCGATACTTCTTTTTCTTCTCCTTTTCTCTCTCTCTCTCTCTCTTATTTCTCGGATCGTAGAACAACGTCCGATGAGAGACGGAAGAGAAAAAGGTGAATAAAGCCTCCGCGGAAGGAACAATTAACCCACTAACCAGCCGATTTCTCGAACAGGCCGATAACAAACCGTGTAGACGATTACGACACGATCGAAGAAGGACTGCCGTGAAAACGATTCACGCTGCAATAAAGCCGATTCGAAATCAAGCTAATTGGGACATAAATTACGTCCTTTTCTCGCGATGTCGATACCCGAGTGACAGTGGCGAGTAAAAACTGTGCGTGCTGGATAATTATTAGCTCTTCGAGAGGATGGTCTCGATTTACGAGCTGTACAAATAAATAAACAAGTCCAGAAAATTCTAATAGCCGAGTGGAAACGTAACATTGCGTCTGTAAATTAATAATGAAAGATAAAATATATATATTGTGAAACCACAAAAATTTATTATAGTCATAGTTATTATAAAAGATATTGTATTGTTCTTTACATCAGAAGATTCTTTAGTAATATATTATAATTTTTTTAAAGTAAAAAAAAAGTTTGAATTTGTTGGACAGTGTTATTATCTCTTCGAGAACGAGGATGTTCTCGATTACAAGCTGTACCAAATATAGGAAACATTCGGCAAATAGCCTGGATCTTACAGTCGCGATAAGAATGAAATTAAAGGAAGTGTATCGTGGTAAGAGACGATCGAAACGAGCAGTCACGCGTTTCCTCGTGCCGTTGCTTGTTAGGCGGAACACGAACGAGCCAAAGCAGGCGATACCGAACGAACGATGCATAAATCGAATATGGACGAATTCGCGATTCGGAATTGCACGCGTTTACGTAACCGAAAAACATTCCGATTAGAACAAGATTGTTATCTCGAACGTAAACCAGACGATACACGCAAACGATGCAACGTGTTTTATTATCAACAACACCGTAGTTGGCACAGGTTCGATCCAAAAATCATTTTAGTTCTGCATTTTAAAAGAAATAATTCACTCTTACTTATCTTGGCAATTGAATTTTTTTCTGTTACACCAGTCTTCGAGAATCCTCATGGTATCGATACCAAACATTCTCGACATTGACGCATAGAAACTATTTCTTTTTTTTTCATTGTAGAATGCGTTTTACCGGCGGCACACTTTACGGACAGCGAGAGAGAGAGAGAGAGAGCAATGGCAGTCGAGTCTTCAGAATTATATCGTGAAAAAAGACCGCGTTACCGAGATCGAGGTAAACGATCCGCACAATCATGGGAAGGTCCTATTATCCAACCTCGTCCCGGTGAATTGAATGCACCGCTAATTTCTCCCGCTGGAAATACTTTTCACCGAGCCCGACTTCCGAATACCATTCGCAACGGCGAAAGAAGGTCGCGAGAATCGGCGGGTCTGGATACCTTGCGAGAAGGAAGACCGATACAATTATTATTTTACAAGAAAAAATGCTTTGCATCACCATGAAACGAATACCATCGAAATAAACTAGATATCATTGCTATTAATTATCGCAACAATTACCAATTCTGTTGCAACTGCCGGGAACAGCTTGTCAACTATATTTGCTTACGAGGACGTGCACGATCACGAAAGACTGACAAACGCTGACCCGAGGTACCTATTGTCCGCCACACCCACGCGATTACTCGAGCCACTAACCTCTGCGCTTTTAATTAACGAGTTCACCTAGCTCGTCAAACGGACAATAATAAACTGCGGAGCTTTATGAAAACTGAACGTTTCCCAAATCCAAATTATATATATTTTTTTAATGAAATCTTTTAATTGCAAATTAAATATATTATCCTGCAACAATAAAAAAAACAACGAAGACGGGACAGGTGTGCAGTTGCATTTACCAATGCAACGAGAAGTGGAAATCGTCGTGAACACAAAATGCATTCAGTAATCAATAAATAAGTTATTAATGATAATAAATGAGTTAAATTAATTTGCAAACTTGCTGCTAGTTTTATAAATGATCGAACCGTGCACCGATATCACAAAATGTATCTCTCGAAGATGATCCACATAGGGATCGAAACACGTCGAGTTAAATTAATTTGCAAACTTGCTGCTAGTTTATAAGTAATATCGAACGGTGCGCCGATATCACAATAATTTATTATTAATACGTACATCGTAGGCCGGGATGCTCTCCTTGTCCCGAACGACGGGCGAGCCGTTCCTGGACGCGTTTAGAGCCATGTTTCTCCAATTGTTCCAACTGGTACGTCACGGATTCACGGTCACGGAAGGACGTACTTCAGCTGGTACATCTCCCCCTCCGTTCGATTCCCTTCGATCTGCTTCGGCGATCCTCACTTTCGCTCTCGAGTGGTTTGCGGACCACTCCGGTCACGAAACGGCGATCGAGACCGCGTGTCTCCTGGAGATCCTTGCTGGCCTCGATCTCATTGAAAGATCGAGCGATATCATTCTCGAAGAACAACCGGAAGGAAGACGACATCCGGCAGGACACTACCGCTTCATAGTCCTTCTTAGGCTATCCGCTACACTTCCCGGCGAGAAGAATGCGATGCACATCGAAGATGCACCGTTCTATCCGAAGTGCAAGTGCAACGATGCAGCGTACGTGGCAAAACTGTTCTTCGGCTTCAACGGGCAAACTTTTTCGGACGATTTGGAATCCTTTCGATCGCGTATTCACATTTTTTTGATCTCCTGGGAGAAGCTATGGATTCTACTTCACGAATCTCAGTGCACTCTCGATTGATACTAGATTTATGTTGCAATTCACGGAAAGAAGGACCGCGACGGTGGAGGTCCGACTCTGAACTGAGGTGTTCCACCGTCTACTCGTCCATCCGACTATCACAGACTCCCCACTCCGGCGCATTCGACTTTATCCTACCTGCCAACGCGCCACATGCCCCAACCTAGGCCACTACCACCCCCTTCTCCTCCTTATCACTCTTGATAGACTCCACCTCTGCTTTGTTCAATTGTGTACCTTTTTGTCATTCCGCCGGAAAAGGTTTTGTTCCGGGATCCTCTCATAAGCGTATCGAGGATAATGTGCCATCAAATGCTGGCAAAAAACGAATGGCTTCCAGGCTTCCAGCCTTCTTGGACTGCAGCCGACCAATCACCTTTATTCTTCAACATCGATCATTCGTCCGAGACAATAGATATATGAAAGATGAAAGCATGAAAATGAATATTAATGCGAAAAATGAAACATGAAAGATTGGTATGAAATTATGTTCTGTTCTTCTCGGATGAAGTAGTCTCTTTCGGATCATTTGAGAATTTTACTTGGTCCTCCCATCGCCTGTCACCGACAAAACAACATTCCAGGTTTCTTAGACGCGATAAAATTTCCTTACAGCTCGGAGCGCTCTTGCTGACGTTTGTTTATGCTGGAACGGTACGTGGGCACTCTCCACTTGTCCTCGATCGTTAAGGTCGGCGAATACGAAATTTCCACCCACGCAGAAGCGAGTCGATTTCAGCCTTCACGGCCAGTGGGAACAATTGTCGAAACGATCTTGGTAGCCTGTTAACCGATTAACCAGGCGAGACGAGTCGAGATTCGTTGCTCCAATTATTTTGCACCTTCCAATGATCAGGAAAAAATGATTTCGGCGCAACGGTTCGATCATTTAACACTAAAAGCAATTTTTCTCAAGAAAGGAGAAAAATTATAATAAAATCAGATTGTACTACATTATGAAGGTTCTGTATTTTAACACTCACTTCCAATGATCTTTTTGAAGGGAGGTTATCAACGCGATGGTCCGGTTTGCTCCTGCGAAATTTACCGGTATCGATTCGGGCCCACGAAAGTAAAAGGCTACGAAAGCGAGATCGCGATCCCTGATTGAAACGCTTTGAGCAACCTAACCGGCACGGCGGATCGCTCTAAGCAACCGCCGAAAACGCTGAATATGCATGTCCGAAAAGAGCCTACGAAAGCGAGTCTGAAATTTCTGTGTATCTCCGGCGATTCTCCCGAAAGAATCATGATCGCCCAGGAAACAAGCAAACAGCGCGTGAACGCCGCTTCAACGAGACGCGACGCGCTATCAAATTCGAGAAATACATTTTCCAAGTGAGAACAAACCGATCTTCATGGGCTTATCGTCCAGATCAAATAAAAATGCAATATTTATCATGGATTTCAGTGCGTTCGTACAATCCAGAATGATATTTATGGAAAAAATTCGAATATCCTAGCAGTAGTGATAAAATACAGCGAATTGCGGAGGTATGGAGAAAGTAGATCGAAGGAAAATGATTCAAGGAGAATGTTTGAACATTTTCCTACTATTCTAAATTATGTTTATTTTTCCAAAAATGTCGTATTAATATTTTTCCCTTAAATGAAACACAAAAACTGCCCTCCTTTTAAGTGTTTCATCCCCATTAAAAAAATCATGCAGTCAATGATTGATATAATAAATTCTTGATCTAAGAAAAACCCTCGGGACCATGCTGCTTCTTAGATCCTTGTGATTCTATAATTTCTTCGCGTCGAATCGGCTTCTGGTAGCGAAGTAAATACGATACATCATTTTTAAGATTCACAGTTAGATTCAACACGGTAGAATCACCGACGAAGGATTGTCGCTGGGATTAAGCCACTCGTTTCGCATGGTTCCAGCGTTTCCAGGTCTGTGTACCTTAGCTATCTCGCTACAATAAAACCGATATCACGACTTTCCTCGCTTCCGAGCGTGTTTCACCGAGCAGATTATTCTGTTTTAACAAGCTGCTGCAGTAGCTCGAGAGAGAAAGAGTTGGCTCTGCTAATCTTCGTTTAAAATGTGGGAGTCGCCGGCCACCGAGCCGATAAAATTTCGGTTCGCCATGCCGCACACGTCGCGCTATCTCCGATTATATTTTATAATATAATCGACGATGCGGGCGAGATGATGTAATATCCAGTTGCGTCGGCGGATCCGTTGAGTCCCGATTTCGTCGGTATTTGCATACCAACACGGTGTCCACGACGAATAAATAAACACAGAAACGTCAGGAACACGATTGACGCACTCTTTTAATCGTTTAGCTTTGTTCGGGAAGCGTGTCACGCAATCTTGCGCGTCATTGTTTCAATCCTGATTCGTATAGAAAGATGGAGAGAGCATTCTTGCAGGCAAGAAGATGTTTTATAGTTGTACGTTGTTCAACAGAGTTGTCGTTCGTTACAGACCCACGCAATTAGATTTATTACTATGTGAAATTCCTCTTCGGAATCGAATTAAACTGTGTTAAATTTTTTACAGATATTTAACTCCACCTCCGGAACACTTGGTTTCATACTTCGTTTTTCTTCTTTATCTATATTTGAGGGCTGGTTTAAGGACCATTATCTCTTGATCGGATTTAATTCATCTAGAATCTGCAAAATAGGATTTTCGTGTTCAATAAATAGCAGTCAAATTGTCAATTACACTCTTCGGCGGACATTCGTCGTGTTCAGAAGGCCCGGCCGGGAACGTTAGAAATTATGGTTGCAGTACGCGCGGCCAAAACGGAGCGAACGAAATAATTCATTCAACCGCCGATCTCCGGCGTCCGTCTTCCGCTTCCGCAATCGGAAATTGTTAGCCGCGAGAGATTCATCGTCGAGACTGGAGCTTCTTAATTATGTATTCCGGCGGAGCATCGAATTCGCAGACCAATTTGGAACCGTTCGAGCCCCAGTGAATCGAGATACCGAACCCCGTTAAACGGACGCGGCAGATTACCACGAAGATTCCTTCGTTTGGACTTTCGTAGAATGGAAAATAAAAAGCCGAGACCGCCGAGAGTCGCGTGATAAGAAGCAATTCTGTTAAAAGCCGGCGCGGCGCGCGCTAGCTGCTATAGTAAAATCGTGTTATATTCGAAGGGAGGTGAAAGGGCCGTTGGCAAGCAAAGGCGCGCCCCTTATTAACCATTAACCCCAGACCGTAATAACGCCTGAAAGGTTTATAGAGTCGCTGTGCGCTGCGACTTTTTTCCGTTTGGGAAATTCGCGGGTAAACCGAGGAATACATTTTCCCTTGATATTTTCGCGACCGTCTCCCAAAATTTATTCCTCGGATGTTTCAATCGAGTCTGCAGCGATCAGAATAATATTATTATTATTTATTATAGACGGGCGGAAGCCCTTTTTACATAAGTATTTACAAAGAAAAGAAAAAAAAGATCAAGACAAGAACTTATCTAATAAGAAATAAAATTAAAAGACAAGACTACTTATCTAATGAGAAAGAAGGTACATGAGCACAAAGACAAAGAAAGAAAAATAATACTGGTACATCAATATGATAATTAATTAATTGAAAAATAAAGCTCTAGTCGGATATTATTCTTCTTTGCAGATAATGATTCTAGGTTCATTGTAGTTATTATTGCGGAGCAAATTTTGTCGAAAGCAAAAGATATTAAAGATACGCACGCCAGATTTGTAAAACACAAGCGAGTATCGAAGCGATTGGTAGCTCGAGGGTTTAGTACTGTTATTAGGGAAATTATCGCTGGTTTGTGTAATATGATGAACTGCGGCTGAAAGGTGGATGGAAACATGCAAGAGAAACGGTTTCCACGTTGTCGAGTCACGGGGCAGGCCCGTAAGCGTTCATCGTACAGCATGAACGCGATAAAACTCGGTGCACCCTGGTCTGACCCCGCCCAGAGGCTCGGCCCGTCGACAACGCAGCATTAAATTAACGAATCGATTCGCGGGGAGATCAAAAGATCAGCCGCTGGCAGAGCGTCGAGGAAGAACCCACCGGTGTCTGTCGTACCGTTAGACAAAACAGGAAGTCGTCGCTGGAGACGATGGTCATACGATTCTCTCGCTCTTTCTCGATTTGTTCGACACGGTTCTCGCGCGATTTGCATCGTTGCAGCAAATTGCACGTGTCAGCGGAATCTATCAGCTGTTTCATATTCATTCACGCCTCTTTCTTCGTATTCCTTTTTGCGAACCACCGAAATATTAGACAATCAAGTTTTAGAAATGATTTTTCACTTTGTCATTCTTGAAATGTTAAATTGATCAAGTACTTTTTAAGACGTAGAAAATAAATGAATAAAGTTTTAATTAATTAATTAAACTAATTAATCTTGAAATGTAAAATTGGTGGTAGTGTCTTTTAAGTCGTAGAAAATAAATTAATAAAGTTTTAAACACGATTTTGCACTTCGTCATTCTTGAAATCTAAAATTTCCGGAAGTGCACTTTAAGTCGTAGAAAATAATTTAATAAAGTTTTAAGCACGATTTTACACTTTATCATTCTTGAAATATTAAATTGACAAAATGCCTTTTAGAAGGTAAAAATAAATTGAAAGAATTTGAACGTCATCGTGACCAATTAATTTCGCGAGTGAGCAAAGTGGAATTTAGCAGCTCGATAGAGTCGACAGAAATAACTTGGTATGTACAATGCGAAGTTGAAAGATTCACGTGTCAGTAGAGTCATTCGCGTGATGTGTAGAAGGAATCAGTCAAGACACGGTTGTCCTCGTGTCGCTGGGAGAGAGAGGAGAATGCCGGTGGCCCTTTCGAGAAAAAGTAAAAGCAGAGGGTTGTCTGGGTAAAGTGTGTCGAACCCGGTCAACGACCCGTGCCACCTGCGACCCGCGCACACCTGTTCTCCGCGACTGCGTTGCAAATGAATTTCGCCGAGGTCTCGGCCAGAGCCGGGCGGCTGCTCTCCGAATTCTGGACGAGTTTCCAGTTTTCCGGGCAACGCTCCGGGACCTCCTGAATCTATGGAGAATCGATGCTAACCGAATCGCCGAACTTCGGGACCTTACTGGTTCAGAATTTATTTTACAAGTTATTTTAGTAATAACCTTCCCCATCTACAAAATCAACGAAAAGGATCAGTA
>CM052333.1:3557386-3590860 GCA_028455615.1 Lasioglossum zephyrum
ACTCTCAACAAGCCAATTTAAATCGAAATTCAAATTCAACTCTCAGCAACCCAATTTAAATCGTAATTCAAATTCAACTCTCAGCCACCCAATTGAAATCGAAATCTAAAAAGATTCTCTTTTCGATGAAACCTAGCAGCTTCCGATTTTCTAAGCGGAGCACTTCCGGAGCTGCTCTACAGCTTGATCGGATAAGAGAATGGACGAAGGCGGCAGAGATATTGAATCGCATCCAAGGATCGCATAGTTTAACGAGGGCGTTTAGAAGCCTCGCGAGTTCCGAAGTTTCGTTGCGTCTCGTTGCGTAACGAGGCGGTAAATCGACGACCGCGTCGAAGAAACCGCTGCTGCCTGCCGAGCTATGAGAACAGAGATAGACAGGCGTACACGACCGCCGATTGTCACTGCCAAGGTCCCATAGGGGAGAGACCGATTGCCAGTCGAGCGGCTAACAGCTTGGTTAGCCGACGCCTTTGATCTGCTCTCTCGACCGCGCTCTGCTTTTATAGAACAAACCGGCCGCCACCCGTTTACACGCTCGCGAAAACCTCTGCGCCCACATCTGCTTTCCAGAACGAACCCTGAAGATTCGATTCTTCTTCAAATCATCCAATCTGAGTTTATCGTTCAAGCTTATCACACGAGTGTTCGATTTCCTGCGAAGGTCTGAGATTCGAAATCGAATCTGTGTAGAGAAAACAACTCTGTGACTAGCAAATTTGAAAGATAGGAAGAAACGTATGTTAATTTTAGGTTAAGACTTAAGAAAAATAAATAATAATAAGAAGAAGAAAGGCGACACTGATGAATGAAGTTTAGGTCAATGTTTGTGGATCAAATTATCGAGAAAAAAGATGATCTAGATTAGGTGTAAGGTGCAAAGATTGTAGAGAACACAGTGTGAACGAGATGCATCGATGAATGAAATTTAAGTGAACTATGCGTGGGATTAAATTATCGAGAAAATTTTCCTAAATGTGTAGAATGAAGAATTGATGATCTGGGTTAGGTCAGAGGTTCAAAATCGAATTTAGATGAACATCCGTGGCTCAAATTATCGAAAAAGAATTTTCCTAAATTTATACAATGAGGAACAATCGAAGCTGACAATATACTCGAAGCTATGCAGTTCAGGGTCGCATCACATCCTGATCTTTCGCACGTCTGTGCAGGATGCCCGAGGCGCAGAATAGTCTGCCGAGGATCTCGGGTTCTTTCCAGCAATGGCGATTATTTTAACCGCGGCTATCCGACGAAGAAGAGGTGCATCGGAGCTAGTTGGCTCGCAGGTCACGTTCCTGGTCTCGTCTGGCCTCGAGTCGACTCGGATCGACTCGGATCGACTCTCTGTTCCACTTCTCCCGGCAGTGACAACGCGGTTGCTCGACGGAGAGACACCGGTCCAGCCGACGTAGATCACTGCCGTGCCGGATAGTCGGTGCATCGGTGCATCCTATGGGACCTTGGCAGTGACAAACTGTGCGACCATCGTCCGAGACTCTCCTCGGCTCGGGTCAACCCGAACCAGGTCTCTCGATGCACTCTTGGAATTCTTTGTTCCGCGTTGAGTTGCAGTGACACGCTCGTTTCCGCGGGGTCAACGAACCACTGCACATCTGCCACGCGATAATGCTATCGATCGACGACTCCGGTAGAGATAGCGGGATTTTTCATCGACTGTGTCCACCTGGTCGCGAATAACAAAATATACAGTCTCACGAGCTTCGGACGTTGCGAGCGTTTCTAATAGAATCTGTTTTAGAATTCGTAGCGTTTTAGGTTTAAGAAAAAAATAGAAAGATCTACGAGGCCCTTGCGAAAGTAATTGCGGTACCATTGGGTGGTTAGGGAAGCTGGAGGATCCACACTGGTGGATCATGCGTCGTAAATCTCGAGATGCAACACGTAATAGGACACGGATCGCCTAAGCGCGAGAGTCCCTCTTTGGTCGAGCACCCTTGCGGGCCACCCCAAAGCAGATTTTCACCCTCGCAAACGGCGTGGATTAGTAAAGCTACCAGCCACACCGGGAAATTCGATTTCTGGTTTGTTAGCTGCGATTGGCATACGCTGTATAAGACTGAGAGCGTCGAGAGCGTTCGCCACCCGAGATCGTCACACATGCTTTCCTCATGGAAAGATAAATATTAATATTAAAAAAATTGGTTCGTTTATATTTAATAATGATTAATTATATATTATATTCAATAATTTATTTATTGTGTTGATTTAAAGTGTAAAATAAAAATGGCTATTTTTGAGAGGCGTACGAGGGTTAACGAGATTGCATTTCGTAATGGTATCAGTGGCTTTTATACCGACTCGATTCAAATATGATTTATATGACGCAAATTTGATACAACGAATGGGTATAGAAGATTGCTGCTCTTTCGCCGATTGATTTGCTTTTAAACGACTAGAACCGAGTTTCACTTTTCATAACGATTACAGAATCATTTCTAGCAGATTCAGCGATCCAGAAGATTGCCGCTCTCGAGCGAGCGGGAAACATTGATATCTTTTAACCAGCTGACGCTGCAGTAATTCCAAACAACCACCACCGTGAACCTGCGATGTTTCTCCGGACAGGTATATTATACATAATTTGTGCGAAAAGAGGCAGCAAGCCGTAAGCGAGAGTGCTCGCTGTCGGACGCGAGCGCGGTCATCAAAGTGTTAATTATCGCTTTCTCCGAGTTTGTATCCCATTTCCGTTGATGATCTAGCTCTCGGACAATAGACGAGAGACGTTCAGGGATTCGTAGTTGTGTTGGTTAATCATTGAGAGAAAACGATCTTGTCCCTCTGATTTTTCGCGAAATCATCGACGGGTAATCTCCAAGTTGCGATTACAACATCTCGTTATCAGCGTTACGATTATGTATCTGTTTGCTAACAGGTAAATAAATCCTTCGAGACTCACCAGTCAGATATTGCTAAGACTTTCGCACATATTTCGTACAGATAAATATTGCAAAGAGAGACAATCTTCTCTCGAGGTCTTTCGAGATTGCAACGTCATCCAAAAGTCACTCATTGTTGCATTAACCTACCATGATTTAGGGTAGGTCTTAAGCAATTTAGTAGTTCGATTAAACTCATAAAGAACATGGACATACAAAAAATTTTTTTATAAAAATTCAATATATAGTAAAATGTTAAATATATATGAAATTTGAAAAATTATATATTTAATGAATTGAATTTTTATATAAAAAAATTTTTGTATACAAAAGTAAAAAGGGCTTTTGCCTGTCTATAATAAATAATAATAATAAAATTGTCAAATAAATTCGTGTTAGTACTGGCTTGAATAAGACTGCTGTTATCAGTAACATCAACCCTTTGCAGAGAACGATTGTTCATATAAAAAGGGCTTCCGCCCGTCTATAATAAATAACAACAATAATTAATTTATAAATCTTGAAATCGAAGAGTTTCGGTTACGAATACCCGGTTCCGTTTCGCGTGGAACGCTGTTCGATCTAGATACAATGGTGTAGGATCTAATCTCGATCAGTTTTTGCATGTCTCATGATCTCGAGCACCGTTTGCACCGGGCTCGAAATAGTAATTAGGCGAAGGAAACTTTGATTAGCGGCGCGAGAACGTCTCGGAGAAATTTCACTGACTGGACGAGATCCAATTTGAAACTACCGGTGGTGTGCCGAACAGAATCCTCGCGATCGCGATGATCGTGATTGTTCCGCGATTATATTCGCGATGGAGAATTGTTCCTCCCGCCCGTCCCCACACGGTGCGGTGTATCGACGTCCGCCGCCACACGATTTAACATAGTTTCCAGTGAAAATGCTCTTTTCAGTTACGATCATTAGCATACTTCCTCATCCTCGGCGTGTGCGCATCGGTTAACGCTCTGATTAATCGGAAAATCGCCGACAGCTTTTGCTTCGAAACGGTTCCGAAACTGTTCTGCGTTCCTTTCGATCGGCCTATCGAACTAACTCAATTATCCCCGTCTACTATCGTTGCAGACTGCTATCGTGCCGTCTTTCTATTATGTCGATCGCTGGTAGCATTTTCGATCCGCGTGATCGTGTTTCTAGTACCGATAAGGTGTCGCCGATAACGCGTTTAATATTCCTGTGATGTAACCGATACTACTCTGGTAGCGTGTTCCATGTCTAATGGACATTATAAAAATGTCGTTTACAGAAAACAATATGGAATAGAATTTTCTTGTACGAGCATCTGTTATCTCGAAAAGTATTGGCATTTTTATAAGGCATTAGTTTGGCAGATTAAAAAAAGTTAAGTCGGAAGAGAGGAATTCTGTAGACATCTTAACTTTTTCAAGATAAAGTTAAATAATTACCGGTGCAATTTTCTCTTCCTACGAAGAAACGACAAGAGCTAGAAAAGAAAACGGATCCGTTCCACGATTAAATAAAGAGGAGAGTATCCGGAGCAATTTTCGGTAATGGAATGTAAGAGAAGTTGTCGTGATCACGGAAAAGAGTCACGTAGGAAAGCAGCAGACTTCTTCGAGAACCTTTAGCTCCCTCGTGCTTTACGACCCGGGGTGCAGTTGGATCGTGAAGTTCACACATCGGGCTGGGACTCGTGGAAACACTGTTACTCCAAAAATCCTTGGATAAATAAAAATTAAATGCTGTTCGATTTGATTAATTCTTTTTAAAAAATATTTATAATTGTAATCCCAATTGGGGTTTCAGGGAAAGCAAAATCGACAAAGTTGCCCGGAAAGAATGAAAAATTCAGGAAAAAATAAAAGTGCTTTTTTTATGAGATTTCTGAATGTACACCTTTTATAAATTCAATATCCATGACCACGATCGTTAATAGATACAATAATCTCACTCGGAAATACGTTTTTTCTAATTTTTAATTTGTTTACAAATTTCAAATAGCTTTTCACAAATTCGCAAAACGATCGATAACAAATTTATTGAAATTTGAACAGGATGAAAGGTCGTGTGCTATCCATTCGAGTGCGAATCCGATAGAGAATCCGAAATTGGTGTTCTGCTCCAGATGCTCGGCCGAAAATCGTGTAAACGGGGGTGGTGGCTCCGGTGAACGCGGGTCGAAAACGAGAGTAAACCGAGTGCCACTGAAAAATTACTCGTTTCGACGGACCGGGTGAAAGGAGATTAAGTGGTGTAAAGGCTGCACGAGTGGCGTCGTAGCTCGTCGGTGAGTAGCACTCGACACCGTCGTCGACGCACGCACCTGGAAATAGCTGCAGCGTTAAATAACAGCGTCTGCTTGCTACACAAGCGCGCACCAACTAGCCTCTGCTCGCTTCTGCACCTCGTCTAGACTATCCCAGCGATCGGGAACGATCTCTTTTATTTTTCTTCGCTGGTAATCTCCTCGAAAAGAAGCCTCTATCGAGGCGAGACAGATTGCCTCGACGGAAATGATGTTCCCATCGTACCAGATTCGAAATATATCTACCGCAGAATTTTCCTTTATTGTTCTACGTTCGATTCTGATAAAAAATAGGCGTTGAACAATTTTATTTTGCATAGAAATTTATTTTGCACGACAAGAAAAATTGTAGAAACCTCTACAAGAATTGTAGGACCTATAGAAAAATTGTGGAGACCCCTACAAAAATTGTAGGACCCATAGAAAAATTGTAGAACCTATAGAAAAATTGTGGAGACCCCTACAAAAATTGTAGGACCTACAGACAATTTTATTTTGCATAGAAATTTATTTTGCACGAGATTCGAAACATATCCACCGCAGAATTTTCCTGTATTGTTCTACGTTCGATTCTGATAAAAAATAGGCGTTGAACAATTTTATTTTGCATAGAAATCCGCAGTCTGCATAACTCGTTATTCTATCTCGGCTATCGAAGGATCTGCTCTCATTATCGTCCTCCTACTCCGCGGAAACGCTCTTCAATTACACGTTAGCATTTTTCACGGGAGCGTTCATTGTTCTCTTTGTTCTGTGGAAACGGTTTGTTAGTGGGAGCTCGATATTGCAACGCATCGTTCAAAAATGTACCGTGAAATTTCTGGAGACGACGCACGCCGACTACCGTGGTCCGAACGAGACGTGGTTATGCTCGTCATGTACACTCCGGGAGAAACAAAGTCATATCGCATCGATAAGACGACCCGCCGTGAAACTGTAATGCAGGAGAGCCAGGTCGCGTCGCATCGCTAACGGAGAGAAGCATTTTGGCGTTCGCCGCGATTTATGTCAAGCCTTTAATTAACGTCAGACTTTTTTACCCCTCGCCGGCCCGTCAAGCTCACCTCGAAATAGCCGGGGTCCGATCTATCTTCGCGAAACCGTCCTTTCCCATTTGCGCGAGACGCCGCACTTCGAACTTCTGCTTTTTCTTCTTCGCGATCGACGTTTCCCGTCGGAAATGATCTTCGAATTATATTGAATTTTTATACAAAAATTTTTTATATATTGAATTTATATAGAAAATTTAATATTATTGTTCGTTTGTATCGAAAATTTCATAAAATTTTTCATTGTTTCTTACGTCTTCGAGATCAAATTGTTGACTTTGTATAAATAAACGGGAATTGTTTGAACGTTCGCGTATTACCCTATTCCTTCAGAAATGTATGAGCCTTGGAAGTCTAAACATCCCACTTATGCGGGATGAAACACACAAACGGTTGTATTACGCAACGAATGATATTCTATCGTAACGAAGCTTATTTGTACGATCGTATTTCAGCTAAGTACCACCGTTGAGCGGACGCTTTTCTCTCGATTTTCTGTCAAACAAACGAACGAACGGCGTGTCTTGCATAACAGTACCGTTATACCTTAACTAAGCTCCATCGCGAACAACTACTTCAGCTGTCCAAACAACGAATAAAACGACGCCTCGCGTCGCTGCGAGCGACGCAAAGATCCCGCTTTTCCGGCGAAAAGCAATTTCCGTGGTTCCAGGCGCACAAAAGGCGGATCGCTGCTCGAAAGGGGTCACTCGCGAGAACGCGTCCGAATCAAGAAAGCGAACGTACTCGCTTCGGCTAGGACGTACACTTATACATGTAGATATACGATGTAGAACCCATATAGAAATTGTAGAAACCCATACAAAAATTGTAGGGCGTATAAAAAAATTGTAGAGGCTGGTACAAAAATTGTAGACCCTATAGAAAAATTGTAGAAACCCCTACAAAAATTGTGGGACCAATAGAAAAATTGTAGAAGCCCCTACAAAAATTATAGGACCTATACAAAAATTGTAGGACCTGTAGAAAAATTGTAGGACCTGTAGAAATATTGTAGAGACCCTTACAAGAATTGTAGAACCTATATAAAAATTGTAGAAGCTCTTATAAATATTGTAGGACCTATAGAAAAATTGTAGAAACCGATACAGAAATTCTTGGTCCTGTGAAACAGTTCTAGCGAGGGCGGTTTCCTGCGAGATCTGGTCTCGCGGTTCCCAGCAGTTCCCAGAGCGGTCTTTATCGAGCAGAGGAAAAGTGTTTCCCTACAGGGCCGCGGGATGGTTACGCAAGCGCGTAAACCTGCACCATAGAGAATTGAGCGGAAGCTCGAAGGGCTGGGTGACGCGATTGAAAAACGAAACGTGGCTGCTACCCACTTCGGTGCAACGTTGGGAATACGTTAGTGTACGTGGAGAATTCGAATATACCGTCGAAATTCTTTTAAAAAAGCTTTCGTATTCGTGGAACGAACGCGCGCGTGACCACTGGGAACACGACTTTATGGAGCCGACCGGTTGAAGAACGTTTGGTGCGTCCGACGTGGGAAACCTGGTCGGTCGATGCTCCGGGGACGTGTTTACTATCAGTAGACTGCTGACCATTATGCAATTATGAAGAATTTTGTTGAATGAAAATATGAAACAGTAAAGAATTTTAAAAAATTCAAGAATCTTGCAATATTGCTTTTAATGCAACAAAGTTAAGAGATGAAATCCCACAGTCAATGCAAAACTGTTAGGAATCTAATACATTTCTATTATATTATAAGAAGATAGGTGTCGCCATCTCTTCAGAATACATTGCAATAACTAGAACCAATGTGATTAGAGAATAGAAGAAAATCACGTGTTAATAAAATAGCTGAGAGTAAAATTCTTATTAATCCAAATTAAATACACTTATTCTAATTAAAATACCCAGTCAGTAATTTCTACAAAACACGTTTTTATTTTGCATAATGATCCGAAAAAATAGCTGAGACTAATTCTTACTAATCCAAATTAAATACACTTATTCTAATTAAAATTGGCAGTCAGTAATTTCTAAAATAACATTTTGTATTTTGCATAAAGATCCGCAGTCTGCTTATCAGAGATGTCAGGCACTTCCGCACTGTGGTATTATCGTAGCTAAACAGGTTGGAATGACTTCTACAATAATACACCACTGTTGAATCCGTGGATGAGATTCGTAGTAACTTTGTGCGAATAGGAGGAGGAAGTTGAAGCGAGGTTGCGCCGTAGTCAGCGAAACCAGAAGTCTACGTTAAAGCTATAAACGGTATCGGAAGGTGTCTCGCGGCGTGGCATCGTGTTTGCGAGGAGAAGGAAAAGCAAGCACAGGTATCGAACGTGCAAGGACGGACAGACGGATGGACGTACGGGACGGAGGTTGCGACGGGGTCGAGGGAGAAACGTAGGCATGGCAACCACCATCCATCCATTCCATCCCATCCCGTCCCATCGGGGCCGAAGAGTGATACGCACCACCGAGTTTACACTGTATCAAGCGTACAGGAAATCCGACACGGGCCTAGCTAAAAATAGGGGGCCGTTTATACACGGGTGCACCGTGCAGTGTATACACACCTAGGCGGTCTAACCGCCTAACGCGATTCCGCGATTCCTGCTCTTTCCCTTACCCTTGAGAAGGAGTCTCGTTCGTTACCCCTACCGTGCTAGGGGATGATGGACGTTCAACCCTGTCACGGAAGAGACAACTAATCATTGTAGTTGAAACCAGGGACTTGATACCGGTATTATGCCAACAGGCTGTTTAACGTTTATTTAAAGTATTTATAGTTAATGTTTAATTATAATTCGATTTTTTGAAAAATCCTGAGGTCGTAGACAAATTTTAAGGCCAGATTTGAAATCAGCGTGAAAAAATCTACAAGTGATACACAGTATATTAAATAAAAAAAATTTCTTCTCGTGGTAACGTAGAAACGACTTTCTCATGAAATCGTGCAACTTTGACGAATTTTCTCAATGTTAAAAACCGTTTGTACCGTAATCTCCTTATTTTCCCATATTCTACAAAGTTTCAGCTTTAATTAAAAAAAAATTTCATCGCTCTACCTCATTTTTTCACGCTGATTTCAAATCTGGTCTTAAAATTTGTATTATATAAAATTCGAATTATAGTTAAGCAGTTAAACTTTTATTTCTTCAAGGTTAAAAACATTCGTACCATAATCTCCCTATTTTCCCATATTCTTTAAAGTTTCAGCTTTAATTAAAAAAAATTTTCATCGCTCTACCTCATTCCTATCGAAAGATATTTCTTTTTGAATCGATAAAAGTCAGTTTTCCCCACCGTGCACGGTCAGTCGCAAACGACGAGCGCATAATATTGCAAGCATATAGGAAGTCCCACGTAAGGCCTCGGCGACGAAGAAACGCCATGGACCGCGCGCGAGGGTGACGTTAAACGCGGCCAGGAGAGCGAAGGGTTTACGAGCGCAGTTGTTCACGGTTATTCACCTCGAGGAAGAAGATACTAGCTTCTCTCGGTCGCGCGCTCGTAGGTATCACCTTCCACGATATATATCGGAATCTCGTCTGTTTTTCCAGCGGACTGTTCCCGACAATTTACTAGCGGGACATTCGGCGAAGATTCGGATTAAAAATAATGCGCCGCCGCGTGGGGAACCGCGCGAGGCACAGCTGCACGAAGCGCGACGGTGCAGCGCGGCACGCGCGGAAAATATGGCCGACAGTATTTACGAGCAGCCGGAAAAGTAATTGCAAGGGCACGTGGGCACACGGGAGAACAGAGAAGCTGCCAGATTCTAACCTGTTAACCCAGTGTCTCCCAACCTTCCTTCCTTCGAATAACGAGCTCCCCTCCCCGCAATCTTCAAATTCTTCCACCCGTCCCAGCATTCTACAATGAAAAGACTAGATGATTTTATGTGGACTTTATAAGGAGAATTATAAGGGAACATTATATACACGTAATCTAATAACACTGTCCAACAACAAAAATGTTTGTTGGGGATTATTGTCTGAAAGAATATTTTTAACACTGAACCTACCACGACGGGTCAAATGGCACATTTCACATTTTTTATTTGACAATGATTGAAATTGTAAAGATATTTAGTAAAGGCTCCCGGTAAACGAAGTGTCAAGTAACACCACGATTTAATCCTTATACGTTTCTCAGGGTGAAAATTCACCCATTCAATATTATTCACATTCTGTAAAATTATTCATCCCTTTATGTCTACGTCGTGAGATGTATTTCTTTAAGATGTGTGACGCTATAAATGAAATATAATGTGTTGATTTAACCTGTAAAATAATAAATGGGTGAATTGTTATCCTAGCCTCTTTTATGGGGTTAAGGAGCTTAATTATTATTAATTAATAATAAGACTAGAGGATTTTATGCAGAATTTATAACGAAAATTGATAGGTGCACTTTGAAACAATATATACACGGCAAGGGGTGAATAACGTAATGTAATAAGACTGTCTCCTGGTTTTCATGGAATTGCGAGAGAACGAGACAAGCACAGAGGCTGGATACCGTAAAAATATCGCAACCTCGACTGTACCAGAGATTTTAATCTGTACAGAGATGATACTGATTCGCTTTTGGCGTTTCTATCCGCCGTTCTACAATTTCGTTCCGCGACGCGGCGGTCTCTAATTTACTTATCATCGCCGACTGCGCGATGCGAGGTAAATCTAGGCGAGTCTAGGCGTAACCGTATCGCGTTTAGCTAGTTACTCGAGGACGGTAAACCCCGTCGGGTAGTTGGGTCTGTGCAACGAGGTAACGTCAACATTACCGGGGCCGTTGCTTCAGCTCATTCGCTGGCTAGCTCTCTCTCTCTATCTCTCTTTCTTCGTCGTAATCTTAGCTGAGCAAACACTTCTCGGAGAGATACGAAGAGATCGCGTGTCTCTCTCGGCCGATGAAAAAAAGAGGCTGAGAGTGCCTTGCCGGCTAGCTGGCAGTTCTTTTTTCCCTCCAATCTGAAAAGCTTCCCTGGGACTCTCTGGACGGCCACCCTGGACTCCGCCAGTCCTCTGTTTGGTTTCCCATCAGCCGGAAAAAAAAAGTTTGCCCTCCTCAAAATGAACTTTCTCGCACGCGTCCGCCTTCTCCCAACGTCTTTGCGTTCTCTATTAACACACCCCCCGCTCTACGGGTTGGGTCCACCTTGACCCAGAATACCGTTCTCTCGTCGGATCGTTGCACAGTGCGGTTACAGTGAGGAAGAATCGTAGAATACGACTAAATTTTTATATTTTTATATGCATAGGCGTTAAAGTAAAAATAAAAAAAATTCGTTTGACGTAGTACTAATTCATATTTTTTTTGTTCTGAATTATTTTATATGCATTAATCGAACATTCAAAATATTATTTTAGAATTTTCCATTTTTTTACACTACATAAATTTGTGAGAAACGATAAGGGTCATATTTTATGTTTATACAGATTACTTCTACATTTTTATGTAGAAATGTAATATAAACAAAAAATAATAAAATAAATAAAATGTAACATAAAAATGTTCGAAAAAGGCTGGAATATAAAATGCGAATTTTCTACAACTTTCAGTTGTTTCAGATCTACAAAGGCTCTTCCCATTAAATATGGGATTTTATTTAGTTCCACTTTCTTCGAGTTTCTCTCAGAAATTTGAGAATGCATGAACATTCTACAGCAGTCTACTCGTGATCGTTCGCGTTTCCTCCGGCTAGAAATGTTTACACTGGCACAGGGGTGGGAACTGGATCTTCGTTCTTATCTCGACGCTACGGACAAGGCATCTCGAGCAATTTTATGGCAGCGGGAATATGACAGAGCCCGGTTAAACGAGCCGTGCAATCTTTCCAGGCGGATTAGCTGAATCGCGTTCCCTGTTTCCTCGGCTGTCGGTTTGAAGTGTCTGAACTACCGAGAGACAGTAGCGAACGTTGTTCACGAGCCCGCGGGAAGAGACCGCCCTATGATAAATCGTTCTCGAGGATCTTCGTTCGACCGTCTAGCCGTGTAATTGGTCAATTAGTTAATTTTCTTGGGCGTTTTGTTCGTGGCCGATTCGTCCACCGAGGTCTTCGGTTTAGGAGGTGAATCGAAGGCTGACAAGTGTTTCCCACTCATTGGCTCCTTGGCCACCGTTAATTAAATAGGACAATGGCGACAGAATCACGCTCTTCCGACCGTTTCTCGTTGGGACCATGGTCAGGCCTCGACGAGATTCCGCGTTCCTTGCCAATCGAACAGAGGACCTTCGCCGATAACACATTAAACATAATAAATTTTGTGATTTGCAAGTTTGTACAAGAGAGACATTTTTGCGTTTGAAAAATAATGCGTTTTTAGTGAATTTTGAAAAACTATATTGCGGCACAGCTGTGTAAAAAAATCACAGAAAAAAAGAAATTATAATACACGTACTTGCTGTGGCAAAGAAAAAAAGATTTTTTAAACTTAATAATAAGGCTAATATCACAAAATTTATTATTACTACATTTTCATTATCAAATATTACTCAACACATCTCTAACGTTATTACAAACTGTTTTTTTTTAAACAGACTTTCGAACACCTGCTGCATAGCTCTGTCAATCCCCGTTTGATCTAGCAACGGGATTCGCACGAGTCGGTAGCGCTCGCAGCAGTGGATCGCGATAAATCCGTTAAACGATTCGCGGTAATCGCGTCGTTAACTCGTTATTCCATCGGAAATAGGGTGCGTACGATGAACAGGCATAAAACGAGATAATTGAACGTCGCGTATCCACGTTTCGCGCGAGACGCGTGTGTTCTTTTGCCGCAAGGTTGCTGGGAAATCGAACATGAATCGATGATGCGATCATCGGGGGGACTTTGAGCCAGACGCGAGCGCAAATACGCGAAAACCCACGCGCAGCGTGCCACACAGCGCTTTCTAGCTGGCGAAGGTTGCCGCGGCGGAAACGCAGCTGGATATTACGACGACAAGTCGTTGTTCATTATGTTCATTACGTTATGCTCGGAGGAAGAACGCCTTGCGATTAGGAACGACCTCAAAGCGATAGGCCGCACGTTCCTTATCTCGAGGGACGCGCCGACCACTGTTTACGTTGATAACGACCACCGACTCGAGCCACCTACATTACTCGCACCTGTTTCTACTACTTTTCCAACGACGTTCGTGTTTACCAGCCGAGAGTCGAAATCGCAGCACGATTGTTTACCAACATCTCGTTTAAAGACCTACTTGTCACACGAAATGTCTAATTAATTGAAATTCTTCTCGATCGAAAATCATTTAAAAACTAGCAGCAAGTTTTTAAATGATCGAACCACAAAATTTATTATTAAATGTCTGATTTTTGGCTGCGGCCATTAAACACGTTTCCCGAAATAAATTTTTTTTAGGTACGTTCATTAGCTTAGTTTTGTACAATACATTATATAAATTATTTGTGCCGTAATAAACATAATGAAATACAACCAATCGTTCTTAAATTTGAATCTAGTTGACCGTGTACGCATACAGTGCCTTCAAGATTGACACTATTATGCAATATTGAGATAAAATATGATAAATAATAACGGGGTATGGTTAGTTTTCTATATTAGGTATGATTATGTAGAGAATACATGCTCAGGAAGCATCGTGAAAGAACCTCAAAGGCCATTTGGTGAACTTAATCGAATCGAACCATGATTATTTCGATTTTTGTCCATCGCATGCCGCACTGTGCGTCCCCTCGACAGAGAACTCTGCAGTTCCCTTTTACGGATCGGACTTCGATCGAGCAGCTCGCTTTCGACGGCCGCGCCGTCTAGGAAGTGTATCGTTCGCGACGCAACGCGTATGAAACCGTGTCTAGCTTACTCGGATTTCCTGTTCACCTTGCCCCGACAAACGGAAGGCTGGGCCCCTCGTGTGTTCGCGAAAATGGCAAACGCCGTCGCGTGTTTACCCGCGTCGGCTGTTCGGAGGCTCGCGGAAGGACAAGTTCCGCGGGATCTACACGATCAAGGGAATCCTTATTGAATAAGTATGAGCGGCCGCGTTCCATCGCGTTGCTCGCTGCTGCGTTGCTACACTGCCAGTATCGGCGATCGCGACGGACAGAAAAAGGAGAAACTGTGTCATCGCGCAATACCTTCCACCTGTTCAACTTTTACGAACACGCCAGTCGGCCTACGTTCCTCGCCTCTCTTACATCCGACCGACATCTCTAACCTTTCCGTACACGATCGCACATTTCCTTTTTCTTTTTGGACTGGCGGATTTTATGCATTTTTTAAAAAAATATTTAACGTCCCTTTTTGAATTCTTATGTGAGAATTATAAATAAATTATACCTAAACTGTATGTCTGTATTCAAAAAGCAACGTTAAATAAGGTAAAGAAAAAAATACGAAAGAACTTGTTCATCTCGAACCTTTCCATGCACGTAAGATAATTTGGTTTGATTATTTTGTTTATTCGAGGTGTTGGAAAATAATTCGGAGGCTAATAAACAGCGTCCCTCCAACGTATTCGAGGACATTCGTCCTTGGACTCTATAATGTAAGATCGTTGTTTATGTAAGACACGCATTTGCCATTTCGACAGGAGATCAAGAATGCAGAAAAGCGTCCAATACACACCTCGCCTGGAAAGATGAACATTTGCATATTTGTGGCTGTGGTATAGAAACGTGACGCGAAATAAAGATTCCCAATTATAATTCTCGGATAATGCTTAATTTATTCATAAATAATTACTAAAATATAAATTTATTATTTAATCATATTAAATTTTCTATATAAATTCCACATATGCTCTGCAGAAAAATCCGCAGAATAAACAAAGTTTCAGCCGCAACAGCGATAAAATAAATCGCAACGCCATATGGGGTTGATAATGGAAGCATTTCGGAAGTATCAAAGGTTCGCAGGGAACGTTAAAGATTCCATTAGAGCGGACATGAATCGAATTTATTTTGATTTCGAGTCTCTGGCAGCGTGTGCTGGTCGCGAGAGTAGCTATAGACCGGAAAAGAAGGGAGAGGAAACTGAAGGAAAAGAAAAGGAAGGGTCTGGCGAAACGGGTCGATAATCCCGTAGGTTTATATTCCTCCGCAGTCCCTGGCCACGCGCGTCCGATCGTAGGAAATTTATTTGTCTAGCCCCGGGCTCGTAACGTTTTTACACTCGGACGGGATCCAGCAAATAATTCGTCCCACGTTTAAATAATATATCGCGATATATCCGCAGAAGCTGTACAGTTTCTGTTCCGTGACGCGAGGCTAGCGAGTCTCCTGCGTCTACGTGTATACTTTCCGAACGGTAATCCGACTCGACTGCGCCAGTAAACCGTACCTCGCTTTTACGGTTCTCCCTCGACGCCATGGTCCCCCATAGGACGTAATCATCACTCCTATGGAATATATTTTATCCACGTGTTACGACCCCGTTACACCAACCACCGAGGAAACTCACGAGGCTCCGCCCCCTAGGGGAGAACTACTTTTCGATCACACGGTTCGGCAATTTTCTACCTTTCTCGTTCTACCAACAATTTCATTCTTTCCATTGCATTTTTATTTTCTGGGAACGCGACACAAAATAAATTGCATTTTAATCGCTAAGAGTCTCTTCATTTTTATATGGACATCACAGAATTCAAGATGTGAACTTTGACCACGAATTCGCCTTTCTGTGACTCGCTGATCCAGTTTCTATATGCCAAGATATTTTCGAATTTCACTCGACAAACTTTTTTATCGTTCGTCCGTCCCGTTCGTTTCCGCTCGCAGCGCATAAAAGTACTCGCGACATTTGAACGGCGAACCATAAATCTACGTGGCCGCGCGTCCTTGCGCTTGTTTTACCCGCGAGTATAAATCAATTTTTATTTTAACCGACGCGCGCGGCACGGTCGATTGAAATGCAGATAGTTCGATTTGTATGTAGCATGAAAACGCGGACGTTAGTGGTTCGACGTCCATTCGAAGAAGACGCTGCTGCTTGGCCGAGGAGCGACAACAATGGGGACGACGCGGATTGATTGTCGCTTACGCGAACCTGGCATTAACCTATTGGCTGCAGGTGCCTGTTAAATACAACGGAGCTTTCGTGCGTGCCTTTTTGTCGGCCTTTGTTCAAACGCTCCTGAGATTTGTTCACTGTCTTCCGGTTGCTTAACCTTCCACTAAGAAATTCGGACATTTTCAGAATGAATATTCTGAGCGAGCACAGATATTGGTGATGTTTAACGAATCCAATTAATATACTGTAACGAAGTAGCTATTCTAATTAATATTATTAAAAGTAAAATAATTAAATAAATTAAATTTATCGCTCTAAATAAATAAATAAACACTTTTCAAACAACAGTAGCCTTTCAGTCCTCGCAGATAGGAGACTCGTCTCTCTTTCTTTATCGCCTTTAATCGAAAAGGATGTTCATATTATAAAATTACTAGAAATAAATTGGCGAAAGTCCCATGAAAAAACAAAGAAGTTCTGTAATTTCAAAGCGGATATTTTGTTTGGGGAGCAGTGTTTCAACCCGAAGGATTCCGAAGGATTTCTCTTCTTCTCAATCGACCCAACACAGAGCTCCTTCGGCACGCGGACGCATCCACGAGCGTGGAGAACACTTTCGCCGTGTGTTTTGCCGCGCGGAGAACCGGAAGACGGTACGGAGAAAGGGCGTAATTTAGAAACGAGAGGAGCATTCATCAGCATTCAGCCTGGATCGTAAGTCACGTCTGTCGTGTCGCGGGCAATTGTTCTTAGCCGCAGAACGACGGCCGAGTTTCTGTTCAACTCGCGACGCACTTCGCTTCTACACGAAAGTGCGATGTTCTGCGTGGGTTAAGCGTTATCGTTACGGGTTTCTAACATTTTTAGAACACTTCTCAAGGAATAATTTACAGGCAAATATATTGATTGGTTTAACCTCGATCTCTGATCTGATATGTTCTTACCAAATGTTTACTTTCTCGAATTACCAAACTATCTCGCATTACATGCAATTAATTGTGTAAAATTCTTCCAATAAAAATTGAATGTTAATAATTGAATTTACCTTTGTGGTATATTCACATAAATGGGCTAAAAGGCACATTGTTTTTTTAAAAATTTATTCTGTGTTTTGACAACAAGCATTGACGACACACGTATAATACATTTTTGTTACTCGTACACGCACCTGAGTTAGAAATTGGAGAGGACCGAAGCTCCGAGAGCGTTAAATATTATATAGATAAGTTTTTTGATAAAGCGAACGAAATTTCTATACCGGTGCTGGTCGAAGGAACCATGTATGGATGGGCACAGGAGCTAACGGAGCGAGCCAGCGCGGTACAGAAATTTTTGCATGTTCCTTCACGCACCGACGACTCATCGCGCAATAAAAGAATTCTCGTGCTTTCCCGTTTCTTCCGGTCGAACGTCTCTCATTGTTTCAGCCAGCGAAACACGTTTCGCGAAGATTCGTGCCCGCCTTTTATAACCGCGTACGGCTCTCTCGGACTCGGCCCGTTCCATTCGACCTCTCGATCGCAAACGAAACCTTTCCTCGCCGTAATATCCGGATAGAACCACTCATCACTAGTGGCTGACACTAGACACTGACACTAGACCATTATTCTTGTAATGAATCAAAATTAAGAGTAAATTTTAAATAAATTTTCTAAACAGAAAGTCTAGTGTCAGCCACGACGAAAGAAATTTTTGCGTAGATTCGCTGTCTACAAAGTTGCAAATTAATGTAAATGTTCCTATTTCAGATCATTGAACAGGGGGGATCTTTATGCAAAACGAATAATTGACGGAACAACGTAGAAATAAAATAGTGAATTGGTTCGACCATACAGATTGCAGATTAATTTCGAGATTATGTTGTGTCGGCGGAAACGAGTTGCGCCATAACGCGAATAATTTCTGTCCGGTTTGGATGCAGCGTAGAGACGATGAATCCGCCGCTTAATTAATTGCAACAGTTCCTATTACCAGCGAGAAACTAAAAAGCGAGCTTCTTCCTCGCTCTTTTTAGAGAATACGAGAGAGATATCCTGGAGCTCTGTCTGCATCCTAATTGGAAACTTCGACAATTAATTCAACCGGTCTACGAGAACGACTCTCGTTCCCGAGGGTTTTCTTTCACGGACCAACTGCACAGCAAATACAATTTCTCCGCGTTAAAGGAGTTGTAAAATCGTAGGGGATGGGGGTCCGAAGCAGCACGAACTTGGCGCTCGAGAAACGTGGAAAATGAAATCGCGAAAGGGATATATACGCCGAACGGTGGAAAAACTCTTAAACGACCAGCTCGGTGGCCGCCTTCTACGGGAATAAAGCGACTCTTCTCGCGAAATAGCCAGTGTGGAGTCGAACACGATCGATATAAGGAACTCTCGACGTCGTAGCGTCTCCTTTTTCCTTTCGGTTTTTCATTCACACCAGCCGAGAGATTCCGCTGACGCGTTATCCGCGTCTACAAGTTCGAGAGTGCACGTGTGCGACGAGAGGAATGCACACCAGGGGCAAACCGCTCTATAAGGATCGCAAGCAAGTTTTCTAATTGCAGAAAAGACGCAATCGGTTCGCACCGAGAATCGAAAGCCGGCCTCCTCTCTCGATGCTTTCCGATGCCCTAGAATTCGGTTTTGCATGCCGACCTTGCGAAATACTTGATCACTCTTTTTGCGACGATGCAATCAACGGACGAGGAAAATCGACGAATTTATTTTCTGTTGGAATTATTAATAAATATCAATGATAATAATTATTGCCAATAATTACTAGAATGTAGTGTTCATTGACTGGCACTTTTTATATTTTTTATTTAACGTTTAATAAAGAAAAATAATAATAATTTCATTTTATTTGTGTTCATTTATTTTTGATAAATGATGTACAGGGAGCCATTTGATATATGTGAGATTCCTTTTATTTAAAAAAAGTGAATTAAAGGAATTTCATATATGCAAAATGGCTCCCTATACTTCATTTGTCAAAAATAAATTCAAGTTCAGGAAGAATATTTACTAAAAAAAATATATGAATTAAACATCTACCTGAACAATTTCTTAAATGTTCATTCACTGTTGCACTTACCCTATATCGAATCCACTCATTTTGATCAATCTCTCGTAAGGCAATCTTCGTAGATGTACGAGACGTGTTAATTCTTGGCCTTTTTCGGCAATTTACTCGACACACTAGTTTTCCAAGACACGTGTTGAACAATCACTGTGAGATACGAAACACCACTCGAAAGATACTGACGATTCTCTCGCACGCATTGGTCTCGATCACGAGTCGTACTACAATATGATTCGGCTAAGGCGAAGCACGCAAAAGCTTATCGATGATACAAATCCTGACCTTCGCTTCTCGAATTAGGTATACCAGTGTTATTTCCGAGATTATCGACGCTTATCGACTCGCAGAGAACTCATTAATTTTCGCAACGGATGACTGTATCATCGTCGTTTCACCGGAGAAATGTGAATCACCGTTGTCAAGGTGTTGTAAGTTATCGCTATCGTGCAAGCCTTTCCTATTGTCCGAGCGCTTTCAGAACATCGTGCGACGTAAGTTTCCCTTTAAACGCGAATCACTATAACCGCTGGGAAGCATAATTGCCGTAACAGTTGCCTCGATTGTTACATGATTTTATGATTAAAAATATCGAAACACGTCCTGTGAAGACAGTGTTAAATTAAAACCAACCTTCCAACGAAGAAATTAATTTTTCTTGCTGAGAAAAGATGGTGCAAAACCTGGACGAGGAAGAATTCAATAAGATCTTCGAGACACGCTTCCCGGAAGACGATTTCCCCGATGGAGATTAATCGATAAGTGCTCGATAGAATCTCTCGATAGCGCAAGTTCGTCTTATCGACGCCAACAACGCCGCGGAATCGCTTGTTCCCGCTATTCGTTCATTAAGACAGATAGCTTGGACGTGTTTACTCGAACACGAGCAATTTGCAATGGAGATTGGACAATGTTCTCCGTGAAGCGCGACGCTGCACTAAAATTCAATTCTTCAACTTTAATATACTGAAAAGATGTTTTTCTATAAAGTAACAATCCTTCAAAGCTTCCAAATCCAAACTATTATTCATTTTAGATAATTCTGTGATGAGATACTTTAATATATTGAAAAAATATTTTTTCTATAAAATAACAACCCTTCAAAGCTCCCAAATCCAAAATATTAAATATTTCCGATGATGTGACAAAAAATATTTCCAACGAAAGTTGATCAGTATTCACTTTCCCACAAACTTCAGTACAGAAAATTAAAGAAAAATTTCTTTTTTTTATAAAAAATAAAGTCACTTCAATTTTTTAAATATTGGCATATACTTTTTACTTCATAATGTTTTCCAATGACCTATAATAATACAACATTAAACCATGAAATAACGCTATAATAATTTTGGCCACAAAAAGCAGGCTACCAGACCACATTGTGCCGGAAGTGCCGAGAAAACGGCCGCCGACAGACGTTCTCCGATAAGGAGGAATCCGACGGGATTCGGTGGTGAAAAATATGGCCAGACACGCGAACAACGTTCGATGGAATCGGCGTTGCGCCACGGTACACCGTAAAACGCGTATTATTTATAGAGCCACAGAATGCAGAATGACTGCCTACATTGAAAACTGCATTCTAACCAACCTGCCCGCCGACGGCGACCCAGTTATGCATCGACGTACTCGAATTTCTATCGAGGCACACCGTCTATCGATCAAATATTAGACCCCGAAACAAACGATTCTCCTTACATTTATGATCGGGATCCGACGAGATGGATCGACCGCTCTGTTCCGGAGGCAAAGAGAGTAGGAACAATGAGAACCCATGGATCCGAACCTCGCCGAGACGGAGACAAAAGATCACGGAAGATGTGTAGTAGTTGGATTTTACAAAGGCTCCAGTCTGACACGCGAAAGCTCGGAAAAATGATGAAACTCTCGGGATAACTAGAGCATAGGCTTTGACTAATTTTTTCTTCGACTATGAACGAAGATTATCTAAATAACAATATCAGATTCGAATCCGTTAATATTCGTATGCTACTGGTTTTTTTAAAATTAAAATTGATGAGTTCATATTCGCATCTTACCCCTAGTTGCACGAAAATATTAGATAGTTATTTGTTTCAAATATTGGAAAAATATTCTTTTAATTCAATTTTCACCCGTTTAATTTTTTGGAAGAATCCCTCGCACGAACAGTGAGCTCTTATTAAGTTGACTGAACCTTACTTATTAAAGTTCTTCTGTTTATTAGTTATACTGTATAAAGTATATACTTCTGTATAAAAGGACACCTGTCCGTATAAAATAAATAATAATAATAATAAAAGATGAAAACGAGAGTTCTACATGGACGTGTCGATTCGGCGAGTCGCGATTCCAACGAACTCCCTGGAATTTCGCCGAACGATTCAGAGATACCTCGGCGATCGCGAGACACAGTTGTTGCTCATCTGCATATTTTAATGAATTTTATTCGTCATTAGCGGAGCCGTTCCGTGAAACCGGAGAGGAGCTACACGAAAGTTCGGATTTAGCCTAATGGCCTCCGAAGCGGAGAATCAGCCTGATGCTGGAGTCTGAGTCGCGCCGGTCGATTCGACCGTAAACTCGTGGAAAATGGTGTGTGTCTAGCGAGGAGCCTCCAACACGCGTGCCATACTCTTCGACAAGCTGTGCAACGGGAACTGTCATCAAACTGCTCGAACGCGACAACTCCGTGGGACACGGCTGTTTCGAAAGTTTCGCCACCACCGCAGCGTTCAACCGAGCACGCTTTGACCGAGTCTGTTCTAATCGATCTACATGGAGTACCAGCTGCTGGATCATCTCGGAGCTATGGTCTAAATTTCTAGTTCGGATCGTCTTTGATCCCTCTCGAAACTGTGTTCAATCCTTTGGAGGAAATCCTCGCTCGAATCGTGAGCTCTCGTTAAGTTGACTGGTCAAAATTAATTAAGGGGTTGTGTGTCTTTGTAGAGTTATTATTGTTTACATTTATCGTGCCCGTTTCCTTGCTGTATTATTTAATTATTTAATTATTAATCAATTACTACACATGTATGTATTGTACGAGGTATTATGTCAATTTCTTTAATTTTTATTATATCGATTCTACACACAATTGAATTATTGTAGGTCCGTAGAAATGTATAATTCTCAAACTACAATATCTCCTACTGCAAAGGGCTCTAGATCAGGCATTGCAATTTTTCCTTGGAGTTTCGCGGATGCGCAGCGTGTATCTCGGTCCGGATATTACGTAAAGACGCCGCTGGCGAGCAAAAACAATATTACAGCTTGGTAAAAAGTTGATTAACAGTTGAAATAAAAAGCGGAAGGTCAGGGTTATGTCAACGGTGCGCGTAACCGAGCGATTTGCACTGCATTCGAGCCAGTGGCGGTGTGTATCGAGCATTTTAGAGCGGCGCGGTGGCTCCGAAAGGATTTCTGATTACGACTGAAAGGTTCCCGGACGAGCGGCTGAATTTTTGTTCCTCTTTTTCTTTTTCCCCTTTCTCCCTCTCGTTCTCTGTTGCACTTGGTGAACCGACGCGGAGAAATTAATTACACCGATGCACCGGATGCAGTGAATGCAACGGCCGCAGCGACGATTAAGCCGCTATCGAGAGAGCCACGCGGGACACACGGTCGGCTTTGCTTTTTACGCTTCCCTCTCGGCTAACCCAAATAAACATTATTTTCTCATGCCAGCGGATCTCGTCACACCGAAATAGTAACGGTGACGGTCTTGATCCGCGAACGTCGATCGCGCCAATCATTGTTCGATGGTATTTAGGAGACCGACTATTTACAGACCACTATTTTTATTTACACGACTATCGCGACGATTTGTGAGGCCTGTCTCGGTTCGGTCCTCGAACCGACGATTATTCAATATGCACAACTACACGGACCCGAGGTTCGCATAATCCACAGCCCGGTTTATGAAGTACAGTAATCCCTTGATTATTGTCTAGGGGGTGGTTCTTTGGAGTGGACAGGAATCGGAATCTTCCTCGCTTTTCTGACACAATTTAAAGGCTCTCGTGTTCTCACAATGTAATGCCAATTCAAAATGCTTTATTTTTCATTATGAGACATTCACTGACTTGTTTCTGGCATTATTCTGATTAAAACAAGACATATTAACTCTCCAAGTGAAGTACATAATTCATAATTTATCATACATTCAACAATGTTATAGATATGTTTAAATAAACAACTTAACATCTCGAAAATATGTTCTCAAAGAATTAGACTTGATATTTGAAAATTAAAGGATTGCATTCTGCAAAGTTTCAGCTTTAATTTTAAAAAAAATTCATCGCTCTACCTCATTTCTATCGAAAGTTATTTCTATTTGAATCGAGGAAAGCGGAGTGAGCAGGCCTGGACAAGAATCGGGACCCCCAAACGAGACACTATTCGGATCTTTACTGTACGCCACCTCCCGTTATCGACAAAACACGCCCAAGGTCTTTCGCAGGGGTCGCAAATATAAACAGATTATATTACAGATATCGCCAAGGATTCCATCGATACAGAACAATGGGATTGCACAATGGAGAGCTCCATTTTCGGAAGATTTCTGAAAGGGAGTAATCGATTGGTGTCCCCGTTGCGTGGTCACGGTGATTCATTGAAATTTTATTCCATTAGAGGAGCGAGCGAAGAAACGCGAGATCGATAACGATTGCATTAACATTCGTGCAATTTTCCGCAGCATCTCGCGTTCACCGGAGAGACAATGCGACCTCACGAATCCGGCGGCGTCGTTAGCGGCGTGAAACGAGTCGAATTTCGCCTGTAATTAAGAACGATTCAACGGACGTATTATCTCGCAGGGAAACAACAAAGTAATTGCCAGTTTGTACGACACGTTTATTTGCCTACGAATTTCATGGCGTTCCGCGAACGCGGTGCGCCGGCAACGGTACAAGTTCCTGCTATTGTTGAAAACGCGAGGAGGAGGTGTTTCTCTCTCGCAGCGATTCGATGGGGCTTCTGCGTCAGACTATTCGCCGACGGACACCATAAACGTCACGCCGCCGGTGACGGAGGAAAATCGCGAGGAATTCGATGACGAGCGAACGGCCAAAAGGAAGCGGCTTGGCCATTCATTTGTGACGTTAAATCGGAAAGATCAGCGAAACGCTCAATTAAATTTTAATATATATTCATTTTAGCATTAAACCTCATTAAAAATAACTAAGTTGGTTTTATGAACAATATTTACACTTAAGTATTTATTAGCATTTTTTAAAATTGTATAACACATATATATTTTTACAGACGCAATGCAAAAATACATTTTGAAAAGGATTCAAACTAGAATCGAAACGTGGATGATTATTTGATAATCTTTATTTATTATCAATTAAATTTTCTTTAAAATGACTACTCATTTTTTTCTGTTCTTTGTAAATACTTGTATCTTTCTCTCTTTTTTGTTATTGTAAACTCTTGTGTAAAAGGGCTTCTGCCCGTCTATAATAAATAATAATAATAAAAATATATTCCTTCGAGATGCATCGTTTCCGAGATAATGGAGATTCGAGATATTCATCCGAGGCGACGCGCCTGTCTGTTCGCAGCAGACAGTTTCTACCTCTTGCGTCAACGCGTCAAACATTCAAAGCCAATTGTGGAGACGCGTCGCTTGAAAACATTGTGTTCTCAGAGCATCTCATGCAGAATCGTTCCTCGCGCAGTTCCACCATCAGATTTGTCGTTGAAAATATCTCTACTCCCCGCGTTTCCGACGACAAATTTCAGACCCGAGCGAATAAAGAATAACCGAGAGAGAAATCGAATGCGGAACCTTGGAATTCAATTGCGAAACGTCGAATCAACAACTGCACGATCCAATCGCACCGCGCACGGATTGAAAAAGATCCAGGTTTTCAGGACGCGTCAAAACAATCACAAACTGTATGTACATCGGTTAACGCGTCCTGAAACGGCGTCTGTGTAATTCTGAACCTCGGATCGTTCAAGTTCGTTGAACAACCGACGTGGAACGCGGTAAAAATGATCGAAACATGGTTTCCACGAGGGAACAATCGAGGTTGGCGAGGAAAGGAGAGCGGCCGGGAGCAGCGAGGATCCAAATACGCGGAGAAAGGGTTAAAAGGCGTCTCTCGGACATTCCGGAACCTTTTCCCATGCACGTGCGCCAGCTTCTACGTCCGTGTCCGTGTCGCTAGGCTCTTTCGTGATTGCGCAAAAATCATTTGCATGACAATGAAGCAGCACGCCGTGTGCTTGGATAGTTGAGCTCGTCGTCGGCCCAAAAGAAAATAAAAACCGACGAGCAACGTCTGAAACTGTGGGAAACCGAGCGACAACGCTCCCCACTCTATTATTATTATTTATTTATTATAAACGGAATGAAATTCTTTTACCAAACTATTTACAATAACAAAGAAGAAAAAATATAAGACTACGTCTTTTAGCACTCTGTCATCTGCTAAAATTATTAAGTTGCATCTTACAAGAATGCACACACTATTGTGCAACAGGGAACGCATTTATACGATTATGGATTTGCACTTTTCATATTGCACATTGCACCTTGCTATTTTCTTTATCTTCCAAATTAATCAAAATAAGTTGTATTTGAAAATTTAATATAGTATTGGTGAACAAAATGAACACGATTATAAATAGTGCAATAAATATATCTATTATTTATACGAAAGGTGTAAACTAAGACACGCGTCAGCCACGCTGCTCCAGTTTTAATCGACATGTACGTATCATGTTTACTATCTTGGGATTTATAATTCGAGAATTACCGCGATCTGGAATTCGAGAATCGTCGCCGATCAATTGAACCTCTGTGCGTCATGGAATTCTGATTAATCGGAGAATCCCGAGAGAAAGCGTTACACGCTGATCCTCCTAAAATTACTGAAATACCTTCTGTTATATTAATATTTGAAATTTCCCGTATCATCTATCGAATTCCAAACCGTGGAATCACTGGTACAGATTTTATAAATGAACTTTTTTCCACTGATACGAATAAAGTTTCGAAAGCGGCATTACTATTGCCACATATCTTTTGTGCGTACTCGGAGCGATCTCGTTTTATCGAAAGTGTTCGAGAGGTAACTGGATCTCTGCGGAGCGTATCGAAATTCAGAAAACAAAGAACGAGGGAAGATAAAGCGTTCTAGATTTTTGCAAACGTCCGACGCGCTTTATTCCTGGCTTTGCTGCCAGACCGCGTGCTCCATTATCGAGAACCGAGGTGCGATCACGCTATCGCGTCGAATCACCTGGCCGATAATATTCGACAGAGTTCGATTACTCGTTAAAGCTACCTGGTTTCGGTCGACCGAGACATGACGTCCTTCGAGCAATATGCAAAACGAATCTCACGCGGTTCAACAATTTCTGCGCGATATTCGAGACGCGTTTCAACCCGGAGTCGTTTATTCCGAGTGTCTCAGAAAAGTTAATAATCACGACGATGACAGGGTATATTCAAGAGAATTTTCAGAACTGGTTTCAACTTTTTTGTTGAGAAGACCTACAGAAATATTTCCATCGATCTTTATGTTTTATCTACCGGAAGCCTATTAGTAGGATTTTCAATCATTATTATTATTATTATTTATTGTAGACGTATTTATCATTATTTATTGTAGACGATAAAACATCTTTATGTTTTATCAGCCGAAAGCCTATTAGTAGAATTTTCAATAAAAATCTACAATAAAAATAAGAGAAATATAAAAGGCTACTCGTCTAATAATAAAGAAGGGACACATATGAAAACAAATGGTACAAATGATATGGTTATTATTCTATAAACCTCTGCATAATTGCTTTTTAAAATTTTGTAAAGACTTATTATAATTGTACTACACTGTTTTGGCGATTAATTTTTTTAGGACACGGTTAACATTCAACGGTGAAGTTGCCAGACGCATTAGTCTCGCCGCGAGAAGGCCAAAGAAAAGGTCCGAAGATTGAAAACTGCGCTCGAAACTAGAAAAACAGGATCGTTAACCGATCAGCGAGTTTCGAGAGTAGTCGTATCGAAACGAGATGGAATAATCGTTATGGTTGCGTGATACAGTGCACACAGGAGCTCGCCAAGTCGTTGCGAGTGGCTGTAACGCAAAAACTTCGGCGTGGCTTTTTCTGCGGTGCTACTGGCGTGGCGATGTGCTCTCGGAGTCCATATTTGCAAGACCTATTCTAAATAACGAACACGAGTATGTTAACGGAACGTTTGTTTAGAGTGTCTGCTGCTCGGAGAAAAATACACAGAAGTTTCTACTGTGCTCAGGAAAAAATGATTGTCCACTCTATTTATCTGAAATCTAACACGCGATTTCATCGATACAGATGTAACTCTGAGGCGACACTAAAAATTGCTATTAATTATTCAAAATATTTGTGACAATGCTAAGTTTATATTTTTAAAAAATTATTACAAATTCGAGTATTGTATAAAATGAAAATGGTGACTGTGCTTAAAAGATTAATCCTGAACGATTTCAATGATTTTTTAATATGTCATCAGGGTGAATTTTTTAAATAATTACTGGATTTCACAGCCTTTGTGTTATATTACGGACGGTATTTTTATTTGGAAGTGTAACCGGTATGTATTTTCAGTTTTCAAAAATTTATCGTATTCACTCGTGAACTAGCACTACATTGAATTTTGCACTCTTAAATCGGTCGTTTTCTTCCACTGTGGCGGTCGGTGAAGGGAATTATACAGGTGGTATTTACAAGGAATTCGAGGGAGCCGTAGAACTAGGGGTCGAGGGCGGGTTTCTAAATTCACTTTGGCCCCAGCACGGTAGCGGGACGAGGGGGTGGCAACAGAAAGAGCAGGTTGAAAACTCGATTCGAATGGGGATCGAACGGCAGGTAGTCGGCGTCGCCGTCTTTCTTTTGTTGGCGGTTAGGACTTGACAGGGAACCACGTGCACCGAGAAACACGTCATGGCAACGAGCGTCGGGTTTCAACGGTACACCGAAAAATCCAGCAAAACCCCAAAAGTCAAATTTCGGTCAACGACAAATGTTTGCAGAGTTAATGGAGAAAAATAAATATAGCATGTTCCCTAGTAGCACAAAATATTGTATACACATTCGTATAATATTAAAAAGCGACTCAAACATTTTTTTAATATTCAAATGTACATACAATATTTATTTTATATTAAGTAACAATTTTTTAAAATAGTTATTCTATCAACGACTTTAATCCTACAACAAGACAGAAAGAAATATGTAAGAGTGAAGTTTGTAAAGTTGCAACACGGAGGGTTAATTGATTCTTACTGCAGGGGTAGTGATTGAAAATAAAAGTGCACCGTTGGGCCATATTGACCCGCACGTTGCACGAGAGGGTAGTCCCCAGTCTCGAAGAGGTGGTGGGATCAAGTTCAATATGCACTCAGGAATCTGAGTCAAGTTCAATATCAAAGTTCATCGGGAGCTCCAAATTCAACTCGAAATCGATGCAGGTTTTTTTCATAACAGTAAACTTTGTAAATACTCTGCAATAATACCTTGTATCCTCAGATTACATAGTATCGCATTGGGACATTCTGGAAACATCATATTTCCAATTGTACAGGTTTTGTACTCTAATTTCACCCATCAACAATGTTTAAAATCCACTATTTATTTATTTAGATACGCTTCGATAAGTATATATATGCTTTCACTTTAAAAATGTATTAATTAGAAAATGGCTACCATATGAATATACATATTCACACACACAGTGTAAAAGTTATGATAAAATCACAGTGCATCATGGGAGCAGCATGTCCCATGGTAAAGCACCCTTACGAAATATCGAAGTCGATTAATGTCAATCGAATATTACTTCACGGTACAAATGTATCAATTATTGAACACGTGGGACAGTCGAATAAATGCAATAATTTCCAGTGAATCACGGTACAAACAGAAAATAGTTTATATTCGTAATGGGATGGAACGTGGGGGGTTGAATAAAAGTGCACTCACCGTTTCCGGAAATGTTTGTAAAGGATTCGAGTCTACTTTAAAGTATTACTTTTCCATGTACACATCGATATTGGAACGGGTTAATAAAATACACTTTAGCTCGGCGAATATCGGAGTGGAGTTGCCGAATCGAGTCTCGGGGAGCGTTGCTATTGGCCGATATTCAAAAACGGTTGACACTGCCGCCGAGAAACGGTTCCGGCGAAGCTTCGTCCTTGTTTGAACACACGGAACACGTTCATCGACACCGGCTGTGCTCTATATTCGAGGAACGATCAGGCTAAAATATCGATAACATCGGGACGCGATAAACCAGGCTGAAGGAGAGCAGAGAAGTAAGAGAGAAAGAGAGAGAGAATGCCCGAGAGATAGATAGATAGAGAGAGAGAAAGAGGAGGTCCGTTGTACGTGGAAGGACCTCGAGCGCCTTTGGAGGTTACATTTTCCAGCTCGCGACGCACCACTCTCCGTGAACCGTTCCAGGACCGTTTCGGATCGAATCAAACGAAATCGGCTACTCACCGTTTCCGACGTGGACTCGCGACGATGTCTCCCGCAGCACTTCGGTACACTTCCTTGTGATCTCGGCAACTCTAGAAACTCGCGCGGCGGAACGAAAAAGGATAACCGAATAAACTGAACACGACGAGGACGAACACAACACACTCACGAGTCACAAAACAGACTGAAGCTCGCGAGCTGGCCGGGCCACCTCTCCAGAGACGTTGCTACGAGACCGAGCGAAAGTGCTGCGCTCTAACCACGTCGAGGGAACCTTGCAAACTCTGCACCTGGACGCGCCAAAATTTAAACGCGATTTCTTCCAATGCGCCGTTCAAAACATTAAGGTACTACTTACGTTTGTGTAAATTCGTTCTAAAGTAATTGTAAATGTTGTTTTAAAGTGTTCAACAATTACAGGCATTATAGAATGACAATATACATACCTGTTTGAAAAAAAACATTAAAATATGTATCTGTTTGAATAAAATCAAATAGCTTTAATGTGCAAACGAGTTTCCTTGTTCAACAATTACAGGCGTTATAGAATGACAATATACGTACCTGTTTGAAGAAAGACATTAAAATACGACAACAAGTACGAACACAAATATATTTCCTCCGTAGTTACATGAATAAAACGTAAACAAAACATTTGCAATACATTTTTAAAAAATAACTAATTGGAGAACACGCATCGAGTGTAAACGCAAATGCGTGTGAACACAAATATATATCCTAGCTCTGTTACACATTAAATAATATTGTACACGTAAACGAAGATAAATCTAATTATAAGATCTACAATCTTTGGTTGTTACATCGTGCGTACCGATAAATTGCAAGCCAGAAACTGCGGAGATGTTCGAGAGTAGAACACCCCAACGCTATCGCTCGGATCAACATTTTTTCACAAGGCACATATGATTGTTAAACCCTAAAGGACAGCTAGATTTGTCGGGATAAACATATCCTAGTAGCAGAAAAATATTGGATAAATATCTTGTTCAATTAAAACATTTAATTAAAAAGAAGTAAAAATTAGAAAAAAATATTTTTCTCCTAACATGAAATAGATATTTTCTGCATATTTAAAAAGAAATATTTGTTACTTAATATAAAATAAATATTGTATGTACATTTGAATATTAAAAAAAGTTTGAATCGCTTTTTAATATTATATGAATGTGTATATAATATTTTGTGCTACTAGGGTAATGTCCCAATAACAATAACGCTCAGGTATATGTCCAGGTAAGTCGAATACCGACGCAGGTATTTGAACAATATTTCGCATTCGAAGTCGCCAGTACCTCTGAGGTCAACGGTTAGTCTATAACGTTAGCTATTGCATTTATAAATGAACTGTTCGCGATCGAACTCGATTAGTTACGGAAGATTGTTGTTACTTCAACGTATGCCACACGGTTACGAGTTTTCGCGGATTCTGGAACACGGAGAACCAGTGCAACCTTTCTGTTGAGCCTCTGACCCCTTTTCCAAGGGCTACTTTCCCGATTGGAACGTCTTTGGGCCTCTGCACCGAAGAAACTGAGTCTTCGCTGTCGCTGTGGTGGTCCATCACGCACGCAGGAACTTCGGCAGTCACAGTCTGCAACGTTTATGCAATCGGAGTTAGTATATTATCAAATAATATTTTAATATGTCATTGATCTATAATTATCTTGTACGTAATCATTTTCATTGCAGTTAATGTAAAATTGTATAAATGAAATTCTTCTCAACAACAGCAAGTTTGCAAATTAATTTATAACTCAACGTTTCGATCCCCTTAATGGATCTTCTTCAAGAGAGACATTTTTGTAATTTTTCTGAAAATTAATACGTTTATTATATTGAAATTATTGATGGTGACAGATACGCAATTGAAATGTAAAATTGTATAGTACGTTTCAAACGTATATTTGTACACCTGGTCTGATTGACAAGTTTACCACGTGTCACCGATGACACACACACATTTTAATTATCCGGTTCATTACCTTGCTGCACAGTATCACCAGAAATTGCACGATGTCCAGCTGATTATACGTCACGTCGAATGTCAAAGTCTCGTTGAATTCCGGCTGCGAGGTTGCGCAAACGAACTTCGTCTTCCTCCTCTTCATTTTCTGACCTGTCCTTCCGTTCAGCATCAACACTTTCACGTAGGGATCTAAAACGATCCGAGAAAGTGAGGAACACGTGTCTAATTATCTAATCGTAGTTGTCGCGAATAGCGTACTACGCGATAGCGTCTTACTGAAGTGGTTTAAATTGGACACCGCCGGCGTGAACTTGACGTCCCGTAGTTTCATCACATTTATAGTCAGTCTCTGTGCAGTGGGTAAGTAAATTATACCTAGCAAAACGTTTCCGAATTCCTGGAAAACACCGCAGAGTTAGTTGAATCCAATTAGTAGAAGAGAGAGATTATTTGGAAGAGCTTACCAAGCTGGACGGCTTCATTCTGAAATTAAACATGTGGATCTCCGGATTCTGCAGGATGTGCCTCACTTCCTTTATGGACACCTTCAGGAAACACAGTTCCGTGTCGTTCGCGTACCTGTCGTGATCGAACGCTGCGAAATCGAGGATCCAGTCCTGAAAAATGGAGGATCGAGTCAACGAATTCTCTCCGATCAAAGGAAAGTTGAATTTTTGAATTTCGGGGTTTTTAGGTCCTTCGGAGTTTTAGATCCTTGGGGGTTGTTAGAACTTCGGTGATTTTTAAATTCTCGGAGGTTTTTAGATCTTTGGGGTTTTTACTTGGTAGTTTTTAGATCCTTCGGATTTTAAAACTCCGGGGTTCTTAAAACTCCGGGGTTTTTAAAACTCCGGGGTTTTTAAAACCTTGGGGGTAGAGTCTTCAGATCCTTGGGGGCTTCTAGATCCCTGAGGGGTCTTCATTGAAGATTTTTTAATCTTTAGAAGTTTCCAATCTTTGGCCGTTTTTAAAACGTAGGGCATTTTTAATTTCTCAAAGATTTTTACAACCTTGAGCTTTTTTAGAACCACTGGTTGCATTTTAATCGCGCAGCATGAGATCCTACTTCCTACCAGAAGGGAAAAGCGGAGGAGCACGAGGGAAGGGAAAGCCACGTCACGTTTTTCGTAACCACGCGCGTGACGAAACGGGCGACTATACTTGCGCAAAATAAATTTGCATCGCGCACATGCGGGTATCGTCACTATGCTCGTTAGCGAACTCGTTTTTTCCCGATAAGCGACATCCGGCTGTTTCCTTCGAATTTGACTTCCTATCGTTTATATTTGTCTTTCCTGTCGTCGAAACATGTCCGGCGCGATCGTTTTCCGCGACACAACGCCGCGACTCGTGTGTACCCGTGTATGCACAAGAGCGATTGTCATAGACGTGTTTCGAGTTATGGCAAAGCAACGAGTGACGTGTTCAGCAACCTTGAATTAAATGCGTCGCTGAAACGGGGCAACGGAGAGATAAAAAAATAGAAAATGCTTGTATCTACCTTAAGCTCGTGTGGCTTTACGTTCGCGACGACGAACGTCTCCTTAAAAATCGGGCTGGCCGTGTGTCGGACTCCGCGAGTGCGAAAACTGTGGAGTTTTTGCCGTTTCCGGTGGCTCCAGGATTGCTTCATGATAGTCAACGCGACAAACGGCTCCAACGTGCAGTTGTATTGTTTTGGAGGAAGCCCGGACAATGCCTGTGCAATATTATTAACCCATCAATTTACTAATTACTACACTCTGCAAACCTC
>CM052333.1:3590960-3650217 GCA_028455615.1 Lasioglossum zephyrum
ACAGACAAGTATGTAGCTCGTATGCACACAAGTATTGTATAATGACACAGTACCGTTGCCGCTGTCTTCGTAGAGGCTACCCAATCTCCATGACCTGTAGCTGACATCGTTCAGCTTCACGTTTTCATTCTGTCTGCTCTTGACACGCAGCGACACGGTTTTTGCATCTCTCTCTGCAAGAATATTCCTCGTATACCTTCGATCACGTAATCTTGAAACAGCCGGACAACGGTCGTCCTCTCTCGAGATCCATCCCGGCTAGTTAATTACTTCGTACGAACGGTGCTGGCTCCTAATTTTCTAGGGCGATGCGATTATTGAACAGCTGCGATCGACGGGTTTTAACGACGGCTAATCCGTTACGCCGCGACGATCGCGTCGAGTGTACATGCCTCGTTGATTCCTCGAGATTAGGGCAACACCGTGGAAAAATTCGATATCGCCAGAATTCGCGGTTCTGATCCGAACATTTTTCACAATCACAAATTTTGATACATCTGGTCCCAGAGCCGTTTGTTCTTTTATTATTCCTGTTCCTTAACCGTTCACTGCATGATTCTTTCAAATGGGATTAAAAAATTGAAAGAAGCTCAGTTTCGAGTTTTATTTAAGAGAAAAATATTTAAGAAAATTAAAACTTCAGGGAAAAATATTTAAGAAAATTAAAACTTAAGAGAGAAATATTTAAGAAAATTAAAACAACATTTTCAGAAGAATAAACATAATTTAAAATAGTAAGAAAACACATTCTTAGTTTACTATATACCAGATTTGTTAACTGTGTCAGATATGATACACTACGCGGCGAATAAAATTTAACTCAATCGATTCGAATAGGCGGACGTCGAAAAATAATTGTGTACCTCGTTAATTTTTGATGTTTTTTATCAGTTCGTGAAATAAGGGACGGACGAGGGTTAAATTCTTGTACTATTTTTGTGAAAAATGCCTAAAGTCCGCAGTCTACTGATCTGTCTCAGGATTTCGACTATAAGTTTGTATAAATCTGTATATCTAGCTGTATCAAGATTCATAAGCGATACACGACTCAGAAGAGAACAGCGATCAGCAAAGTGTAAGCGTTTGCTTGTCGGATTCGCGAGATCCTTTGTGTGGTCAGGATGGGCGTTTCCTTCCGCGGCACGGCGGCGGTGGTATCGGAAAGCCGTATGTAGCTTGTTTGCGGGATGACATACCTAATTGCGTAACACCGCGGAGGAAACGAAGAAAACGCGCGCGTGTATCGTATAAATATAAATCCGCGAACAATGGCGTCATGTGCGAGCGAGCCTTGCAGACAGGCGGCGCGCGCGATTCACCTCGGAAGAATCCCAGTTTCCTTCCATTTCGAGGAAAACGAGATAAACAAAAGCTTAAACGACTGCGACGCTATAGTTAGCACTCGATCCCATTAAAAAATCATTATTGGTTGTCTCGTTAACAGGGCCGCGCGGTAGATTATCTTTAATCTAATCCTTTAAAATAACCTTCGATTGTTACTTAACACTACATTCTAGTAATTATTGGTAATAATAATAATTATTTTTCTTTATTAAACGTTAAATAAAAAATATAAAAGCGTTTATTTACTGGTACAGTTGCCCTAACCGAAGGACCAGTGTAACCGAGACCTAGACAGGACCTAATTAGCAGTTCGCACTCAATTAGCAGCGCAAGGGACTCCAAGAGAGGACGACCGTGCCAGGACACGAAGGATCCCATCGTAACGGGATCACGAGCGTGTCATACACGCGGAGGCCTTTCAACGACCAGTATGTACCGAGAGCCCTTCAGAGCTAATCCAGCTGCTTCTTGTCATTTCGTATTTTACGTAAGCTCGGCTCAGGGATCCTCCGCCGCTAGTAATACTAGCACTAATCGCAAGGATCTTCTAAGCTCTGTCGAGTAAGCTCGTGAAACGACAGCTAAGACAAACGTATCGAAAGCGATTCCTCGGCAAGCGTGTCGGGAAGATAAAATGCTGTTGGTCGCGGTTAGATGACGGACGCCTCCGCGATTAATCAACAACAAAGGAGTCGCGTCAGGCTTGCTCAAGCTTCGTCGCGGCCAATGAAACGCGTCGGCGGTTTCCGCGCGCGTTCAAACACGCCCGTGCACCTGGTCTCGCGATTTTCCAGGTAGAAGTTACACGATTAAATCGTCGTGAAAAATGTAGAAGAGAAAAGGAGATTTTTTCTGTTGCTACATTTATCTTAATGCATAAACATTCATTTACAAACGAATCAAATTCTATTTCATTTCTAGTAGCACAAAATATTGTATACACATTCATATAATACTAAAAAGAGATTCAATTTTTTTTTAAATATTCAAATGTTCATACAATATGTATTTTATAGTAAGTAACAAATATTTCTTTTTAAATATGCAGGAAATATCTATTTCATGTTACGAGGAAAATATATTTTTCTAAATATTAAATGAATCTTTATTTCATATTAGAAGTAGAATATGTTTTCCTAATATACAGATTATATTTATTTCATATTTTGAAAAAAAAAATTTTTTTCTCATTATGAAACAGATTTTTATTTAATATATGAGAAATAGAATATTTTTTAATACAATATTTTTCTCATATGAATAAATGTGGCTTAAAAAATATTTGTCCAATACTTCAAAAAAATATCTATCTACACAATATTTTTGTGGTACTAGGGTAGGGAATAGATAAATAAATATATTAATATATAAATAAATAAATATATAAATATTTAAATAGGTGCAAGGCGCGTTCACGTTGCAGCGTTCCTGCGTGAACCGAATCTTACGAGAGCCTCAGCGCAAGGGGCAATTGAATTAGCTCGCGAAGCGATCATTACGTCGAATGGATCTACGCAGAGAGAAGAAGATTGCAGCTTACTGCGTTTCCTGATGCACTCGTAGCCAAGACATCCTGGGGTGAGAAAGCACGCGATCACCAGCAAGACTGCGACGACCGACAACGCGACCACCACGATGATGATAATTCGGCCCCACGGGCCAAGAAAGTCATCGTGCACCATTCACTGGAAACCCACGGTACGCTCAAGGTTACTATCGGTGCATTCACGCGAACACCACAGACGTCTCCAACAGATCTATCTTACATCGATCTTACACATATTGATACATTCTCTGAAAAGTGACTCGATTCTTGAATCGTTTCAACCCATCTATATCTTCGCCAGATGCAAACTGTTTTCCATGGAAGAAAATCTCGCGTGCGATCAGCGATTACGTAGACGTTGTTCAACAGTTTCAACTAGACATTTTTATCGAACCGAAAGGTAAACTTGAACAGCTTATCGCTCTAAGTGGCCAGTCGGCAACCCCGAAAAATCCGAATAACTTATTTAACGAAATAAAAACTTCTGCCTATCCTAATCACACTTTTTTGTACACTTTTTTTTGTACACTTCGTGCTTGAACGCGAGAACAACTTTACAAAGTCACTCGAAGTGTTAAACTTTGATCCGCGACTCTTAATTACCACGTCCAACGCTGTTTAAGGTCGTTCGAGTCTCCGTGGTTACGGCTCGCGATAAAAACTTCCCGGCACCGTTTTGCCTCGAGAGAACTGTTCACGGTATGATTAAAACCTCGAATGGTGGTTCGATAATATTGTTTACATTATTAAATTCAATTTTCACTCGAAAATCAAGATATTTCTCTCAATCTGGTGCACTTTTACGTTTCGTGTAATTTTTTCACTCAACAAATTGAATTTATCCTATTCACTCTAGTAGCACAAAAATATTAGATAGATATTTTTGTTCAAATATTGGACAAAATGTTTTTACAGCCATATTTTTTCATATGAGTAAAATATCGTATTTGAATATTGTATACACATGTACAAGAATAAAGATCGTCTGTATATTAGGAAAAAATATTCTATTTCTAATATTAAATAAAAATCTGTTTCATAATGACAAAAAAATATTTTCTTTTCTTAATATGAAATAAATATTATGTGTATATTAGGAAAAAATATTCTACTTCTAATATGAAATAAAGATTCATTTAATATTTAGAAAACAACATTTCCTGCATATTTAAAAAGAAATATTTGTTACTTAGTATAAAATAAATATAGTATGTACATGTTTTACATTTATTAATTTTATTTGAATATTAAAAAAAGATTGAATTTCTTTCTAATATTATATGAATGCGTATACAATATTTTGTGCTATTAGGGCACCATTCGAGCGCGAAGGAAACTAACTGATGTCTTCTGTGCACCTGTCGTCGCGCGATAGGGGCACGAAAAACGAGCCACGTTTAAAGAAGACACTTTATGTATATTTTCCGCGTGGACGCACTTCTCTAGCCGCTCGAAAAACGGTAGAATTGGTGCACACGCACTCGAAGAAGCGAACCGAGAGATAAACGGAATGGAATCTCCGCGGAATTTTTTCTTCCGTGTTTCGCGGAGCGTCTTCTTTCAAACGGATAGAGAACACCTGTTACGGCGGCAGATCACGAAACAGCATATGGCCGTTGGAATTGAACTGAACGAATCGTGGATCGAATTGCCTCGACGTCGTCCGATCGACAGCGTCACTGCGGAACCATCGATCATTCCCACGATCACCGTTACTGTGGGATTTGCACTCGCGCGCGCGATCTTCGATCGACGGCTCGATCCTTTGGATTTCGCGGCAGGATACTCACTCGGCCAAAAGTCTGTCCCATGACCAGTCAGGTGACATTCGCGCGTCCTTGTAAAATCGCTGACCGAGTCCACGGTAATTCGGAAGGACGATTTCGATCGAGGCCCCGTGTGTCCTTCGAAGTTTACAAACCGAGGTTTGTAACTGGTGAACGCGGCGCGTAGCGTCGCGACGACTTCGTGCGCGATCGTCAACTCCCGGTGAACGACAAACGCCGCGGACCTGCATAGAACGAGAAACGAGCAACGCGCTATCTAAACTGCCCCTCTCCCAACGCTTTGCCACAACGCGACTCTCTGCCTATTTGCCCGGTAGCTGGCGGTACGCGACTCGATCGACAATTGAAAACTATACCCTAGTAGCACAAAAATAATAAATGGATATTTTTTTCAAATATTGAAAAAATGTTTTTTAAGCCACATTTTTTCATATGAGAAAAATATTAGATCGGAATATTGTATATATTTACAATGTACAAGGACAACCATTATCTGTATATTAGGAAAAAAAATCAATTAAAAAGAAGAAAAAGTTAGAAAAATATATTTTTCTCCTAACATAAAATAGATATTTTCTGTCTATTTAAAAAAAAATTGTTACTTAATCTAAAATAAATATTGTATGTACATTTGAACATTAAAAAAAGTTTGAATCGGTTTTTAATGTTATACGAATGTGTATATAATATTTTATGCTACTAGGGTATACTCCTCCGCAAACAGCAGTACTGAACTTTTGCGAAAAGAAACGCCTACTCTGGGAACTTCTTTAGAAAGTGTCCCACTGGGACAGCCGTTCCAGAATCTCTAAAAAATTGTTTTTTTTTAAAACTAATTAGGGACAAAATTATACAGAATACTAAATTTAACTAGCTAACAGCAAGTTAGCTATAAATATTACAATTTCGATCGAGAAGAATTTCAATTTATTGTATTATACAGGATATATTAGTTGTCGAAAAAGATTTGACACGTATTTAGCTGCTGACTAAATTCGTGTCGAGGGGTTGAATGTTTTGGTGAAAACCCTGTTTATGCTTTCGATGAAGGAATTTCGTTATGCAAACTGCATCCTGTATAAATTTCGAATTTAGATAATGTCCCATTTAAGAATACATACGTCTTAATTTTTTTTTATCGGAAACTTGAAAAGGATTGGGAACACGTTGTCACACTCGAGGCAGGTTTCGTCGACTTTTTCGTTGTCGACGAGGAGGAAGTCGCCGGTGATAACAGTGCGCGCGATATCAGGTCCTCGTGTCCTCGCTCTGTCAACAGAGCTTGTTAGCCCATTGACGCGCGAGTGCTGTACATACACGGTTTTCGTCACCGCACACAATTACTTGAAGCACGTGTGTACCTTGCGATAACGATCTTAACATTCGAGATACTAAATAATACAGATCTGTGTTTCTGGTGTGTTAAAACACGAGTCTGAATCTCATCGAATTCATTAAAAAAATCCGATTAAAAGAATCCTTAGAAAAAGGACCTGCTCATAATTAACCCCTTGCCTTACACAGTATCGTGTCTACAACAGATTCTAATAAAAATGTATGACAATAATTTCTATTTTGGTTTTGTACAGCGATTGGAGAACATATAAGCATAGAATAGATATAACTTTCTTTTTATCCGAAGCTTATATGGTCCGGTATCATACTGTTCTTTTGGAATTTGTTTCCCATGGTTTCGCAAGCGATGGTTTCATCGAGAGCGAGAAGATCTACGGTGTTTTTCAACGTTGGGAAAAGAATTCGAGGAAAATACTTGTTACACTCGAATTTCCCATACGGTAGAAACTGTATGATGATTCATGCGATCGTTTGTGTATCCGGGAAAAGAAAGCCGAGGCGATTTGTTTACGTAGTTGAAGCTTCGATTGCCGTTCGCAACCGGAGCGATCGGCTTTCGGTGCACGCACGCACGTCTTCTGTTATAACCGAGTATTGTCTTTCAATCAGCTATTCAAGCATCTGGATTACGACTTGGGGAACCGGGAACGGCTAGAACGACTGCATTCTATGTCGCTGCTGCATCGAACGTTGACTCTTTCCTTCGCTAAGCCGAGTTAAGAACTTATGTAAGCGCCAAGCTGGACAGGATGCTACCTTTTCTCACGCATGCTAAACGCTACTACCAACGTAGTCGTTACCGAGAACCATTTCTACTTGCCTCGAACGTGGTTATGGCCAACCGTGCCTTTTCTCAGTTTCTTGAAATTGCTGGTCAATAACCACGCTTATTCTATCTTGTCAGCTGAATTTTCGGAAGTGGTTCCCAACGGCTCCTCAAATAGAATTTGGTGTGTTACCTGATCTATCAACGTTTTGAATTTAAGGGTAATACGAAGGTATACATTGAATATATAAAATTCCCTGAAAATGTTAAATTTATATAAAATTTGAGGAAATTTTCGAAATAGAAACGATGTAAAAGAATGATAATTTACAAGAGAACATATTCAGTTGATACAAACCGATTTTGATGAAGCTTGTATGAGATGTAGTTCTTCGAAAAATATTTGAGATGTGTTTTTTTTATCAGCAACCATCTACTCTGAAGGGGTGAAAACATGTTCCCTGTGTTAGTTTTAATTATCACAACACGGTGAAATTCATGACGAAGGGCTCTATGAAAAGGCGATACGAATTGCATAGTTTCCAACGTGGTTGATCAAACATGGTTAAACATGCAGACGAGGAAGGAAACCAAGATTCCTGGTTGCCATTGAAAATGACACTCATCGGCAGCGCGGTTTCACTTTTGTTGCTCGATCAAGCGGACATATAATTTCCGGCCTTTTCCGGGTGGATCTCCGAATGGCTGATCTATGAAAGGCGTTCACGTGACTCATTGTCGGACACGGCTTTGCTTTTATCCAATTACGGTGCGCGCGCGGAATGATAACTCATCGGAGCGGCACCGCGCGACTTTGATAGAGGAAAATCCTCAGAACCAGAAACCGGTAAATAAAAATCATCGTAATCGCCGTTGATTTCTCAGAGACGATCCAGATTCGTTTCCCGACGGAGCCAAGATCCATAGAGTCCCGTTCAGATTATCCTTATAAAATATCCTTTCAAAGTCAACGATAATTTCTCTCGACCATTTATCACTGTCGATTCGAAGATGAATCGCGATAGGTTATTAATTAATCGGTGAAAAAATTGATTGGACCGTTGCAAGGAATATACAATATAATACTGTTCAGGAAACGAATGCCGTTTTTCCCGTTAAAACCGTCCGCTGCCGTCCAGAATTATGACATCTGCTTCTTCAAGGCTGCTCGAACAACGCACAGTTGGTGTGGATATATAAACAGCGCTCGCAATCGTTATATAAAAATGCAATGCAATTCAGATGCACCAGGAAGCATTGTAGTAACAGTAATGCCTATTTCAGCTTGAGAGGATCCATGCGATCGAATCGACTAGATCTTCACGGGCTCGTAGCATCTGACGATTTGCAGAATGTGCGTGCATCGGCGAGAATAAAGGTGCGAATGCAGCGGTAACTTGCTGCAACTTGCACAAGCGTGCACACTTGTTTGACAAACAGTACAAATAGGCTGTAGATCATTGTGGAAAGTAAAAATTGTTAAATTCATCATTTTCTCTTAACGATCTTAATCAATTTATATATCGACGTCCTTGGACTGCTTTAATTTGCGTGATCCGATCGATTTATGTAAATTGTTCCCCAAAATCCTGGAACATATGAAAAATTGTATTTTCAATTTTTTTTTTTTTTAATTGAAGCTGAAACTGTCCATTATCGAGCTTCGTGCCCATTACATCTTTTGATCGGTAGATCATAATATAGAATATATGAAAGATACAACTGATTCTACCGAGATAAATTTTCCATATGATTAGAGCGGGCGCGTTTTTCGAGCGCGCGTGCGAGTAGGAGAAGCCGATGAGGAAAAGGAGAGAGAGTTCATCCCCGATGGTCGTTCGGACTCGGTGACCTCGATCACCGAACCACGTCTCCTTTCACTCGAGAACTTCTTTCCGGAGGTGTCTTTCTCGCACCGGCGGCGGAACACGATTACATTCTAGCCTCAGTTCGTCGGAGTATGCCGGTTCGACGCCGCGTTACCTGCCAGCTTTAGATTTCACTTTCATGTAAGTATAGCGACACATAACGGCCACCTTCGTGCCACCCACGTTTCCTTCGAACGTTTCCTTACAGTGTGAGACAGTCCGAGACAGTGAAGTGACCGCGGTCGCATCGCCGCAGGAACCGATCTCCGATCGGGAACTCCTAAAATACGCGTTCTTCGTTTCTACGTATCGTTCTCGACACCTGTTCGTTCCGTGTAATGAAAATCGCCGCGTCGGTGACGACGGTATCTTCTTGATTAATCGACGATGCCAGGTGTATAAATAAGTTCCCGTTGGACATGTTCATTAGACTCGTCTCCAATCTATTAGCATGGAAGCTAGCTTCCTAGAGGGTGATTTCAGGTGACAAATGAACGGTGACGAGCTGCATACGTGTCGCTGCAGTCTCCTGCATTTTCCCAGGATTTTTCGAAACATCCAGGATTATCCGAGACACGTGGAAATGTACCTGGAAGAAGGTACAATTGTGCTCGTAATTATGAAACTGCTCTGTGTCTATGAATTCCATATCATTTATTTTTTTTTAAATACTGTGATGTGAAATAATTGATAAACTCGTTCTACTTACCCTAGTAGCACGAAAATATTGGATAAATATCTTTTTCAAATATAAGAATATAAGAGAATATAAACTAGATATTTAAAAAATATAAAGTAAATATTACAAAGAACGTGATATCAATATTTGAAAAATATAAATTCGATATTTAAATAACATTTAATTAAAAAGAAAATAAAGTTGGAAAAAGATATTTTTCTACTTTTAATTTTATGCTACTAGGGTACATTTTTACTTCGACCACTTCCATAATTATGTGCACAATTAAGCTTGACTCACAACATGTTTCATGACATTTCTCCATTAATGTCTTTAAAACGTTCAATCTAAAACATAAATGGACCTCTTTCTTGTTCATTTCTTTTTGGGTTGTTTCGAAAAAATAGTAGAAACTGTTGAATCTTCTCCGAGAGTTGAGAGAACTTATTCGCACACCCGATCGAAGCTAGTGAATTAATTTCGAGGAGAAACGCCGATCTCCTAACGCGAACGTGACGATCGCGACAGAAAGTTTATCGGCTGCTCGCGATTTCTACTCTCGTCTGCATCCGCTTGGACGTTTGTCGATGGAAATCGATGCTCTCCTCACTGGATGACAAACTGACGATTAACCATTTGAATCCTAGATGATCCACCGGTGTAAGGAATGACGCAACGTCTGCAGACCTGAATTAGGATCACGATAAGACGTGTCAGAAAAATGTGGAGCACGAAGGACGTCCTAGCGACGCTGTGCGTTCTGTTGCTGCTTCACGATCGTAAGTATACATATAAATATTACCGTCCTTCGCCTACTTGATGCAACGCTCCTTGATCATAGTCGTAAAAAAAAAGGAAAAATTCACAAGTGCTTAGCAACAACACTTTGCCGCGTCTTATGCAAATCTCTGGACAGCTACTCGCGAGGTCCATCTCGCGCGTTTGGATCTACAGAGATCTCGCAGAAGAATCTCATTATTTAGCGAGCTGCTCACTTTCCAAGTCCATTAACTCCGCGAACAGATGACACGAACAATGAATCCTAAAAATTAAAGATTAAATTAATAATCATAAATTAAAATAAATTAAAATAAAGATTAAAATCTACGCTTCATGGTGAATTTAATAAAAGTTATTTCTGATTCGATGAATCAGAAAGCATCGAGATCGAAAGTGGAGTCCAAGTGTTCGAACCTGATTGGTTTCCGAATAGTGTTTCACGAGCGAGAGTGATTTTAAGAGACACATCGTTTCAGATACCTCGAGCCTGATCATCCCGGAAGAGCTGCCTACCATTCTCTCGCTGATCTACTCGAATATTCCGCCGATTAAGAAAGGTAACGGCGGTTGCGTCACGTCCACGTGTCATAGTTTTCACGAACACCCGTTTTCTCGTGGAGTTCGTATCCCCGCCTCGCCGCTAATCAGGAGGTTCTCGTGCCAAGCCAACACGCGAACCACTTTCACTGCTAGCGCGCGCGTTTAACTCCGTTGCCCTACACTCGGTTGCGATGGACACGATAACACCGATAATTTTTCTTGACCGATAACGGAGAACGTTGGATTTTTTTCCTAAGCCAGTGGAAAGTGATTCGCGAATAAGTTATATGCAATCTGCGAACGCTTTTAACCCTTAGCACTCGAGTGATGGCTCGGAGCCGCTAAAAAAAGATTGAATCGCTTTTTAATATTCAAATGTACATACAATATTCATTTTATATTGAGTAACAATTTTTTTTTAAATAGCCAGAAAATATCTATTTTATGTTAAGAGAAAAAATATTATTTAAATATTGAATTTATATTTTTCAAATATTGATTTCACATTCTTTGTAATATTTACTATATATTTTTTAAATATCTAGTTTATTTAACATGCATGCAATAGTTGGATCCAATATTTATCTCATATGAAAAAGTGTGGCTTAAAAAATATTTTTACAATATTTGGAAAAGATATTTATCCAATATTTTTGTGCTACTAGGGTTCTTAATCGAGTTCTCTTTCGCAGGCACCGACTCGAGAGTAGGCGTCGGCTTCCGTCTCGGTGAGCACGCGGATTTTCAAATATTGCTAGAGCTAGGCCCACAAACCGAAACCGAGCCGATCGGAAATGTGGAATCGAAGAGGCGTCGAAACGTGAGTAAAATCGCCACGCTTCAACGACAGTGTTCGTTTACCAGATTTATTAATTTTTCGTGTATAGAAAAGATAAAATATCTATGTGACTTAATAAATTACTTTTCTCAATCAGGCAATGTTCAATGCAGCCATGAGAGGTGAATTGGGACCATTGGCACAGGCTGTCGCGAAGTATCAAACGGAACGGAAGTTGCAGAGGGAATTGGAGAAGTTGAAGAAGACTGAAGAGAAGCAGGGAGAAGAGACTACGGTGTCTCAAGGGAAAAAGGTAAGACCGATCGATCTTTGAAGAATAGCTACGACGTGTAGCCGAATGTCCTTCTACTTTTTGATGGTTTCGTTTAGACCGAAGCCAGCGAATGGTTGTCCAAGTGGAGCAAAGGGATGGGGAAGTCCTCCGAGGATGAGGCTTCAATAGAAGACATCTCCAACGAGAAGAGTCCTTCTAGTTTTCCGAAAAAGAGCACCGTGCAGAGGATAGGACGACCTCCTTTATCCAATGGTGGAACGGATTCGATCTCGGACTTGAAAACCTTGTACAAGGAACAAACTGACCAGAAAAATTAGTTATTGAGCTTGTAGGAGAGAGTAGCCTAATTTATCATATTAATTCACCGTGATTTGGAAATTGGGCCCAACCTAGGTGCTGGTACAAGTTCGGCTACTTTCCCTAACTGGGGTGTTTTATACGTCTGTAGATATTCTGTTGTGTAGACATATAGTTAGAGAGAGAGAGAGAGCTGCAACAACAAAGTTGATTAACATTGCCAAAGGATCTCGAACGCAGCTGCCAACGACAGGGAAAGCGTGTCATCGTGTCAGGAAAGGCTTTCATCTCTTCGATAGATAGACGAAAGCGTACACGATAGAACAAACGTGCGTGGATTTATTTTATATACATGTTGGGATATACATAATTTTTAAAAACTCTTGAAACGACCTGATGTACTGTGCTATATTAAATTAATAAAGATTGTATTTAATGAAACTCGTGTTTCTCTTTGTAGGGGGAAAGGATCCGCAGTCTAGTCTGGAAATATTTATATACAATTTAAATAAATTCTATAATAAAATGTTAAATTTATATAAAATTTGAGGAGATTTTATTTATATATTTAAATTAGATTGTGTGATCTAGGGTATCTGGATCTGATCTAGGCTAAAGACGACGTGGGGTTCTGATCCAGGCTAAAAATTAGTTTAGGGGGCAGCACTATACTGTGAACGGGAACAGCGTAACCAAAGAGTAGGGATAGAACAAGAGGCAGTTTTGAAGTCGTTCTTTCTACTGTCCCTTTGAATTTCGGGGCCAAAGGTAAACATAGGGAGTTAGCCTCGCAGTCGTAATATCATGTCAAACATAAATAACAAGATAAAACAACATAAACACAAAATTACTTTAGTGTGTAGAATATGATCGAACCATAGCACCGATAAAATCAAATCCTATCTAATATCTTAATATTTTACGATCGATATAAAGAGAAAAATTCATAAATAACAAGAGTCTAACTCGTATTGAAAAGTTCGAACTAACCATAAATGTCACGAGTCGACCTGGTGGACTAAGTGCACGGTTACTTCGCAGGTAGTCGCAAGATATCATTTGTTTCAAGTTCCAATAAAACGTCTCCATCGTTTTGGCTCCTTCCGCGAACATTTCTGGGCACTGTTTGAGCCAAAATTCTTGCGAAGTACATCCAACGGTTAAACTAAAAGCACTCGGATGTTGAAAATACGAACATGACTACATCATAACTGAATAGTTATGGCGCCAATTTCAAAAAACTAAGTAAGTGCTTGCACGCGCAGATTCAATGCGCCACGTGTGGCGCATGCGCCACAAGTTGGCAACCCCTGATCTAACGTACACGGTCTGTTTAGATGGAGTTGCGCTGAATTAGTGAAAGTGCATTCAGATGCACGCGAACTGTATCGCCGACCAGATTCGAGATCTTACATCAATACATATTACCACTAAACAATGCGGTCTCTATAAAACCCACGACTATACCGTAATGAATTCCACCCACTGAAGGTTGTCAATCGAAACGGACAGACATCGGAGGCGGTTGAAAAATGTTGGAAGAGGTTGCTTTTATCTGGTCCATCGGGCTGGACCCGCTTTACGATGTCAACGAATTTAAACCGGTGGTTCCGAATCTTTGGGACAAAAGGGATTCGGGTGTGCAGCATATCACCGACACGAAAGCGAGGAAAGTCGACGTGCTCCTCGGAAACCTGATTCTATTTTGGGTGGTCTTGTACTTCATGTACGAAAAGTGCCTTAACGTAAGTTCCATGGTTTCCGATTATCTTTCACAACGTTTAATTAATATATTGTTATACTTGACCCTTCGAACTCGAAGCAATTTCAATTCGAAATGCAAGACGTTTCTTTCAACCCAGATGTACTTTATTCTATGTGTGTTTATGTCTGATAATCTTTGTTTCATTTATTAATACAGTCGCTACTGCGCCGTATGCGTATACCGTTGATGCAGAGGAGTAGGATAATCGAGGCTGTGTGGAATTGTGGATTTTGCATTGGTAGCGTGTGTTATCTGAAATCATCCTCGATCACGACTGTAAACATCTTCTCGGACGAGCGAAAAGTGACCCACGAGGAGCTGGGAGTGATTCTGCATAGGAGCTTTTATTTTCATCGAGCAGGAATAGAGGTTTTCTGTAATGGAGCTTGGATCAAAGGCCTGACGAACTTTATGTTTTCGTCGTTTGTCATGAATCCTTACGAAGAAAAGTAATATATTTTTTAATGCTATGCTTGTTCATTTATATTGTTAATTATTTTTAAATCAATCTGTCTTGCAGATGGTGTACAATTGTGAGCAGCTTCCTGTATTACAAAGCAGTCGATACTATTATCGTGAATGTGTGCAGAATATTGTTATGCGTACCTCAACCCGGTGGAAAGATACTACCTAAGGTGTTCTTCTTCCTTCACTGTCGCAGCTGGTTAGCTAGAGATTAATTATTTCTTTGAAATTCCTTCTTGAAATCTGTCTCTAACGAACACAACTTTTCCAGGACATATTTATACGTACTGTTTGTGCCAAAGTATATGTTATTGCCGGAGAAGACCAATTATACACAAGGGGAGCTCGGTTTGTGGCTGTGGTTCGCGGTGGAATGCATAGATTCGGTAATATCGATTGTTAAACGAAAACACGTATTTCCTTGAAAGGAATTAATCATTATAAACGAGTTAATTTATATTCTAGGTATGGTTCCGACTGATCGGATGCGCGAGAGCTGTACATTGGCTCGAGATATGTTTATTCCCGCCTCCAACGAGAGAGGCGATCGAACTCGCGGGAATCCAAAAGAGACATCGGGATTCCTTGAAGAAAGTTGTACATAGATCTAAGAAAAATGAACTGTTGCAAACCATGCTCTGTGAGTGTAACGATATGCTTCTAGCATACACTGCTATATCAATTGTACTAACGGTTTATCGATGAAAATTCCAGGCGCTGTTGCTATTAAAAAGAAGTTGAAAAGGATTCGGCAGGCTAAGCAGAACGAGGCCGCGTTAACAAACGATCTGAACGAAACGAGATCACCTGAAATTGATCCGATGGAGGAGTCTGGTAACGTACAAACCGATCAGAACATGACTTGTACTATGAGATCGAACATGGCTGGGGATGGGAAGAAAAAGATAAAAGACCTAATTAAGTATTTACGCACGAACTCTGAAACATACTCGAACGAATGTTACACGAATTCATCGCTTTGATTTTAAACAATTCGGTAATATTCTACGTCCGATTGTTTCTTACGTATTCTTCGTTCCAGAACATCTGTTTTTGGATACTTAATAACATTATATTATTTACAAAGTATTATCTTGCGTTCGATAAAGAGCATCAGGTGGAAGATATTCTACTATTCTAGTTTTTGAATACGGAAAACAGTATTCGAGAATTTCTATGCTTGCGTAGGTACAAAATTGAACCGTTTGTACGCTTATAATTCTAGCAACATTACGTTGTGCTCATATCAAATCGATTTAATCAAAAAACCGATCTTGCACAGCTATTATTCAACCTGAAGCGTCTAACGACATAACGTGATATGAATTTATTCGTTGAATATCGCTCGGTGAACGACTGTGCGTTTTGTGATAATATAAAAAATCGGTGATAACAGGTGTCCCAAGGTTTCGCTTTTATTGGGACGTCCTGTATACTTGCATGCGTATAGTTTCACCATCTGTACCGTTTAAGTTACGGTAACGACAGAATATCGATGCTGCTTTGCCTTGATATCAATGTGCAATAAGTAAATAATATTCACTAGCGAGAATGACTCGTTTCAACCGAGTCAACTGTGTATACAAATTAATCCTCGACACTTGTGCGCAATCACTACAATGAAAACTGTTTCAGTCAGCATGTTAAAACACTGAGATTTTATAACTGTTAATACGCTAATTACGAGCACGGTGACAGCAGAATTGAAACTACTTAACCTTTTACAACATAAACTAAGCGCGATGCACATTTTTATGCATACACTGCGGATCTCTATGCAACACAAAAATGCTTTTTCTAAATGTTCTTTCTTAACCTTTCTACTATTTTATATTTTACGTTTCACCTAGTCATCTCTTTTTTCATAAACGCATACGATCCGCGGTGCGATGATACGATAAAATAATCCGAACAAGAAGGACACGATTATTATGGTATATCGGGATAAGAGTTTCGGACTGGTGAACTTAAAGACTGTTTTAATCGACGTGATAAGAGAAGCGGATCGCAAAGGGTTAAAGATCGAGCTTCTCGAGGGAGAACGATGAGTGAAAGATTCATATCTGCGAGGACTGTGTATTAGAATGAAGAGAATAAGTATGACGAACAAGTGACACGCTGTTCCTAGATATATAAAGTTTTATTTCCGATCATTCTGGACTGTGTCAATAAAATATAGTACATGTATTTAGGCTGAATTGTTCCACGATGTTATACAGTTTAATGAAAAATATTATAAACGAACGTTGTTCGAATAAAATTGTATTCAATACGCCGACAACGTACACGCCTCGATAATATATCGCCGTATTTCTAAAAATCGTTAAAACATCGGTTTAGAAACTTATACGTACGTAACACGTTGCATTATACAAATGTATAACGCGGTTCCCGATCAGACAACAATTAATACTAAAATTACTGAAGCGACCTTAACTGTTACGACAATGTCTGAACGCAGAGAGATCGTGTTCGCGAATCTTTACAGCTGTTTACAATTGCATCATTTTTCTCCGGTGAGACAATATCGACAGGCTATTCGGAGATGAGCGCGTTTCTTCGTTATGTTTCATTGTCCTATCTTTACTTTTACGACACTCGCGACTCTCGTTTAAACAGGGCAATTGTTTCTCCGAATAATAAATAAATGCATTGCATGTTCGTGGATCGAGAAAACTCTTCAAGGAATCGAATGTAACTCGTTCGTTCTCCTAATCTTTCAATTACCGAATTTTGTCTTTGTACTTTCGCGACACGGAAGTCTACTGGAAAAGAACGTTATCATGCCGGACACTCATCTCGGAATAACATGTGCAAAACGAACGCTTGAATAATCCGTAAACGTTTGAGAAGCTGAACGGGTACGTCGACGAAGAGCGACTCACGCGCAAATAATGAACGTCTAGAAATCATTCTCGTCGCAGTCCCGAGAACGTTTTAGTCCGTGAAACGAGATACATTGTTTCGTATGGTTACAATCGTGTTAACAAAAATCGTGTGTAAAAAGTGATGTTACAGAATCGGATCGATGATAAAAGTTTTTTCTCGTTTAATCAATAATGTCGATCGATTGTGCGCTACACAGAACCCGGTTATTTCGCTGCGATGATTATAGACTACGTTGTTTATTTTCTTTTTTTTTGTTGTTTTCGGTTTGTTAATACAGCAAACGCTTCTTTCCCTGAAATGCGTTGTGAATCTGAGTGCTGAATAAGGCCATTTCATGTGAATGACGACCGTTAAAAGTTTCAACACCATTTATAAAATCCCACCACCTCTTTCTCTCTACTGTACCTTTCACTCTTTTCATCTCTCTCTCTCATGCTCTCTCATTCTCTCGCACACAATTAACACACACGTACTTCTCGTTCCTCTCTGTCTCTCTTGTGAACGATAGACAACTGTCCCGTTAGGTTTCTTTATAATCGAGCTTATAGACACCACTCACAAAATATTCTTGCTGCCATATTGTTTTATCGTGTGTGTAATGGTTATTTTATAATATTTATATATGTATATCGTTTAAATTGTTTTAACCTTACGTCGAGAAACTATCACTGCGTTTATTTCCGTAATAACGTGTAATCGGTTTTCCTCTTTTATCCCCCAACCCCTCCCTCCCCACCCCCATCCTCCGGCTCATCCAGATTTTTCACACATTCACGCGGATCGGTTTCACGCTCGCTCAAACGACAATTTGAAAATCAAACGAAATAGTAATCGTACGAAATAAAGAGATAAGACCTGCACAAAGTTCGTACCGGTGCAAACGATCGCACGACAAGCCTCTCTCTTTCTCTTCGTCCTCTTCTTCCATTCTTTTCTTCTTCTTCTCCGATCTATGTTCAAGCTTGTCTCTACCGCTGGCTCACGGAAGTATTGAAAAATTTTTAACAAACGTATCGAGGCACTAGATAATCTTCAATGAATTCCGATGAATCGATTAATCCGACACTTCGAATCATGTACAGGGTGTTAAGAAATGTTTGGTTCTTGACCTTTAATTTCAAGGTCAATTTTTTTATTGTATTGTATTCTACGCATCATGAGGATAAAAAAAATGATGATAAAAAAATGAAAAGAATAGAATACAATAAAAAATTTTGACCTTGAAATTCAAGGTCAAGGATAATTTTGCGGCAACTTTTTTTTACAGATCTCCATCGATCCGAAGATGTAGAATACGCCTATTTGGATACGCGTCCTTTGTATTTTTCAATACTTGCGCAGTGCGTTCGTACACGAAACTAGCATAATGTTCAGCATTCTCGTTCGAAGATAAAACCTCTTTATTACAAACGTTAATAACATTAAGGCTCTAATAATGTACGGCATGGAGCGACTCGTCCTCTAGACAAGTCCGAGGGGCCTAGTGTACAAAATTGAAAAGAATCACTACGTCTCGTGGACACTTGTGGCTTCGCTGAATTCGCTGAAACGAATCGGGGGTGTGTAATCTCTGTGTTTGCGTGTGTGTGTACGTGTATATGTACGTGTGTGTCCAAGGCTGCGATCGATCGATCGATCGGTGTATCAATCTGGAGGATGGATCGAAAGGCTCTACGATCATCGAATCAAGGAACGCCATCGAAGAAGAAACCTCTCTCCCAAAAATGTTGGTACGTTTTTTGTTTTTTGTTTTTCTCTTTTTAAGACGTATCGTGGCTACTCACATATACTTAACTATAGCGGCTTACCGATCAGACTCTACATCTTTCTTTGTTATCTCATATTTGTTATTTTTTTTTTGGTGGCTTTTTTTTACCATTTCCGTTCATTTTCTTTTTTTTTATCGTTTCTCTGCTAAATTTCTTTGGCGAGGGCAGCAGCGAATCGAGTAAACGCATGATCAGATCTGCCCGTCGGAAAAGTAAATCGTAATTTCGTATCTCGAGGAAGACGATAAATTATTCGAACGCGATCTTGTACAATAAACAATTGCGGCTCGCACACTCTTGTCTCACTCGTTCTCTCTCTCTCTCGCTCTCTCGCTCTCGTTTTTTTCGTCGTGCACGCGCTGTGTGTAAAGTTTCCTAATGAACGTCCACGGTGGTGCTGGAACGAACTTACGATTACGAAAGTTACCTTATTACAAACATATATACGTATATATGAGCAATAAAAGTTGAGTCGGTTAAACTTTCTTAGGCCCACAACCGTGTTCCATTTTTTCTTGTTTTCTCTTTTTGTTTTGTTTGTTCGTCTGTCTCTTCCCGCGTTCTCCGCCGCTAAACGTGGCCGCGGACATTTAGAATTTGTTACCACCTATAATCCAACCCCCTCCCCGCCCCCAAACCCTTTTTTTGTTTGCTTTTATTTTGTGAAAATATGGCCCCATTGTTACAGGCTCTCGATGTAAATTTCGGAAACGGTGATCCTCGGTCTGTCTCTGTTCCTGAGTCTGCAACAGGCTTCCCTCGATCTCGTGCCATCCGCATCGATCATCCCCCACTTAAAACCTGTTCCACTCTTTTATCTTTCGATCATACCTCTTCGAATTTCATGGTACAGTAGTCCCGCGATCTAAGCCGATTCTCGGTCTTCTGTTGTGACAAAGATCGGGAAGAGATACGATTCTTCCGAAAATAATAATGAAACCTCTTTATATCTTTTAGTTATTTTTCAATGAAACTTTACCAATATACAGGGTCAACTACAGTTACCAGTAGAGATTACTCTGTTATTAGCAGTCCCATTCAAAATATTTTTATCAGGTATAGCATGTGGTTCCAAGAGAGCTTTCATTCTATTACACCAAATTTTTTGTAAAAAAGGAATAAAGTAATTTTTTCATCTTATATTTGCAGAAACTTGGAAAAATCATATTCAATAAATTTTATTGAATAATAATAAATTTTAAAATTTGAGGAAATTTTATATATTCAATGAATTTTATAATAAAATGTTAAATTTATATTGAAAAATAATACCATTGTCACGATTCGTGGTTCACCCTGATTTTCGTGACATTTTTATCATTAAAATGGAAGGGGTGGGGGCGAAATTGGCTTAGATCGCGAGATTACTGTTGATTCGGTACATATACAGTGTCTTTTACATTCACACTTCTACAGAACGATCTAACCAGTCCAACAATGGCTGATCTGAGAATTGTCTATCCCGTAAACATTGGAATATACAGAGATGACGCGGTCGTGGAAAAGTATTGAATAGATCTCTAGATTCGGATGGGTAGTATTAATCTAACTTTAGCAAAAGTAGAACGAATGCAGCCTTGTTATTTTTTGTTATAAGGCAATAGAAATTGAGCATTTTTAATGTAGTTCTAGCATTACGATGACAAACTGCGAGTTTAATTGTTTCTTACTTCTTCTAAAGACACCGTCGCGCGAACATTCCGTCACGATGCGACTGGCATGAAATCGAGCTCTCTTTAGATCGCTCTCCGTATTAATTCTACGTTATGCACGAGCATCGGTCACCCACTTTTCCTCTTAGAATTTTAATACCTTGTTTTGAAACTTTATAATCTCCCTTTTTTATCCGCGATACTAACAATAAAATCGTCAAGCTGGACCGCTTCCAACGTGTCCCTGTTTCAACACGTTTCTTGTTCTGCTAGTGTGCCGCGGAAGAAACATCTAGAACAGGCAGTTCCAACTTGTAGCTCGCGAGCCACGCAAGGCTCCACCTCCGCCTACTTCCCCCACTCTTAAACTTCATCTCTGCCGTAGGAACTCGAAGTTGTAACATTCCTGAATTAGAATACAAGCAAGAAAAATTGATTTATAAAGAGTTTGATTACTGTCAGAAAGATATTATTTCACCGAATAAATAATTGTTTAACAAGAATCAGCACACGCGAGCAGAACAAGAATCCGCTTCTAATTTCCCACTCTGAAACGATCGTATCTTTTCCAGCTCTTTTCCAATTTTCGCAGTGTATACAAAGACCAGGGCTCTCTGGGTGTCCTCTGGCAGGCTGCAGGATATATCCTCGAACCGGAAATCGATCTAGGTTTTTTTTCAATAACGAAAATCCTCGGCAGCTCTTTCTGCTTCGCTAGTTAATTCGTCTAACTTCGAAGCCTGTTCCCGATGCACCCAGAGAATCAGCGAATCTTCTGTCTCCACTGTATTCGCATCTCCACGTTCTGGCCGTGTCCGTGTGCGTGTGCGTATGCATTGAGAATCCTTGCCGCCGTTAATCGGCCATCGAATCGTTGAAATATCGCGCGAAAAATCGAAGACTCGTCGAGGCTTCAGTCTTTCAAATCGTTAACACCAGGGACGAGAAACAGAGATTCTGTTTCATCTCCTATTGCAAAGTAAATCGGTAGACTCCGGATGTTTATGCAAAATAAAAAGTGTGCGCATCAATTGTAAGACACATCAGCTAAATATAAATTTATACTCCTGATTTAATCATTTTAATGTGGTAGAAAATAATGTAGTAATTTAAAGTCTTTGAATATTTTCACTGTTTTAATGCATGAAATCCGGAGTCTAGTAATCGGTAATCTACAAATATCGTTGGCGCGTTACAAACGAATTGAGCTTCAAAGATCAAACGAAGAAAGAGCAAACGTCCGCGAGACTGGACCGCGGATCTCGTGCAACACAGTAGTTTTTCTCCTAACTCTATATAAAAATAATTAATTAAGTTTCATTTAATAATGAATAACAAATGAATGTAACAAAAATCGGCTTTTAATTGATAGATGCCCTCGTGGCAATTAATCAGTGAATTTGCAGGATGATCCGCAGTCTATTTAAAAAAGAATTTCCGATTCAGAGATCGTACAGTAAGGACAAATTTCATCCGCCAAGGCTACATTTTTTCTCCGCTATGGATCGCTTTGCTTCTTTCTTTGAAAAATAGTGAGCTTGTGCATGTAGGTTTATTTTTTATTGCTTTTCAACACACGTATATAGGCAGAGCAAACGGATTACGCGGTACAGGAGAAGAACTAGCCACCTTGACGCATCAATTTATCCCGCCGGAAATTTCTTCAACCTAAATCCTGATAGTATCTACGCCAGTGATGCCAGAATCGTGGGTCCTTGGGTTTTCCCTTCCTCTACTACTGCCGGCTCGGTTCCCCCACTCTTACTACTACTCTACTCGTGTGAGTCTCACGGTGAATAGAGGGGTACGTTCGTGTGTAGCGCGTGCGCAGTAGAAGTAAGAGTGGGGGAACCGAGCCGGCAGCAGCAAAGGAGGAGAAAAACCCAAGGACCCACGATTCTGGCATCACTGATCCACGCCGATCACGCTCGTTCTTGTACAGGGTGGATTGTGAATATTCGCGACGCAGAAAGCCCGATTAATACAAGTCGTTTTACCGATACATCTCCCACTCCTCGCACGCTGGCGGTAGACTACGGATCTTTATGCGAAATAAAATGAACTTTCCGTTCACGGCATAAATTCAGGGAAACATGAATTTTCTACGAACAACTCAATGCCTTTAGAACAATCGAGGAATGCCTATTTTTCTTCAAATTGTTCTTTCATCGCAAAAATCCTTCCTTTATTTTTAATAACAGCCTGAAATATTCACCCGATCAATTTTCTGAATATTTTTAAATTCATATTTTCCTTCTTGTACAATTTGTGTACTGAAAAGTGCATTCCGAACAGTATCCAACACTGTATCTCTTAAGACGATAGCCTATAACGCGTTCGTGGTACTAGAAATAACCATAACTCACAATTGAAAATTGAAGAAGTTGTTGTAATTCTTTGTAAACGAATTGAATTTTCTTGTAAACAAATGAATGCTGCGAAACTCGAGGTCAACAATTTGTTAACGTTCCTCTAAAAGATATTACAAAATTTCTCTGAATGTTCCTTCTTTATTCGCTAATATATTAATTTATAGTCTTATAATCAGAGTTTTAAATAAATTTGCTTGACTACACAAGGATTAAAAGAGAAAATAAATGTCTGTATCACTGCAGTTGCAGTACTGCCAGATAATTGTTATTTCGCATAAAGATCCGCTGTCTAACGACGAGAACGGGTTCGTGCAATTGTGAGAATGTTTCCCCGGTCAGTTCCACCCTGCACAGTACAATCCGCAGGTGAAATTGATCGAAGAGAAACGTGTGTTCTGGGTGTCGTTCGTAAATAGTCCCTGGTCAACGTGAACGCATTTTATATTTGTTCTTTGCGCGTCTCTGCGGTACATGTATTCATGTATATATTTATATATATATAGATTTATATGTACTGTATATGTGTATGTACTGTGTGTACGTGAGCATGCGTTGTACGTGGATGTAACGAAAAAAATTAACAATTGTCTCTCAGAGGCTCGTGACGATGTGTGGCTTGGCAGTGGTGGAGGCGATCTCGGATAGTCGCACGTCGATCGGCATACGGTCGTCGTACAGCGTCGGCGCCTGAAGAATTATGCCCGCCGTTCCGACGAACACGGCTAGTGTAAAAATCCACAGGAATAGCCTGTCGAGAACCATCGCGACATACTTCCAATCCTCTTTCACCTGAAACGAAAAACGTTATCCTTCATCGGACGTTACCCAAATATTTTCAAAAAATAGTGCAAGCAGATTCTCGCAACTACCCCCTTTTACACGAAACAATTTACAACTTAAGGGTAAACACTCCATCGAAATAGAAACGATGTAAAAGAATGATAATTTACAAGGGTACATATTCGGTTGATACAAACCGATTTTGATGAAACTTATGTGAGATATGGTTCTTCGAAAAATATTTCAGACGCGTTTTTTTTTATCGATAACTATTCACACTGAAGGGGTGAAAATTTTTTTCAAGCTTGAAATTTGGTACATAGGTCCACCATAACAAACACTCAATGGAATAATTATAAAAGTTTGAAATTTTGCACCTTTCATCCAACGCTTTTGACTACTGATAATATTCCGTCTTCGCATTATCAAACAATGAAGAATCCTGGAACCGAGACTACCCCTCGTTATGAGAAACAGTAAAAAGTGAAAGGGTGAACGTACTCTAGTCGAGTCCTCTTCCCTCTTCGTATGATCGGCGATGAAACGAATGCCTTCGATGGCCTTGTACAGTTCTGGGCAGTGATGCCAATGATGAAGCGTGTTACAGAGAGCGTCCACGCTCTCCTCAGTCGGGAGTTGCGGTGGTGGTGCGGCCGTGGCTGCTGGCGACCCATGAATGCGGCACGCGCTTCCCAAATTTACCGCTTCCAATTCCCTGGTCGTTGAAATTCCTCTTTATATTATCTTCGAACCAACGTCGATTAAACTTGGAAAAGCTGACCGCCTTAGTATATGTATATCAACCCTCCTTCAGAAAATTGAAGAATTCTTATTTTGAGAATGAAAGTGAAGTTGGCATTCGAATTGTTAACTGTCCCTTGGATTGACTATCAAAAAAATTTTTATATATCAAAATATAAAAATTTTAATATTATTGAATTTTCATATAAAAAATTTTTATATATGAAATTTATAAAATATTTTTATATATGAAATTTATATAGAGAATTTTAAATTTTCATATAAAATATTTTTATATATGAAATTTATATAGAAAATTTTATATGATTGAATTTTCATATAAAAATTTTTATATATGAAATGTATATAGAAAATTTAGCAAAGATATTGAATGGCGCGCAGTTCCACTGTGGCAGAGAATTAGTGAGATAGTTTGCGTTACGATACCGAGGATGTAATTCGTCCTGCGAATCGAGACTCGGGAATAAAACGGAGGATTCAACCAGCTCCGACGCCGAAGTCTCTACGAACAAAGATGGATCCCGTAATTCGAGACCGTTGCACGTTCTCACCATGACGCGTTGCCCATGATGGCCGGCCATGCTACGTTTATCTATCTGGTACTGCGGCCTGTTCAATCAGAAACAAACAGTCATTAATCATCGGTTACGTAAACGGCTGTAGTTGTAATGATAAAACCAGGAAAATTCTAGCTAATGTTTCTCAAACAGCGACGGCGAAAATGTTCCATTAACGATTCAGAAAAACGTCGAAAACATTATTTAAATTTCAACAGTAAAACAGTATACACTCTCGGTATACATTCGTACAATATTCTACAGTATATTCTCGAAAATTAGTAAAAAACTACGAACAATAGCGAGAGTATTCTACACACGATTCAGACAAAAGCCTCTCTGGAAATAAATACTCTACGAACATCATAAGTGATCGTTCCATTTTCAAATCGATCACTTTTTCACGTCACCATCGACGATTTTATTACTAATTAAATGTGTTGTAGTCTATGTGAAATTAGTGAGGGTAAATTATCGAAGTTGAAATAATTATATTATAATAGTCCATTTCTTTCTGAATAAAACAAACAAAAATATAGCTCAACGGGACATACAGTTCCTGAGAGAAAAATTTTATTATTACATCTTTCTCTGTTAGAATTTCAGAAGCAGTTTTCTTCATTCTTGAAAATGATCCGCGCAACGATCGCGAAACGTTTAAATTTTAAATTTAAATTTAAACGGTTAGAAATATAATGTGAAAAAATGTGAAATCAATATTTGAAAACTATAAATTCAATATATTTATATAACATTCAAATAAAAAGAAGAAAAAGTTGGAAAAATTTTTCTTGTAACATGAAATAGATATTTTAAATATATTAAATATATCCAATATTTTTGTGCTACTAGGGATATTTCATTTCGAACACCATCGTCATTGGTGGTGTCAAAATGTGATCGATTTCTCATGAAATGATCGTACAGTAACTCAAGTGCTCGAGACAGGGTAATCAAGCAAAAGACGTGTCTAAATCATCGACAGAACTAGGCGGAGGTTGAGGGGTGTCGAGCAAAACGTTACTTCGTGGTTTCATTGTTCTATACTTTCTGGCAACGTGTTGCGAGAGTGTGAAGCTTGTTCTACGCTACGTAGTTATTACGTCGTGACGATTGCCAATGGAGAATTGTATCAAGCATGTTGGTGACAATGTACGATCGACATCGCAGGGTAAGTAACAATTTTCGAGCAATGTGCTGTCGATGGCGGTGCCGAGAACCGTGCAGAATGTTTTCTATGGAAGTGTCGGGCCGCCATCGGTGCCCGGAATTCATCGAGTTCGCTCCGCGGACCGATCAGAAAAATAAATCGAGAAAATAATTCAATTTTTCCGTTGACCCGTGTTCTCTGAATCGTTCTTCGTCGATACCGCTCTTGTTTTCGCTATCGGTTTCTCGATGATTGCTTCGATTTCGTTAGCGGCCTCTTGTCCTGCCGATTGACCACTTGGCTCGAGGTTGCTAGCGGTTCGTTGTTAAACTACGCTAACTGGAACCAGCGGAACAGTCCGGTAGAGATGCTGTGGCGAAATGTTATCGAGCAAATCGAATGAAATTTTGGAGAACGTGGTGGAAGCTTTGTTTTCGCAGGTTCGATGGTTGCAGAGTCGCTTTTCACTGCTAGATGCTTTTTTATTTTACATGAATGTAGCTGTCTAAATATCTCCTTTATTTATGGAGATGTTTATGAAATTTTTATTATTATTATTTATTTAGTATAAACGGAATGAAATCCTTTTACAAAACTGTTTACAATAACAAAGAAGAAAAAATATAAGACTATTCGTTTAACAACAACAAAGAAGGGACATACACAATCAAATGAAGAAGAAAGTGGGACGAAACTGAGTAGATGAAATTCAAAATTGAAATTGTCAATAATAATTTCAATTTAAGTGGCTACATTTAGTTGGACCACCCTGTACAGTCAATTTTTAATAAGCATATCACACAACGTAAGTGCACTTCGTGAGAACGGATACTGAAAATAAAAATTGTGTGCACGGAGTACATATTTATTCACAAAATGTTTAACTATCTAATATTGGAGGATTTGCTCGACATGTATAACGAACGCACTCGAGGCCAAGTGTTCAATGTTCGAATCGCCTAACAATCATCGAACACAAGTGTCTGTACGGTTCAAGTTCTGTATAATGGTCAGAGTCTGACAATAAGTTGAGTTCGATTTGTGTGTTGTGAAAGATAGAGAGATAGAGTGAGAGAGTGAGAATAGAGAGAGGTGGTTGGTGTACTAATGGTTGCAGAGACGACGTGACGCTAGGTGTCACGTGCGAAGCCACTAATGAACGTTCTAATGCTGGTTGGCATAGGGCCCAACGGTTCGTCGAAACGCTCGTAGGAATCATATCTTGCCTGGAATCGTAATCGGATTTCTTCGAAGACGTATTATACCTGCGCATCGCCAGTAGTCTTGGCAGAACATGGATAAAAACACGACGGACCCACGGCGCCATCACGTGCGTCTGTGGCGACCGGAAGTGAACATTGAGGACTACCACGGTTACGCATATACTGAAACGTTCAACAGTCAACGCATCAAATTCTTCCTCTGCCGGATCGGAAATCAACAAAGTCGGATGGGTACAGCAAGTACACGGTGCATCCAAGAATCTTCCAGATAACTATCCAAACTTTGGTAAAAGTAACCCACTTTGCCCATAATTATCAATGTGATCCAAGTCATATATTTTGTGTTGCAAGATATTTCAAGGAAAAGGATGTTGACAGTAAACGAACTCCGTATAATGTTGCAATAACAAGTATCGCAACAAATTACATTGAATTCGTTTAGTTTAAAATATTGTGATGCAAAACAATTGTAGAACTGATTTCTTTTTTAAATTACGAAATAACTAAATAAATGTAACGGTTGAAAGTTGAATTTTAGTTTAGATTTAAATTTAATGGTTAAGTTGAATTTGAATTTAAACAAAATTGCTGGAGATTTCTGGAATGCAACCCGGTACATTTTAATCAAATAGAGACCAAGCTACTTTTAACCCTTTCAACGTAAATTTCTATTTCCTCTTCGGAAGTGAAGCCAGATCGAACGAAATGTTATTGTTCGAACAATATCGTGAAAGGGTTAAACATGCTGGATAGAAATAAATGATGATCGGTCGGTTTCTCTTTGTTCGTAATGTACCTAACGCAGCATTCGCCGGCAACTCTTCGTTACACACGTATATTATTATACATATATAAGTATCGATGATAATACCTGAAGGTGTCTAGGATCATGGTGAAAAGGACGAATTTACCGAGAAGCGGTACCACGAGCGATGTGGGCGGGATGATTTCGGCCAACAGGAGGAAGAACACAGTCAGCGACAGTAAAATTGAAATTGATAGGCTGACCTGAAATCCAAAAACAATCGGCATTTTTATATTACGCGATCTCGATGTATCTCGGCGTCCGATCAAGGATAAAAGAAAAAGACAAACGAAAGAAGACGATACACGATTGAATTTTCTTCGGGGTAGATTATTGATATTCGATCGGCGCGACGGACGAAACGGATCGGAAGGGACCAGGAGAGAACAGATCGAAGGCAATGTCCTGATCCGATTTAGAATTTGAAGGGCATGCTCTCGAGGAAAGCGAGTCCGCCACAAAGAGACAAAGAAGAGCCCCCTCGAGGGTAAGTGCGACACGAACAAAACGTTCCTTTCATTCCGCCCCGTGACAGAGTATTGTATCGCGAAACGTGTTAAGGTCGCGCCATTGCTTCTTCTAATGCCGTTCTTCGAATCGCTCGTAACTGTTCCACAAAGCAATCATCAGGAAACATTTGACGATTTATTAGACGATTGCTTGTTCAGCTGCACCGTACGTTTCTTAACCCTTCTCTGGCTCGATTAACTTTATCAGCAGACTTTCTAAGGATGTGGCTAGTTTGTGCATTAAGTGAATGAGATTTATTATAAAAATTCTTCTTAATTTTTAAACGTTAATTCAAGCTCGAAATCCTCCTCGATTTAAATTCGAAATTAATAGGAGACTTCCTCGAGATCTCCTAATCACATACTTATGAAAAAAAAATCAATTATAAAAAATCATTTAAATTTCTTATAGAAATTCCTGTTAATTTCTGAAAAATAATTCGAACTTGAAATCCTTCTCGATTTAAATTCAAAATTAATAGGAGACTTCAATTTTCTGGAGATTTTCTAATCACACACTTGGGAAAAGCTAACTCTACCAACTAAACGAAAAATCATTTAAATGTCTTATAGAAATTCTTGTTAATTTCTAAAAAAAATAATTAAAACTTGAAATCCTTCGTTTAGGAGAATCGAATTTGAAAATTGACATTTTCGCGTTAGAACGTAGAAGTAGAACCAGCAGACCAGCGCACTGCGGTCCCGATTTCCTGGTAAACGGCCATTTTGTGCATCGAATAATCTTGCATGATACTATGATCGCGTAATCGAACGAGGATCCGGTATCCGTTTCAGAACGAATCGAAGCGCGTAGACGAGGAAGAGGGGAGAGAGAGAGATAGAGAGAAAGGGGTGGCTGCGGATGGCACGCTGACATCTGACCTTCTCTCCTCCGGTTTTTTCTTTCGTCCCCTCGCGGCCACTTTACCTTTTGCCTGGCTTTTTCGAGCCAGAACAATACGACTGAATTATAGAGGCGCGCACGGCGTCAAGTGGGTATCGGCTCGAGGTCAAGAGTCCACGAGGAATGGAGGCCGAGCGGCATTTACAGGTCTGCATTCCGCCGTTGGATTTTGATATTTGACCCTCTCCACCTGGAATCCGTTCCCGATCGAACGAATCGGCTTCCCGCGGAATACCGGCTCTGCCCCTACCATCACCGGCTCGAATCAACCATCCCACCACCCACCTAGATATCATCCTCTCCTTCTCGCATATTTTCACTTTGCCTAACAGCCTTTTAGTTTTCACGTTGCGTCCGGTTTTCGACGTTTCCCTCGACGGACCAATGTTTGCCATGCTGATACAGAAGGGGGTGGCCGAAATCAAAGTACGATTTCAAAGAAATCAATGATTAAATTGATGAAACAATTATCATGATACATATACGACTTATCCTTTTATTTGAAAGAAAAAAAGCATTTAAGGGATGGTATTTCGAAGACTCCTATCATACCGAGGAAATCTACCGCAGGGCACTGGTCGAAACTGCGGTGCTCAATGTTTCAATGGATTAAACGTCTACCGGAGACTGTTTGGACGATCTACCAGGTACTGTGTAACTTGAAACCGCTATCTCGGAAACTCGTACACATGCTACGTAGACCGTATTCGAGGTTTCCGTTCAATTTGCTTCGGGATTACCGAAATTCAATGGACCCCTATACTCTTTCTTCCATGTTTGTTCGGGAGAACGTCCACGTTCCGCACACAGTTTAATCTTTACCAGTCTCTCCGTGCACTATAGCCAACACTGCTCATACTAATCCTCAACTTGTCAGCTGGTCTTAGATCATCTCAGACTCGTCAGACTGCCATTCTTACTGGCAGGTTTCACGCGACAGACGATCTTCTTCCTGGAACGCTACCACACGATTCTGACAATCGTGCTTGTCTCAATTTTACAGAATTCTTCTGCTAAATTATTTTAACCTCTTATATTCTGCTCGTGATGAACATTTTAAACAAAGTCTAACAAATACGAGTATTACGTATTTCTTTTTAAAACGAGATCAAACTTGATTCGTTTGAAGTCAATATTTAACTCTTTGCACTGGAATGGCGATTCTGAGGTGCGAGTAAAAGTTACCATACCATTATTCAAAACAGTTTTAATATTATTAAATTCGTCCGTATTCTATAAATTGTAAAAAGCTCGCAGAATCTAGAAAAGATTAAACAGAATAAAAATTGATGTGGGTTGAAAGAAATGTCTTGAATTCAAAAATTAATTCAAAGCAATTGTTGATTAATTAAAATCGATTTTAATTTCTCTTCTACAACATACTTAGGGCTAAAGACGTTTTCATCGGTGTAACTGTAAAGAAAATGTTACGGCAAGGGGTTAATACTTAGTAAAGGAAACGCGTTGCATTTATTGCAATATTTAACCAATGAGAATGAGCAGCGAAGAATAAATTGCCAATGGCGAACGTGTCGGAGAAGCTGAACAACAGAGGGGTGCTGTCTTAAGCGAAGCACGCGAGTTCGGATAGCAATTGTTTTAGTGTAAGTACGACAACGGAAACACTCTCCGGACCAGTCTCCGTGAGCAAATAGTTAAATCGAGAGCATACGGGTCGACAGCTAAGAAGTTTGCTGTCGAAGCGTAAGAGGTTGCCGTGCAAGACCTCGCAACTTAGGGGACAGAATAATCCCTGCGAGAAGCAAGGAACACGGTTTCCCGATTCATAATCGTAAACTCGGGGGATGAAACCAAGCCGCGCGAAGACCGGGAAGTTCTTATACGACGCGACGCGAACGCGTGACTTCGTTGTTGAAGGAACGGCCGAAATAAACTCCCTTTACGAAGTCTCCATCCGCATCAAAAATAGTCGGGCTAAGGGTTAAGTTTAATCTCGAACGGAAAGGGGTAACTTCGTAGGAAGCAAGAAGATAATCGCGTTACCGGGTAATGTTCAATTTAAGGGGCGGAATTTTCGTAAATTCTTGATGTTTCGAGGACGGCACGGCTCTCCCCGAAGATCGATACGACCCGTAGTCGCCGAGAATCCGCCGTTTTTAAGGGACGAAACAACCCCCGAAGATCGCTGCCACGGCCAGCAGCTGTAAATTCTGAAAGTTTAATGGACGGACGCAACCCCTAATGATTAAAATAACCGCGGCCCGTATCGATTTTCTAGTGCTCGCCGCGATTAGGCACTCGGAAAAATCAAAACGCCGATTATCGGCCCCCGGAAGATACACAACCCCTCTCCGTATATACAATCGGTGTACAAAGTGTTTTTAAACCTTTTAAAAATAATTGCGAAGGAGAAAATAAAGGCCACGATTTTTAAATGTTTTATCTGTGCCTGTAAGAAAAATTTTGAATGTGATTTTTAGAATCCAAAGATTTTTACGTCTTACAATGCGCATAGCTTTTTATGCATCGACCAATTTCAACGAAAATTACAACGCGCATTAATGCATCCTCATTTTAATTAATTTTAATATCAATTTACGTATCGAGATCTATGGTTTCACGAATGACATACGCACAGTTTGATTTTGAAAATTCGTGATTATTCCTAGAAATTTAGGATGAATGAAAATTGCGGACAGGTTAATACAAATTGTGTTATAAATTATAGGTTTGTTTAGAAGAAACAAGACGTATTTTGGAAAGCTCACCTTCTCGCCACTGTCGCTTGGCAGATAGAAGACCAACACCGTGAGAAACGAGATACCCATGCACGGTATTATAAGGTTGACGGTGTAAAATAGAGTCTTCCGTCTCATGGTGATGTTGAACGTGATGTCGAGGTAAGGCTCGTCGCAGCACGTGTAAAATTTTTCATTTCTGAAAAACGAAACGGGGCCAGCGCTGCTGAACCGTCCTCTCCGCCTCCCGAATTGTTGCTTGAACAAATTCGGTTCTGTTTTTTTTCGGCTCTGTGCAAACTGCGAGTGAGAGAGAGAGAAAGAGAGAGAGAAAGAGAGAGAGTAGGGACGGAAGCTTGTCGCGAGGGACCCCGGGCTCGCACGAATATTTGTCAGGACACAAGGAGAACGAGAACCGTGTTGTCCCGCTAATTTGATTACGCTCTTTTTATTTTGCTCTCGTCTGTTTGTTGTTTGTTAGCGGGCTTGACTGGATGAAAAATACACTCTGGCTCGACGCCGGGACCAAGAATCGAGGAAAGTGCTCTGGTTGGAAGAAACAACGGGTCCTTGGTCGAGCTACAATTTTTCCCAAAGAATAAATAACGTTCAGAGACACAAAAGAGATATTCGCAGATGCCAAGAATTGTTAAAACTGTGCCGAGTGATGCTTTAGAGTGCTTACAACGGAAAGCCAAGGTCCGAACAAATATCAGGACATTGTAACGCTTGTGTCAATATTCAGGTGACGAATTAATGCTCTACGGTTTTTCGAGAATAATTGGTGTTCGATCCAGTAATTATTAGGTTGTTGCATTCCAAACGTCCAATTCAAGAATGCAAATCTTGCAATGCATTTTCATCAAGAAATACTGTTACAGTTTGACAGGTTCGTTGTTCGTCTGTGGTGCAAAGTAGGAATTAATTAAATTCATTAAAGTAGGAATAAACTATTTATAAACTTGCATAAAGATCCTACTAATAGAAATAATTTTTATTTAATTTTTTTTAATAGAGAAATAATTGGGGTTGTTTAATATTACTGTTCGAAATCGGACATTTTTCATGTGCAACGACCCAATATTATTCGTTTCGTTTCTTCGATCCCCCGAGCGCGTCGAGCGATTGGCCGACTATCGATTAACAAGTATCGAGCCGGTTTGTCGAGTTAGCAGATTGAAGACTCACCTCACGGCTGGGACTTCGAGGATGTCCCACTCGACGGAAGTGTAAAACTCCGACAGATCGACGCCGATGTCGACGACATTGCTGCCACGGATTTCGTCGATGTGCCTGAGATCGACCTGTGGAGGCAACAACAGCATATTCTTCGTTATTCATTGAACGATTCATCATTTAATCATTCACCTAACTTAAGACCCAGCTCCTGAATACGTAAACCAAAGGAGATGTTATTCCTCCGGCCGCAACCTGTTCCAATATTTATTTTATGACTTTATTTTATAACTTTTTCTTCTTTTTAATTGAATGTTAATTAAATATTGAATTTATATTTTTCAAATATTGATTTCACATTTTTTGTGAAATTCTCTGAATAATTAAATTATATTTTCTAAACATTCAATTCACATTTCTTAAACATGCATACAATAGTTAGATCCAATATTTATCTCATATGAAAAAGTGTGGCTTAAAAAATATTTTTCCAATATTTGAAAAAGATATTTTTGTGGTTATTCGTGGAAAATTCACCTTTCACAAGAAACAAGATATTCTTCACAGATTTACAATGAATTTTTACACTGGACTTCCAGTATTGATTATTATTCCCAACGCAGTTGCAATCGATATTTTTCGATTCTTAAGAAACGAGGTTGAAAACAAAGGGTCAGGATATTTAATATTCGTTATGGCGTTCGTTTACGACGATATGGTCCACTGGTCGTCGTTCATCTGTACCTAAATCTATTAGGATCGTTTAATAAGCAGCTCCAAAGCCGATCGATCAGCTCCACGAAGCGCGAATCGGCATTACGCGAAGAACGATTACCTAGAGACGTTTTTAACGAAGTTAACCTTTCACTCGTCTCTCGACTCGTTACCGCTATAATCAGGTCACAATAATGAATCCTTCGAATCGCTTTAATACTTTCGCGAACGAAGGAACCGGATATGTCCGTAACAGTTACTGCTATTAAATTGATGCGCGTTCAATGGACTACAGATATCATCCTACTAATGCGAAGATAGGATTTCCCGAAACCGATTGCGCGTGTAAACTTACACGAGCATGGGGCACACGATACGCAGATGATAATGCGTTTAACCTTCCGATGATATGTGCCGACTCTACTGATCGAGATATACTCGATTTTTGTGGTTCGATTCGGTGTTTACGGTTGTTCATATTTCACGTATGCAAAAAGCAAAACAAAGTGTATATATGTACATTGTATTTTATGGACATTGAGTAACTTGTTTCTGTTTACAGTTTATTTATTTTTCCAATAGGGACCTGTCCATTTTCAGCTTGTAAACTAATGGTCACAGAATATTACAAATTTTATGGACATTTGGTAACTTGTTCCTGTTTACAGTTTATTTATTTACAGAAACTCTGTATATTCGACATGGTCAAACAGCAAGCACGTGTAGACCTTTTCGACTGAGTGAGATATATTCGATTTTTGTGTTTCGATTCGATGTTTACTGTTGTTAAATTTCATGTATTCAAAAAGCAAAACGAAGGGTACATGTACATTGAGTAACTTGTTTCTGTTTACAGTTTATTTATTTTTCCAATAGGGACCTGTCCAATTTTTTCAGCTTGTAAATGAATCGATACAAAATATTACAAATTTTATGGACATTGGTTCACTTATTCCTGTCCACAAAAAAAACGTGTAAACTCTCTCGACTAACTTAAAATTGTAAAAAAATTGTAAAAGACACGTACACGGTGATTAAACAGAAAAGAGCACGTCTAATATCCAGCTTGATCTGTCTGTGTTCGGTTAGGAGGAGTTCCAAGCAGATAATTACGTTAATTATTAGCAGCGGAGCGCAAACAGCGAGGTCGTGCTCGTGCGATAATGTAAATCGTTCGACGTTACAACGGTACACCGTACGTTCGCGTTACGTTATGTTACGTTTTCGTTTCAGTGTCTAGTTAAATAGATATCAGGTTGGTGGAAAACCCGATCCGCACGGACTTGGTGCAAATGCGTTCGTTGATTCTATAGCCGGCATGGCAAGAGCACGAGGGCGCGCACCCCTCTCGTTAATGGTATTTATGACGTTCGACGGTAACGCCACCGAACCATTTCCATTGTGGGAACGGTTGTTGTTATTTCGAATTTATCGGCCGCAATTAGAATACAATTAAATCGGCCCGTTCTAACGAAACATCGCGGCAACACCGATCCTCGCGCCCCGCTTAATCGACGCGTATACTCGCCGTTTAATTACGCTAATCTACGATTCCGCATTTCACGCGGAGATCTTTCAACCCTAAGACACCGTGCACCACGAAAATTCTGAACATTATTTAACCCCTTGCCGTATTCCAACGAGTCAGATTCGAGATGAAGATTTTAACAAACTCTAAGAAATATTAAATATATTTTTTTTAATCATAAACATTACTTTTTCAACGTTTCGTTTCTTCTTTCTTTTTTTTCGTTCGTTTAATTTTAGAATTATATAATTCCGTGTTATTATAATTTTGTCACACACGTTGACTTCTTAAATTTTTAAAATTTTACAACAATATTGAATTTCAACCACTCAATTTTCCTATAAGATCCACAATCTGGTAATCAATATTTAAGCATTGAATAAAATAAAATTTACGAAGACGTTTTACTTCAAAGGATTAAGATTGATATTTTTTTAATTTATGATTATCGAGATTCGCCAATACGAGAAACTACCCTTACAAGAGCGCCCTTTATCCAATAAAATCGAGCATGCAACGTTCGCGTAATAATCGCAATCGGAAACAAGGCGACCAAGTATTGTGCCGTGTTCACCGCGCCTCGATCAAGCATAAGCTCCCGAAAAGACCTAATTCGAACTTGTTTCCTTGTCGCCTATTTCATGGAAATGGTCGTGGAGAGTGACTCGCGAGTTCGTCGTGCTTCTTCGACCGTTCCGCGCGCGCCGTCCAATTAATTCTCGTGAATGAAACTCGATCAGAGTTGACACGTGCAATTAACCCTCGGAGCGCCGTTCCAGAAACAGTTACATTGAAATTTTCCGAACTAATTTCGATCGAAGTTGATGTTCGACTCCGTCGGTCCTGAACAACTTTTCCATAACTACGTTGTAATTTCTGTTCGTTTTTTTTTGTTTGTCTTTCTTTCCAAATTGATCTTCAGAGAAATTGCATGGTTACCGCGAAAGAGAATCTTGTGTAGATGCTTGAAGTGTATCGACCGAGGGTTTATTGTGCGTCCAGGGAGTAGTACTGACTACGATCGTTGTCTCGAAGGAGTAATCAAGGATTCCGGCACAGTTTACCAGACTAATCCCGTTAACTCGGGCTTAATGGGCTGAAATCGATGGAAATATCAGGAACTTGCCCATCGTTCTCACGGATCTTCTTAAGTGGTTCAAACGCTTCTACCATGATTGGCCTGACCCTTTTTTTATTTTTTTCTTCGGGTAGATTACACTCGTTCTCTACCGGAAAATCGAGATCCATCTTCTCGGTCTAACGATCTCTAGGTTCTGTGCAAACACCTGTTTCTCCGTTTCACTTTCAATGACAGAAGACTGGATCTTTATACATTTATAGCTTAACAAATTAAAAAAAACTCTAGAATATAAAATTCCACAAAAAATACGTATTTGAAAATATTCAATTATTATTGTTCGTGTTCAAATGAAAATATTCAATTATATTTAGGGTTTTCAGGCTTGTCGTTATTTTCGAGGGTAAAACCCTCGTAGTCTCTGGCGCTGAGAATGGAGAATCGCTGCAGCGAGAAAGTTCTCGGGGAAATAAAAGCGGTGAAAGTTACCTGGAAGCCATCGTAAGTCCACGAGCCGAACTTCATGACGCACGTTTGCTCGTCGAACGGAAAATATTCGACGTCGATCTCGCAGGAAGACTTGTATATCGCCGGTGGCTTCCAATCGACCCTACCTGTGTAATTCAGCGTCGCCTTCGTGGCCAGCGTCACCTCGAAATTACCGTCGGCACTGTCCAATGGGAAAAAGAAAACACAAAGATGGTTCACTGGGATTCCTTCCATTTGCGCTTTCGAACGGAGAAACTCGATTGCAAAATACCTCGGTCTTCGACTAACGAACCGCTCCAACAATTCCGCGTGCTCCAATTTTAACACAATTAGACTCGAACAACATTCCTCCACTTTCATCCAATAACGAGTAATTGTAAATTCTAATAATTCATCTGTGTTTATCTAGAAGTGTATATTTTTTGTGAAGTGTATCTTTTTGTTGTGTATTTGTGTGTGTATTTAGAAGTGTATATTTTTTGTGTATTTAGAAGTGTATATTTTTGTGCAGTGTATTTTTTGTTGTGTATTTATGTGTGTATTTAGTGTGTATTTAGAAGTGTATATTTTTTGTGAAGTGTATGTTTTTTTTTAACGAACTGAGAATCGGAGAAGTAAATTTTTAGTTGGTTTCTACATGCTGCAACTAACGCAAACAATTTTTAAATTGGTTTTTATCCACCCTTTTTGAAATTTCTTCCGTTGATTTTCATCAGGAACGCATAAACTCCGCAGTCCGCTAATCATTCATCGCGGTGGGATTACCTGATAAACGGTAACAAGCCCGGCCGCGTACCCAGCGCGCTAAATACATAATTGTTGTTTATTTAGTTGGCGAATAAATTTCGGAACACAATTTTACGACTGGCGGTAATAGAATTTTTAACGAGCCGCGCACCTCTTCCCCGCAAAATTGCTGGGGATACGATCGGAGCGCTGCGATTATTCGGTGTATCGGTTGCAAATCGTATTTCACGGTGAACGATTAAGAGAACCGGCCGAGCTGATTTGTTATCGCGGTGGTTATTATAATATGTAACGAGAAAATGAAAATTTCAGTGTTAATTTATTCAGTTAAATATGTATATATATATATCCTGTTAATCAAGGGGATACGGTTCTATTAATATTTCCGGGGTGCGCGTTAACGGCCAATGAAGTTTTATGGGATTCACGGCGAATTAAGCCCATTTATGGCCGTATTTCGGTTTTCCTCGACAGGGGGGCAACAACATTCGCGGATTATCGATGGCGCCCTGCCAAATAGTTTTTTTTAAGGGCGTTGCGAATGCCGTGGCTCCGACGAGAAAGGCAACACCGGACAAACCGAGCCATAGATTATGCTTTCTTAGTGCGGTCTTTTCGCGAAACGGTTGCGGAAACTTTCGGAATTGCTTCTATCAAGATTAGAACCCGCCGGAAGATTCATTCGAAATTTCTAGTTTCATTCGACTGCGTGTCAAATGTTTCATTCAACTAATACGATTAATAAATTAAATAAAAAATAAAGCTCTGGTCGGATATTATTCTTCTTTGCAAATAATGATTCATTTTCAAATTCATTTTTGGATAAATTCAATTTTGGATTAAACCATGATCACTTTTCTCCATAGATTTACACGCATTTCATGTATTTACACGATTACACGTGTGCACTGGACTTCAGACAATTACAATCGATTTTTTCCGTTCTCTCTGGGAGTGGATAAGAAAAGGCATGTCTTACTTGTTGTACAAAACTATATCGGGCCTCCATATATGATCGGATGGCACGTGCAGCATTTCCACCCCACCATATTCTTTCGGATCCCATTTTAACTTGTAATCGTACCATGACTGCGAACAGAACGTCGAAAGCTTGATTACCCGCTGCCGCGAATCTTTCTTCCTTTTTTTCACCCCGGGGAACAGAAAGCCGCCGCAATTAAAATGTTCGAGCGAACGTTTTGAGCTCGTTGCGCGCGCGGAGAAAGCATCGCTTGCGTGTTTTACACACGCGAGAAACTAATTGAAAACTGTGAATCGAAAGCAAAGAAAATGTTGTAGCAACCGCGTGTATGGAAATTACGGGAACGAATCTAATCGGCCGCTTATTGTTTCCCTTGTGGAAATAAACGAACGAGAAGATCACTGCGAGTATCAATTAATTCTTTCAGCGGGAAATAGGACGTTCAAATAAAGGGCAATAAAACAAAATCAAATAAAAATCGGAAAACCGAAGATGTATCAGATTTATTATTATTGTTTCCTTGTGGAAATAAACGAACGAGAAGATCACGGCGAAAAATTAATTATTAATTAATTATTAATTTTTTTCAGCGGGATTAGGATATTTACAAAGGAAGGGGAATAAAATAAAATCAAATAAAAATCAAAAAACCGAAGATGTAAAAACGTTGACTCATCAATGTCGAGAGAAAAAAAATTTCGATTTGTGAAATAAGGGATGGACGAGATGGACAAAAAATAGTTCGCAGAATAATACAATGTTTATCGAATAATACTCCCGGTTTCGGTGGATAATGCGAAAGGCATTCTTCGATATTTCACGGAAATGCAAAAGCGAATAATAGTAATGTCTACGCAGTCGGCGGGGGCAGACGTGATAAAAGTCGAACGAACGGTAATACAATGCAGAACAGAATAATGTAACGCGGAGAGGACCGGTCCTCTCTCGCAGATACAATAACCTCCTATTTACCAATTGCGACAGGGATTATTTATTATGAAATACGTTGCACTCGATGGATCACGTCGTTGGATCCACGTATTTGTCTGCGGAAGCTGTGCTCGCATACCTGGGGGGATGTGAAGATCGTTTCGTTTCATCCCGATCGCACGATTATTGTCGTCGTTGCTATTTTAGAATCGCAAACATGGTATTAGCCTAAGTATTATTGCTGTCTGAGTGCAGCTTCGAATCGATTTTCGTCCCAGAAATTTTTCAATCTCATCGTTCATCGTTTTTCTCCTTCTTCGAGTAGTATACGCCGGTATTGGTCAGATGTTATGTTTATACGATGTGGACGTACTGTATCAAATTGCTGATATACTAAATTAATTTATACAGGGAGGTCCACGCAAATGTAACCACCTAAATATCCTCTCTATTTTTAATAACGTAACAAATGTTCTTACTAATTTAATAATGTTGATTTAATTCTTTAAAATATTGTTCCCTTAAATGAAGCACAGAAATTGACCTTCTTTCAATTTTTTCTTACCGACTAAAAAAATCATGCAGTGAAGGGTTAATACTAAATAATTAGAATGAATTGCAACAAATAACTTTTAGTACGTATGGCTGAAAATAATATAAAAAGGCATTTTTGAATCTGTCTAATGTCTTCAATGTTTTAAGCAATACCTACTCGTTTTTGTCACAAATGTATAAAATCTGCTGACTATTAAAAATAAATTTAATATATTAATAACATGTCGGGGAAGTGTAATCACAAATAAAGGAGATATTTAGGTGGCTACATTCAAATGGACCAGTATATTTCAAGAGGAGATGTCACGATTGTAGAAGCGAAAAGTTTCAAGTTATTTGACCGTTTGTTTCGTTAGTCTCTCGGCGTCAATTTATCATTGAACACATCCCGGCGTTTTCCGTGCAGCGAGGCTTGAACATCCCGTTTAATTAGTTTACGACGTGTGTCGACCGCGTTTAATTAAATATGTTTGTTCGCTGCAGAATTCCTGTCAACAATTAAGAGCCAACGGTCAGCGTCCGGGTCGAGTTGACCGGAACAGTGAGCAAGGATTAAAGAGGATGCTGCGAAAGGGATAGAGCGAAAGAAATTCCAACGTCGGGAAGGTCCGGCGTCGGTCAGTTTAGAATACACAGTGTGTAATGGAATCATGCCGGTCAATTTCCTTTAATTGATTCTATTCCTGGCCCGATAAAGCGCACTCGAACGCAATCGAGGGGGATTTGCGACGGTATTTGCCGACCATTAATCTATCAGGTAGCGTCACAAGGTAACGACCATAAGTACATATCGACCGGACCAGCCCGATATCAAACGTTCGCTCGTCTAAACGCGCTGAGGTCTGCCGCGCCCGCATATATTAAAGAAAGTCCCTGAGACACCCTAACCGAGTTCTCCTAACACTCAAATTCACACCCGGGATCCTCACTTTCCTCCAATAACAGAGCAAATAGAAACCCGCTCTACCCTCGACATCCACTTCCGGCCCCATCTTTTAAACATCCGAAATCTGCTCGAAATCAGTCCAGTCAGATTAACTTTACTGGTCTCAATGAAATTCTCGAGATAAAACAATTCAAAAAGCTTATTCGAAACTACGTACCATGGACACTATTAAATTTTCATATAAAAAATTTTTGTATGTGAAATTTATATAGAAAATTTAATATTATTGAGGATCTAAGAGGACAACGTTGTCCTTCTTTTAACCTCACAAAATTACTTTAGTTCATAGAATATGATCGAACCGTATCGCGGATTAAAAACAAATCCTATCTAATATCTTAATATTTTACGATCGATATGAAAAGAAAACTTGATTATACAGGACGTTTCGAAATGATCGTTCGGGGGTCCGTAGGAATTAGCATCGCGCGAAACGAGTTCAACGGCCTGGGCATCGGTAATTTCATTCGGGTACAGGAGGATTTCCACGGGTTTCCGTGAAATATCGACAAAAAAAACGTCGCGCCGGATGGAGACAGAACAGAGAGAGAGGGAGAGAGAAACGTAGAGAAAGAGAGGGGAGGAAAAGCAAAGGAGGGAAATGGGTGGAACGCGCAGAGGGACGGTCGCGAATCTATCTTACGTAATCCTGCAGCCGAAAGTGGGTTGCACGGTTCACCGGACTTATTTTGCGACTCTCTAGTGGAAGCTTCTGGCCGATTTTCATTCCGCCGACTGCGAGTTTATACAGGGTGTTTCCGTGATCGTGGCGTGACCGGAAACGAGCCGATTTCTCGCGCGAAAGTAACCCGAGAACTCTAGAATCAAACGTTCTTCTTTTTTTCTCTCTCTCTCTCTCTGTTCGCCGACGTTTCTCCGGGACGAATCGACTTCGAGAGGTTCTTTCCGTTCGTGCGAGGCCGTAAGTAGAAACGGTGAGCGATGGACGGACACTTTACGGTCCCGCTCGAACCTCCTGTCGACCATCTTAAACGTTTCTCCGTTATCTTACTGTCAAACGCTCTTCGAACCGTTCTGCTCGAAATTAAAGCGCGATATCATGAATTTAGTGATCGAAAGACTTTTTTGAGATTTTTTTGAAGGAATGATTTAAAGGTGTACAGCTCCTGAAGTCCTTGGAATTATTTTAAATAGGACTGTTGAGGATTATTCCATAAAAAGACACACGTAAAATGAAAATCGTGAATTTAATAGGAGAATCGTGTTGCACACAGCACGGACAAAAGGCGAGTGAGGAATCGGAAGAGGAAAAAAAAACAGAATCGAAACACATAAAATAAAATATAATTGAAACTCGCGGTGGAGCGGCTCGCTTCTGCTGCACACGCATTAGAGAGAGAGCAATTCATTGTTGACTGTATGTCACTCCAACAAGGACGATATCTGTTTCGTTCGATCCCTGGTGAATAGAAATAATGGAATCATTAACAAAGGAAGAAAATTCTGGAAGAACAAAAGGAACGAGGATTCAGGCTGCTGATATATTTGACACACTTCGACAAAGTTTAAATTCCGGGGTGGAATTAAAACTGGTAAAAAAAGAATAGGAGAAGTTTTTCTCGGAAAATCGTGTCCACTTCGAGCTTATAAAATCCGCTGTCTAAATGTAAATATTGTAACAAGAATAGAACAAAAATATGCATAGAGATTCACAATCTGATTAGATGATGTGAAAATTAATCTGAGGACAGTCGGGGTGGAAGTAAAATCGGTAAAAAAAGAAAAGGAGTAGTTTTTCTCGGAAAATCGTGTCCACTTCGAGCTTATAAAATCCGCTGTGTAATTATAAATATTGTAACAAGAATAAAACAAAAGTATGCATAGAGAGTACAGAATGTAATTGTGCTGGCTCACCTGTTCCACCCACAGGTTAGTCGTCATGATTTGATTCTTCAGGTTCTGCAAAGAAACGCAATGGTTACCGGTAGTCGCCTTTCGCAAAGGATTTTCGGTGTACGTTTCTGTGTGTGATCGCCGTCAACACACGGCTAATTTCGACACTCACTACATCGATCAACTGGGAGAGTTTGAGCTTGATTTTAACGGTGAGGGCGTCTGTGACGTTGACCACTGGACGAACCAGCTTGTTGTAATTCGACAGGAGGTCGTCGTACAGTCGCTTGGCGTCTGGGTTTCCTGAGCATCCTGTAACACCAGCCAAACATCAACAATTAATTAAACGTTCCGCTGTCGTTCGACCTCGACCGCTCGGAATTTCTACCAATTTAACGGCTCGCCAGAGATTGAGCAAACTTTCACGCGTCGACAACGGTCATTCTTCATAAAGATCCGCTGTCCGATTCGAAATATTTTGTGGCAAGGATAAAATAAAAATATGCATAGAGATTGACAACCTGATTAGATGATGTGACAATTAATCTGCGGACAACCGTGGTGGCAGTAAAACCAATAAAAAAAAGAAGGGGAGAAGTTTTTCTCGGAGAATCGTGTCCAATTCGAGCTTATAAAATCCGCAGTGCAATTAGACCGATCCGACGTCACTGGTGCGCTATGTGCATCGGCAAACTACGAGGGGTTAAACTGGCTACGATCTTCAGAAAGTGAGAGAGGGTAAGAGAGGCTCAGGGTACACACAGCTGTCGTTGGGTGATGTCTGGCGAGCTGGTTGGAGGTTATCCAGGCATCGGTTGTCACAGGGATGTTTATGAAAGTTGGGAATGACAAGTTGAGCAAGTCGGCGAAGTATGCGAGTGAAAGTTGGGAATGACAAGCGGGTCGACGTTCCGTTGGCTCAGCCGAAATAAGGGACATTGTTACCGAAGAGTCTTTCCCGTGGAAACTCGAGTGGCGCGAGAAGTCGGTTGTCTTTCGATAAGAGGATTGCGTAATTTCGCGAGGAATCCTTTGAGATTATTCGAACAATAATAAAGCGACAAACGGTCCCCGTCGTCTCGGCAATACAGAAACGGTGAGACAATCTGCGACGGTTGTTCTACTGCACTGTTTGTTTTGCAAGCGCGTTTCGCAACGGGCTACCTCCCTGCGAAACGAGATTATAATCCGAGGATTACGTCAGCCTAAAACACAAAACAAAAGGAGGAAACTTTGTGCTCGATAACACAATTTATAATTGTTTGAATCCCTGTGTTCTAACTGCTCGAGGGGTGTTAGTACATTACAAATCGACACGTTTTGATCGTTGATATAAGTGGCAGCTGCTAAGTTTATTTTCGCAAGAAAAATTATCAAGATCTACCGTTGGTCTAAATGAACATTGAACGTGGTGGGCACCTATTGTTGCCGTTCAGAGAACGTAAAGAGAATACGGGGCGAAGGTTACGGGATCCAGCGATCTCTGTTCAACGTTTTTCATTAATCTGGTAATAGATTTCGCTTGGCACGGTACGCCGAGGTTATTATTTATCGTTTCCGAACGTTATATTATCGGTGTTTTACGAGCTTCCTGGAGCGATACCAGGATGGTTCATAATACGGTTCAACGTGTACGGAACAACGCTAGTGACCATTTCCATTTTGAAGCGGTGCCAGGGGATCTCGGCGATACACCTTGCGCCCGCACAAACCGTCTATTTATTCTGTTTATTCGTCCGTGGAACTCTGAGTAGTCTGTCACCGATCCGGCTAGTCGTGTAAGTCGGTCACTGGAATAAAGAGTCCGTAGTAGAAGTCGGCCAGTGGTCAGCCGTAATAAAATAAGTAGTACAAGTCAGCCACGGTTCAGTTCAAATAAATTCAGTAGTACAAGTCAGCCATGGTTCTTCATTAATTAAATAAGTAGTACAAGTCAGTCACTGTTCCGAATTAGAGAACCAAGTAGTACAAGTCAGCCACTGTTCCGAATTAGAGAAACAAGTAGTGCAAGACCGTAGTAAAAACGTTGAACTGATTGAATAAGTATTCGGGCTAGATCGTGGATCAGTCATACGTTGAAAATCAGTGTCACGGGTCTTAATTGGACAGGCTACTATTATAATTCGCCAATCAGCTTTGTGAGTCAGTAATACAGGTCAGCCGTCGACCAGATTCGCGTTTGTAAGCGAGTGACATGTACCTGTCATTGTTCAGACAATGTGGTTCAAGTAGCGTAGGTTGGCCATCGATCAGACGCATAATTGGAGCCAGAGGAATAGATCTGTCATTGAATGCGCTTGTGGAACGGATCGGGCATTGGTCAAACGAGTATTACAAGACGTTATAAATCGTGAATTGGTTAGACAAGTAGTACGACCCGATCATTCACGATCGACAGATTGAAAATCAGTAGAACAGCAGCTCAGCTGACCTTAGTAAAGTTAGATCTTTGTCTACTTGTTTCTGTTGTGGATATTAGCTTTATGTTGTTACACGTACATTAAATTACACAGCATTTAATCAATGTAAAATAATATTTATTATACTTTTAAGAACGATAATTATTATACATTATAATTATTATAATTAAGAAATTATTAGATGATACACGAAGGTCGATTCTTTTTTACGGAGAATTTTGTGTATCTCAAAAGTATCTGGATAAAAAATCGAAGCAACAAAAATCAGATTGCAGCACTGAAATATTTGTTTGAATATTCTCTTTGTACAACAAATAACTTCCAAGTTGAGATGGTCGTGTTATCGAACTCACTCTATAGATTGTGTACCGGACAGTGAAAGTATCTGTGAACAGGGTGTTCGGTGTGCGTGGGAATAAAATGAGAGAGGGGAAAAGGTGGATCGTCGAATCGAGAGATAGTCGATCGAGCGGAAGGTGAATGGAATCGCAACGGTAGCTGTGGAATCACGTAACGCGGTGGATCAGAAACGTAATGATAACCCAGTAGCCGAGCAGACGGCCATCGATTCGATCGCAATCTTTCGTGAGTAATCGGTTAACTAGCCGGAAATTACGTGCGCCGCGAGCGTGCCAGGGCTCGGTTTTCTCCGAGTACAACGGAATCGCCGAGACTACACAGGCGGTCGAATCTGCACGGTTGATCACAGGATGCTCGGCGACGTTTCAATCGTTTTCTCCACGCAGAACTCGATACGCATCGCGATCAATCGATCGGTGGCTGGTTCCCTTGAACGAAAATCCAAGCTGATCACGAAACACCGAACGGAAACCACGACCAGCGAATCGGTGTGTATATCCGATAAATAATTCACGACGATCGGGATAGAGAATCTTGCCGCGCTAATAGCGAGCATTATTCTCGAGCACTATGGGAAACAGTTTAACGAGGTGCTCGTTTTATATGGAATCCGACAGAGTCGTTGATAAGGCAAACAGATACTCCTGCCCCTGTATACTAATCCATTAAAATGTATACCTTCGTTAAGGATGTTCTGGAGGTATATAGAAACGCAAGACAATTTTTGAAAATTTGACAACAGAATTCTTACTAAATTAATATACTAAAATTATGTAATTAATTATGTTCAAAATTTATTAGGATTCACTAAACAGTTACAGAGCAAAAAATTATAAACTGTTAGAAAACGTCAAATTTATTAATTTGATTAAACAACAAATATAACATGAAATTCACTGAATAAATAATAAAAAAGTATTTATCAATTTATTATTAACAACATTACGATCGATATTCAAAGACATATTTATCTTAATATTGCGATCGACATAAAATTACTTATATATCCAGAATACATCTGTTGGAGAGTATTTTAGGATTTACTGTATTATAAATAACAATTAGGCGAATGGTAGCGTATCGAGAGCAAGCGAAATCTCTGGACCGACCCAAGGAGAATTGAAATTCGGACCGAGGGTCTGAGCAGTAGTATTGACCGGTTCCGGTCAGCCTAAACCACCCGGAATAAGAATGGACCAATATGGTAAAGTGACGTTAACTCGAGAACGTAAGACAATCGACGTGTGTATCTAATCAAGTGAGTGGTATTGTCTGGTAACAGGTCAGAAAAGTAGGTAGATAGGTGGCGTTCGACGTATCGAGTCGGACGGGTAGAACGGCTCCGATCTAATCAGGTAAGTAGTACACGTCAACGCTTGTTCGGGCAACGAGGAACACTCTCGCCGGTTGTCGTTCCGACACGCAAAACGCACCGGCGAACTTTCCGCACAAAATTTTCGCACGCTCCTCGCAGCATGAAACGTCGTAAACAATTACCGAACGCTAGACTACACGGTCCCACAGAACGAAACTTTCCTCTTTATTCATTATTAAGTATTCCCACAATGATATGAAAATGTTGCATTAATTAGTGCTTGAATTTAGACTTTATTAATCAATTGTATAGTCACCATTATGTTATACAATTAGAAAATGATTATCATTTGATATATTATGTATTTTTATAAACGATTTTATTTCATTATTTTTTATATATTATTTTATTGAAAATAAAATTCAGTGGTTCAGTTTTAAATAATACAGCTTTATTAATCAATTGTATAGTCACCATTCTTTTCTACAATTAGAAAGTGATTATCGTTTGATATATTATTTATTTTTATAAACGATTATAATGTAATAAAATTTAAACAGTAATTGCAGACATAAATTCATTGCTGCACAGTGTTACGACGCTGTGAATCGGGGAATTATATCGTGATGAAGCCAGTGGAAATATTAACATCGCAAGATGTTAACAAGGAACACATATTCGTGCTGTTTTCGTTGCTCCTAAAAGTCGAGGTAATTTCTTAAAGCAACGTAATTTCGTTGGAGGAATCTCCGGGTTCACCCTATTTCCGGAAATTTCGTACGGTTTACGACCGGGGGGTAGTAAAGGAACGAGTTCCTTTTTTTTCGCGCGTTATCGATTCGATACGCGGCGGCTATGCGAGGTATCCGGGGAAAAGACAAAAGGTGCTTGGACAAAGGTGCATTTGTTATCGACAACCGGAATGGCGGTGGGGGAGAGGGGAGGGTCGAATAAAAATTCATCCGGAGTCCAAGTGGATTTTGACGGGCGAGCGCTAATGGAATCAGACGAGCACAACTTTTTCTCTGGAGTGATTACGGAGTCGGGTCCAGAAGAATCGTAAAAATGTGGTACTCTCTCTCTTTCTCTCGGTGTGTCGATGGAACGGGATTGGTCGCTCGTGAAAAAAAGTGGGCGGGCTCGTGGAAACCGATTACACGGCTCTATCTAAAAATTCATAGTCTCCGGGCAAAGTATTTTTCGAGGCCCATCTCTCTCTCTCTTGTTTTTCCCCCGAGCGGGTATTAACACACCATCGGGCATCGCTAACATTTTCGAGGGTTATTTTCAGTCGAACGGCCCGGTCCAGAGATTCTATTTTTTTATAATCCCATTTTTCAGCCGTCGCGCAACCCGCGATAGAGACATTCAACGCGTTGCAGTCGCACGGCCGTGTTTTATTACGCACGATTTTAGGACGTTAGCCGATTCGCGCGCCAGTCGAATTTTATGTTACGAAATTGAAAAATGTTCCGCGAAAAATCCCTCGGCAAAGTGTCCACGCGCTGCTTTATCGCGTACGGTTTGGAGGCACAACTGATCCTGCACAATTTAAATCAGAATAACTTTTCTATCAATTCGATCGACTTCGATTTATTCGTTCGGAAAATTTCATTGGACACTGGCTAATTGCAATTTTCTACCACTTTTTATCGTTTCTAATTCGAAAAGCAATTAAACAATTTCAGTGGAATTTTCAGAAAATATAATTTATACGAGTTTACATGTTTGAAATTTTTGTTATTGGTCCAGCTATAAAAATTGTAAAAATCCATATTTTATATTGTTTACGTGATTTACTATTTAATTGAAGTCACTTGGTTTATTCATAAAAATTATGTTGCTAACCATACGATAATCGGGTATTTAAAAATTTTTTTTTCGTCCATAAAAATCAGCGAAAATTAGAAGAAGATTTGTTGGACGATATCGCCGAGCCACCCGGTGTATAACGCTCATCCATTTCGAAAGCGAGGCAATTACATACTGTTTGTCTGGCCAGATGCGATCCCGCTCTTCTTAATAAAGTGGCCACGTCCTATTCTACTTACCGGACAGACAGACTCATTACACTTGTCGACCATGTACGGCTCTTCTACTTGTCCGTTCAAGCACCCACTCCCCATTCTACTCGCCTGTGCAAACACGATCTTGCACTGCTTATGTGTTTACCTTGAGCCCACTTTTCGCGTCTGACCACATTCGCCGTGTTCTACTTGGTTAGTTAACCCCCTCTGTTCATCGCACATATGTATCTTCCCCGTTTTGCTTGCACTACCGACCGAGACATCTCCCGAACTAATCTCAAAGTCTAACTGATATATCCAACACCTCTCTCAATTTACACTACATCTTTTTTCCGTTGAAAGTCCAGCACTGGCGAAACTCGCTGCACACGTTACAATACACATGGGAAGTATTAATACAGATGAGAATCTCAGAATTTCATCTACAATATTTAAATTGCTCAGTCGTTGAAACTTCGTAACAATTTTTTTTTTATTAATTATATTCGTATGTTAAAAATTGTATATCCTCACTGTTCATCTCATCTACTCTCTTCAGTGTTATGAATTAGGCCTAATGGTTTCTGTAATAAATTCATAAAATCTATTCGTTAGATTTATTACAGAAATAAATAAAGCGATATGCAATTTTTAACATATGAATATAATTAACGATGAAAATAAATTGTTACGTAGTTTCAACGACTGTGCAATTTAAATATACCACAGGGTATTATATCAATTTCATATGCGAATTATTACGAATATAATTAATGAAGAAAATAAATAGTTACTCAGCTTCAACGACTGTGCAATTTAAATATTCCATAATGAAAACAATCGGATATCATAGAACGGAATTATTCTGGGTCGGAAGAATTGTTTAATTTTCAACTTAATTAAGGATTAAAATCTAATATAGAATATCTAAATAAATATACATAAAAATATGCTCGAGCGAAGATTATATATTGATTCCAAGACTCTATAAAATTCTCTAGGCTACGTGCACCTTAGTTTCAAAAATTTCCATCGAACTTTTTCCATTTCAAAACGAATACGTTCGTTCTGTAATTCTGTCCAGGCATCGGCTACTTAGTACTGTTCGATGTAACGTGAATTTGAATAGGAGTTAGTATTGGGATTGAAATCGCTCGGAAGTCGAAGCAGCGTTTCCGAAACGATTTCATTCCGGGTGAAGCGTAATATATAAAGTTTCTGGATGGAATGGCCTATCGAACGAGTTCGCCGTGGCGTTCTCCGTGAAATAAACACCGGATAAGTGGATACCGGAGCCGCGAATAAAGAGTCTTTTAAACGTTCCCCGCGCCGGAACTCAATATTTCTCGATGTGTCCGGCTCATCGAGCAATCCCGTCGAACGAGAGAACGAGAGTGAGAGAGAACGAGAACCGTGCGAAATGCAATATCGTCTCGGTTACATAGTGCTCGTTCTTATTGGCGAACTAGCTGGCCCGGCCGCATCGAAGCAACAATTTCACAGACGTCGATTCACCGACTGATTGCTCCGATAGTATTTCTTCCTGATTCGGAGCCGCACTCGCGGCGATTAAAACCGACGGCTCGATTTCGAAAGGTACCAGAGGATCACCTGTTTCGTTCCATGATTAGCGGTTGCTGGATTGAATATCGATACCAAACATGATCGAAGCTGGTCGATTTTCACTTCTGCCAATTGGTCAGGAGAAAATCAAGACATTTTTGGCCCTCGAGGAAACCTGGAAATATTACTCCATTTCGAAAGGTAGCAGAGAGTAAATACAATAATAATTATTATATAATTATAACCCCTTATTTAAGTTGAAAATTAAACATTTCTTCCGACCTAGAATAATTTTCTTCATTAATTATATTCATAATAATATTGCTGAATTGAATATCGATATCAAACATTATTGAAGCTGGTCGATTTTCACTTCTGACAGTTGGTCAAGACATTTTTGGCCCTCGAGGAAACCTGGAAACTTTTTTTTTGCACAGTTTAATCTCACCAGAATGGATATTAAAGTCCTGTGCAAGGAATGCGTGCATCGCACGAGCGATTTCAATCTAATGCAACGCGAAAAATAAAAGAATGCTCGACAAACGATACAGCTTATTCCGCAATTTATTTTTAATTGAATTTAGCGAGCACGGAACAACGCACTGCGATGAAAAGGCTGTTGAAACCGCACACACACCGGTGAAACAGATGACTACAATAATTACTAATAACCAACTGACCGATTTCAGTCGGATACAATTTAGTAAACCAATATTCCTCTATGGTTTACAAACAATTTGAAAAAAAAAACGTGAACATTTTACGGTGCAAACGGTGCCAGTGTACAATCATGTTACATCGACTGCTGCAGATTTTAGTTACGTTTTTTGGAACGGATAGCGAGATAAAAATTCTAATTTTTCGAATATTCGGCTTTAATTCCCGGGAATAATCGAGCTAGATTTTGCCAGCGGAGGAGCGGAAATCAAATTACTTTTCACCGCGGAAAAGTTCTGAACCGACGACGACGACGACGCGAGGGAACGTTTAATTCGCCCCTTAACTTTTTTTTCCGCGTCTGGCGTCGTTCTAGAGTTTATAGCGGTCTCTGTCCCAGTTCCCCGAGATACCGGCGGCTCTATTTATAATATAACCGGCGTGGCGGCGAAGAAGCCCCGGCGTTCCTGAAAGTTCATCCTGCGGGTCGAATCGACTGCGCATAAATTTTGCAAACACGTGTTCGTTAGACACGTTCGCCTGCACGCGACTCGGAACGTGTTACGGTTGCTGCACCCTGTCTACCCACCACCCCGTCACCCTTTTTCGCGGTTCGTGCAACCCTCTCTGGCACAGCCGCCCCTCCTTTCATGCTCCTCACTCCACCACGGTTTTACCTGGCAGATCATCTGAAACCAGGGATCGAAAGAGTTATAGAACTTTTTAATAGATTCTACTTAAAACCTGGACCGTCAAACTTTTTTTTTTACAAAGTACCTCCGATGGGAACAGACCGACGAAACTTCTTCAAAGGAAAAGTTACGGTTCCAGTACTGCTTGCGAAATGTAACAGTTAAAATCTACCTCAGGGACAGATACTTCGTTTGTCGGTATTAAAGAAGTTCTCGAGTTTTCTGGATAATACTGCACGTTGCTTAATGGATACCACTGTGATGCTAATCTATTCACTAGGTCATTTCTCAATCACGGATTGTAACGATGACAATCAATTTAATTGACTCGATCGTGAATTGTTATACGAAGACGTAACAATTAATTCACTCAATCATGAATTGTTACGAAAATGCCACGATTAATTCACTCAATTGCGAATTGTTACGAAGATGGAACAATTAACTCAATCAAACGCGAATTGTTACGAAGGTGTAACAATTAATTCACTCAATTTTGACTGTTATACGAAGACATAATAATCAATTCACTCAATTATGAATTATTACAAAGACGTAATAATTAATTCACTCAATCATGAATTACTACGAAGACGTCGCGAGGGTGCTAGCACAATCCAGATTAGAATAATCACAGAAACTAAATAAAGTTCTTCTATTAAACGATGTGCGTAAAAGACGTCGGACAACGTGAAGTGGAAAAAGACTGGCATGGTCAGACACGTTGACGAGCACAGGCGGGGCATTGTGCGAAACATTTACATTCGAATGGGAGCCAAGTGAAACGCGATGCATATGCACCGGCTAGTGCATCGCGGCGGGTCGCGTCGCGGCGCGTCTTACGATTATATTCGGCGGTCATTGTGCGCCGCTGATGGAATTTACAGGGCGCCGCACACACCTCGACATTTGGATTGCAAAAGCAGAGAATCCTGGAATCCTGGATCGACAATGGAGAAGACAATGGCGATAGGAATCTCAATGACCGCGGAATTCGGAACGGCCTGTGTTAAGAACCGAATGGGAACACTATTGTCGTTGCCGACGGTGTAGATTTCACGGGTCTTTCTACGATGACGCACGGCCAACACGTTATCCAAAGATATTTTCTCGGCAGACTGGCCATTTAATTTCCAACCGAAACCACTGTGAACGCACACGAAACTAATAAAAAGGTACGTGAAATAATTCAATAATTTATTATTGAATCTTAAATTTATTATTTAATCTTGTTATACTTTCGTGCGTTTAAGTTTGTTGTACCTACCTGTAAATATTATACTTCTTTGTTTAAGACAATAAACGCTCTGTTAAAAAAAAAAGAATTACACAAAAGAAATATTGAAATAATTAAATTCATTATTTTTGAGTCTTAAATTTTTGAATTTTTGTAAACCTTTAGTATACACTCAGAGTGAAGGTTGAAACAGCAGACAGATTAAAAGAATTGAAGAATTTAAAGAATATGAAAAATGATGGTGCATTTTGGTCGAGCAATTTTTGGAATAGTCAAATTGAAAATAGCCAGACGAACGCTACACAACGTTCTCGTGGAACTAACGAGAGCGCCGGTGACTCGATTCGTGAAAATAAACTCCGTCTGGCCGGTTGCTATCCTATTTCACTTATCAGTGAACGACCTCGTGCCCGTCTGACCAGATACCGTACTGTTCCACTTGCTCGAGTACGCGTAGCTTCGCCGAGCCGTTTGTCTGATCATAACTTTCCTCATTCTACTGATTTGAGTCGCGTCGCGGACGCAAGGTATGTCGCGTTGCACTGTAAACATTTCTTCTTCAATCATCTTTCGAATAAACGAACAAAAGCCTCGTGTGATCTCGCGTCTTTGGTACACCTATGGCCCCAATTAATATCTGAAGTCGTAATCTCTCGGTTTACATTTTATTCGACAAATAGCTCGCCACTTCCACAAAAATTATTTAAAATTATTCGTTGTGTGTACAGTTACTTTAATGCATCAACGTTAATTACGGAAAAATAAAATTGCGTTTCGATCCAAAGGAATGGAATAACAATATTTTAATAATTAAATTTAATGATACCATATTAATCAGGAAAGAGTGCAATTGCATTTCGACCGAAATGAATGAAATAATAATATTATTATGTATAATAAAAAAGATGAGTGTTTTTCTATGGTTCCCAGTGATGGAGATGAATGTTTTCCCTGTTGACAGGATCACGATATAAAATCGCATGTTTCGACAGGAACTGGTAGCCAGAAGGAAGCGAGTGGTTGTCAACGAGTAGGTTAACTTAGCGGTGATATACTCGCGGACGGGCGAGCGCGTGGCCCTTATTGTCCGATAGATTTATTGGACTTACCTGATATGAGCACCAACACTATCCACATGATCCCCACCAGGCTCTTCATCATGTCATTGTGTCACGTCCAACTCATTTCTTCTCGCCTCCGTGCTCTCCGGATCCTTCAGAGTTCCAGCACTGGAACAGGGAAAATGTTGCTCGATGGAGTGTGGACCAGGCCGATGCGCCGCGAATAACAACTTAGAATCGAACGGGGAGAGCGCGGGCCACGTTTCCTCCCAGATAAATGGTTGTCCATCCATCGCGAGAGCCAATTAAACCACTCAGTGGCGGTTTCGAGTGGAATACACCGGGACAGCCATTTATTCTCATAAAAACGTGGACGCGGCGTACGGCGCAAAGCCGCGTACAATGCACAGCATGGCTACAAGGAGAGTTTTTAATATCCGTCACATTATTTTTCAACGTCCTTCGACGCGCGCCTAATTGAAACTAAACCGTAAGGTCAACGTCCCGATTCCTGATCATCGTCCAGTATTTTTTAGAAATAAATTTAGTAGGTGCATTGGTCCTTGAATTTCGAGGTCAATTTTTTTATATTGTATTCTACGCATCACAAGGATAAAAAGTGTCAAAGGAACTATTTTTAAAAGGGTTTAAAAGAACTATTTAATTAATCTTTAATCTATTTAATTAATCATATCTTTATTAAGCGTTGTGCACTAAAAATTTAATTTCATTGAATTAATCTTTTGAATAACAAAATTTCTGTTACGTTAAGCTAAGAGGCGCATTAAGCCATTATGTAATACGCTAATGGATTGATGTATTGAATATGCTATATCAACCACATCTGGTTTAGAGCATTGAATAAATAATAATAAATTTAGTAGGTGTGATTCGAAGCACCTCTAATGGCAAACGTTCGATCAGATTTCTATTCATAATAGATCGTGAGTGATCGGTAGCCTCTGGATCAGCGCGAACCGTAAAACGTTTCAGCGCGAGCTTGTTTTAAAGCCGGAAATGTATCTCTGTTATAAAACCGGCGATATTTCAAGAGATCCGCTGTATTTTTTTCCGCGGCACGAAAAACCCGGCGGCAGGGGGTTCGCAAATTTACGAGATTCGGCTGGAAAAATTCGAGTAGAGAGATCCACGAAATCCGATCGCGTTAAATATTTCGAGGATGGAAATTGACGAGGTTACAAGCAGGTGGTCGGATGCGCGCACCTGCGAGGAAACGAGCTCTCGATCGCGCACGTTCGAATTAATTAACCCCCTGTGGTCTCAACTTTTACCATTTCGTTTCCCCCGGTTAGTTCGCTTTTATTTCGCCATTTTCCCGCGGCATCCTACGTTTCTCCACTCCGCTTGAATAATTCAGGATTTAACGAACAAAATGTAACGCGTTTATGCCCGCACGCTTGTATTAATGCGTTGAAAAGTGCATTATTGTTGCAGTTTACTACCTGTAATTCCTCGTCGCGCGATATTACTTCGAATATTTACCAACAGGAAAATCCTGCCCTTTTTCTTTTTACATGTTTCGTATATAGAACGACTCTCTTCTCTTCCGCTTAACAAATATTTGCCATTTTTCACGTAGCCTTGGGAAAAATGTATCGGCTGTAAATGTTAAACATTCCTTCGGTCGATTCTCATTCGTCTTTCATTTCACAAACCGAATCTGCCCCTCGGTTATGTGTTCCGCATTAAAAGAAAATAAAAGTCACACAAAGTTTCGGAAAAATTTACCTAAAAATAACAGAACGGTATAACTTATTTCGGGAAAACTGTGTGAATTTGACACGAGGGACGAATGAGGGTTAAAAATACTTTACCTTTAAAAAATCATGTGTAATATACCACAATACTTTTAGTATTTATTTTTAAAGTTCTACATACGTTCTCGTTTCACGAGTCAACAGAAAATTCGATTCCGTGGCTGCTCAGTCGCGAAAATGAATCCGTCCCGCGAAAGAAAATTGAATCCGTTATCTAGCCCCGAGCGAGAAGCGTTACCAGTGTCCGCCCAGGTGTTAATTAATCATTGATAACCATCTGTCGCGAGCTCGTATCGTAAGCTCAGAAATAGTCCCGGTTAATAGTTTCCCCGTGGAACTGCGATCACCGGTTCGTTCATAAATCATCGCTCGGTGTTGCTAGCACCGTGTCACGCTACTTTCTTTCCCTCCGAATTAGATCCTAGAAAAATTCACCGGAAACCCCTTCGCGAGAATCGCTAAAATACATTTTTCCTCGGTTTCCCGATAAACAAACTCTGTCCGCTCTAAAATATTTGAAGCGCCGCCGAATTAAATTGTCGGAGCATAAAGATTTAATATTATTGAGGTTTATATTGAATTTTCATAAAAAATTTTATATATGAAATTTAATATTACTCCAATTTTTAATAAAAATCTTTATTAGCATCGACATAAAGAATATTTTGAATAATGCTGCGGCAATTTTTAGTGGCGAGTGCTTAACTCTCTTTTCGCGTGAAATAAAAATCGTCCTTATCGCGGGTGCATGATTAATCGTTCGAGCTGCATAAAATCAAAATCTCGGGTTACGCAGGGTTCGTTTAAATGAGCGACGCGTTGTGTTTTCCAAGTTCGGTCAAATTGTTTTCTCGTCAACGATGGAATTCTATCGCGGACTTTTCGCTGTTTCATCGTCCGCGTTTTACGTAGAACTGTTTGCCCTGGTCAAGTTCCATCGAACTCTTGTCTCACCGGTTGCGCGTTTGATTCGCGAGCCTTTTTCTGTTTCATCGCTCGCGCTGTTCCCCGAAAGAGCTGCTTTCGGATCGGTTGCTGTTCCCTCGAACTTGTTTTTCATCGGCCACCGCGTTTCGGCCAAGTTTTTTCATCAGTCACCGTCCATCAAACTTTTATCCTTTCGTCGCTCATTTTCCATCGAACTTTCTCTCTCCGGGCCTCTCCCTCCCTTTTTTTATTTTTATTCCTCGACCCCTCCCCGCCTGCCTCCGAAGAGAGCAGCTTGTGTTAACCGGTTTTTCGCGGAATTATGTCTCATCGAATCGGCTCTTCATCGGTTACGTTCCATCAAACTTTCCCGTGTTTCCATCAAACTTTCATTTTCCGTTGAATTTTTGCCCTCCGTCGCTGCTAGTCTACCGAAACTTCTTCTACCAATCTTACGGTCTACTGTCGTGGCCTCTCGAGCTGTTTCGTCGGTAGACATCAATTTCCAATACTCCATCCTCGTGATAGATTCATCGTGCTCTTGTAATAAACTCTTTCGTAGTCCGTCGGTGTTTGTTCGTTTCGAAAGTTTCATTAAATATGCAAGGTCCGAACGAAGAGAAACAATTTTTTATGTAAAGAATTACGTGTCAACTTCGATAATTCGATTCCAGCAATTCCATCGTTTATGTTAATTGTTTTGACTGGCCTATCACGAGAAAATAAATTTTTAAAAAATACAACGTTTTTAAAAACTGACTAAGAAGTATAAAATTATTTTTCCTAGTCCCATACCGATTCCTAGCCTGTAGGAAAAGTATTTTATACTTTTTAATCCGTTTTTAAAAGCGTGGTATTTTTAAAAAATTTCTTTTTATTTATATAATTATTTATCTGCTTTTCAGTCTTGCGTATGTGAAATATTTCAATGGATTTTTAACATTTTGACCAGGTTATAAAATTATAACAGAGATATGTACTAAATTTCAGACAGTACTGCAACCGCGACGTATCGAGAACAATGCAAATAACAATGTAAATGTTTAATTATTATTTTTCCGAAACAGATAGACTTTTTAAAAAATCCAGTTCTGAGGTATGTATCCAATTTCAAGTTCTAGCTCATCAGGAAGTTAGTTTAAAATCATTTGAACAACAAACAAGAAAACAATCTAATAAAAACGTGGTAAAAATAAGCAGCACGGAATAACGGCGAGATAAATAGGATAATTTGCAAGGCATCGGTGATTTGTCACGGTGGATATATTGATGCGTTTCACAGGTTCATTAACGTCCCCTTGTATTTCACGAATGTGCCGCGAGCGCATAAAGATCCGCGCGCCTCTCTTTTTCGCGCACAGCTGATCGGAAAAACGGGGTGGATTCGTGGGACGAAATTCGAGCCGACCCGAACCGAGCCGAGCTTGTGGATCGGTAATCGGTTGGTTCGATCGGTTTCAAGCGACCGCGATCGGTTCCGGGCCGCGCGAACCGCAGAACTGCGGCTGCAGACTGCAGTTGCAGTTGCAGTTGCTGCTCGGTCCACGCCCGCAGACCGTTCCATAATGCGCAGCCCGGTTCAGCAACGTGCATCGCAGCCGTGCAACGATTTGTCACCGAGCGCAGCGACAATTTTTTCCAGTTGCTCGCCCAGACTGCTCGTAATTATCACGGGCAACTTCGTGCCTTTCGATTCTGCTCGCACGCCATAAAACTGTCGTCGAAACAATTAATTCGTCCCATCTAATTGTCGAACGTGCTGCATTCTGTTTCTCGCAACACTTCGTGTGCTGTTTAGAAGGTTTTCGATTAAGAAAATCCTCTTGCACTTTCTAAATGTTTAAATTCAACGTCTTTATATATAGAATTTTATTGACTCCCCTTAGGGTTACAATTCCTTATACA
>CM052333.1:3650317-3687099 GCA_028455615.1 Lasioglossum zephyrum
TTTCAATCTATACAATAATATTGGCATTTGTAAAAATGTTACTTAATTTTGTGAAACAATAATGAGAGGTATTCTACCTAGTTTTGGTTTTTGGATGCGCGGTGATTCGAAGGCAGCGTGAAAGAGCGACACTCGACAGTAGCCCGGGATCGGTGGCGATAAGACGACGAACCTTTCGCCAGTGAATAGTGAGTAAGTGAGAGAGCATCGGCTGGGAAAAGTGCTCGACGAAAGGTACACGAAGGGAAGCGAGGAAAGGGATGAAAAGGGTGGAGAGAGGAGACGAGGGATGGCAGTGGGCGAACGTGGAAAGTCATTATCGCGACAGAGGAGATCGGAGGCAATCGCGGCAGGTTCTAGAAGCTTATCGGTAAGCTGCAGGCGGAATTGAGGGAGCCTCTGGCCGTTTTGCAATACACCGGCGAAAGAACAGGTCGAACTTTCGCCCACGTATAAACCCTTCTGTTCCGTTTCTCCCGAGAAAGCTTCCCCGGGCCGGCTTTTAGCCAGTAATTCCGGCGGTCTTTCCATGGAGAACGTTGATTCCACGCTGTTCAACCGTGAGTTCGATCAACCCTTTCCCTCCCTCTCTCACTCTCCTCACACTGTTTCTCTCCGTTTCTCCCCAGGCCATCCCCCTATCTGCATTCCTTTTAATCGGTTCTTTCTGTGTTCTTCGATCGAACGTTTCGAGTACACCGTGAGAACGTTTTATCATCTGAAGAGGATATGCTCGGGGGTAAAAAAAAACCACTCCTACCAGCTTTTTCCATCGGCTTTTAACCCTCGAAACGATGCACCAGGAGGGAGGCAAACGGAGTGTCGTTTCATAGATTTTGGATGTTCTCGATCGCGCGTGTTCGCAGCTTGTTATTTTCAGTTTGTCGTTCTTCGAGTGACTCTCTCTCGTTAAAGTTCTATGAAACTGTTTGCGTTGGAGAAGGATTGCCAAGAAGGGTGGAGATGTCAGAATGTTTCTCGATCCCTCGGCTAATTTGCATTTCGAAGTGTAGATTGGTAGAACGAAGAGGAAAAGATCCCGGTCGTGGAACAATGGGATTATCGTCGATCGCCTCGTTTCCTGCTCGAGCAGCTCGATAACGCGATCATCTTCCGCGTCGCTGAGAGGGTGCGGACTCTCCGGGAGAACCTCGTCTGCGAATGGAACGGATTCGATGATCTTTAACCCTTTACTTTCCCGACTTTCCACTTTCGCTACTCTCACGCAAAGATCAACCCTTATTTGTACCGGAAACCATACTGTGCGTCGTCTCTACGGTTTCCAAAATATTTATGGTGTTATATGGACAGGTCCACCGAAATATCTCTTCTCAATGTTAATATTAAATCTACCACGACCGGTTCCAAATTTCAAAATAAAAAATTTGGAACCGGTCGTGGTAGGTTATTATATACATTATATATTATATATTATATACAATATAATAATTTAATAATTTCAATAATAATTTAATAATTTTAATAATTCTAATGTAAAATAAATTGGTTTAAAACCAATGACGAAGGACTTAAGTTAAAACAAAGTTGTGACTGTGTATGGAGTGCCTCGCTTCGAATGGAACGGCAGTTAGGCTGTTTGTGTGTCGCGGCATTACAAAAAGAAGCATATTTTTCTTTGATCCAGGATAAATCTGCCTGAATATATTCGTACAACGAGAGAGAGAGAGCCGTGGGGGAGTGAGAGGGTGCATTGTGGGCAGTTTGGAAAGTGGCCAAGTATCGATAATTAGTTCCTGCATGCGCACAAAGAAACTGGAACGAAATTAAGACAACGGCCCCTGGCGGGGGTGGTTCGGGGCGGCGGAGGGGGTGGCTGGTCCAACAATAAGCCGACTCCGGTGTTCGAAGCAACTTTGAAGCGGACTAATTTACGATAATGGTATCCCCGGGGGTAGTGGAGGGACCGGGGGTAGTCCGCGGGACCCTCAGACGCGATTTAAGTCGTTTCCACGAGCACCTTGCCGGGAAACGGCTGCGGAGAATTATTGTTTGGCCGTTTTACGAGCAAAACGACGAAAAATACAGTAACGATCCAGCCCGCGTTATCGGGGACCGGAATCGTTTCGTTCCGTTCCGTTTTGCGAGTACGCGAAACGCACGGGCAACGCTCTTTCTTGTCGAACCTGCTGTCGCTGCTTTCTCGATTCATTTGGGTAGAAATGCCAAGAAACCAACGGTCAGTCGTTTTGCACACGATTGTTTAATGTTAAAGCTACCTGTGCCCCGGTCTCGGGTTACTTCTTTAAAATTCTAGACATCATTGTAAGCAGAAATTAAATGATTTCGATAGACTTTCGAAGAGTTTAAGGTAGAAGAGAAATGAATTCCCAAATCCTTCACCTCATTTAGCTAGAATTGACAGAATAAATTGACACGAGGGGAAGATCCTTTCCAACGATTTCGTGGCAGTCGAATTGGATGTTACAGATTATTTTATTTCTGTAAAGTGTAGTACTGAAGAAATTCGATTATCCAGGAAAACATGCTCGGGCAGCGATGACGTTCTCCGGAAGTGCATCGAAAGTTCAAAGAGCCGTCGAGTATTCGTCGTGAAAAGTGCAAGCTCTGAAACCGGATACTGGCAGCGCGGCGCGTATTGAATTTTCTGATTTCGGATTCAGGTGTCGCGTCAGGAATCCGCGACGACTCTTATTTGTCCGGAGAATGAGAATCAAACGGAATCCTTGATCAACGCGATTTCCAACGAGCCCGTGAGCCTAGGCAAAAATTCATGACTTCTCGCTGATTCTCAATTCCTCCTCGTTTCTTTGTCGGGCTGGTTTTTTTTCGCCGATCCGTGCCGAACCGACAAGCCGCGAAACTTCTCCGAGAAAAAACTCTTCGAACTTTCACCGTCCCCGTGAAACTACGAAAAAGTTATTGAAAAATGATCGAGAAGCTGGACGAAAATCAAAATGCTCCTCCACATCCTACATCCTATATAAAAATAAATTAATATAATAAATTAAATAAGTATAACATCCAATAAAAATCCTCGTCCTTTTTTCAAGCTAAAAAATTTGCGAGAGAAATTGAAGGATGTTCGAAAAGCTGGTCAGAAATCGAAATGGTCCTCCGCAGGATTTTCGCTTCGATAAAAAGCAAATTCAAAAATTTTAATTGCAATGAAAAATGTTGTTGAAACACAATAAATATATCATAGATTTTATAAGAATGTTTTTGGCCAGCTGTTTGAAGCTGCCATTCTTCCACCGCCATTTTGTCAGGAAAGGACGAGGCCAGAGAATCGATGGGTGGAAACCGCTGTCGCTTTCTTCGGCGGTGCTCTCGCGGAAAATCCGCAGGCCCCGGCACACTCCGTCGACAAATTGAGTTTGGACCGATCGGTGGCCGAGCCCTTCGAGCCCTCCGGAACCTTTTGGATGGATTCTTCGGAAAGGGTCGCGGGCGAAACACTTGGAAACTCGATCCCTCGCTCGAGAGATAAACGCCCACGCGACACCGTTCTTCCCTCGAAAAATTCAGTTGACCCGCACCTCGGAGGATTCCTCGGGCCACCCTTCGCCCTTCATCCTTCACCGTTATCCTCCGGCGAAGTAATCCCTTCCGCCGACCCCCTGGCACGCGCGAGAATCAATTTTCCTTCTCGCGCCGCACCGGTGAGAACTTTCAACGAACATGCTCTCTCCTCGCTCGTGGTATTAAAGGTCTGCTCGCGCTCCGAATTGAATTTTTATAGGGAATTAGATGAATGGAAATTTCTGTTGAACTTTTATCGAATTTCCCCAACAATCTCTGTTGAATCGCAACACGCCGGAGCAAAACAGAAATTGATTATCTTTCTTAATATGCTTATTTATTTAATATATATTTTTATATTTTAATTAGTAAGTAATATAAATATATTTATAATATATATAATATAATATTAACGATTTATTTCTTCCGTAATTTGCAATAATAAAATCTGCAATCAAAAGTAATAATTAAATTACAGAATAAATCAGTTTAACGAGAAACACCAAGCGCGAAGGCAGAGTTGATAAACCAGAACTTCTGCTCTCGGTGTTTATCGCAAAACTGTGATTAATTTCTACTGCGACTGAAAATAATAAATTCTATTACAGAAGAAATAAATCAGATTCGCGGCAAGGGCAAAGCATAGTTAATTAACCAGAAGTTCAACTTTGATCGTTTCAGAGACGTTCTCGTGGTAGTAACAACGATAGTTCTCTCGAGGCAGCTGGCTAAATCTTTATCGAAGATTTGCCAGTGGGTTATCAAGTTTCAGGTGAGCTGGATCCAGAAGACTGTGACCGAAGTGTTTTACGAGGATGTATGTATCTTCTGCTCCTCGGAGCTGAAACTTCTCTTTATCTGTTCGCGGTAGTCGGTCATCAGCGGTGGCTAAGTTCGCTCTCCGGTTTTCCCAGATAACGAGGCGAACTTTCGGCTAGTCTGCAGGTAGTCTAGGTGATACATAGATCATTAAGGAAACTGTAGTCCTCTCCTGGTTATCAGAAGGTTCGACCCGATAATCCTGCTTACCGCGCTGCTCGTTTAACCCCGTCTGCCCCCCAGATCGGTTTCTCAGGATCTACTTAGGGGATCAAGATGCGCAAGCCAAGACGATGGACCGTGGTAAAAGAACAAGGAGAAACCGATACCGAGCTAAGCTCTCGACCCCGGACATGCGCCCCGGGAGATACCTCGGAAATTAATGCTTCTGTTTCGTCTGCTGATGCATCAGGCTATCCCCTAAATTACGTTGCTTGTCGCGCTTCGTTCGTAGAAACTTTCCAATTTCATTTGGAGTTTAGATCGCGCCCTCTATAATTAAGATTTCATGCAATTATTTTTACAATTCGCACGAATAACTCATTTTTATATTGTGGGGTTTGATGTGAAAATTCACAGTCGAGTTACAAGGGTGCAATAAATTCCTTATGAGGGTAGACTCTTGTTTCCAAGATTGCAAGGGATGCACTTCTAGGTAATTCAAAGATGGGGTTTAATTTTAATTTCAATTTTATATAAATTTAATTATATTATAATTTTATATTGTCGGGTTTGATGTGAAAATGTGCAGTCGAGTTATAAGGGTGCAATAAATTCCTTATAAGGGTAGACTCTCGTTTCCAAGATTGCAAGGGATGCACTTCTAGATAATTCAAAGATGAGGTTTTTATTAAACATATATAAATATAAATTACGCTTCGAAAACGCACGTTGACTACTGAAAAAACCCCATCGTTTGCATTATCTAAGGAAACGAGTTCTACCCCCTTAAACTTACATTTTCGCACCGACAAGTAGATTGAATTATAAGCAAGAATTAAAGTTCCGACAGTTCTACGGTTGCTTAACATTTCCAGTCGAGTCTTTGACAGTTTATATTCAACCGGCTTTTCACCAAAAGTTTCGCGTCGTAAATTCACCGTATTGTACAACAAGATCCGAAAGATCTGCGCTGAAGTGTTAAAATGTTCATTCCGCTAGACGTCGCGAACTTCCAAGCAGTCCGGTAATATAATAAACAAACCGAAAAGAGTGTTTATAAAGTAAAGGAGCTGAGACTTGGTGGTTTCGCAAAATATAGGTGTAGAGAGAGGGTCGAGAGAGAGAGACGAGGGAACACGGAAGGGTTCGAGGCTCGAGCTTCACAAAAGGGAGCAAGGATTAAGCAGGTAATTGCAACCAGGCTCCATCGAGTGTTCTAATTAACACACCTCATTAACGCTTCTGTGTACGGGTTCAAGGGGGATTAGTTTTAACGACGGCATGAACGGAAACGAAGACCTCCTCCGTTCCAAGGAAACTACACCGACCACGTGAAACGTGCTTCCTGGAATTCGAAAAGCCGCGCAGATTCTTCAAAGAAAGTCCTTTGGACCGTCAAATAAGTAATTTCTCGCCATACGCTTCCCTTTTGAAAATTGTCTTTTGACACCGTCGGCCCGCTGCGAAATGGCAATTCCTGTGCTAAAATATTCATTCGACGTGAATTCGATTATTCAAATTCGCTCGGGGGATCCACGAAATTCTCGCAGTCTAGTTATCGCGAAAACAGAATCACTCGAAGAAACGTTAGGCGGACACCTTTACCTTTGTCCGCGGAGTCTCGGGATTGTCCCAGGCTTCTCTCTATTGCGACGGAATAAAGATGGACGACGAGTCGTAAACTTCCTCCTCGACGTGTCCCCGCTCGACTAAGCTCAACAGGATTTTCATGAAGCGCCGTTAAGGGTGAGAAGAAGAGGAAAAAAAAGTTTTCTATCCGCCGTGAATATTCGCGCTCGGGTTACCTCCTTGTTCCGTTTCCCTCTTTCTACTCCCCTCTATTCGGTTTCATCCTGTCCCACGGAGGAACCAGATATCGGACAAAATGAAAATGATACATAGTCACTCTCGAATTCTATTAATCCTTTCGCTGTTCTAAATCGCGTCTACTTTTTTTCATGATCGTGACTAGACTGCGTGTGTTTATTGTTATTATTATTTATTTAATGCTTTTACCCAAATGTGTCTCATATAGCATATTTAATACATGCATGCCCTAGCAGCACAAAATATTGTATACGCATTCATATAATATTAAAAAGCGATTCAATATTTTTTTAATATTCAAATCTACATATAATATTTATTTTATTTTATTTATTTCATGTTAGGAGAAAAATATTTTTTTCTAACTTTTTATTCTTTTTAATTGAATGTTATTTAAATATTGAACATATATTTTTCAAATATTGATTTCACATTCTTTGTAATATTTACTTTATATTTTTTAAACATTCAATTTACATTGTTTTAAATATGTATGCAATAGTTACATCCAATATTTATCTTATATAAAAAGTGTGGCTTGAAAAATATTTTTCCAATATTTGAAAAAGATATTTATCCAATATTTTTGAATAAAGAAATTCGAATAGGACGCATGTATATTCCAGTTCCAGAAAATTTCAGTTCCAGGAAAACGGCATTCTCCGATGTATTCTATAAAAATCGAGAGAATCAAGAAAATCTTGGAGATTCCAGAACAATTTCAGTAATCGTGAAACGTTCGTTCGAAAAATTGAATCAGCACAGAAACGATGAAAATCAAGGGACGTCGATTATGGAAAGGGAAAATTGCTGTCGACCGATATAATTACATTGTTCGTTTGCGGACGGTGTTTTGAGGTAGATAGGCGATTGAACTTTTCGTTTCCGGGAACATTGTTAGCGGACGGCATTAGCAAACAGTGTTGGCGTCGGTGTGGACAGAGGGTGGCGGTTGTGTGGACCCTGCTTTAGAAGCAGGGACACGGCTTGGGCTTTTCACGCGATCGCGTTCAGAAATTTAATGAATCCTAATGAAAGAGGAGGGAGGGGTTCGGTAGTATTAAGAGCAAGACCGTACAATCCCGGCGAGAACGAACGTTTCGGGCTAATGTAAGATCGAGCGAACCGGTGGTGCCGGCGTGTTTCCGTCGTTCTTCGGCGAACACGTCTCGGGGAAAAATCTGTCGGTCGCCCGTTAACGCAAATTGCATCCACTCGAGAGCACCGGGCCGCTTCTTGCGTTCTCGAAAACGCAATATCGGCGGCAGACCCCGGGGAAAACGAGCTCGCTATACCGCAACCCGGAATTAGGTAAATAAGGACAATAACAAGCATTCGGATCGGATGCGTTCGCCTTTGACCTCCTCGCTTCCCTGCAGTCGCCTGGCTCGTTTGCGCGAGTAACGAGAATTTTCTCGCTCGTCGTTCGCGGCGCGCTGCAATTTCCAATGCCTGCTCCATTTTTATCGTTCTTTCTTTCCTGTGCACTGTGTGTGCGCCGAATGGCCATTTCAGCTGGAGCAAAGTCACGACAGAAAATAGATTTAACATTCGTCCATTCTTCTTTGGGAATGTTTACTCTATGACCCCAATTGTACCCGTAATAATTCATTTGACAGCGATACAAACATAGAAATTAATAATTGAAAACTTGGATAACTTTTATTCTGCATAAAAATCAGCAGTGTAATTCTTATTGTTTGCAAAGCACAACAGACAAATGGTATTATAAGTTCAATATTTAAATAACATTCAATTGAAAAGAAGAAAAAGCTAGAAAAAAATATTTTTCTTCTAACACGAAATAGATATTTTCTGCCTATTTAAAAAAAAATTGTTCCTTAATATAAAATAAATGTTGTATGTACATTTGAATATTAAAAAAAGTTTGAATCGCTTTTCAATATTATTTTAATTTTATAATTTAATATGGAATTATTAACAGCATGGAATTTCCAACTTGAAATTTGTTCTTCGAGAAATTGTGACACGAAATTCGATATACAGTTTCCGAGATCGACGGACGATCAGCGCGGCAACGTGCAAGGATCATCTCGGCGGAAGGATCCTTCTACAGCGTTCTTGCGAGCGCGTAGCCGAGGCAGAATTAATCACTTGTCAGACGCAGCCCGTTTCACGTGCCCGATTTTTTCGTGGACTCGCGAGAGAATAATTGGCCAGGAGTTCTGGAGCGGGCTGGATCTCTGACCGGTGGAAAGCGGTGGAAAACTGGTGGAAAAGCGAGGGAAAACCGAGGGAGGGCGAAGCAAGGGGGGAGGCTGTTTCACTCCGGGGAAATTTGGGCCGGGCCGCGGGACAAAAGGCACCAAGTTTCCGGCGAATCGAACACCCGGGAACGGAAATCATTTCGCCGTTTGATTCGATCGCGTGCCGCGACGCGAAACGCGCGAACTGTCGCGTCGGTCTCCCAGGGATCGATATCGTATCGACGATGAAATTTAGTCCTTCGGGAACCCTCTCCTTCTCCGAGTCCTTTCGACTCGATGCTTTCGGACATTGTTTTATCTCTTTCTGATTTCAGCCGAATACGCTGAAAATATCCCTGAATAAATTAAAATTTTTTACTACAGTTAACAAATCTAGTAAATAGTAAAATGAGAATATTTTTTTTCTAACTATTTATGTTTATTTTTTGGAAAGTTTTAATTTTTCTTAATATTTTCCTCTTAAATAAAAACTGACCGTCTTTCAATTTTTTAATCCCAATTTAAAAAATCATGCAGCGAAGGGATAACTTCCTACAGGTAACTGGATATAAATGAATAAATATGAATAAATATAAAATGAATAAATAATTAGACAGCGGATCTTTATGTAGAACAAAAAATGATCTACCTCGATTGTGACAAGCTGAAGTGAAACAGAAATTATATTGTCTGTTGTAATATGTTTAACCGACTGAAAACAACATGGCAGTATTTCATAATTGTATAAAATCCATTGTCTAATAATAATATGCAATAGAGAACGTCTTGTACAATCAATCGGAACACAGAGATAAATTATGTATAAGCATTCGACACAGTGAAACGCAGAGAAAGTGTCTGGTGATTCAGCTGTGTTGGAGGATCAATATTGACAAAAAGGAACGCAAATTTCCAACTCGGACGGGTTCAACAACTTTGCACTCTCGCCGCGTCGGGAGTATCAAAGCCAGTTAACGTGGCTGCAACTGGGTCTTTTAACCATCAGAATATGAGGTTCTCTTTCGAGATTAGAACTCCTTAAAGTGGATCGTTCTCGTCGCAAAAGTTCTCGCTCTTCTTTCGGAGACGGTGCACGCTGCGAGCGACGTGTTTTACAAAGGAAGAGGAACGCTCACACAGAGAGTGTTGTCTCTCTCTCTCTCTCCTCTCCTTCGAAAACGGTCCCGACTTATCTCGATCCACTACCACGGACGGTTCGGGGGAAAACGTTATTTTTCTATGGAAATCGCGCGCGAGTTATCTTTCCGCGAAAACGGTTTAACTTATCTTTCTCTCTCTCTCTTTCTCGTTGAACCGCATCCGCGTGAAGAGATGAGAGAGAGAAAGATCTCTTTTCCTCTTAGTCGACCGTTACTCGAACCCCTCCTCGCTCATGAAAATTGTAAAAGTTACCATTCCGCCGAAACGATCAAAGTTATCTTTCTGTTAAACATTGCCCGGCAGTTATCCCCGCGTGGAACACGCTTGTCGACGCTTATCGTCCCGCCGCGGAAACCCACTCCAATTTATTTCCGCGAATCGGCGGAGCAATTTACACCGACCCGGATTCTGCGGATTCTCGAATCTCGATCCGAGACTCTTAGGATCTACCGACTTCGACTTGCAGTCCGTAAACTGGAAGTTACACTCTGCGGAATCCCCCAGACGTCTTGACGCGCGGAATTTAACACGATCGACTTTCAACTGATCGATAATCAGACCCGCCGAGAACTTTTCTTCGACCGACTAAGTTCTACGAGAATTTGTGATAGTCGTTGGACGATTTTAAAAACAATTGTACTCGTAATTATGAAATTGCTGGAATTTAAGAGATAGATTAACGAATTTTAGTAATGAATGTATATATACAAGGTGTCTCAAAATTTCTTCAACATCAGGACATGGAAGGTTCTTAAGCTCATTTCAAGCAACATTTTCCTTTACAAAAATCACGTCCGAGGCTTCGTTAAGGAGTTATTAACGAATATACACAGACCAATCAAAGCGCGACCTAGACACGTGTTGGCACAGTCCGCCCGGCGTGCCATCTGTCAATTTGGCTGACTACACCAACACGCGTCTAGGTTGCACTGTGATTGGTCGGCGTTAATAACTCCTTAACAAAAAATGTTGCTTTAAATGAACTCAAGAAATTATTAATATGTCCAATTAACCCTTAAATGCATTATCGTAGAAAATGATATCAAACTCGTTTCTTGAAATTTTAATTACCAATGAAAATAAGATTTAATTAGCTACCACTTTCTACAAATTCATCAATTAAGAGCACAATTACAGCGTACACAGTTATTAAATTAAGCGGCTCCGAACTGCTCGAAACGATTACCTATGCTGAAGACATCTCGGTTTATTATCCGAGCAAAGTTCTCCAGACAATTATCGGGAAATTGCATTCACAGTTTCGCGTTAATTCGGGTTTCGTCAGGGTCGAAGCAACCCTCCAGTGTTCTCGCAAAGAGAGGAGACGAATCGTAGGCGACAGTTACTTCGGCCGCGCGTTCTTTCACCGCAGAATTCGTTTAACCGGAAGTGGACACGGTCGACAAAGCCCCAAGCACTGTTTTCGAGCAGTGGGCCGTTGGTCCGTTTAAAACGCGGCTTGCTGCCGGTGGATTTACCTCTTGGGATATTTCGTGTCTTCGCCATTAATCGAGTCCCAACCCGGGGACATCTCCATTTCGTTAGAAAATTAAGTCTCCGCCGGGGCGAAGCCGCGTAATGACCAGACGTCGTTACACGCGTTAGAACAATGAACGTTAACGCCCTATGGAGGCTATTCCCCTCAAAGGGAAAACGAGTTTACCCTCTCTTCCACACTCTCTCCCATCTCTCACTTTCCGAGCTCGTTTTCCCATGCAATTTTCCCTGTTTTTCCAACGGATCGTGCCCGGACCCTTTTTCGCCCGCGCAATTCGTTTGCGATCCTCCCGCAATTCGAATTCCCAAGACGACGACCGAATTACCACGGCGATTACGCTATTTTGGCATAAAGATTATGGATGGCCTGTCTCAAGGTTTCACCCTTTAAAATCGCAGCTAATTTATCTGGGAAATCAAAGATTTTCTACTCGGAATAATTCTATTGTATATGATTTTTTCATTTTAATAATGGAAACAATATTGTGAATTATAGCACAGCAAATGTTTCGTCATCACTCTAGTAAAATTGGTGAGCGCAATGTCGACTAATAAATTTGAACGAAAGTCGTTTTACCAAAGGACGATTATCCAGGATTAAACTCGAGATACATTGTTCGGAAAGGATTCTAGAAGGATCGGTGTTTCTTGGACAAAATCGCAAAAATTACTCGCTGGACCGATTTGGCTAGTTTTTTTTAAGTGTTCGTAATAATCCAAATACGATGTATACGCAAAGAAAAATTGTAAAAAATGACTTATTGAAATTTGGACAGGACAACGGGTCTGTCGGGTCAGCTAGAATGAAATAGAATTTTACCAAAGGTTCATTATCCAGGATTAAAGGATACTTTGTTCGGAAAGATTCGACAAGAATTTTCTCGTTAGAATATCGCACGAATCACTTCGCTTTTCGTTCTATTTATTTATTCGCCCATGTCGCCGTGTCACCGGAGACGTAATTTGGCAGCGAGGTCGGCTCGCGACGCGTGTGGACTCTGCTTAACAGAACTGGAACGAACAACGGAGAGGAATCACACCGGAGAGCGGACAAAATGCTTCCTATCGATCTCCGTCGACGGAAACTCGGATGGGGAACAAAAAAAAATGGTAGAACAGAGAAAGAGGATGAGAACGACCGATGGAACTTCCAATTCCGAAATGTTTATCTTTCTCGGCTGCGAACGCCGCGCGCTGCCGGTGTACCGACAAAAAAAAGGAAGAGAAAAAAATAGCAACGATTCTCACATATTGACAATCGGTCGGTTCCATGATCAAACCTAAACCACCGCGACCGTGTAACTGTTCGTATCGGTTCGCGAGGGAATATTCGGAACAGTGTCGGACCAAATAAGCAAATAATGGACAGCGGTAAACGACAAGGAATGCAACGTCGACTAAAGTTTCTTCGTACAAGCTGAATAAATTCAATGTCATTCTTTTGATCTATTATTTTTTTCGAACCTTTTGTTTTCACCATTTATTATGTCTCACGTATTCACTTTTGTTATAATTTATAATATTTAGACTGCAGATTTTATACGTATTTATAATTAAAATAGGTACGTCCTGTTTAAAGAGGTTCAGAAACATTAATGTATTATTTTCAACTCATTAAACTTATTACACCAGGAACGACAATTTTCCTTGGCTGTGTGCTTCTTAAAATTGATGCAGAACATTTTCATTTTGCTATATTAACAAAATGAAGACTTTTTATAAAAGTAGTCTTATATTTTTCTTCTTTGTTAATGTAAACAGTTTTGCAAAAGGATTTCATTCCGTATATAATAAATAATAGAGCGAGATACTGGGATCGAAACCAGCGGAACAACGACGGACGAATCGATGCGAAGAGTTGAGTCGACTCGAATCGGACTAATCCGTGGTGAAAGGTCGCGATTCGGGTAGAGCGAGGGTCAAGAGTTTCGATTCTGATCGAATGGTCTTGTCGTCTAAGCTGGAAAACATCTAGTCTCCGAATGGGAGGAGTCGGTCGATCCTTGTCGCGGAGACCGATGGCACTCTGCAAGTTTCGAACCTTCATGTTCGGAAATCTCTAAACTGTAGCTGGAAAGTCTGTGAAGCTTCCGAAGGTTCGCAACGAAAGAACAATGGGCCCGAGATTTTGCGTGGCCAGAAAAGTAGTTCGCGTACCTTCGAGCTGTGGTTTAGAGATGCAAAATCCTCTAGAGTCTTCCGAATAGAGGAGACCCGCAAACTTTAAAGATGGATCTCTGTGTGAAAAGATCCTCTAACACGGAAGCCGATCTCGAGCCTGAAGATCCACAAACTTGGAGGTCAATGTCGTAGCTAGAGGTTCAGGTTTCCTCGGTCCTAAGATTCAACGCTGCAGAATTTCGTAAAGCAAAATTAATGCGAGCCTTGAGGGTTTAGGTCCGAAGCCTAAGAGGGACCAGGCCCGGAAGCCATAAGTCCTACAGGTAGTAATAAGAAAAATGGTCTTGTGGTATTAACAATTTTTCTGAGTGTAGGACCTGGTTAAATTATATAAATATTAACTAAGCAACAGTAAAAAAATCAGCTGGTTAATAATCATTTTTATTAACCTCGTTATCGATGAACGTTGGAAGGAGGGTGGACTCTTTGATCAAACCATAAATTTTGTAGGACAAATATTTTTTCGAATAATTTAGATAATTATCTTGAGATTTAACAAACAAAAAAAAATAGTTAGTAAGAAATTTTTGAGAATTGTCAAATCAACAAACATTTTATCCTTGCTACCCCTGTTAGCTACCACAATCGAGAATTTTTAAGAGAAAAAGTTAGGCGTCTCATCAAAACGAAGCTATTCACGGAACAATTAGCTTGATAGTAAGTAATTGTAAAAGTGTACGCTGGATCCTGGACTAAATACATAGAAGAGCAAAAGAAGACATAGGGCCCAGTAGCGTTTCGATTGATTGGTAAGAAGGCAAACACAGGGTGTATCGTGAAAATGAAGCTACTCAGGGAACAATTAAGTAATCAATTGTAAAAATGGCTGGCTCCTGGACCAATACATAGAAGAGCAAAAGAAAACATAGGGACCAGGAGCAATTCGATTGATTGGTAAGAAGGCAAACACAGGGTGTATCATGAAAATGAAGCTACTCACGGAACAATTAAGTAATCAATTGTAAAAATGGTTGGCTCCTGGACTAAATACATATAAGAGCAAAAGAAGACATAGGGCCCAGTAGCGTTTCGATTGATTGGTAAGAAGGCAAACACAGGGGCGCGTGGAACACAGTAGAGGCAAACACTAACGACCTCTAAAAAGAGGAGGTGGCTGTAACTAGGTCCTAATCGCGGGGCGAGCAGATGTTTGCCCATCGACCGGCACACTCGCCAGCAAACCGTGAACCTCAACAGCCATCCACTGACAAACACAGCTGTTCCGGGAATCCTTTTTCCCGACATTCCTCCCTCCCTCTTAACTATCCAGTAGAGATAGTCCCGTGGGATTACAGTTTCGCGTAAACGAGGGGATCGATCTCTCATCGATGCCTGTTCCCAGAGCTGGCAATTATTCCCGGCGAAGTAGCGCGTTTCCGGCAATTTTAACGGGCCCGGCACACGTCGTCGCCGTCTAGGATCGAGCGATGTGCTCGCGACCGCGAACGCGTGTGTTCTCTATAGAAGTTACACGAACAGCGAGAGTGTGTTGCACCGATGTATGTGTGTGGGTGGCCCGATGGAGCGCGGCGGAGGGCCGTCGCTGTAAAAGCAACGACCGGAGCTGACCTGAATCCACGGGCCGGGGCAATGTGAAAAGGGAGCAACAAAAGCTGCGCGCGGGACGAGGACGAGAGTGAAAATACGGAAAATAGGCCGTTGTGCGGGGGAATGAGGAAGAGGTGGTGCCGACGGAGGGGTGAGGGCGCAAGGGGGTAGCAGCCACCTTGTGGAACTATTTCGCGGAACGTCGATTCCTGAGCCCTACCTGCCGAGCTACCCTAGAGAGTAAGAGACCAAGAGCAAACCAGAGAGTCAGGGAGAGAGAGAGAGAGGGTGAACCCGAGCGCGACCCTCATCCGGCCCGCTACCCGGCTAACTGGCTCCTTTTGCGCGATCTTTATCCGGATAACGACTCCGCCTCAAGAGAGATTCCCTGTCCGCGCGCTCTGCCTCGCCCTGCCTCGCCCTGCCTCGCCTTACCTCGCCTCACCTCGATCAGCCGCGACTTTGTCTAATCCCAGGACCGAGATAAACAATTTCGAATTTTCTCTCGGTGTTTATCTTGCCGACGACGCTGGGTTATGTTCGCCCCCGGAGGCGTTTAATTGAACCTCCATTAGGCAAATGAACGCGGAAGGTCGTTGCCCATTTAAGGGAGAAGACTCGTGTTTTTTCAGGAATTGCAAGCCTCCGAGATATGCGCCTTCTCGTTACTCGATCATTCAAAGATGGGGTTTTTTAGTAGTCAAAAGAGCTAGATAAAATGTCTGGGCAGCGATCACCCTTAAAAGTCCTATTTGTTGTTATTTTTCTAGAGCTGCGACAGGCTACATGCTTCCAAATGATATTAATTATTCCGACTGATGTTGAATATAAATTTAGATATTTTTTTTGGAGGATTCTAAAACCGAACATATCAATATTTAATTTTTTCTTTATTCAAATCATTAAGAGATGAAAACAGCATTCAATTTAGTTTCTATTTCTCGCAATTAATGCGGACAATTTTTCTATCCGCAGTCTGAACATTTAACGATAAGATTATCGATAAAGTATCGATAATCGATTCGTTCACCGTTGGTCCTACGTCCTTCGAGACATGCCACCCCAAACCATGATACAAAAGCATATTCCGAGTTATCAACAGTTTCTCTCACTGCATAACGATTACGTATATATTTTCTTACCAAACTGGAAAATGAATTTCACTAAAAATCTATGATTATTAGAATATGTTCTCGGACGTTCCGGCAGCGGTCGACCGTAGATCCCTTTGGTGTATAGTCGGTGTAATAAAAATGAAACAGTGTCGTTCGAAGTGGCACGACAGAACTTCTCCGATCAAGCGAATACGAATCCCGCACTAAAAATTCGGCATCCGGCGAATGTTCGTATTTCGGCGGGCAACGACGCGGTTGGAGGAAGCGGTGGATCGTACGTCACCTATTTCCGTCACGATCCAGCCATTTATCCGAACGTTCGCATCGGGTAGTTCGGAATTTAGAACAAGGGAGTGGCACCGTCGACAAGGGACTGACTTGCAATTCTTCGATGGATTCGCACCAGGAAAACCAGCTGGTTTTCTTTCAAGATGTACACAGGATCGTTCGCATCATGGCTGACTTATTCCACTTATCGAACGCAGCTGACTGCATAAAGATGCGATCTCCTTTGCAGGTTGTATTTTCGGATGTACGTTTTATTAAATATTTTGCCCTGAATAAATTGTCAATCGTTCTCATATCTTTATAATCTCAGGATTTAAAAGTCATTCCTCGTAATAAATTATTGTTTAATATTGTTTAATGCTGCGTCTGGACGCAGGATGTATTGGGATTTATTTTCTAGGGAAGAAAATCAATTTGTAAATTTAAAAGAAAATCATTTTTCTTCTCTTCTTCACTCGTAATTGATCTGAGAATCGAACGGACTTTTTGGCTAGCTCGATGCATTGGCTGTGGATGCAATCACGAAGAAACTGGCTGGGTGAAATACATAAAAAAATTAAACTAAAATCTTATATAAGACGGTACAAAAAATTAGAAACATTTGAGAATATTGTAATATCGTTTTCAATGCAGTAAAGTCATTAAGGGATGAAATCAGAAAATTTTTATCTTGCATAAAGATCCAGAACCTAGTGATAATTTACAAGACGAGGTCGTTTTTTCAAATTTTCCTTGGTCCCCGTTCGAGCCAAGTTGGACGAGTCCCCGGGGAAACAGAAAATACAGCAAATTAGAATTTCGAGATTCGGCTGGAGGAGCCACAATATCCCGGACAAAGACGTTCCAGCCGGGTAAAATTCGGCGACTCTGCGTAGGAGAGGCAGCAGACTCTATTCCCAAGGCGGACCGTGATTCCGCCGTTTCGTCGGATCGCGAATATGAAACGAGCAAAGGTGTCGAGCACGCCTCCGTTTCCTGTCCCTCTCGTTCCCCATTCCCGAGCGAAATCAAATTTTTACCACGGGATCGAGTATCTCGCTCGGCGAAGAATTCCTCGGGAAACCGAGACCCCGACAGCCATTGCGAGCCGCGGTTTTTATCGAGCCAGGGGGCTGATTTCTAATAAACGAACCCGCAGTCGTCGCCCCCAAGATAACACCCACCGATCGCTCTTCCAGCTTTAGGGGATCGTTTTGCTGCAACCCGCTGGAAAAGCCAATTTTTTTGGTCTATTTATCAGCAAATACTTTTTGTTGATAAATAAAATAACTGCATAAATCATAACATAAATTAATTACAAAGTACTTTCTTCCTGCAAACAGTCCAATAGCTCGAAAGTAATTTGCCAATTTTGAATATAAAGTTTCTAGTAAAGAACGGGTCCTTGTGCAAAATAAAAATGATCTGTGATAAAGTAGAAAGTTATTTATTTCTTTAAACAGTCTCATAGCTGGAAAATAATTAGTTTTACGGGAGGACGAACGTAGTTGTGTAAAAGGGTGAATTTAAATAGCAAGGAATGGCGATGAAATTTCGAATGGAAAGTCCGTACTGCGGCGAAATCTGGAATTCCGCGGACGCGTTCGGCTATCTCTTCCATTATCGACCGGGGGCGGTTTTTCCCTTCGGAAATTTCCTGGAACAAGATTCGCGTTCACGATCGACGTTCGAAGCAATTAAGTAGCAGCAGGCGTCGCGTGTTCGGCGGATCGTTTCGACTTTAACGTCGCTTTAAATGCCGCGCGGCGACGTTGAAGAGCGTCGAGAATGTGCATCGCGATGCACGCGTGTCCGCTTACGGTTAGCCGGCTTCATTATAGACGACATTCTATTAATTATAAACGAAAACGTTCTCGAGGACCCGACGGAAAACGTGTTCGCCCGTTTTCGGTCGATGCCGGTAAATGGGATACGTGCTCTCTCGATCGGTGTGCTTCGAATGAATATTAAGGTGTAATGATTAAAGATGAGAATTCGAAGGAGACTTCGCGGAATCGGTGATTGGTTATTGGAAAGCAGGATAGGCGTTGGACATTGTAATTATACGCGGCCCGTGTCGAAATGGACAAATCGTTGATCGAACACGGAAACTCTCGAACCTCCGCGGAGAGTCCCTCGCTTAATTGGAGCACGGTATTAATTACGCAATTTCCGGCTGGGATTATATTATTATTCCTCGGCCTCCTCCCTTATCCACTTCGACGACCGCCTCCAACTTTCCACGTGTTTCTACTGCGATCGTTCGAATATTATTCTGAATTTCTCATGAAATAATAATATATGCAGGATTCAAGAATAATATGGCCGTAAACACGATAGTGACGATGGCCGTCGTCGATCAAGGGTTAATTTGTTTGGGTTACAGAGAATGTGTTAAACTTTAAAAGTTTAAAGAAATGCTTAAGCGAAAAGCGTGCAAGGACATGGGGTCTTTTAATATGGTTACCTCCTAGTCCGAACAAAGTCTCAGAGTCAAAAATAGTGTTCCTTCCGTTACAAGTTTTCGTTGACTGGACTATAAGTAAGTTGGAATAGGGGATGGAGAAGAGGCATCGTTGGAAGAACAGGGAAACCGAGAGGACGAGAAAGTGGAAGGTGAAAGACATGGGTCGAATCCCGTGTAATCCCCGTGGACGGGGTGGCAGGGGAAAAAAAGATTTTAGGCTGAAGCAGGGTGATCCAACGGGGTACGGCGCTCCGCGGCGATGCGCCTTCCGAAGCACTTTGAAAGTATAATTCCGGCGGTCCGTAAAATCGTGCCTCGGCTCGTTCGGCCTAATGGGAAGCGTCCGCGCTTTTCAATTTGTTCGAGCAATTTCCTCTCCTCCATCGACCGGTCTCTCTCTCTCTCCCTTTTCCTCTCTATCTGCTTTCTGATTCTGGAATACGTCGCATCAACGACGTCGACTGCCGAGTTATTCGCATAAGATTCGTCCAGCCAATACTTGGACTGTTCGTCGCCTCTCGGCCGCGAGCAATTACAGAGATCCAGGTGCATTCAGCCGGCAGCATCTGGCTGAACGTTTATGACCGTCGATGGGACCGGAAGAAGCTGAAGATGCGGGCCGTCGACGGATGGAGGGGAGAAAGAAGCGTCGGTAAAAGAAAAAAAGTGGATCAGAGTGGAACGGCCGAAGTTAATGGTGATCCTTTCTCCAGGACCAATCGGCAGAAAGATCGTACTAGAGTGGTTACACGGACGAGAACCGCCCCGACAAACAAGATTCCATAGGAACGAATTCAAAAATACTTGGACGACACATTTCAACCCTAATTCATCCCCTTTGATTCCCATTATCTCACTCAAAAATTAATCCAACACTTTCGAATATCCCGAAGGAATACAACTAGCCCACATATTTATAAAAATATCTTTTCCGAAGTTGTTCAACGAGATTCCATAGGAACGAATTCAAAAATACTTGGACGACACATTTCAACTCTAATTGATCCTCCTTGACCACCATTATCTCACTCAAAAATTCATCCAACATTTTACGAATATCCCAGAGAAACAACTAGCCCACATATTTATAAAAATATCTTTTCTGAAATTGTTCAAAAGTATCCAGATTACACTAAAATTTTTACCGATGGCTCAAAATCAAATGAAGGGTGCCAGCTAAGCGATTATGTTCCCAGATGACAGTAAATTATATGAACATTTTTTTTCTCGGTTGTTAATTAAGATATTCTGATAAAAAAAATACGAAAATACTCGTACTTACGTCTTTTATAACATATATTTTTTCACAATTGTGATCAAATTATTAAGGGTAGAAAAAGATATTTAAATTTTTAGGGGTGGAATTTCAAACAACCCTTCGAGCGACCACTTTCAAAAAATTAAACAACAATGTTTAACACAATTTATAATACATTTACTATTAGTATTAGCGTGGTCGCTAATAAGCCAGCTGTTGACGCGAGCTTAATAAACAAATAAAACCAGATACCGATTGGAATTTGCTACGCGAATATCGAAAAGTCGCTTTTATCTATCAATCGAAGAACTCTAAAGTTCTCCGAGAACCATCGTGATTCCTCTTTCCCGGAGGAGTCCATCTGTTCAGCAAATATGTGTGCGAACCACTTTGCTCGCTATTAAAACGCGTGCCGCGGTTCGCGAGACCGTAAAAAGACTTTTCCAAACGAGTGTATCGAGAAATATTGACTCACCGTGGGCCGTGTTGACGCTGGGAACGCTGCTATTGGACGGTCACCTGAAACAGAGAAGAACCGTAGAATTTCTGTAGAACGAAGAATTTCTATTCAAGCATCGATCCGAGCCGCGGAGATCGGTGATCGATCCGTCCCTCCGAAATTATTTCGACGGTTCACTGGACGCGATTAAAAATGAAACACGACACAGAACGCATCTCCGCGCTTTTATTGGACCGTCTGGTGCATTAATGATGCACCAAGCGACGCGCGCGCGCACACACACGACTGTGTTTAACTCTCTAGTGCCGAGGGAACCATAGCTGCGAAGTACTGTTTTCAAAATGACGCAGAACCGGGTGGAGAGTCCTGTAAAGTTTCTTCTCATCGAATAATAACGTGTCAGGTTTAATCGTGTAACAGTGTTACCGTTGATAAATGGATTTTCTTCGCTTCCCGTGACTAAACTATTCTGCTGCAGATATTCGAACGCGTGTAACACGTATTTTATAAATTTAAAGATTTAATAGAATATAAAAAAATAAAATTATTTTAGAAATATTATATTTTAGTAATTATTTATGAATAAATTAATTTTTTTATATATTTAGTATTGTGAAAGATATATATACATATTAGATTTTAATAAATAAAATTTTTTTGTACCTTTTTATCAGGGTTAATTAAATTTTAAGTTTTTTTAATATAAATCTCAAATATAAATGAGCTAATTAAATAATACTATTTTTGTTGAATAAAGATTATTAATATTTAATTTTATGTGAGATGTAATTCGAATTTTTAGATATCTAATTTTTTTAGAAATTAATTTAATTCATATATTTCTAATTATACTATATATATGTATATATATAAATAATTTAAGGGATAATCTTTAAATTAATTATAAAATTTAATAAATTATAAAAAATTTAATAATTTACGTGTTATATTATGTATTACGTATTATATTAATAATAACGCGTGTACCACGTTCGGAGTGAAATTTCATTGGTCTGTTTCGTGTAAGAATAAACAAGCATTGCACGGCGTTGTGCGTTCGCGATAAAAAAAACATACTATATCCGCTCGAACGGGCAAGAAACCGGTGAATTCCTATGGAAAATACGGCCGCGTGCAAGAAGATTATTCCCCGGCGAAAGAAACGTATCGTTCTTAATAAACCACTGTATCACGAAGGGACGCGTTACATACGGGGGTAATGGCCGGCGAAATTGCGATCGTAACACGGAACATGATCGTTACGCGGCGTGTTCCCCCAACAGAACATAAATCGCGGTCGGAGGCCATTCTTACGCGGTCTCGTCGCCATTATTTCGCCGATCTTCCCGCGGGCCCGTTGCACCGTTTGCTTCCGATACCCGGAGAAATACATCGAGATTTTTCATCCCGATGTTACGTAGACATCATTCGCGAATACGTATAGCCAACGCTCGTACACCGACTGTGGACTATCTGCATTCATTCGAAAAATAAAGTTAACACGTTGAAAGAACCCAAGAGCGCCTGAATTTGTATATTATTATTTAAAATATTGTTTATAGTGAATCTTTGGGAAGAATATAAATTTGTCTACCCGAATTGCAACGAACTAGAGTGAAATTGAAAATGAATTTAGACAGTGTTTAAAATACACAGTGAATCGTTGTGTAAAATATAAATTGTCTATCCAAATTGCAACAAACTCGCGTGAAATAGAAAATGATTTTAGACAACGTTTAGAGTAGACAGTGGATCGTTATGTAAAATATAAATTGTCTACTCGAATTGCAACAAACTGGAATGAAATAGAAAATGCTTTTAGACAGCGAAGCGTTGTGCAAAATAAAAATTGTCTACCCGAATTTGCAACAAACTCGAGGAAAATAGAAAATGATTTTAGACAGCGTTTAAAGTAGACAGTGGATTATTATGTAAAATAAAAATTGTCAACCCGAATTGCAACAAACTCGAGGGAAATAGAAAATGATTTTAGACAGCGTTGTTTAGAGTAGACAGTGAATCGTTATGCAAAATAAAAATTGTCTACTCGATGTATACAACAAACTGGAGTAAAATGGAAAATTATTTTTATTCGTAAATATCTTTAATAGATTGAAAATGATATAATGTTTTTACTGTTTTAAATTAACATTTAAATTAACTCTCACATTTTTATCATAAACAAATACATCAACACCGCTGTCTGTTTATAAGCTACCTATTACGTCAGTTTTCATATCCATATAATAGATGTGGACAATTTTTTATTTCCCATGAAACACAGGCTAGAAATTTTTCCCGGAAATTTTACTATTTACATTCCCCGATTTCTCTTTCATTTTCCACGGACGTTCTCTGCGAAACTGTCACCCGAAGAATTTCATTTCTGCCTTTTCCGGCAGCGTGCACTGTCTTCCGATAACGGTCGAGAGTCAGTGGATGAGAGAGAGAGAGAGAGGACCACCGGTCATTCCTTCGCACTCGAGGCGTCAGGTGAAAGAAAAATCCTTCGGCGAGAAGCCGTTTTCCCCACCGAAAAAGCACACCTTCAAAGGAGAGATATAAAAGAAAATGAAAAATATTGATCGGGACGCTGGCGACGGCGGCGGCGAACGACTTGACGCGTTATCCGCTACCCGGCACATTGTGTTAGACCGAGGAGAGCTGCGCATGCATGTTCCTCAATGCGATGTCTGCTCTCGAGTACCGGGTCCGCTTCGATTCGACTCCGTTCGACTCTATTCCGCACTCCCTTTTCACTCTGCACCTTGCCCCAATAAATATTAACCCGTCCCGAGCTATTTCTTCATTTTACACATACCACAATCATGTAATAACTCAATATACAATATGTGAATCTTTAATAAATTAAGTACCAGCAATTTTAATAATGCTCGTGATTCTTAGCTTAGCTCCTGGTAGCTTTTGATCCTATATGTAAACGATATTTCTGAATAATGAATACTGGAATTGAATCAGGCTAATGGACTCCTCAAATACTGTTCCGCGAGTGAGAAAGAAGAATTTGGTACGTGTGTTCTTATCAAAAATATAACAATGAATAAATACAATAAACCGCGGATCTTTATGCAAAATAAAAAATGTTTTTTTTTTATTGATACAATTTAAAGCAGTGGATATGTTAAAAATATTTAAGGATACCAATCAATAATTTATTTAATTATATCAATAAAAAAGTGCCAAAATTCACCTTTTTACTTTTATGCATTTATGACGAAGATAGACACGTGCAATTTAAAGCAGTGAATATGTTAAAAATATTTAAGGGTATCGATCAGTCATGTATTTAATTATATTAATAAAAAAATGTACCAAAATTCACCTTTTTACTTGTATGCATATAAATATCTTCGTCATAAGACGAAGATAGACACGTACAATTTAAAGCAGTGAATATGTTAAAAATATTTAAGGATATCGATCAATCATTTATTTAATTGTAATCCTTATAAAATAATTTAATTATAAAATCCGTGTACGATTTGATTCGTAAAAAGGTGAATTTTGGCACTGTGCAAGGACGAATTTTGAGGGCAAAGCTGTGTTACCAAAGTATCGAGATGTATCTGCTGGTAATTTTCGTCTCGATCCAAATAGCCTGTCGAGATCATTAAGAAACCGCGGTCGATCCATCGCGGTCCGGGGACCGGCCTTCATTTGGCCGGCAAGGAGGTCCGTTCTTTCGGGTACATCGAAACTTCGCTTTTGAGGACGCTTTGAGGGCAAAGTCGACGCGCGAACGCGGTCGATACGCTTTGACGCCCGCGGTCTCCTTAATCTCTACATACAGCGACATTATTCCGAGGTCGAATTTCTCCGGGCGAATCGACGAGGCCTGGCAGCCTCAGCCATTCCTCGGGGCCAGAACTTTCTACTTCTGGGTAACGGTCGCACTCGGTTTTCTCAAAGAGGAATCGAACTCGACGGAAAATCGCATCGTCAAACTCGAATTCCATCGTTCCGATTGCACTCGCCAGCCAAACAGGGAATAAAAACATTTCAGGACTGTTGCTCGACCATCATTCAACGAGATTCGGACGGCTAGGTGGACCCGAACACCTGCTCTACGACGTGAGAGATTATACTGGGTGAGCCATTTGTCGTACAAAGAAGTTTTTCAGAGAAATGCTGCGTGGTTTCTGACGGACACCTTCAATTTTATAATTGTCCAATAATTTTCCACGAATTGGGAAAAAGCAGCAAAACCTCCACAGAAAAATGCTATGTCAAATAAAGTTTGCAGGGACACACACAGTGCTGTAATTTTTATTTTGTTATTTTGCTTTTTTATCGGTATATGAGGGACACCTTCAGTTTTATAATTGCCCAATAATTTTCCTCGAATTCGGAAAAAGCAGCAAATTCTCCACAGGAAAGTGCTACGGCAAATAAAACACGGAATGAATAATTCCTAAAATATTTGCAAGAGTGTGCGTGGAGGAGGAGAGTAAGTCAGCGTGTATGCAGGTTTCGAGTCGAGTGCACGGAGTCGGCGACACTCGGCATTGATTTACCGGAGAACAGAAAGGGAGAGAGAGAGAGAGAAACAGCTCTCGCGCTTTAGATTCTCACCGCTAAAGAGGCGCGCGCGAAAGGGGTTTCGCGATATTTATTCGCGAGACTTCGCGCCTCAATCTGTCTATTGACTGAACACCACAGCCAGAGTACTTTAAAAGCATCCTTCTAGTGAATTTCTACATTGAAGGATCCAGGATGCGACCGTCCATCACACCAGGAATTCTGTGAGACGATCATGCTTGCGAATTGAGCCGTCCATGTTCCCTTTACATCCTGATGCGAATTCGTTCATCGTCATTTTAAAAATTCCTGGTCGATTAATCGAATTACTCGAAATTGAGTACTTAAAAGTCAATCAACATCCTTTCATTTTTCTTTATATCCTGATCCGCTGATATATTCGTTCAACATATTATTGTTCAAGCAGTGGATGGAATTAGCGATGTTTATAAACGAACAATGATCAATGAACAACTGACAAATTCACTTCACCCATGATGATTCTTTTTCATTTTCCACACCACCCGTATCCACACATTTATAAAATCTAAAATTAAGTACTTAAAAGTCACTCTCCACCCCTTCATTTTTCTTTATATCCTGATCCACTGATACATTCGTTCAACATATTATTGTTCAAGCATTAGCAATGTTTATAATCGAACGTTAATACAATGTTGAATTAACGACTGTGAAATTTTCTAAACAAAACGCTTTTCGTACACAAACTCACTTCACCCCTCTGATGGTACTTTCTCACCACACGTATCCACACATTCATAAAATCTAAACTCGAGTGGTTAAAAGACAATTTCGTTGAATAATGTTTATGGATCTTCATCTTGGTTAATGATCGGTGGAACGTGGCTCGCTCGTAACAAAGTTATCGTCGAAGGAGAACGCTGAAGCACGTTGATCGAGGAATTACGTCCGCTAAAATATTCTTTGAGAGACCCGTGTAGCCCAGTGCCTTCCAGCGATGATTGTTCGATTAAGAATTCGTTCTCGATTACGTTTAATCGACTCCGAGGAGAGCGCAGCGGCGTGTAACGGTAGGCGTCGGAAATCGGTTGTCGCGCGGAAACAACGCGGCTGAAACCGAAGAGAGAGGCTGGCCTCTTCGCGGAAATGAAAATGTTCCGCCTACGTGAGAAAAAAGAGCCAGAAAGAAAGTAAAAGAAACGGTAGGACCATCTGTAGCCGCGCGCGGTGGCGAACGTTAAATGGAACAGCAACGACTCGTCTCTCTCGCGAATCCCGGTTCTTCGCGATAATGCGACTCGCGTTCGAGTGATCCTTCGAGAGCCCTTACAAAACGTGATTACCGTTCTTGAAACCATTTCTGAGAGTTCTTCGGCCAGGCTCTCTATTTTTATTTTCGACCACGGACAGCAGCTTTCATTCCTTTTGACAAAAAACCACTGCTGCGGGTTACCTGTTCGCGGGAACGTTTCGCTGAACATTTTCGAGCGTGAAAATGTCTCAGCATTGTTTGCGCGATCGGCAAGCCCGCGCCGGTTAGGCGAACGCGAACCGGGACCTCGTGTTTCCGGGACGGTGGTTTTTCAGATGAAACGACGAGCCATCGGTGTAGTGGCTTTGCCTCTCCGTTGTTGACGAAACGACCGAGGTTCACCGATGAAAAACCTTCGAAAAGCTCCCTGTTTGCCGAGCGGACCCGCTAAATGCTCGCCCACGCCCACCCGGAACAGCTGGATCAACCGAAACGTTGTTCTACTCGCTGCATCTTCCCCAAAGAACAAATTGCAACGTGTCCTAAAATGAAAATCTCATTTTTCGAACATTTACGACTACTTTCAATCTTCGGACTTCAACCGTCACTTTCAGCGACGTCCTTTCGCTTGTTAATTTTTATTTCTACTTGAAACACTTCGTAAAATGTTCAACAAAGAGGCTCTACCTAGAAATCTGAACCGGTTCTGTTCGAACAAGTAAGCAGAGAGCGGATGGTCAGCGCGACGAAAAAATTCGTTGCACTTTTCGAGAGATCGATTATGGTCGCAGTTCTATCAGCGAGCGTGTCGGTAGGGCTGTTAAAAACAAGAAAGAAAAATGTTCGCGGATCGAACTCTCGCAGCCGTCGAATAGAAAGGCTAAATCATTCACGAGCGATGGCTGCGTCGAGCCAAGTGATGCAGGCACGTGTTCCCAGCGAACTGTGCATACTCTTTCTCTCTCTCTATTCCTCCCACCCCATAGATCTGTTTTCCGAATGCTCCAGTTAGTTTTACTTCGGCGAAACTCGGAACGACAGTTCGGTCGGAACTTTTCGCTATGCAAAGTATCGAATATTTTATTGGGGCATCCGGAGCGTGGCGTGGCCTGGCGTGGCGTGTTGCCTCCGCGTATTATGCGCCCGTGTTATTTAATGTCGACCATAGTTGCCGGCTTTTGCAGGGGGATGAGAGCTTCATGGATCAGACACGGTTCTCGGAATGCCGAGAGCTAGTTGTCCCTGTCGGATTTACCCCATTTGCATCGCTACGAAGGATGAATAAGAATGCCCTTATCTCCACGATTCTACCTTTATTGTTACATTCGCTCTACAACATTCTCCAACATCAGAAATTCGTGTTTCACTCGCGTTCGATTTTTGAAAATCGTCCTAAGCTACGAATCACGAGCATTATTAAAATTGCTGGTACTTGATTTATTGAAGGTTCACATATTTTATGAATTATTAGATGTATGATTGTGGTATGTATAAAATGAACAAATAGATAGGGACGGGTTAATATTTATTGGAGCAAGGACGATTCTCAATCGAAACAGGAAGACCGAACAAATTTTAACAAAGACGGGGCAGAAGATTTTTAAAAGACCAGCGATTGGAAAAGGACCGAGAAACTGATTATGTCTGTTCGAATCGAGGGATTGAACAGGAAGATCAGCAGGAAGAATTTGAAACTGCCATCGAATCAGGTTTGATCGAGCACCGAGCTTTATTTCGACGATCGGACACGTCGCGCGACACGAATCGAATTTTCCTCTTGAACGGTTAATTAATTCGTTTTCGTCGGCGCGAGTATAACCGGCTTGTCGGTGACGTCACCGGTTTCCATTCCCTCTATTAGACGAAAATTCGCGGCACTCGCTATAATCCAGCATTATAACAGGTAAGTGCAGTCGCAATGGATTCCAAACCCGGCTAATGCCGAAATGTGCAATAATATTCAGCAGGAATTAACGCGTCCGCTGTACTCGAGCGGATTCGACCAACGTGATGCAACAAATTAATATTAGAAAATGATTAACGAAAAGCAACGATCCGATGGTCGACTTTGCAATTTATTTAGAAATTTTTATTCTTCGTGGAAACGCGGTTTGATTATTGAAACAATGAAATCTTTTAATATTTCATGGATATGAAATTTATGTAATACCTCGTGCGATACTTAAATGTTTAGCAATTAATTAGATACTAATATATTTAATAGTGTAAACAATATTTCGAATAGTGGCACAGCAATTTTTTGTGGTAACTCGAAGTCATCGCTCGAGTGGTAATGGTTAATAAAGGAAAACTTGTTAACAGAATTTCAAATTTTAAACAGAATATTGATAGAGTGTTAAGAAACGAAAGTTTACAATTTATGTACAATTAAAAAAATTGACTTTTCACCGCATTTTAGGGACAAGTGACCCACTGTGCGCTGTCTACTGGGCGAACGAAAATCATGTGTCCGGCCATGACCATCAGAAGCTACTGCCGCTGACGTCTGACCGCAATCGGTCAAGACTACTGAATCCCATGCCGCATTGCCGAAATAATATCCCCCACTTACGATCACGCTCGCTGAATCTACTCTCACTCTAAACAATTTTTTAATACAATCATAAATTAACAGAACTCTTCTTCCCCACAATCTCAATGAACAGACTTAATCGAAATATTATTTTCTCTATTAACAATATTGAACGCGGGAGCGCGGAGTTCCTCTTTCAGCATCGTAGCGAACGATTAACAGCGAATGTTTAACTTACGGGAACTGGAGGCAAGTAGAAATTAGTTCGATCGACTAACCGCTGCCGTCGAAATGTAAATAAAAGGAAAATCGCATTAAATTTTATTGAACGAGTCAGTCGTTCGGCGAAGCTACTACCGATTCCCTTCGAATTCGTTTTCGCTATATTAAACTGCAATTGTAATTACATAAACTATAGAGAATTATATTCAATGATTATATACCATGAACAATTTCACAAAGATTTGTTTTGAAATTCATCAATGTACGAATACTTTCCCTAACTCTGTGTATACTATTATTTAAATTACAATTAATCTGTTGATCGTACATGCCTGGAAATGTTCTATAAAATTATTGATGGTCGTGTAAAAAAATTTGCGAAGCAATCCAGGTGACAATTAACAGGTTACGACATCTGACCGGTTCGGCAGGTGTATAAAAAGAACGAAGAGAGAGAGAAGGAGAGGAGAACAAGGTTAATAAGAAAAGCGAAACGAGCGTGAGCTCGAACGAAGGTTATTAACAGCAACCGGCACGGGGACCGGCGTGTTCATGAATTTTTTACGAGAGGAGCCGCCTATAATGTATCGTAACAGCCGGCTGAAGTTATGAAGTCACTTTTACGAAGCTACCTTTCCCTTTAATCCGCCTTAACGGTTACAGGCGTCACGGTCGGATATTTGATCGCGAGCACGAGCGGTGCTTAACCGTTCTCTATTGAATCACATTTACATCGGCGATCGTAGCCAATCCAACGCGATGGCACAAAGAGGCGAACCGGCCGAATAAACGACTGCGAGATCATCAGAACCCTGGAACTCGAGCAGTTAACTATGCTGGGATCCGCCTCGAGCGATCGTACCGAGTCGGTCTCGATTTTTTTATTGACATTCTCGTCGAGCTTTCACTGTTCTACCAGACGTTTCTCGGCGACTTGAAATTGTTAAAACGTTGGAATTCGTGGAATTCGAGGAGCTCCAGCCTTTCGCGTAGCAAATTAAAAGGATCAAAAGTAATGCAAAAATTACATTAACATTCAATACAATATGAAAAATAGTTCAAAGAAGTAATTAGAATAGTTCATTAGAAATAATTCAAAAATTACATTAAAATTCAATACAGTATTAGAAATAGTTCAAAAAAATAATTAGAAGTAATTAAAAAATTACATTAAAATTTAATACAGTATTAGAAATAGTTTTTGCGAATACACGTATGTATAAAGTACTTTTAAACAATTACGTAATCGCGTTATACGAAAGCCTGACTGTACATCGAATCGCCATTAATTCTGCGAGCGAAATATTCATATCACGATCGACACCCGACGCCACAGTTTATTTAGTGCCAGCAGCGTCTCCAACGCAATTTTGTTATAAACACATCAAATCCGCCACCATCCAATCGGCATTAATTCCGCTAGAGAAATATTCATATTACGATCCACACCTGACGGCCAGAGAGTTTATTTAGTTCCAGCGAAGACTCCAATAAAACCCCAGCCAGTCCCGTAAAAGAACGAGCACGAGTAGAATAAAACAAGCCCAGGCTTTAAAAGCTATTCGAAACTAATTGTGAGCCATTCTACCGGGCAGAAGAAGCTGCAATTACAGCCCCTGAGGAAGCTGCATATGCAATTAGTCTGCCGAGTAATGACAAAGATTGGATTTAATTCTCCAGTTACCAAGAACCGGAACCGCGAAGCTAGCGCGAGCTCCAGTTCAAAGAAGATTTATGTTCTTGAATACAATTTCTCCTATATTCCGTGTTTTTTCCATATTCAACATTTTTTTGTTTAAGGGGGTGGAGGAATTCTATTATGGACTCCCTTCCCTTTGGTGATGATGGGGGAGGGTTGTGTCTGACTCGGCTCTCCCCTTGAATTTGATTGGGGGGATTGTCATTACCTATCATATATTTATTTATTTATTTATTATATATATGCAAATGTAAAGATACGCAAAAATAAAGCAATTGCAAATTGAATGAGGTAACTATCCACTATTTTCAATAAATTATATAATTGAATTATTTACATGATTACAGTTACTCTGGAAACAAATGGAAAATCCAAAAAACCTGAACCAAAAAAAAACTGCTGGCGATGATCTTGAATCAAGAAACCGTGGGGCCGAGTGCCGAGAAATACAATTACAATGTTCGAGAGCTAAGAAATTAGGTCCGTAGGGAGAGTCGAAAGTAAGATTTCTTTCTCTCCAAGTTCCCGGATAAGGTTTCTTCTGGTTATTCCCTCTCTCACTCTTTTTCTCGCTGCCTTTGTCTCGCCCTTGCATCGCGACTTTTGTGCTCGCGGCCGAGCGAACAACTGTTGAAAGAACTTCGCCGCGGCTCCGACAGGAATAATTGCGAACTGCGGAGAGGACTCCTGTCGCGTGTGGTCAGCATTGTGAATTCCAAGTTCGCATGCCGGGCCGACTCGCAGCTCTCAGTTACAACAGTTTAATTAAATTACGCCGCTGGATATTCTTTCCCGACGGATTTCTTCTCGACGTGACTTCACTCTTCCTTGCGAACTTTCGACTCCGCGAGACCGACGAGCCTTGTCACGAACGAACGCTGTACAGGGTGTTGAAAAATGTTTGATCTTGGCAAACATAGGCGTATTTTACATCTTCGGATCGATGGAGATCTGTAAAAAAAAGTTGCCGCAAAATTGTCCTTGACCTTGAATTTCAAAATCAATATTTTTTTTATTATATTGTATTCTACGCATCATGGGGATAAAAAATGTTCCCATAGTTCCTTTGACACTTTTTATCCTCATGATGCATAGAATACAATACAATAAAAAATTTAGATGTTAGTTCTAAAGATGTAGAATACGCCTATGCTTGCAGAAACCAAACATTTCTTAACACCCTGTACAGTAGAACCTCGATCATCCGAACCGATGATATCCGAAGTTTCCATTACCCCAGCAAGCTTCAAATTTAAATAGCTTATATTATGTCGGAAATAACAGAAATTTAAACCTCTGCGAAACACGCGTTCAACTAACCCCGACAGGATTTGTTTTTTATTGTATTGTACCGGGTTAAATTTTATTGTATCGGGTTAAATAATTTCACCCTGGCTCTTCGAATATTTTCTCTTTATTAATATCTCACTCGCAGCACCCTTGAAGAAGTCCCTTCGCAAAGCGGAGTCTTTTGTAAAGGTCTAAAAAAACTGTCTTGATGCGTATAATTTTTTAATCACGTTGGAAAGTTCGATTGAAACACCCCTATATTAGGTATTTCTTCAGCTGCTCGCAGCGAAGAGCTGTGATCTGGATGAACTTAGGTCAGCGTTTAAACTCGTGTTCCTTTTTCGTATCAAAATTCAAAGCATTTTCGAAGAACCGAACCAGAAGAGGTGCACACCTTTCAGGTTCCGGCTTTTCCGTCAGTTTCCGATAAAAGTAAAAGCGATTCGAGTCACGTCGATCGTTCACCGGCCTTAAGAAGACCGATCGAAAGTTCTTTCAAAAGATGTCCGGCGGTGGACAAACATGTTTACAAATGCTAGAATTTCGGTTTTTCGTGGAACCCAGGACGCTAGAGCTGCATTTTCGAGGAACGTGTGCGGTCGGGAGGTATGGTCTAACTCGTCGGTCGCTGGCAGCAAAGGAATCGCGTTAAAACACCGATAAATCCACGGGGGTGGGTGGTGTCCGCGGGGGTTGAGGAAGGAATAGGTAGAGGTTGTTGGAGGTAGTGGAGAAGTTGGAGGATCAGGACGAGGCGGGGACAAGAGGGTGGCAAGAGTGAGACCGAGAGAGTGAGCGAGAGAGAGAGAGAGAACGGGGAGTGCGATCGATGGTTCCGCGGAAACTGTGGCGCGTTTAGGAAGCGTTCACACTCGCGCCTGCCTGGCTGTCTCCTCCAGGAGGAGTTTCCGAGCGGTGCCGAGCAGAACGAGCAGAGCGAGGGCAGTAGTCGGTGTATTCGGAACACTTGTAGCAGATAAACTGCAGACAAGAGTTGACAAGAGAGACAAGAGGGTTACGCTAGACTCTCCCCGAAAAGCTTTGAGCCTCCCCTAATGCCTCTCTCGGGGGCCGAGCGCCGACGCTGTAACTTTTCATGTATCCATTGTGCGGCACTCGCGAAATTTCTTCTTGGCCGTGGCTGCCTAGGTTCCTCGAAACGAAATTATCCGGGCTAATGGCGAAATTAAACCGTGCACCCCCACCCACCCCTCCGGCACCGCGTTCCCTCTCTTAATTCACCGCTTTCGAGGCACCCCGCGTTCGACGGTCTTCCCCCGGAAGAAGAAATGCCCGAAAATAAAAGCCCCCGCGAGAAATAAGCGAAACAGGAAGAAAGGAAGATTGAAAGAAGAAAAACGAACGCTGTACTCGTTCGAGCTCGACGGAGACTTCCTTTTTTCGAGGAGCACGCGTTACTTTACGTGTTTCGAGCTGGCTGACCTATTTCTTCAGCCACCCTCCACGCTCTCGCATCTTTCTTTGCGCTTCCTCTTCTTCTTCGTCGTCTTCTCCTTTGCTCTCTATGGCTCTCTTTCTGTATTCCCGGCTTCTTTGCTCTTTTCTCTCTATATCAACGGGGCAAGGATCTCTACACCCACCGTCGTCCGACGTTACTCGAGCGAATTTTGGTTACCGTCGAGCAGGCCAGTTCTTCAGCTAAGCGAGTCCTCCTCGAGACGAGTTCCGCGCGGATAGCCTCGCTCGTTATCTTCCCGAATTCCTTCCGCACCCCCTTCGTCCACTAATATGACCACGCGATGTCCCTTTTTCGACCGTCCGCGGTTCGATGTAGAGCTTTGTGTGGACACAACGTATAAAATAAATCCGATATTCCTCATATTCCAGTCTACGTTTTCTAGAAATTCTACGGATCCTATTTCGAAAAAATTTCACCAACTAAAAAATTGAAATTTATAGAAAATTTAATATTATTGAGGCTGATATTGAATTTTTATATACAACAATTTTTTATATAGAAAATTCTATATAGAAAATTTATTCATTAGTACACCAAGGAGACTCGCAAAACAAAGTTTACAAAAACGTCTAGATCCTAAGTTCATATTCTAATATATTCTTCTTATTCGTTATCATTTTAAATATTTTTCTTGTACAACATTCACGCAGCTGGGTAAATACTATCAGCGAAATTCTTCGTCGATGGAGAAATTATCTAGGTAGACCCGAAAGGGTTGTTTCCGCTCTCCCTCGCGGGAAAATCAAAACTCCTCGTGGAGAGCAAGCGAAGTCCCCGAACGGGCTGCGGAGAGAACCGGCCAATAAAGAGCAGTTACGCGACCGTTATCCTCGAGCACCGGGGGAATTAACGCGAAGAACAGAGAGAAGATAAGAGAGGCACCTAATAGCGCGTTCTCTGGGGATAGAAGAAAAAAAACGTTTATTTACCCTGCCGGATAAAATGTGTACAAAAGCGACTTGGATTACACGAGACATCGAGGAGGAGCAGCGGAAGAAGGAGGTGAAAGAGGTAAGAGGGAGGATACGAGAGTATGCGCGAGCACGACAAGATGAACGACGTGTTTTCACGATGGCCCGACAACGACTCGTAATTGCATAAAGCGACACAAGGGCGCAATAAAATTGCTCCTCCCTCGACAGGCTCGGCCCCGTTCGTCCCCTGTTCAACCCCCTCCACGGTTCTCCTCGTCCTCGACCGTTCGTCAGGATTTTTGACTCGATTAACCTGTATCCCTCGTGGAGACACCTACCCCCACCCTCCAACAACCCCAACATTCTTAATTGCGTTTCGTAGACACACACCGAACAGGCTAACCGTCCGCTACGAGCACCTTTTCAACGCTCTCCGCGAGCGCGCGATCTCACCGCGTTAAATTGCAAGCAATTTACCTCGACGGCTACACACCCTGCACAACCCTCCAGCTTTTTTCTCTCCGATTGTTTCGGCGCTCGCTCTCGCCGTAATCGGGACAAACCGATACCAAAAACTCAAACCGGAAGGATCGAACAGGGTGCCCCATTTGCAGGTATCATATGTTAAACGCTGACGCAATTGTTATTCGTAAACATTTCGAAGAATACAGGGTGGGAACCATGAATCGTAATCAGTAGAGATTTCTCTGTTATCAGCAGTCCGATCGAAAATGTTTTGAAAGAGAGCCTTCACGCGATTATACCAAAAAATTGTCAATAATTTTTTTTCATGATTTTTCAAGCTGGTCTTCAATTTTTTTTGTAAATAATTTTTTGTAATTTTTGCGCCTATCCGTTAGAGGATTTCAAGGCGAATTGGATAAGTGTTTCTTTATAATTAATTAATTAATAAAGAGCATTATCAAGAAATATTATAAATAAGAATTACATGAGTATCATGACAAAGATAAGGTAGGAAGAAATTTTGCTTTCCTCCATTGTTTTTTTACAAAGAGGTTTGTTATAATTAAATTCGTGGTTCACTCTATATATTTATTGTATGTTGTAGTTAATGTAAACACGGTTGTACATTAAAAGTTTTCCGGGAATAATGATTGAGAGATTGGATCTCCGAAATATTAATTGCATCATTTACGTAATGCTGTGAATCAATGCGGTGAACGTGAAATATTTATGCGATAATAACAATCGCCCTAAGGCATTCAATTCTGACCGCTCAAAATTGTTTCCATAATCCGTCGTATCTGGTTTTTGCCGAATAACACCGTAATGTAAACGCACCGGTGCCCGTCGCTGGAATTGTTTTCCTAATTTTAATTAAACATATCGTGTTATTAATAATTCTCTGTGCAGCTGAAACGGAGAAAATCAAACCAGGATATTCGTCGTTTAACGCCGGCCAATTTTGCAAACAAGAATATATAAACGTTGCTGATTCGAAGGTACAACCTCGCGTAGTATCTCTGGAAAGGAGTTCTCCGGTTCTCTTTCCGTCAAAGAGTGTTTGATAACAGGAAATAAATTACATATTAAATTAATAAGCGGATGCAAAGGAAACCAGCCGGGGCAACTCGGTGAACGCTTCAATCAAGCGTAGACAACTTTGATGCGCTAAATATTGCAAACATGAAAGCGTTCGGATTTTCCCTGGGAGGTACCACGAGAGTGTTCAGAATTGTAGCCAAGAGAGAAGTTGAGTGAAAGAACAGAGAAGAGGGAAAAAGGAGAACGTTGCGAGTAGTGTGATAGATTGAATCCCCGTTTGGAAACGAAACCTCGATTGACCAGCGTGTCTAAAGCGTATCGTAAATTTTGAAAGGAAGAGAAACGGCGAAATACACGAGCGTAGAGAGACGAAGAGAGTGGAAGAGAAAATTAATGGTTTCTCCGCGGAGCTACGAGAAACATGCACACTGACACATATCTAGACAACCACGTCTCTCTTTCTCTCTCACGGAGCGACTCTGGCTCGGCGTCGAAATGAAAGAGGAGCAGAGAGTTTCGTAGACACCGAGATATCGAGGAGGCTCTTCTGAAACGTCGATCGAGTTTCTATGAAATCGGAAGGGGCTTCAATGGGTATTATTACCGCATAAGGGGAGCGCGGCCCGTAACGACGGTAATTCCGCCGGTCGATAAGCGATTGCGGCGACCTTAAAAGAACCGAGATAAGCAACACGTGAAAAATCTTTTTCGGTGTTCACGTGGGCGCGCGAGCGAGCGATCGAGCCGGCCGAGCTCTTATCGAGACACCCGAGAGAAGACTCCGCGAAAAGTTTCAACCCTTATCGCAATCCGGGACGACCCTTCGGGAAATGAGGCTCTCTCTCTCTCTCAACGTCTCGCCAGAAAATTCGACTTCCCGTCGACTTTGACGACT
>CM052333.1:3687199-3745402 GCA_028455615.1 Lasioglossum zephyrum
TCGCGTGATCCGACTGGAATTTCGTAACGCGAAGGTACACTTTGTCCGACCTTATGCACGCTATAAGATGGCTTTAGTCTGGAAATAGTCCATGTACCATCTAAATATTTTGGTGCTGAAGAATTCCAAAAGCGACGTTAAATAAGGTAAAAAAAATTTCTTTAGTGAACGAGTCGGATCCGTCACGCTCCGAGATGAAACGCTATCCTCTCACCGGTTGCTTTAGCTCCTAGCTCTTTTTCAAGTGACAACTTCTTTAGTGAACGAGTCTGACCCGTCACGCTCCGAGATGAAACGCTATCCTCTCACCGACCTTTTTTCGAAAATCAATGAAAGAAAATCCTGTTTTACATGATTTCATAGAATAGAAACGAAATTTTTTTAGCCAACCGATAGTAAAACATTGGGAAATGTTATAGCTTTCCCGGATATAGCATTCCGTCCTATATTATAAAAATAGAACGGTGCTCTCCGTTTCCTGTTCCGAACTACTGACTCGATTATCGACTGCGAGATACGCTCGTCGACCAACGGCAGCTTTGTTATTACATATTTTTTTCCAAATTTGCAATCGTCAGGGAAAGAACGAAGTGTCGAGGTTTGTTTTGTGTACGACGAACAATTGAAGCTATTGGAAAATAAAGAAAACACATCTACCGAACTTAGTTTAAGGACAATAATTGATTCGAAATATTCTTTTTTTTAAGTATCGCCATTAAAAATTGTAAAAAATGATTTACGGTTTTCTTTGGGACAAAGCAAATTAAATGATTCGAGTATTTGAATTTTCATATAAAAAATTTTTAAATATAAAATTTAATATTACTGTCCTCATCGAGAGTGACTTATTTAATAGCTTGAATACGTGTGATAATATTAATTAATTTGCAAAAGGGGAAGCTAGAAAAATCAATATATAAGTTACTTTTGTTTTTTGTTTTCTATAAAGTTTCTTTTATAAATTATGTATGAATTTTGTTTTCGTTGAGGGTAATGGTAACTGTAATTTTTTCTTACAAAGTGGGGCGCATTATTTTTTAGTAGACCAAGGAAGCCGAATATCTTAGGACAGTCCTGGTTAATGGATTTGGGGTTTGTGAAATCGACGATGGCTAAGACGAGGTGTAAGGGGCGAGGATTCGGTTCCGACCGAGACGGTGGAACAGCGTCGATGCAATATCCTCCGAGCTCGGCCGGCCGGCCATTACCGCCAATTAACCTTCTTAAACAAGTAATAACACCGCTCGATAAATCCTGGCCCCGTAACCGAATGAAAACGACGCGCCATTACCTCGCCCGGCTACGACTGTAAATAACCGAGAACTCTCGCGATACAGGTGATGCCTGGTACAGGGGCGAGTCAGTAGTAATTCCGGCCATAAATCCGACAACGGCGTTTCACCAATCATCGCGAGCGACGCCTAGGGAATCGAGGATTACGGTTGGCGGCACGTGACTGGCCGACCAATCAGACACTATTGCGAAATTTACTAGCCTCCGCGAAACGACTAATCAAGGAACTTATGCTCGCGACGCTGCACAGCGTATGAAAAGATCCAACACCTCAGATGCAACTAATCATGACAATTTATGTATATGGTGTCTTCAAGTTCTATGGTATTTTTGAAAAATGTATTTGAATTACATGTAATGTTTTTTTAAAGATAAAGTATCATACTACTTGATTGTTTATATAATGGAGTTTTTAAGGAAATTGAACTTCCGGATGCTACAAAAAAATCGCCTACGTCGTCCATAACGAATTAATATTTTTTTTTAATAAAAAAACGCGGGACCCTTAAAATAATTTCATATATAATTACATACAATCTTGTTACTCTCGAGTTTTTAACAATAAAAGAAGAAGACGAGAAAACATATTTAACATGATACAAAAACATAGAAATATATATGTACATATATATTTAATTTAACTTGTTGAAAAGAATTGAAAAGAATTCGTGAAGGACAACATTCTTTCAATGAAAAGAATAAATTATTTCTCGAAGTTTTCGAAAAAATTTCGTCTTCTCCGCCCCGATATTTCTGGTTCTCGCGCGCACCCCTGGTTCTAGCGGCCGGCCGCTAATTAAGGAATTTATAGTCGGCCGAGGGACACACCCAGTTCCCTTTACCGAACAATATTTCGTGGCCACGAGATTTCAGGGTTCTCGCACAAAGCAATCAACGGGATCGATCCCCGCGAAAGCCTAAACGTCCGCCCGAGATTCGAGTAATTACGAAATTCCTCGGATAGAATGAGCCCTGATTCGACGGACACGATCTGTCCGGAGAGAGATTGTTGCGAGAGCGTTCAAAATCCGCGGGTTTCAACCGCTTCGACCGCCACGTGACTTCGAGGGAAAGCCTGTGCCATTTACTTCTACTTCAATCATTTGTTTTTCCAACCAAATAAGAAGAATAACCTGTACCTATATTCTCGAATTAACAAACAATTAAAAATGACGAACATTCAAGAGCATTTCTTAAAATCCAAAAGCTGAACAAAACTAACTGGAATGTAAAACATTAATGATTTAAAAAATGCTTGAATTAAATTTTTCTATATAAAATTTATAAAGATCAGTACAATGAAAAAAAAAACAGGATGAAAAAGGAATGCGCGAGTAAAATAGAAAAGAATCGTGTCGACGGTACGGAGGGTGGGAGTGGGGAGGGAGGAATGTATAAATACATGTTACGAGTTCCGTAGAACAGTTTCGAGTGAATTTCAGGGATTCGGGGAATGCAGAGACGCGGGCCAGCGAGAACGAGAGATGCTGCGAGAGGGGTTTGATCGTGTAGCGTGGGTGTGAATGCTTATAAGGATAAGATTGCATGCCCTAGAGTTAATAGCAGTCATTAGCAGTGAGTCGTAAGTCGCTAGACTAAAGGAGGAGCGAGCGGAGAAGTCGTTTCGCGTGTGTTGCCGCCGTTGTATCGTTTTATTGTTACGCTGTAATCAGATACAGCTCGGTTATGATACACGTCCCGATCCGACCGATTATTCCCTCATCAATTATTCGATTAACAGCCACGCTGTTCAACCTGTCCTCGGTTATTACACATGTAATTGCCAGCATTATGCGTTCACGAAAGGAGCACTTACTTCGGAAAAGCTTGGAAGATGTTTTTCATATTCCACGAAGATCCGCGAGTTCGATTGTGAAGATTGTGCGGTGTGTTGTTCAGGAGAGATTAAAAATAAGCGAGAAACGAGAAGCTCAAAAATTGATGCTTTTGAAAAGACTATATAGATTGGGATTTTAATGATTGTGATCTGCGTGTGTGAGAATTTTATTTTATTTTATATATTTTATTTCATACGATATTTTTGTTTATGTATTATAGCCAAACGTTGTAATAAATCTTTCCAAAGATTTTCTTAATAAAAGAAAAGCGAGAAACGAATTTTCGAAGAAACATTTGAAAGCAGAAAATCGAAGTGGAATTTTGCAGATGCGTATCGAACTGTTAAAAAAAACTGTTAAATAAAAGTGTTAATTTATATACTCTTCTGTTGAAATTGTTAATGCTTCACACTATGCATACGGCATTTTTGTTTATGTATTATTGCCAAATGTTGTAATAAATCTTTCCAAAGATTTTCTTAATAAAAAAGAATAAGCGAGAAACGAATTTTTCGAAGAGACATTTGAAAAGCAGAAAATCGAATCGAAATTTTGCAGATGCATATCGAACCGACAAAAGTCTACCGGAAACTCGATCTCGCTAAAAGTTAGAAGGTCTCCTCTCCTCTCTTTTAAACTGGATTCCGAGAGAGCGAAGCAGGGGAGAAAACTAAACGGGGTTGGAAAGTAATTCGAACCACGTAAAATAATCCTTTTAAGTCGTCCGCGCGCGTACCACGCTTAACAACGGCGTGCTTAATACGCGACAATGGCCGTTGCCTGACGCGTATGTAAACCAACCACTCGGCCGCGTGAGACCGTCGTTAATTAGTAGACTACGGATGTTTATGCCCTTCTAACGTTTGCTAATACTTCGATAAAAAGGTTAACGAACGTTCTCCCTTCGTGTCCGCGTGCCGCGCCTCCGTTCGATTAATCGTTCTTGAAGAATTCTTCGAGAATTCTTCGAGGATCTAAATTATTTTTTACGAATTCGTCTTTCAAGAGAACGATTGAATTCGAACTATAGAAGTAAACATTTGAAGCAATTTGTAAAAACATATGTATAATATTATTGAATAATATAATTTCTGTTATTCGCAACAACTTGTTCGCCATCTTTTAGATATAATCTGTCAATTCTTGTTTTCATTTACAAGGAAAATTTAAAATACGACGGAATAAACCGTCGACCTTAATAAAGAGCAATTTTTACGTTGGGACTTGATTGTTAAGTGTATCACACCCTGTGCATTGTTGTATATTATCCTCTAATTAGAGGAACAGGATAGAAAATATTCCTGGCGAGGAAGATCGAGCAACGAAACACGGGACGCGAGAAAACCTCGAGAGGGAATTCCATTTATCCGAGAAACCGCGAGACCCCTGATCAATTCGAGCTTATACTACTGCGCCCCGCGTGGTTTCCGGCAAATCCCCCTTTCACCATGGAATATCTCCTTTTACGCTACGCGAGACGCGTACGAGACACCGTGGTTCGAGCAGATCGAACGAGTCGAAGAAAATTTTCCCGGACAAAATGCGTCTGTCTCGAGAATCATCCGAATTTCAATTCCGTCGTGTGAAATTAGAATGAATACCCTAGTAGCACGAAAAAATATTGGATAAATATCTTTTTCAAATATTAGAAAAATATTTTTTAAAATGTGAATTTAAAAATTTGAATTGAATGTTTATAAATATTCTGAGAATATAAACTAGATATTTAAGAAATATTAAGTAAACATTACAAAGAATGTGAAATCAATATTTGAAAAATATAAATTCAATATTTAAATAACATTCAATTAAAAAGAAGAAAATGTTAGAAAAATATATTTTTCCCCTAACATGAAATAGATATTTTTTGCCTATTTAAAGAAAAAATTGTTACTTAATATAAAATAAATATTGTGCTATACTAGGGCATATTCTTGGCAACGAACATGATTTCCCGAGATCACCGATTACGTTCAAAAGAAAACGTATCGAATCGACAAGGTGCTGTTCGTTATCGCGGAAAACGCAGAAAAGGAACCGCGTAATCGCTTAAAAGGAAAATCGACACTCGTTATTTGTTTTGTCGAGTACACTCGCCAATTAACGGTCTAATTAATGATGTCGTTAATTAAGTTCAAGTATCGCTGTCGCGCGGAACAGACTAGAATCGAGATATCGCGAGCTGAGAATTTTCCTAGCAGAAAATCCGCGAGATCGTGGCCATGGACTCTTATTCTACGTTTTGGCAAGTCTTCTGGTTGTGTTGAATCTTTTTCGGGAACTTCGAAAGCGGGGAGGGGGTCACTGCGGATGATTAATTGTTTCAAAGTGTAGCCGATTTAACTTTCGTTAACAACAACCTCGGCGATCGAGTTACCAGAGAATGTTTATACGGAGTTATTTGCTTAATGTCGCATTCCGAAAACCAGCCGGGGAGGAAGTTTCGTTTCCTTGGGGAGGGACGTTTGTAAGGGTAGTTCTCCTCGGTCTGGTAAAATAATAACAGCAGCAGCGGGTTACAGTGGTTCGAACTTTCGCGAGAAAACGTTTTATTTATTATGAGTAGACTGCGGACCTTTATTATTATTTATTTATTATAGATGGATTGAAGCTCTTTTACATATGTATTTACAAATAAAAATAAGAAGAGAAAGATACAAGACTACTCGTCTAATAAGAAAGAAGGAACATGCACAAAAAAAACAAAATATAATAATAATTTTATGAGTTTATTATAATAATAATAATTTTTCAATTTGAAAAATCTTCCAACAATTTTCGATTTCACATATTCGATTCTACTAGAAATGCATAAAGATCCGTAGTACGAGCAAGGTATAAATAAAAGGGGTTAGGTGATATTTTAAATGTGCAACGCTCAGGGAGAATGCGGTAGCGAGCACACGAGTTTCTCGCGAAACTTTCGAACATCCGTTCTTTTCGCGGTGTAAACACGAGGGCGTTCCGAAGATGCCGTAACTGGGTTAACCCCGACACAGAAATCGGGACGCTGCGCGTCCTGCTACGGCGCTACTGGGTCGTGCAAGGGATCCGTTCGTTCCACCCCTATTTATTCATTTCACCCTTTGACTGCGATGCGCCCCGACACAGAACGTGCCAATCGAGTGGTGCAGTGGACGCGACACTCCTCGCGGTCTACAGCGCAATATCGTCGAAAAATTCCAAAATAACTTTATATTCGAATTGCCCGCGGAAAAAGCATCAAATACAATTTCTTTTTCTGCGATTATTCGAATTGCCCGACAACGAATAATAATTATGATAAACATGTTCAACAACATTGAAAGAATTTAATATTGTTATTTTCAACCTTTCAAGCATATCAAGAAAAAATTTCGCTCGAGTTTTTTGCAATAAAGTTAAAAAATGTTGATCTTGCTCGACCGCTTTCAAATAACAATAAATAGAAAAGCGCTTTGCAAATATTATATCGCCGTATATAAATCAGCACGTTGGCATAAAGTAGTTGTGGAATTTTTTTATATAAAAATTCAGTATAAACCTCGATAATATTAAATTTTTTAAATCTCAATAATATTAAATTTTCTGTATAAATTTCATATATATAAATTTTAAAAGAATTGGGATTCGTACGAAAATTGAATTAACTTCGATCTTGTACTTCAATTTCGAGTTTCTGGTAGCAGAGTTTCCCTGTAACGGGGCACGAATTAATCGCGTTATGGGAGGGTGGCCCGGGGGCAGGTTCGAAGACATCAGGGTTTCGAGGGAAGAAACGGATGGGCGGTACGAAGATCGGTAACTAGGTTAATCTTGATAGGTATGGAATTCCCCACGGGATTCCTAAATCAGCGGCGCGGTACTACTCGAACCTCGAGAGAGAGAGAGGGAGAGAGAACCGATAGATCGATAATCTCGCGGCTGTCCTGTTCCTCGAGGATCGAGAAACGAGTCGGACCGCGACCGCGGCTGGCTAGGACGGTTGGCCGACGGATCGACCCCTCGCGACCGACATCGATGATCACGCGGCTTTTCGCAGCTACTTAGTTCTCCCGGCATTTCAAACGTTTCGCAGTTTTCGCGGCATAAACACGAGGGCGGTTCGAACGGCTCGCAAGCAACTAGGTTAACTGGAGCGTCCGCTCTCGGAACGGTGTCTTTGACACACACACGCACGGCACACTACACACGTACACACGCGCGCACGTACACACCGAGGCACACGTATATGCACAGAGAGACGCGCACGGTATGCACAGATACACACACGAATAAAATGGGAAAGAGATAGCGGAGAGAAAGAAAGAGAGAAAGAGAGTGTTGTGCGTTGGTTTACTCACCCGCGAGGCAGCTGATCGGGACTGACGACGACCACGTCGGCGGCGCCGATGACGATGGCGAAGATGACAGGTTATAACCTTCGATTCCACCGTGATCGAGGCTGCCACTCGACTGGTCGACACGTCGTGGTATCATACGCGAATCGTGGTAACGGTGCACGACGACAGAGGCTAGGACACGGCCAACCCTCGTCTAACCCCCGTCAACCCCGCAAACTCCTCAAACGACGCGATTCTTCGGCGAACCCTCTCGCAACCGTTCTCGGCCCAAGATTCGGACGACACTCACTGACAACGCGACGATCCCAGCAAACGAAACGACAGACGGCCGTACGATGACAACGACGAGCTACCACCTCGCAGAGGGTAGAAAACGTTTCCCTGCTTCCACCACCGACACCGCCCTCGCGCCTCGCCACACTCGACGCGACAACGCGCAAGCTCGACGCCGCCTTGATAACGCGCATGCGCGTCTCCTCTCCCGCACCCTCTACTTCACCCCCTCGAATCCGCACCGAGCGCACCGACACCGAATTTATACCAAATCCTCCGCAAAATTCATATTTCGCCAATCCGAACCTATAGTATGTTGTAATATACAAATTACGAGGGAACATGTTCGGTTGATGTAAAACAATTTTGATGAAACTTATGTGAGATATAGTTGTCCGAAAAATATTTGAGACTTGTTTTTTTTATCGGTAATCATCCACTTTGAAGAGGTGAGAACAACCCTCAAAGTTGGGGGTCGAAACCATATTTTTTTAAATTGCGTGTTCTTTAATGGAAAATATAGTTGTGCAATATTTTGTTACTTCTAATATTACAATATTTTTATGGTTTTTTGAATAAAATCATTTTTTAAAATGAATAATATTATGCCTGATTTAAAAGGAATAAATTGACAGCATCCTTGATATCGAAATCTTTAAATAAGGAAAAATTTGTTCGCATCCTTCGACGATCATTTAATTTTCACAAAGTTCAATGCAAATACGATCTCTGTTCTAAGATTTATAAGTGGGAGGCTATTTACTAGGGGTGAACGCTATTCGGGTACCCAAGCCAATAATTAAAACGTACCTTTCAGCTGAAACTTCATTTTTGAGATTTCCGCCACACAATTTTGAGCTTTGACACCAGCGGTGTTCGTTCCGGTACAGCAGTTATAGAGCTTCTCGCGAAAATGACTAAATATGAAATGCGTTAATCTCGTGTCACGATTTCTTGCTCCGATCGAGGTTGGGACGAGTTATCGTCGCGAGCGACCGACTTATCGCAAATGAAATCTAGCGGAGATTTAAAAAACTACGCCTCGTCGGCTCCCAGCGACCACGGGAATGCAAATTAGGTGTAATTTGAAGTTGGCGCGCTGCAATGACCGGGTCGGTCTTTGCCGCGCGTTATCTCGTCGGAGGTACTTCCGGCTCCCGCTTTATGAAAATCATTTGATTCATGAAAACGACAGTAAATTGTCTCCCTTAAAAAGCAGAATGGCACTTTGTCCTGCACCTCTCTCTGCGTATTAATTGTTATCTAGAGAAATTGCAGAGACTACTCGGTAACGATGAAAATGAAGGAGCTAATTAGATCGTCGATCGTTTCGACATGAAATAGTAGATAAGAAAGAGGATCGAACGATGAGAAAAATAAAAAATCTACAAGTTTTCTTGTACGTGTAGAAATTAATTTAATTCACGATGTTTGCTAGATCTTTACAGATCTTCAAGTCAGACTTCAAGTAAGTAAGTCTATTAAAAAGATTTTCAATAATTATGCTGTACCAAAAGAAAGTAAATTTTCTTTTACACTAAAATCTTGAATTAAACTATTAGATGACGTTACCGAGGGTGACCTGTTTAGTTGACAATGAAAATTATTGTTGTTATCGAAGGTTCCATTAAAAAATTGTTTAACCATGTGCTCCAGATTTTTCAAAATTATACACTGATCACCAGTCTTTAATTAAATGTTGTTATTGTTATCGATTAATGATTTCGGCGCAACGGTTCGATCAAATAAACACTCTAAAGCAATTTTACAAATTAATTTAAGTTTAATAAATTTAATTAATTAATTTAAATGAATAATAAAATACAGAACCTTGACAACGTAGTTGACAATGTAGAATTTCAAACGCAGTTTTTCTTCTTTCTCGAAAATCATCCACACAGTGATCGAAACGTTGAAAGTTTAAATGAATATGTAAATTGCTTTACAGTGTTTATTTGATCGAACCGTTGCGCCGAAATCATTAATACTTTTTCTTTAATTAAACATCCGAATGCACTTCGACCAAATGGAAACGATTGCAACAAGAGAGTCTGCGGAGGAAAAAATTACTTCTCGATCCCGATAGAATTGGATACACTGTAGATTTTCGATTCTGTGCGAGCAAATTTAGATTTCGCGATGAACATTGGATTGTTTGTCGACGCGTTTGATACTCCCCTAGTAGCACAAAATATTGTATACGCATTCATATAATATTAAAAAGCGATTCAATCTTTTTTCAATATTAAAATGTACATACAATATTTATTTCATATTAAGTACCAATTTTTTTTTAAATGTGCAGAAAATATCTATTTCATGTTATATTTTTTTCTAACTTTTATATCCTAGCATTTCTTGAAAATTTTCAAAAGCCACTATGTTTTGCAGACAATAAGGAATACACTGCGGATTTTTATGCAGAATAAAAGTTATCCAAGTTTTTACGTATTAATTTCTATAAAATATAATCTTATTAATATATTAATTTCTTCTTCTTTTCTTTTTGCTTTTCAACACGGTATTATATAATTTACATTTAGTAATTTTTACAGACGCAATTATATATTCTTGAAAATGGTCGTTACGCGTTCCTCAGATTCGCGGGGGTGTTTCCTCTGTAAGGCTGTAGCGAGATCGAAACGGTTACCGAGACGAGAGAGCCCGATTTTGAATCGAGCTGCGACGAAGCCGTTCGTTAATGCAGATTCGATTAAAGTCCGTGAGCTTCGAAAAAGTTTTCCAATCAGTCCGGTACGTGCCCCGGTGAGGCTTTCTTCCCTCGTTGACCGACCGAGACGGGAAAGAGACTCGACGGACCAGAGCGGGGCGCTGCGATGGACAAAGAAAAAACTCCGTCCACAGTGTCCACAAGGATATCCTTCCACGACGAATTGTTCGGCGAACCTTTAACGTCGCGGCCCGTCTTTCCTAGAACTTGACTGCTTGACAGTTCCCGCTACTGCCACCGACCATCTTCGCCGCTGTTCTTCGCCCCCCGCCATCTTCCTCCCCCATTTGGATACTTGAAACTTCTACCTCGACCGGAAAACCGAAAGTAGCTAAGATTATTAATAATAAGAATGAGAGAGCCGGACGCGGTCGAGGGTCTCTTCAAATGGAACACTGCTAATTATACAGGCTGTTGCAAAACTTTGTATATTATATACTATACAGGCTGTCGCGGAGGGAAATACTTTTTAAACCCTCCCCGGATGACTGATGAACTAAGACCCTCGAGTATTGCACGCCAACCCCCGCGATTCGAGAGCGTTCGCTGGAAAATGGGGTGAGAGAGGGAGCGAAGGAAACATTCTTTTTCGAAACCGGAAACGTCCCACGCGAGAAAAATTAGGGTTCGACGCCCCTAACGACAGGATTACAGATGGGATTCGAGAAGTATAGAGAAAAAACCCTACACTGATTTTTTATATGTTCTAGCTTATGGTTAATGGTACTTTATTATATTTTATTATGATAATGGGCACGAAGCTCGATGACGGACAGTTATCGAGTTAATAATCAGTGAAACTCAAGTCTCAGCAAATTATTTATTTTTTGGAAAAACGTTGTAAAAGAAAAATAATAGGGTTTTCAATTCTGGTCTTACAATTTAATGGAAAATAGGTTGACAGGTTTTTTTACACCTCTGTAAAACGAACAATTTTTAAGATCTCGAAAAATCCATTGAGATTGGATTATATTATATTTAGAAAAGGCGATGGGATAAGAAAACGAACGCAAGTTATTTATTTTTTGGAAAAACGTTTGAAAGAAAAATTGTAGTTTTACAATTTAATGGAAAAAGGTTGACAGGATTTTTTACACCTCTGTGAAACGAACAATTTTTAAGACATCGAAAAATCCATTCAAATTGGATTATATTATATTCAGAAAAGGTGGTGGGATAAGAAAAACGCTGCGTTCAGACGCGCAAAGGAGATCCCACCTTTAAAGCGACGATCATCTAAAGCCAACCATTCCGAATATGCCATCAGGTGCGCTCGTCACTTTGTCCGTTCTCTTTGGAACTTTTCCATCACATTCCGGGGAAATAATTGCGCTTTTATCGTCCCTCGGAGTCCGCGGAGTGTGACGTCCTCCCGTCATCGAAACGGACATTCCAGAAATTAGGTGTTCCAGCATTGTAGAATTTTTACGCGTCCCTGGGAAGCCGGCTTTCTACATGGTTCTACGAATCAATGCTAGAAAAATGTTAGCCCGGTGAGCAGAGATTCGTTATCGATAGTGGTTCCCCCAGGAAAGAAGCAGAAATTGCTAAGTACTGTGAAATTCCCTCGTAACAACGAGAGGGTATAAATATACGGTCGGGCAGGTAGGCGTCCCGACGCTCGTTTCCACGGGCAACGCGGGCCAATGGATCAAACCGTATCACATCACGTGTTTTAAAGCTCCGCGAGCCTGCCTTTATCGTGCAGCATTTAGTCGCTGCCAAAGCGCGCCGTATCACGATTAGTTTTTCCTCCAATCCATGATTAGTTTCACGATTTAGAGTCGAACACTCTCTTTGTAAATTGTCCGTCGCCGTCTTTGGATCTCTAGTCTTCTAGGTGAGAATCAACGATCAAGTAATTATCATTTCGCTCGGGGTCCTGCTGTCAACAATTTCAGTTCCAGTGGCCTGATTAACATTAAACGTATCGAGCTCCAGCAACACGTTAGAACTGGGGTACTGGCTGTCTGTGTTCCAAATTTCAATTTTCTATCTGTGTGTTCGAGATTTCTTTACAGCTGAAACAACTCCAAGTGCGAAGGGTTAAAAACCTTGATTGAACGAAAATATGTATCTTATTATTTATCGTGAGCCTTATTTTTCGATTTCGGACAAGTTCCGGTCACGTTATCTGACAGGTAACATAATTATTATTTCCGAGCTACGAGAGAGAAAGAGGAGAGAGAGAAGTACAGTATTTTATCCATAAATGTCCCAAAAGTCTGACCTATAAATGTCCTAGATCTATCCCCACTACTGCGGTGTATGTTATATCAGTGAGATCACCTAATCCGAATTTCTAATTCCTTTATTTTTCATTATTTTTTTGTGGGATTTCGATGGTCATATTTGTGGCATTTTTCTAATAAAAATCATACCAAATATAATATAATTCCGATGATATTTACTTATGTAATAGACAATTAAAGTTTCGAGTGCGAGGAAGGACAGTCGCCGGCGAGCCATACTCTATCCTTCCTCGCAACCGAAACTTTAATTGTCTATTACACAAGTAAATATTATCGAAATTATATCATATTGGGTATGATTTTTTAAAGAAAAATTCCACAAATATGGTCGTCGAAGTCCCATCAAAAAATAATGAAAAATAAACAAGTTGGAAATTTGGATTAACTTATGTTTACATTTCTCGACAACCTTGTCGATGTTCTTCTCTACGTTCGGCAAAAGTCAAAGAATACTGTCCACAGCGCATAAATGTCCCTCGGCAGACCCGTGCTAGGGACTGATACGGATAAAATACTGCATCATCGTCCCAGGCAGATCTCGCGAGAGTTTCCGCGTGTTTTACGAGAGACGCTCTCGGGACAGGAAATTTCCGAAAATGAAACCCGGGTAAACGGAGGATAGGGGATAGTAATTTCGGGGTTTACGCGGATGAATTCGGAGCAGTACACAGGCGAAGCACCTGCCGCCTGCGTTCGCGGTAACATCTGTGTATTCGCGCCATGAAAATCGAACGGCCGCGCGAACAAGACGGATCCGCAAAGTTTCAAAACGTTCGACCGTGTCTTCAAACGATGCAACAGCAGCCGCGACAAATGATACGGAGCTGCGCGTAAACTCGTTATAAACCGGATGCTCGGTTTATCAAGCTCGTTAAATACAGAAGAAAAAAGGAATTCCGTTATTCATTCGTTCGGGGATGAATTGAATTTCGCTGTCTTTGGAACTGAAAAGGTTGGAAAGAGGATCAAAAAGCCGGGGAAAGACGGGTATAAATAAAATGATGAGATTTATACTCGTTGTTAACGTCGCTAAAAGTCGCTCTCGGTTAAGAGGAGAACGTGATCGAAAAATTTCATTGCGAATTGATGCGAACCTGTTGACCGGGTAAAGGAGCTGCCCAATTGATTTCTGGCCGTATGAAGCCCGAATAACTTGTGGTTCGCGGGGACTGCGATTTAATGAACAGGAAATATGAAAAATCAATGAGACGCGCGGCGCAAGCATCTCTCTCTCTCTCTCTCTCTCTCTCTCTCTCTGTCGATGTTGCCCGGTTAACAGGTTGAATTAATTTCGAATCAGAACCGATCGGATTTCAAGTCAAAGGTTGAACCCGCAGGGAAGTGCCGTGAAAACGGTGGGGGAAAAAAAGTTGCTCGGAGAAGCTGAATGGCCGCGATCGAAACGAGCACGGACAGTGTCGTCGTCTCGCAATTGTCCCCGCAGGACCGTTCGACGATTCTAGCCGCGCTCGAGGACTACACGAACGCTCTGGCCATTTACCACGACGTTCGCGAAAACCCACCGGAAGATGATAACGACATCGCCGGCTGCATTCTTTCCGATACCGAGTACGTTGCACTCTGGCGCGCGGTGAGCCGTTCCCATATGCAGCTGGAATTAATTCCAAAATATTCTTGCCAGTAAGCTGGTACTCGAGCATACACTGATATCAATAAATACAATGGAAATAAATCGTAGAATTATAAAATTGCATCATAGAACGATTCTGTAGAATCTCTTTACAAAAATCAGGTCATGAATTAATTCCAAAATATTCTTGCCAGTAAGCTGGTACTTGAACATACACTGATATCAATAAATACAATGAAAATAAATTGTAGAATTATAAAAATCAATCATACAACGAATTTGTAGAATCTCTTTACAAAAATCAAGTCATGAATTAATTCCAAAATATTCTTGCCAGTAAGCTGGTACTCGAACGTACACTAATATCAATAAATACAATGAAAATAAATCGTAGAATTATAAAAATGAATCATACAACGAATTGGTAGAATCTCTTTACAAAAATCAAGTCATGAATTAATTCCAAAATATTCTTGCCAGTAAGCTGGTACTCGAGCATACACTGATATCAATAAATACAATGAAAATAAATCGTATAATTATAAAATTGCATCATAGAACGATTCTGTAGAATCTCTTTACAAAAATCAGGTCATAAATTAATTCCAAAATATTCTTGCCAGTAAGCTGGTACTCGAACATACACTGATATCAATAAATACAATGAAAATAAATTGTAGAATTATAAAAATCAATCATAGAACGATTCTGTAGAATCTCTTTACAAAAATCAGATCATAAAGAATTAATTGTTGAACAGTGTAATGTAATACAGGATGAATGCAAAAATTCTTCAAAGACAATTTGTAGAACATACTGTTAAACCATGGGTTGCATATCTCAACATTTCTCTTAAAAAATGATGTTGCACCTCTTGTAATTTTTGCGGTTTCTTTATTTGCAAAATTACCCCACAGTCATTGGCATAAAGTATCATTCATTTTTAGTTTGTGTGTTTTAAATCGAATGCATATAAAATTGATTAATTGTACAAATTAGACAGGATCTTCTGCAATCGAGAAATAAATGAGTTCAAGGATTTCCTGGGACGAAACTAATAGACGCATCGATTTCACGGTCCATGGACATATTTATCGAGCCCGGGTTGAACGTAAGAAAATTCGTTGCACCTGTTCGTCCGCGCGGCAGGGCGTCGACGAAAAGATTGTTCGAGCGTCGGGGATGCGACGCGACGGACGGCCGAATAACGAGTAAAAAGGGGTAGAGTCGAGGGAACGAATAAGAATTCCTGTATGTTGCATGTCCGTCCGGTGTGCCAGTGACTCGGAACTGTCGGATATGCAGCTCAGGCCCGGTGACGTCCGCGAGAATCGAGCAACTGAAAGAACAAGCTGCGTCTGCGAAACTTTACGAAGACAGCTGCGACGAGTCCAGAGAAGCGTGGCTGTATGCTCTCCGTTCGGTTTTTCCGGGGAATTCCTTTCGATTCGATTCGGATCTTCTCTCGGTGCACATAAAACGAGGGGCAACTTAATGTTATGGTACGCCGATGGAACGCGATGTTTCCTCGACTGAACCTGTTAACCGGCGGATCTCTCGATCGAAACCCCGTTTCACCCCTGCCGTAGATTCGACCGTGATAAAGATGTCGATATGATTTAGCCGGGAGCGATTCCCGACCTTCCGCGGCTCGATCGAATCGAGAAGAATCGACGAATCGCGTTTCGCGTACTGCGAATCTTTTATTTGATCGAACGGCTTGGGAACCGCACGTTTATTGAACCTCGGAGAACTTGAAATTCATTGCGCAGGAGATCAAATCCTTGGCTCGTAATCCTTACTATCGATGTGCACAATTTTTATATTTATTTCATATTTAATGAAATGGTAATTATTTACTTTAGGAGCTTCCTCACCGATTTTGATTATTTTCAAATATGTTGTCAATGTCTTCATTCTGAACAACTTTTTCCTTATCATGTTACCACCGCTCGGTTTTAGTTTACGAGATATTTGCAAAAAACTATTGCTAATACTACATTGAATTTTTTCATTGAAATACAAAAAATTGAATATAGTATTAGCAATAGTTTTTCCAATTATCTCGAAAACTAAAACTAAGCGGCGGCAACATGTATAGTTAAAATCAAAGTAAATAGTAAATAAATAATTACCAATGAAATTATAAAAATGCAACCACGTGCCATTTTGTATAACAGTGTGTTCCTTTTATATGTCTCTGTAAAAATAACTGATCGAAGATAATATTTATATAAAAAAATTTATATATTGATTTTTTATAGAAAATTTACATTGTGTGATTTTTGGTAAAGAAGAAACTTGGAATTTGTAGATAGTATACATTGGCTATATCAAAATTGCGTTTGTTTAACGTCACTGCGAATAATCGAACATTTTGCATAAAAATCAATGGCATCGAACTTCGATCTACAGATTTATAGATAATTATGTCAGCCGCTGATCGCTTCGGTGAACGAAGTATTAGATCGTTCGGAAAGTCATTTCGTTTTCTCTGTCCCTCGTGAAACGCGAGTTCCCATTGAAACCGATAACGTTCTCGCAGTCTATACATGGGGAAAATTATGGAAGAGCTGAAGCAGGAGATACGGGAGAAAGGAACGTTCGCGGTATTGACCAGGGAGGTCGAAAAATTGCTCGGCCAGGAGAAAGAGGAGCATACCGGGAGAGAGGAGAGCGAGAGACTGAAGAAACTTGCAGAGGAGTTGCGGCAAACGATCGGCCAAGAGAAGATCGCGGACCAGCTGGAGGAGAAGCGGATTCTGAACGAGCTGGCCGCAGAACAGGTAACACTTACAAAACTAGACTGTTCTCGCAGTAAGAAAATCATAAAGAAAACTTGTTAGAACTTTTCAACAAGCTGCTTTGCTTCGGTAAATATTCGTGGAACGTTCGCACAAATATCCGGGCTGAACGAACAACGTATATAAATCATTTTGTAGTTCGGTTACTGGTCGATTTAACGCTGCTGTGTTCTCCAATTGGAATTTCTTAATTTTGTTTTCATGTTTCAAGATATGTTATCAAGGAAAAGGATATTGACGTTAAATGAATTCATTATTCATTTTTAAATAATGTTTTATGGATCGTAAATGTTCAATAAACGATGTGTGACGATTTAATTTTAAATTTTTATTCTATTTACTATAAAAATTCATTAAACTTAAATATATTTAATAAAAATAATTTCTTTATTAATTTAATAATATTTATATATTCATCAGCGCACAGGTTCGATCAAAATTAAACAACTAAGCAATCTTGCAATTAACAAGTTCTCAACGTTTCGATCCTGATATGGATCATTTTCAAGAGAAATTTTATACGCGTCTGAAAAATAAAAGAAACACTTTGTCTTACTTGCTTTAACAAGAGGTTATAAAGGAAATTTTAACAAGAAAAACTACTGGCACATTGCCAATAAAAACTGAACCGTAACCATGCGAAGGGTTAACAGATGAAAATTATTCATTTAATTCATTAATTTCGAATAATGTGATGAAAGAAAATCAATTTCTATTTCGATCGACTTGGCTTTCATTCAGATAGAAAATTTGTATTTTGCATAAAAATCCATTGTGAAAACGTGTACAGAGTTGAGCCAAGAACCGTGACAGAATAGAATGGAAATTCCAGGTGTCCATTGACAAACGAAAATCCTCTCGGTACATTGGGAGTTAGCTGGGTTCTTTAAAGATTTAATAGTTGGTTACCGGATGAAAATGAAATTCGCGGAACGATCCGGTGGATCGCATCGAGGCGGCTCTCCCGGCCGAGCCCAGCGAGCGTGTTTTTAATTCGCGGGGATATAGTAATTCCATGCTTTTCAAACACCGCAGCGAGAGACAGAGAAACGAAAATTAATTGCGGACGCGGAGCTGGATTATGTTGCCGCCTGGGAAGCGGCGAGATACGAGCAGAACGCGTTGCGCGCTAACATGGAAATAGAAAAGTTGGAGAAGGTATTAAACGAGTGCCGCGTGCGCGAAAAAAACGAGCGACGCGTTCATAACGAGCGAACGAAGTTCCTGATACGGGATACCGAGGTGAGTGGCCGCCGCCCTCGCGCAATTTCCAACCGAGAATCCGCTCGGTTTTGCGAAAATGTTCCAACACCTTCTCTGTTGAAGAACAGACTCACAACTTTAACGAAGCCACGCGTTTCTATTAAAAAATAAAATGCCTTGAGTCTGCCAATAATCTAAATTACTTTCTAATTAAATCCGCAGTCGAATAATTTCGCAGCAAAATTTTTCTGATCTTGTTCTTCCGTTTCAAGCTCAGTCGCAATTTGTCGAAGAGCACCGAAAGTAAAAGCTCGATGGTATAAAATTTTATTAATTTTTTATTTAGTAATTAATTAATTTAAATAGCTTTAATAAAAGTTTTAATATTGAAAATATTAATACAATTTAAATTTAAATTTTCTATATAAATTTTTTATATAAAAAAAAAAATTAAACTGTTTCAATTAAACAAGAATCTCATACGTAAAACAATCCGCAAGAAATCTTCAATCGATTAATTTCTAACTTTTTGTTAATTATTTACTTTGTTAATTCTTTACGTTTTTGCTAATTATTTACTTTGAGGGAATCCTCACCGATTTTGATGACCTTGAAATATGTTTTCAACTGCGCCTATTCGCGCACGCTTTATCATAAATGAACAGTCTTCCAGCGAAGGTGCGAACACGAGAAACAAATGAGTTGGGAACCGATGTAGAATGCTGCGGCTGAGGTCGCCAATTAACCGGGGTTTGTTAACGCTCGAATCGGGTTTCCAATTTCGCGGCAGCGAAGAAACCTCGACTCTATTTTCCGAAGTACACGTTGAACCGGAAGAGCTCAATTATCGGTCGCGTTTGTCCTACGACAGAGAAGATCGGAACCGTGCGCGCGGTGGATTGAATGTGCCGGTGTACGGCAATGATTAGCTCGCGTTTCCAAACCCCTTTTTCCAGTCGTTCAAGAAGAAGACGAAGGAATGGGAGGAACGATACTTCCGGGAGAAGGAAATCTACGAGAAGGAGATTCGCCAGCTACGTATCGAGACAGCAGCTCGTCGGAAAGAATTGGAGGAGCTCGAAGAAGAGGTACTCTAGCCTTCCAAACAATTCGGAGCTTCCTTCTTTCCCAAACGCATTCGCTCATCCTATTAAGCAAAACCTTGACGAACAATTATTATCATACTGCCGATCCTTATGCATTTTAGACCAAATTCAAAATTGTAGGAAAATTTATTAAATTGAAGATGTATACAGGGGGTGAGTCCGCAGAAACAGAACACCTAAATATCTCCATTACTTTTCGTTGTACAAAAAAACTTCGTAGTACAAAGTTACACTGTTTGAAGGGTCACATGTAACGGTGTAAGGGAAAAAATTTCCAAGGTCATATTTTAATGAGATTTCAAGGTCATCGATGTTTTTTTAAATGGAATGATATATTTTCGTTAACGTAATGTTGTAGATGACAAAATAAGGAATTCATCCATGTAACACAATATGACCTACAAATTACCTTCAATGTATATATAGGATGAGTCACCTAATCTTAAATATCTTTGTTTTTTCGAAAGATACATAAAATATGGTAAGGACAAAGTTGAACGGTACAATGGGGCTAACACAATGCCAAAAAACAAAGCTTGTTTTTATGTCTTTTTTTTTAAATATCAAGGTCACCTTGACTTTTTTAAATCGTACCACCCTTTTTCAAACACCTGCAACGATAGTTCCTTTCATTACGAATTCAGTGATTACAATGATTGATGGATATCAAAGAAAAATGAAGAAAAAATAAAAATTTCTTGGTATCGTGGAAGCTTCGTTTAACTTCGTGTATCTTTGAAACCGATTCGTTTCTCTTTCGTTCGATATCTCTGACAGATGCAGAAGATCCTTAGTCCGGTGATCGCTCACCGAAAAACGAAAGTTTAACCTGTTGATGCGGGAACCGATAGCCGGCAGTTAATCTCCCTATTCCTCGAGTTGCCGAGATGTTAGACGTTTACTCTTAACCGAGCGAGGCGTTCGAGGGCCATTCTTCACGGTGCTGGCCTGGAATCTCTGCAAAGTTACCTTTCTTCCCGTGTCCACACCGGCTAATTAGCCGATTCCGTGAATCTCCGCGAAGAGTTTCCTCTATCGTGCAAAGAGAAGCACCAAGACATTTTTTAATTTTATTAATTTACTCGATGAAATAAGCGGTGTAAAGCGCTATGAAATATTCATCGATTAGCTCGATTCGCGGAGAAAGAACGAGCCGCTCGGAAACACGCGGTACGCAATAACTGTCTCATTAACTATTCGGCGTGAACCGGTGATTAACCGGCGTTAATCGCGTTAAGCCTATTGGAAATCGTGGCCTGTGTTAGCTTGCTCCCGTAGGCTTAGAATCTACGTGCAATGCGGATATTCTGCCGGGGAAATCGATAACTCGTGTCAAGAACCTGTTTCTGGCCACTCTAAATCATGTGAAATTTCTCGAGTGCGAACAGAAGAGGAGAACACAGAGAGAGAGAGAGAAAAAAAGTTCCGCATCATGCGATCCCATAATTCTCCGGGCGTCCCTCTCCCCTTAAAAAAAGGAACCCCTCTCGAGCTGGCCGATCGCAATGCATTAAAAATATATATCTCGGTAATCTCGTCGGGGCGATATTAAAAAGAGGTTATTTATCGTCGTTTAGATTTTTCAGCATTTTTACTTCGGACGGGAAGCTTCCCCTAACCCCGGGGTTGATTGGCTCGGCAGCCATTAATCAGCCGTGTTTCATTCGATCCAACGAATCCGATTCATCCGGTAGTCACCGATCCTCTTTCTTCGCTGGGGTATGGCGGTGAGAACGTAAATAACAACACCGGGATAGAGCAAGCGTAAAAATGCGATTAGACTCGAAAGACAACGGTCACGTTTCTTGCCCGTCTGTTTACCCGTTTCCCCCGATTCTTGTTTTTATCCCCAGCCGCCGCGCTCCCGCTGCAACGCCGCTAATCACCCGCGAATCGATGCGAACCGGATATGGTTTAAGCTCGATTTACGTGCTCTGTCCGGAAAGTATTCGACCTTGTTGAGAAACGAAAGAGGTGTCAAGGTTTTAGTCTGCAAAGAGTGTTTTTGAGGAAATAAAAAATCTTCCTGTGCTGACACGCGTGTTTTTATTTTTCATTTATTATCAAAATTAATTATTATTATTATCAGAACATAATTTTACGCAAATTTCACATGTTTATTTTCAGTAATAACCATGAATATTGCTTTCTGAGGTATTTTTTAATTGATTTAAATATATGTATTGAATATCATAAATTTATATTATCTTGAAGTTCAAATCAGGGGGTACAATCACTTGTATAATATCAAGACAATTTGATTAAAAAATAAATATAACATGAAATTCACTAATTAAACGAAAGCTTTTTAAATTAATCTTTTTATTTCAATGCAGAAAACATACTCATGAATTACTTTCATTGTGAATGTATTAATGGATTTCGAATTTATTGTATTTTTGTCTCCATTGTACCTCCAGAACATCCTTAAATGGCACACGTGACACTCGGTTACAGTATCGCCATAAGCAGGAATTCATAGACATGTGCCTGGCGGAAAAGGAAGCGCTCAGGCTGGAGAAGGAGCGGAAGGAGCACGAGCAAAGAAGCGCGATCAGGATTCAAGCGTGGTGGCGAGGCGTCATGGTGCGCCGGAAGTTGGGGCCGTATCGACCCGAGGAGAAAAAGAAGAAGCGGCCCAAGACCAAGAAATAGCTCCGCCAAACTTCGAACAACCCTCCGGACTTCGGAAGGACCTGCGGCGATCCCGAGAATCAAAATTCCCCCCCGAAACACAACGAACAAAAATTCGATTCCATCGAAGGACCTGTTCACCTCGTTGCTTACCTACCAGAGACATTCGTATTTTTGTACGATGTGCTCGCAGGAGTCGTCGCGAGCTAGAAAGGACCTTTCTTATTCTACAAGATGTTCGAACTTTATAATTGAATCCTTATACAATGTACAAGACTGGCCAACAACTTTCGAATCACTTGCTGATTTCTGTAAAAATATTTATAATTAGAAATATTCGATGAACTACAACAATTTCAAGATTATCCTGAATATGTCAGACTGTCGTTAACCCTTCACTGCACGAGTTTTTTCAATTGGGATGGAGAAAATTGAAACAAGATCTGTTTTCGTGTTTTAAGGGAAAAATATTTGAAAAACTTAATACAACATTTTCAGAAAAATAAAACTAAATGTACATGGTAAGAAAAGACTATGTAATTTAAAAATTATTTTATACTTTTTAGTCCGTTTTTTAAAAACGTGGTATTTTAAAAAATTAATTTTTATTTAAATTGTTTCCTGTTTTCGATAATCCTGTTCGCGAAATCGCGACTCCTCCGGTATTCCCTCAGCGATACCGAGGAACGGTCATCGAGAGACCGTACCGTTCACGCAAGAAGCTCATTTCACTTCCCGTGCAGGACTTTCCGAGTATCCTGCGGTGGTCAGAAAAGCCGCGTGGCACACCGTAATAGTCCACGGTGGTTTGCCACCCTCAGCCGCATGCAACACGAAACAGTCCAGTCCGGTTCTGTTGCATTCTCTCCCTCGCGGCCTCATCGAACACTGCTATTTCAAGCTTGAGAAGATTGGATTGCCGCCGCGACTATACTCGGCGAATAAATTCAGTCTGTTTCTTGAAAAGTCCGCTGGTTGGTCAACCGTTCTTAGCCCCCGGAAGAGACTGCTGTTTAACCTGAATACCAGATGACTAACCACCCAGACGGCTTTACCAACAATAAGACAACTTTTCGTATACTTAGGAAAGTTTCTCCTGCGGAGAAGTTGTTCTAAGTCCTTAGGAACGCACTTCGCATTCCTAAGACCCCTGGTAACTGCGGCGGCGGTGCTCGCACCCCTGACTCGCCGACAATCATTTCGGGGACGTATTAACCTTGCGTTATTTTAACAATTTATCAATTGATACCGTCACAAACAGATCAAACACGAGAAGGGAAATGTTCTTCACTTATTTTAGTCAGAAATGTTTATAATCCGCTGTCCACTAATAAATACAAATTCTTTACGATCGATATAGAGAAAAATTAATACATACAAAATGTGATTTCATTTCTGTTTGGGGGAAATTAATAGCATGTACGTATATTTACTAGACTCTGTTCAGAATTTTCATCAGGAGTATGAAAAATCCTGTGAAATGCAATCGAAAAGGAGCAACCATTCTCGATGATAAAGACCACGCTGCAGCCGAGCTGATCGAACTTCTCGGACATTTTTCCGTGATCTTTCGAACGAAAAAACGGATTCTCCTTATCCGGTAGAAATCCTTGGTGGGTTTTCCGAACGACTCGACGCAAATGTACAGCGGTTGGTCTCGCACGAATGAATTTAATCCCGATATAGTCGCGTGGGGTATCCCCGAGCGACGAACTCGGGAGGCTCGACTTTTTTCCCCGGAGGCCGTCCCCGCGTCGCGCCGAAAACACACGGAACCGGCTCGTTCGAGATGGTTTTTGTCGTTTCGCTGGTGCTTCTAGCGTGCAGCTACGCGAAGCACAATAACCGAGTCTCGAATACCTCGCCAATTGTTGTTTCCTCGTTCGTTCCCCGTGAATTCTTCTCCCGATCATAGTGGACGAGCTACCGTTGAAATGAAGAGAACTTCCCTAGATTCGTGTACGAAAATATTGGTACATTATCCGACGTAGCTTGGGAACACGGTAAATCAATTTCAAAGGCTCCGTATAACTCACGAAAAACAATGTTGCCGTTCGTGTTCACTCTCCGAGTATTCAATTTGCTAAACAACATTATCTCCTCCCATATTCTACATTTTTTCGCGGAACGAGAGAACTGAATTTCCCCTTCAAATAATCTGGCTGAATCAAATTCAGATCGCGAAAATTCTGGTAGAATTTCCAAGGGAAAGGTAAAGGCGACGATTTTTAAATATAATAATCTAATATAATCTAATAGAAATAGAAAATCTAATGAAAATAATATAATCTAATAATATAATGTAAATTAATCTAATATAAATAATCTCTGTGCCTGTTTTAAAAATATAGATAAATTTACAAAATTGCATCGAAATCGATCAAACTTATTATGAAATATATATAATAAATAATATGAAATTTAATATATACCTATATAACTGTTTCACATTTTTGACTTTTTAGTCATTGAAATTATAAGGTTGCTGTCAGAAATTATTCAATAAATTTCCTTCTTAATCACGTATTATTATATAAATGAAATGGTACACTGTAGATTGTTACTGTAGCTCTGTGTAACAATGTGAACATAAATTGTTTCGGTGAGGACGGCTTCGAGACTTTCTGGCAGCGTGGGTAGCATCTCGGTGACACTGGTCACCATTTTGTCGAAGGGAAAGTTGCTGGCTAGATGGCCGACAACGACGGACCGTGCATTTTCCTTCATGAGAAATTCACGAACCTTCTAACCTACTCTGTTTGAAAGCATGCAAGCTCAACCCCGTGACCGTGCGGCCAGCCACCTCCTTAGATTACGATATAAGGAATGGCTAACGCGATGTGGCGGTGCACGCACCCGATAGTGCAGTCAGCATTCATATATATGTATATATACATATACATATATATATGCATCCCTTTCCTGACCCAGCTTTTATACTAGCTGCGTGGTAATTCGTGACACGACCGAAGAATGATTCTTCTTAATGAAAACCGTCAGGAATACAACAAGAAAATTCTCCCTTTCGTTTTATTTGGTCTGAAAATCATTTTAATGTCCGAATTATAAAATAGCTTCTCCCTAGATAGTTATTAATATTGCTAGGCATCTCCTCCACAACGTGAGGGGTTGTCCAACAGAGTTAAACATTGATCAATTGAAATTGTTAATACTGTCCTTTCAATATTTATCACTTACGAATCTCTGGGTCTGAAAATTATTTTAATGTCCGAACAATAAAATAGCTTCACTCTAGATAGTTATTAATATTGCTAGGTACCTCCTCCACAATGTGAGGGGTTGTCTAACAGAGTTGAACATTGAGAAATTGAAATTTTTCGTAATGGTTAATACTGACCTTTCAATATTCATCACTTGCGAATTCCAGTAATCCCTGCTTTGAGAATTTCTTCCCAGGATCCAGTAAGATAATTTTCCTTCACATATCATCTGCAATGATAACAGTCGTTATTATAAAATTATCGATAACCAACAACGGATAACTGTTTTCACTCCTTATCAGTTATCCTTAACATAGGCAACCATGTGTACATCTGTGCAAGAAATTCACCTTACCCACGGCGTCGGTCGGTAACAGGTCGTGGCGACGACACCGACAAGACTCGTGACGTCGATGGTACCGCTACCGACGGGATACTAGTCAGTGGATCCGAATGGTTCCCATTGCCAACGATGACAACGAGCACTCTCTTGACCACCTGGTCACTAATGTCCAACAAAAATTATTTTAAATTGAAATTCTTCTCGATCGAAAATGTAGTAATAATAAATTTTGTGATATTGAAAAATTATTTTCTCCTTTTTAGTTCATTTTAATACAAGCGTGCTTTTTAACAAGTTTTTTATATTTTTTTCGTCAACAACAGAGGAACAGCATCGAGAAAAGTGAACGAACGAGAGAGTTCATGCAAAACACGGTACAGTTTATTCGGTGTTAAAATAAATACATTTCTCCTTTTTTTGTTGTCATCAGCGAGTGGTCCGTATCATACAAAAATTACTTATTCTACGCGTTCGAAGTGTGGTACACACACATCACGTATACATGTACAGATAGGCCCAGCCAAGTTTTCAGTTTCCTCTCGATCATCGAGAGAACGTTGTTCAGCAACGTATGCGAAGCTGAAAACAAAATCATCGCATCTTTCGAACGAACGAATTACGGACACGGATTCGAATGATTCACGATCGACGACACGATCGTGTGTGGAAAACGAATTTCGCTGATAAATCTATCGATAACCCGTAATGCCCGAGCAACTCATTAACGTTTTCCCTATAAAAAACCGATAAGACGTCTCTGGGATCAAGGATCGACTGCATTCTCGATCGTACCGTCACGAATCTCTCGGGATCGTCGATCCGAACGGTCGACGACACGGCGAGCCTACAAAAGACAGGAGTTAACCGACGGTTTGTCGATTTGAGCAATGAGAACGTCGCGACGGTAATTCGCGACAAGATCTGTATAGATCACCGTGAGCATTCGTTAATGAACGGGTCGATCGATCGTGGATCCTGATCTACGAGTTCCCAACGACGAGCTAGACACGAAACGCTTGCCCAAAAATTTTGTACCCTGACCCAGAGTTGGCCGAAAATTCATTGTTGCTCTTTTAAACATTTTCTACACTTTATTTTGCATACATATCGTCGACGAATTTATTTTGAAAATTTTAATATTATTGAGGTATATATTGAATCTAAATTTAAAAAAAATTTTATATATGGAATTTATATAGACAATAAAATAAAATACCATAAAGTCCACAGTCTAGATACGATCGATCGATCAATCGGCATTACTTCGACGTCTGGTATTCTACTTTAACGAAATATCAATTGACAACGGTAAAATTTCTTTAACCAGCGATTAACAAACAGTGAATTGATCTAGAAAGTTCTCTTCGTAATCGAGAGCACGAACCAATGAAAAATTTGTGCCCAACTCTGGTCTACCGGTGGCAAGAGCACAGATTGCCCCGTGGGGCATCGAGGCCACGCCCACAGGGGGAGCGCTCGACACAGAGCGAGACAAATAGTCTTCTATCTCTCTCTCTCTCCCTCTCCGAGATCATTTGCCCCTGGGGGCAATCGGTGATGCTCTGAACCATTCTGGATTGCAGTAGCAACAAACCCGTCGTCATCTGTTTCCGGAGCATTCTCCGAACGCTTCTTTAGTTACCCTAATCGCGTAGTTTCGCGTCCGAGCCAGGATTCACACAAGCATATTCTCATCGACACACATACAGAGAGGCACACGTTGTTCGTACACGCACACGCACAGAAAGCGTGAAAATGATCGTTCCGTACGCACGTATCCTGCGTGCAGGATATAAAAAATGATCGTCGAACCGAGAGGCTCGATTAGGCGATCTCCGCCCGGAAGTCCTCAACGTGAGAAGTGTCCAACGAATGTACACACAACGCGCACGTGGTGCAACATCCGTGCTGCACCGAAAAAGTCCGCGATCAATCCGATCAGATCAGCTGGATCCAGGAATCGAGTCTGGATAGCTGTGTCCGGCCTGATCGATGATTGATTCGCGTTTATTCTTTGAAGCCCCGATTGTCGATGAACACACGGTTCCTCAGCCCGCTATCCGAGATGTATCCGGTCGCCATCTTGTACTGGTTCGCGTAGATCGCGCCATTCTCATTGGCGTCGACGCGCATCGATTCTTTCTTCAGCTGCTTCGACTCGTTGTTGTCGTCGTTCTTCTTCAACGACTGCTGCTTGTTGTGCGACTTCCTCCTCTTGTACGAGGAGTCGTAGAAGTTGCGGAACAGGAAGTAGAACATCACAGCGTGCATACCGATCCACCAGACGAACGCTTTCGGGTAGTTGCAGTCGATGAAGAGCAATTGGAACGCGTGCACCATCACCAACACGAATTGCACCATCTGCAAGCCAGTCAGGTAACGCTTCCACCACAGGTAAGGCTGAATCCTTGGTCCCAGAGCAGCCAACAGGTAGTACGAGTACATCACGATGTGCACGAATGTGTTCAGCAGACCGAAGAACGACGAGTGACCACCTGCCAAACAAAAGGACACCTGTCACTAAACGGTACTGCAAGGAGGATAGCTTTGCTATCATTAAACTATTCTAGTCCGAGGTCACCCTTTCTTGAAAACAGTTTTTTTTACTTTACTTTATTTTAGTTATTTGAATGAAAGCGAAAAATTGAGGGATGTAAAGTTAACATCAAAATTGTTTCGCGGACCACAGTTTAACACGTTGAGCGCCGCGTCAGCCATCGGTGGCTGACACTAGACTTTCCGTTTAGGCCGCGTCAACCACCGCTGGCTGACAGCGTGTAACATGATACAGAACTATAAGATTTACACTGTTTTATGGAATTACAGAAAAATTTATTTAAAATTTAATTAATTTTGATTCATGACAGGACTAATGGTCAGTGTCTGGTGTCAGCCACCGATGCCTGACGTGGCAACGGATTTGATCGACAACGAATTTGATCGACAACAAAAATCTAAAATCGTTGTTGGTCAAATTCGTGTCGGTCAAAATCGTTGTCAATTAAAGGCGTTGTCATTCAAAATCGTTGTCGGTTAAATTCGTTGTCGGTCAAACTCGTTGTCGGTTAAATTCGTTGTCGGTCAAATCCTTGTCGGTCAAACTCTTGTCAGTCAGACTCGTATCAGACTTTCCGTTTAGGCCGCGTCAACCACCGCTGGCTGACAGCGTGTAACATGATATAGAACTATAAGATTTACACTTTTTTATGGAATTACAGAAAAATTTATTTAAAATTTAATGATCAGTGTCTAGTGTCAGCCACCGATGGCTGACATGGGGCTCAACGTGTCAAGACGTTTTATTCTCTAAAAAAGAAAAACGTCTTTAAATCATCACGCACTATCTGGCTTATGATCTTCAAGTCTAACGGAACTGTCGGTGACAAGCCTGCAGAGTAGCTCTATTGGATCAGGACGATGAGATCCCGGAATGATCTCGCGGAAGTATAAAGCTGAGATAACTTTCCGAGAAACCTGATCCGAACCGGTAGTCGTTCTAACCCACGCCGAGGTAACACGGTATTTCGTAACGATTACAATGCGCGTATCGATCGGCTGAAAGAAACCAGGAATCATTTTTTGTCGATCTGTTGGCGATTAACGTCGTCCAGAATGGGCGGTTAAGTATCGGGGAATTATGTTTTCTCGTAGTCGCGGCCTGTTAATATTTAAATAATTCGAAGGAGATCGTCATTCCTGTTGACGAGCAGAGGCGGCGGAATCTGTCCTAAGTCGATTACCATGAAACCGCTTTCATGTGCAATGAAACGCAAGGTCGATCCGTCCCTCTCGCGTATACATCGATTTTTCCAAGGTCATTTGATTTTCGACTTTGATCCGGGGAAGAGCCTTGGGCACTATACGCTGCGCCACTGGATACGCTACTGTTTTGGCTGAGCATAAGCGAAAAGGGTTCCGTGGAAATTATAGACACAGTTTTCACCGACTCCAGATTTGACCGACAACGAATTTATCCGACAGCGGATTTGATCGACAACGAATTTGATCGACAACAAATTTGACTGCCAACGAATCTAAAATCGTTGTCGGTTAAATTCGTGTCGGTCAAAATCATTGCCGGTCAAAATCGTTGCCGGTCAAAATCGTTGGCGGTCAAAATCGTTGTCGGTCAAAATCGTTGTCGGTTAAATTCGTTGTCAGTCAAATTCGTGTGGGTCAAAATCTTTGTCGGTTAAAGGCGTTGTCGGTCAAAATCGTTGCAGATTAAATTCGTTGTCGGTCAAATTCGTTGTCGGTTAAATTCGTTTTCGGTCAAATTCGTGTCGGTCAAAATAGTTGTCAGGTAAATTCTGTCGGTCAAATCCTGCAGTCGGTGAAATGTTGTCGGTGAAAACTGTATCGGAAACAATGGTGGTTGTAATCGGAACACTGAGAGACGACTTTGATCAAGGGCTGATGCTTACCAGGCGTGAACTTGACGCCGAACCACACGGACATGGGCATGCAGCCGTGATGGATAACGTGCAGAGTCGAAATGTGATCGTTCTTCTTCCTGAGGACGAAGAAGATGGTGTCGAGGAACTCGGTGAACTTGGAGAAATAGTACCACCAGCATCCGCGTGCCATTCGCATCGCCAGCGGGTTGTCCGAGTAGTCAACCGGTTGGCAACGGAACGAGTAATCACCACCCCATCCGGATACCAGCGACTGTAATCGAGAAAAACTGATCGTGAATCCTGTAGGAAGACTTTCCTGCTCCTTTCGTTAGCATCCTCGAGGGGAACACGTTTTTGCTATGGCTCCGTCCACACCGAACTCCAATTAATTTTTCATCGAATAATAAGACGAAGAAGTAACACCTTAAATACTGTGGTGGCCAAGGTGGTTCGGAACGTAAGATAAAAAAAGGAGTAACACCAGGACAAAAACTAGCTGGATATTGCTTCGGTGTGGAGATTGCTTTATTTCTTCAGGATCTGGTTGGCGAAGGGGAAGACGTTGAACTCGCGTTGGATAGGTCGGTTACCTCGTGGAACAGCCACGTGGAGAAGATCACTTGGAAGAGGTTGTAGAAGATCATGACTCTCCTGAGATCGAAGGGCTTGCGATTCTCCATCAGTTTTGGACCGAGCACCTTCACGAAGTAGACGTAACTCAACACGATCGCTAATGTGGGGAACGGGCTGCTCATCATGGCCCAGTCGTTCACCCTAGGGTCGCTCTTGTTGTCCATCAAATCTCGGTAGCCGTCGTATATTCTCTGCACAACCTGCGCCATCTGAAAGGACAAGCGCTCGTTAATATCCTTGTTGCGGCAGGACTACGGTGTCGTTTTGCAATTTATGTTTCCTGTTGCCTTGCAACGACTTAGAGGCAGCAGGAAAGAAGCGTACTCGGCGAATAAATTAACTATATTTCATATAGACAATCTTTCAAAAACCAACTTCCGGAAAACTATCATTTGTTTTTCCTGTGATGAATACTATGAATAAATAAAAAACATGTTAAATGAGTTTTCTGCGTATTGATCAATTCTGGTTACTATGATCAAAGATGATTATTTTTGCTTTTAAAGCAAAATTTGTTTCTTTGTTAAATACGTTCTATATAAATAAAAATTAAGTACTGTTCGTTGGTGAGCACATCGCTTGAGAACGGCTAGACCGCTTTTTATTATTATTTATTTATTATAAACGGAATGAAATCCTTTTACAAAACTGTTTACAACAACAAAGAAGAAAAAGTATAAGACTACTCGTTATCATACAATCCTGCTAGGTTGTATTAGAAAATTTAATAAAAAATTGGTGAACAAAATCAACACGATTATAAATAGTGCAAGATTTTGCAATAATGCGATTTAATGGATTAATTAATTAATAATTAGATTTAGCTTTAACTGGTACATAAAAATTGATTTGCTCAAGTAGAGAGGAACAATCCACATGATTATTAATTAAATTAAAAATAAAGCTCTGCTGGAATATTATTCTTCTTTGCAGATAATGGTTCCAGGTTCATTTCAGTTATTATTGCGGAGTATGAGTGCCAAGGGACATGGATGGGCACGGTTCGAGATCGGTTGGGAAGGAGGGAATCGAGATCCGAGGATCTACAGATCCGCATATGTCCTACAGCGAAAGATTGCGTCGCGGCTGTCCTTTCACTGTGATTTTCTCGAACGTACTGCGTGCGAGGACAGTGACGCTTGCGATTGCCGTGTAGGTATCGAACGCGGTCAGAAATTCCCCTGTTTAGAGTTTCCACGGACCCATCGAAATTACACGGAACCGGTGACACGCAAACGTCCTACATCGGCGTCGCGATCTGTCGATCTTTGGGACAGCCGTATTCGATCGTAAACACGTGACGAAGCCGCTTGCGCAAACCTCGCCTATCGAATCACGTGCTCCGACGCAGGGAGTCGACCGGTTTGGTAAACAAACAAGTGGATTCGCGATAAAGACTTTATGCAATTCACATTTATGCATAAAAAGCTGTACAATATTTATTTTTCTGTGGTAAAAGACTGTTCGTCCTTTGCAGGATTTATTGCAGTGTGACGATGGAAACGTGGTTGAAGTATTATTTATTGCAAACGCAATTGAAATGTTTTTGTCGTTGATTTATCGCTTTTCGCGTGATTTATTCGAGTGTGAACAAATTAATTCAGTGGGTAAAGAGAAAATTTGATTAAGATTGTATTTTTGTATATTTTTCTTCTCTTCCCTGGTTGCAAAGCTGGTAAAATTTTGGTATTGATAATCGTAGGATTAAGAGACAATTAAGAAATTCCTGGGAAGGATCTTCTGCTAGCTAGCATTCCTGTTATTGGAAAACGGGATTCGCGAGAATCGGTGGCTATAAACCATCTCGAAAATGTTGTAACATTGATGCTTAACGGTTAAGGCGACGCAATCGGCAACCGCGAAGCGGAAAAACACTGTCGCCATTGGCAAACGGAAACGTCGAAGGTAATAATTGGATCCTTGTGCACTCTTAAAATACAAGTGAACGTCGATCCTAACAACCATCTGTTTTTATTTTCGAAGCTGTTAAAATGTGAAACAACGTATCCACGATCGCATAACAGGAACAACAAACGAATAGACGATAATGCTTTCAATTTTGCTGGCGGTGCGGCTGCTCGAACGAAACGCGTCTGTTTCCTTCGCAGAAATATTTTCCAGCCTTGAACGCAGCCGATGATTGACCATGCAAATTGCTCTTCGGAGCCTCAGCCCGTGATTTACATCGGTCCGAATGGTTACGTTGACTTTACAGATTTGTGCGTTTCTCCCTCTCCATCTCTCTCCACGTTTTCTTCTTTTCAGTCGAAGAGATCTCTGTATCCTTGCGAGATCGTGTATCCACTCCCCGGAATCGAACAAGTCATCGGTATTTCCGAGTCTACGCTCAATGCCGGACTCTATACCGTCTTCCAATTCATTATAATACGATGACAATTTATCGCTGCTTGCTAATCTCCAAGGGTACCCGGTCGTTGAGCTGAGATTCGCCTGTTTCGACAGCTACCGATCCTTCCGATCATTCTCGCAATCTCGTATTTCGTATCCGAGACTATTTTTTTTACTAGCATAATTCCCGTCGCATAAAATCAACGGCTGGTTTATTTCTGAAAGTATGCCACTAATTTATTAGTTAGCACCTAATCCTGAAGGACATCCAGGGTAAGAGCATATTCGTAAACCCTTTCGAGCTAACCTGTGTACCAAATTTCAGATTTATAAGGCTTCTGTGTTTCGAGATTTTTATTACGGTTATAAAGGACAGAGAAATAACACTAATTTAATTTTAGCAATTAATTCTGAAGGACCTCCGGTATAAAAACATATTCGTGCACCCCTTTCTAAGGCTACTGTGTTTCGAGATTTTTTACAGTTGTAAAGGACAGAGAAATAACACTAATTTAATTTTAGCAATTAATTCTGAAGGACCTCCGGGATAAAAAACATATTCATTCACCCCTTTGAGCTACCAGCTGTCTGTATACCTCAGTTTATAAAATGAGGAACGGACGAAAGTTAAGTAATTGTTTTAAAATGGAGATGCTAGTTTAAAAGGTGACGCTTGCTCAAAGGATCTACGCGATCCACAGCATCAACGCTCGATCCGTAGACCTCTTTTCCCTTTCCTCGCAGCGAACAAGTATCGAAGCGGACCAAGGTTGCATCGATTCCCGAACAGGAATACTATTCGGTTAGGCTGTTTATCTTCTGCACGATCAAACGCGAAACCGGTTGACAGAACTTTTGCCAATTGCGACGACTGCCTATTTCTAACGATCCACGATCGAGAGCACGGTCCTCTCGTTTCTACGCCCTCGCACCAGCATTTTCAATTTTTTCTCACAAACCAGAATTCTCCTCCCTTCTATCGATTAGTCTCGTAATTTTGTAAGCGTTTCTAGTTATCAAACTGGTGTGTCGCAACCAGTGCAAACGCTAAAGTAAATCGCGAAGTTGTCGGACACACATACGAAGAGTATATATGGCAAAGTAATTAGACTTCTTTGGACTTTCATGGGACGATAAACGCAATCATTAAACGTCGTTGGACTTCAAAGTGATTGAGCAACCATTAGACTTCTTTAGACTTCAAAGGACTTCTTCACTTTGTCGAGCATTAGTAGACTTTTTTATAATCTGATAGCATAGAAGCAGACAAATTTCTTTCTTACAACGTTTTTCTTTATATAATTAATTATAATAATTTATATAATTATTTTAAAAAATCTTACATTTTTATTTATATAATTATTGTTTGCTTGCTTGGAAAATGATTCGATACATTTCTTCATCCAAGCACACGTTGCAGTAAAAATTGCACGAAATCGGAATAAATAGAGCCTTGTCATTAAAAGCCAAAATATTTTAATTGCTTTCAGTGCTCGATGGTTCTAACCCCTCTATTGGATGAAATGTGTGTAAAAGTACTTTAGTGATCCGTTGACACGAAATAGAAATTTCCTTCTTCAATTATTTCAATCAAAAATCACACGCACAGATGCTTATATTCATTCTTCTAATTTATTCTTTCGGAAAGAATTCCAACAAAGCCTGGACTTGTTCGTGACAATAATCTCTAGATCCCGAAACAGTTAAATCACCGTGGACCAGCATCACCTCTGTCAGGTTCGCGGAAACAATTCCTAGAATTTGCATATCTCGAACCGTTCGAGGAAAAGATTTTCAGCGTAACCGTATTCCTCGGAGTGCTTTGTCCGCCAGAGGTTATTAAATCAGAAATTCCGGCGGGGTCGTGAACAAAAATGATTCTTCTTATTCCGGACAGCGCGAGTCGCGGAGGATGCAAACGGAATTCGCAAACACTGATGCACCGCGAGTTGCCAGTTTACGAAACAAAGGATACCGGGGAGTCACGTTCCAGGTGATATTAAATCACGGGCGCCGCACCGGTTCGGAACCGATCGGCTGTTTCTATTCCGATGAGCGACGGATTGCAAAATGAAATCGTAAATTTCGCACGCCGCGAACAACGCGTCTACCACGCGGGATTGCTAATAAAGAACAAGGTGAAACGAGACTAGATCGTAGATCGGCGACCGGTTCCAAGAAAAATCGGAGGCATTGATCTCCGAAACTGATCGCGGTATTCCTATTTCAGAGCCGCGGAAGAGCAAACACGATTATCCAATGGCCACGGTTTTTCCTTGACATGAACTCGTTTCGCTTGATTATGGTCGGCCCCGATCATGCCCGGCTTCGCTTTCGAAAACGACGGTGCCGTGAAAACAGTACGCTGAATCGGTTCAATGCCGAATACTTTGCTCGAAGATTAACATGTGCTGTTCGATTTATTATACCGACGATGTTTTACATTTCTTAAATATTCGCGTTTATACATATGTATATTTTAATCGAATACGACAGACTCGGTCAAGATCGCATTTCTCATTTCAAACAAACAGTGCAGAAACAATCGACTTGCACAGGTGAATAAATTAATCTCTACGAATATCACATATTTTTTTATATTGTTTATTATCTTTTATCTTTTTGATGTATTATTTTCTTCTATTTTTTTGTGCTCATAATTATTATGCCGTGTTAGCGGCTTAATTCAATTCATTTACTTGGCGTAATTTTTTTTAATTAATTTCTACGAATACACTAATAAATCGGGCAGAGATTTTCGAAATTTTTAAACAAATATTTCACTGTTCCACGTGGAAGGCAACTTGCTCGGATTTCCAACAGGATTTGTACAAACCGATGCAACAAACTTCGACGTAAAAGAGTGAGCCGATTAATTATCCGCAAACAGTGTGTGAACCATACAGGGAAAGAAAAAATGCCCGGAAACGGATCGTAAAACCGCGGCGACATTGCGTCAACTGGCTCAAAGTTCAACAGGGAAACTGTGTAAAAAAACAATATTTCCAGGAGTTAGCACTATAGAATCTTAAATGTTGATGTTTCATTAGGAAACGCGTTTTTCCTTTACTTTTCCACTTTCCTCGCGTTAGCACTTGTCCGGACAGTTTCATCCTTTGCACTTTTTCTGCGTCAGTTACCGGAAACCTCGAACTTTAAATCGGCGCAAATAATCGTAAAATTAATTGCACACAATTAACTCTCAGAAATCGTTCACACGTACATTACCGAGTCTCTAGATTGTAATCGAGTTGTATCTCCTAATTTTTTCTTGCTTCAATTATTCGCTGCATGATAAAAATGATTGTTTGATCGTGGAAAAAAGAGTTACACGAAGTTCGAAGTGACTGGTACGCGGAAAATGGTCGGAAAAGGCTTTCATCAACTGTGAATTTTCTTTCAAATAAAGAAATATACTCACTCGAAATTGTATATTAACAACAGGTACTAGAAGTAAGAAGAAAAAAGAGTTACACAAAGTTCGAAGTGACTGGTACGCGGAAAATGGTCGGAAAATGCTTTCGTCGACTATGAATCTTTAAAAGAAAGGAAAACCAAGTGAATGACGTTAATAATTTCCATTTATACACACACCGATTCTCGACGGGGTTAAAGAGCATAGGTTCGTTAAACATTTTTTAATATTCATTCTTGAGGAAAAAAACGGAAACGTTTATACATAGGTATAGTTCATTAGCGTGTGGATTATGTCAAACTAGGCCGGCGGTAAAATAATAGCGAAGGACATACAGCGTTTTATGCAACGTTTCTGTATGTAACGTAACAAAGTAACGTAAACAAAGTTAACCGCGGGTCATCGCAAAAGGTTGAGCAGCTAATCGTATTCCTTGGGTCAAGTCGCTTGTTCCTGTCTAATGTCAATGTCAAGATGGCTGCCACACGTTGGTAAATACCGTATCGCAAACTCTCTGGTACAACGCGAATACCGAACCATGCCGGATTATGAACGTTGACCGGAAAGATTGTGTGTAGGTAAATGTCCCACGTTGTTTGTTTTTCGAAACGCGTACACCACGCGCGCGGATTTTTCGAGCACGGCGCTTCTCCGTGGAATTAATGCCATCGAACACATCAACTTTTTACCGTTCTCATTAGCTAGAATTATATCCTAGAGCTGGGCAATCGAAGTAATCGTCGTTAATAAACGGTTCGATGCAAACAGAACATTCCGGTGGCAATTAATTTACCTTGTGGGAACCTCTAGAGAAGTTTTTTCTCAAACAAACTTCTCGGCTGACCCCTGACCTTGTCTATGTTTTGACGGACAATTAAATCGATCGAGACGGATTTATTACAGCGATTTACAGACTACGGATATCTTTATGAAAAATCGACATTGTGCGCGGACATTCACTTCCTCGGAGTTGGAGGTATTGAAATCGTTTAATGTTTTCACCATTTATTGGGTTTCAAGTATTTAATTTTATAAAATTAATTATAAATCGATTATAAAATTTATTAAATATATAATATCTCCTCAAATTTTATACAAATTTCTTTCTTGTTTTTTTTTCTTTTCTTTCTAGTCTATAATAAATAATAATAATAAAATCGGTAGTGAGAAAATATACGATCCGCAAAAGAAGTTAGAAGATCAGTGTTTCCAATGGAAAATCGAACGAAGAATATTGAACGAGGCTCGGAGATGATTAATTTTATTCTCGAGAAGATAATAGGCAATTCGGAATTCGCGGATCGAGCCTCGATCGGCAAGGTCCGCCGGTAGATCATTCCGCGTCGTCACGTTTATTATCCTGTTTCCGCGAGCCGCGAAACATACGCGCATTCAAATCACCGAGAGATCCAGCAGCAAGACTCGCGGAACCTCCTCGCTAGGAAAATCAGAATTGCAATGTAAACTTTCGCGATGGTCTGTGTATTTTAAGGGGAAAAAATCGGAGTGTACATTTGTCATTAAGATTAATTGTTCATGCTTAATTGTTCAGGGAAGAGACAAAGAGACCATTGCACGATGATAGTGAATTTGTAGAACTTGGAATGACTACGAAAGAAAGAATTCCACAATTTCCCTTGTCACTTGTAGGATCATTCTCCGATAAAGGAAGCCAAGGTACGAAGCCCAACAATGACGAAATTTCAGCCGGTAATGGAAATGACGTTTCAGTGTGTCACTCGTCGGAATTCCAGCCGTATGGTTCACTTCTAATTTGAGAAAAGTTTAGCGACACTCCGGGGCCAGAGGTAGATTAACCTTGAACTATAGATTCTCGGAAAAAATAAAAAGGAACACTGACCATCGGCGTGAAAGGATCATTAAGTGTTACGTGAACGATCATCGACGCACCGGTAACTTTGAGAGAAGAGATCGGGCAACGATATGCGATCGGGTGCATCGTTCAAAGTTGCAATAAAACGGCGAGAAAAAAACCGTACAATTTTACCACGTTTTTATTAGCTCGCTTTCTTGTTTGTCTGTTTGTTTTTACGATATCATTGTGAAAGAGAGACTTCGATCCTCAAATCAGTGAACTTTTTCAAAAAGATAATTTTTATATATATTTTATATAATATTATATAAATTGTATAATATAATTTATATAATATATATTATAATATAAATTATAATATAATTTATATATAATATATAAATATTATATAAATATGAATATAAATATCTATCCTCTTTACAATGGTACCGTGAAATTTGAAAGATCGTCGATTCGTCACCGGAGGATTCAGCGATGCTGCAACGTAGATCGACGATGCAATCGAAATTGCACGGCGAGAAAAAAGAAATCGGCGCCATTAAATCGTGACTGACATCGTGGATGATCGGTTGCACAAGTCGGTCTCGAAAAGAATCGATCGTTAAGGACGATTTTGGAGTGGAAAGGGTTAATCGAAGATCGCGAAAGTATGGCGGGGCCACTCTAAGCCGAGAATTTTCTTTCGTGACACGCGGGTGACGAGCATAATCACTGTGATCATCATAATCCCGACGCTTAGCGGTGAATATTAGAATTCTTGTGCAACGCGCCCATCAACCGTAATTGCCGTCGTCCACTACGTCGAAAAATCGTCTGGCCTTTGCGATCGAACATTCTCAACATTTTACAATCACTTATCGATCTATTATTTCAATGAGATCTCTTATAGAACATTCAACTTCGACCTGGATTAATGTTTCGAAATTATAGAATAAAAATTAGAACGATTTTTTTTATTTAACCCTTTTATTTTTTTTATTTGATTATTTAATTGCTTTAGTTGGGACGAAGAAATTGAAGGGAGGGCAGTTTTCGTATTCTACTCGAGGGAAAAAGATTTGAAAAAAATTAAAAACAACGTTTTCAGAAAAATAAGCAGAATTTAGTATAGTAAGGAAACACATTCTTAGTTTACTATAACACATTTGTTAATTACGCGGCGAAGGGTTAACTTTTTCTAAATTCTCTTTAAGGATTTTCTGCAAACGATCTGTCGGAAGAAATGTTTTCGTTGTCGACGAAGATCAAACACGTCTCGCTAATTTTTTCTCCACTAAAAGCCAGCATAATCGCTTATGCCACAGTTACACGTTCTCGCATAACAGGATATTTGATTGCGCGGGTTTTCACACCGTTCGGTGTCCAATTTTCGCTTTGCGCTACTTAATTGAATGAATTGGCAGAAGAAATCTTCGAGTTGGATAAAATCGTGTTTCCCGCGAGTAGAAAATATAATCTAACACCTTGGTGATTTCTTTTATTTTTTAAAGTGCATTATATTTATCTATCAGTAGAGTACGCCACAGATAAGAATCACGTGATTCTCCGTGTAAACTACTCGAGATCGCATACTTGAATTTGATTTAGACTCGAACAGTTAAAGTCTCTAGCAAAACGTTTCTTTGTACAAACAAAGGATGTTCGCGTTTGTCACACGTGTGTAATTATCCGTCCTCTTTGATGCAATGTCTACAAAACGAGTTTCAATTAAAACGACTTCTTTCATGCGATTCGAATGCGAGAAACGAGTATGCTATTATTGCAATGAAAGCCACATAAATTCTTTACAAGGCAGCACAAATATAAATTATAAATAATATAAATTATAACGGTCGAGCAAAAGAGTATTCAATAAAAATGATAACTATTTGTGTTCACCATTTGTTCTGCAATTGTCCGAAGCAGGTTCGCGTTGTTATCGTAGCACCAGAAAATCGAAAAATTAAAAAAGAAAAAAAATGCACAAAGATATAAAAAATGTTTAAAACGTTGAGGAGAGTGTTCACCAACTTGCAGAACTGTTCACGGAGGATGTCGAAGAAGCGAACGGAATGATCGAAGTGTACGAAAGAAAAATCCGCGGTCGATTCACTGGTACTCACCGTGGAATGTATCGAAGGACGAGGAATCGTCTTTCACTATCGAGATTCGTAATCACTGATTGGCGTCGGGGACGATCGAGGAACAGATTTGTCGGATCGACGATGGTACGGCGGCGACGGGATCGGATCGTTGTCTGGATCGTTAAGGTCTCTCGGTCAGCTAGCCAGTAGCTCGGAGAGGCACTCGTGCTCGACCACCTTCGTGGAAACTGAAGCCCCGGCATCAAAACCGTGTTTTATATCGGCATAAACGCTCGTGACACCTGTGCCGAGCACGTTGCTTCCTTCGCGTCCCAGCCCGGTCGGCCCCCTCGCTTAGGATCTAGAAACCCCACCAACTCGCCTCCGGGACCAATTGTCGCTCCCCCGGTCTCGCGTCGATCGTTCTCGATCGTTCAAGGGTCAGATTCTCCGCACAGGGTGCAGTCGCTCCGAACCAACATCATTTTTCAGACTTTACTCGATCGCCGGACTCGACCGTCATCGATCGAATTTCTACAGTGGTTGGAGGATCCATCGCGATCGAACTTGCATCTCCGATCCTCACGGTGATCCTATCGAGTCTGTGATCTACGATTTCGGGTTTAAAAGACCGTGTGAGATTTTTTTTAGTCCGAGTGCAAACGGTTGTATTCTTCTAATGTTTCGACTAAAATTAGATCTACTGATTTTTGTTGTAAATGATTTTGCAAAAACCGGCAGATGTGTATCTCCTAAAATTCTGTGATCTTCGATTTTTAAGAGTTTTTTTTTTTCATTGAGATGATCCTAGTCTAAGGGTGGACATGATAAATTTGATAGTGATCGACGCGATAACCGAGTGCTCGTGGAAATCACTGTTCGTAGCGTGATCTTCTGTGACGGAAAAGAAAAGGGAGTTATCAACAACGGGGTGACGGTGGCGTCGTTAGTTAATTATGCTTGCAACGGGGTGACATAATCCGATAGACGGCATTGTTACCGCACAGTGTTGTGCAATTGTTTGCAGTTTTATGAACAGATGAATCTGAATTACAATCGATTACGCATTCACAAACACTATTCAGAGTCTTGTTGTATGAATGGAAACTTTCTACGAGAAAAAAACATTATAGTTTTCCTATCGCTACGTTTATTTCAATGTTTAAATATTAATTAAAAATTAATCAAGTTTTATTCAATTAAAAGGAAAGGCGTGCCATTCGTATTTGTTAGACTTTGTTTAAAATCTTCGTGTTTAATAATTACCACCAATTTATTCTTTTAATTAATATAATACGTTTGCCATTGAATAAATTTTGGAATAAGATTTATTAAACTTCCGGCTATGAACGTGTTTACTTATTCTTGAAAATTCACAGTTCTTTAATTAATTATCATTCGTATGAAGTTTTGACAATAAAATTTTGAAATACCACATATAAAAACTGATTTTTATGTTCTGTTAACTATCGTAATAAATACATAATATTTTTAATAATATTTGTTTTTAATTAATTCTTTCAATTTTGTTAAGATATCGATCAAAAGCACTTCGAGGAGGTAAACATCGGTATCGGTTCGATCAGACGGATTTTTATTGGCGAAGATCGGTGCCAGTCTGCCGATTATTTGCCGGCAACTGATCTCCTTGTAACATTTCCGAGAAGTTAACCGAAAGGCAATGGATCCGCGGGTATCGGTAATTAGGACTCGGACGAGTGTGTCCCCATTCTGGATCATGCTGTTTCATAATACAGATTTGAAGGGGGTATTGATATGGATTCGTCGTTCAGGTTAAAATAAGTTTGTGGATGCTGTGTGCACGCGACCTTGCCGGTTAACGACGCGATCCTGCGGCCAAGGAGCAACCCGTTCACCTTCAACCGAGGTGCACAAAACAATCACCTTCCATTCCAGTGCAAGCGCGTAAATATCATCGATACCTCTAACCTTGTGATACTTATATGTTAACCCCCCATCTGTTCCCTCATTTCACGAACTGAATCTGTCCATCAGCGTCAAATTCGCACGCTGCTAAAATGATCTGCTCGAAATAACAAGGTAAACAGTTGTTTTCGATGTTTTTTTAAAACTTACAAGGTTAACCCTTTAACCCTTTAATTAAAGCTTTTAACAAATATGAATGTAACGCGTTCCATTTTAGATGAATTAAAATTCGATTCCTTTCTGATCAATATTTAAGCATTTAAATAAATTATAGCCAAACAAAAAATATACATTTTCTTTTACCTTCTGTAACTGTAAAGAAAATTAACCCCTTAATCAAGGCTTTTAACAAAGTCTAACAAATACGAATGTTACGCGTTCCATTTTAGATGAATTAAAATTCGATTCCATTCTGATCAATATTTAAGCATTAAAATAAATTATAGCCATACAAAAAATATACATTTTCTTTTTCCTTCTGTAACTGTAAAGAAAATGATAAAGGGCTTAACAAATATGAATGTTACCGTTCCATTTTAGATGAATTAAAATTCGATTCCTTTCCGATCAATATTTAAGCATTAACATAAACGTAGCCATACAAAAAATATACATTTTCTTTTTCCTTCTGTAAAGGAAATGATAACTGGTTAAGAAAATAAAATATACAAAGTTTCGGGAAAATTTACCTACAAAATAACGGAACAATACAACCTTTTAATGAGGGGTGAACTCTCGCGACCACATTGGTCAACCTGGATCTCGAAGAGATTCGATATTTTGTAAAAATAAAATATATTCTATTTGACGGAAAAAGCTTTGTAAATAAAATATTCGATGTGATGCAACAATTTTTGGACATAGACGTACTGTGTCACCGAGACAGACGTGCAATTATCCGTGCGCGTTGTGCAGCGAGAAAATTCTCGATCGAGAAATGGGATTACTCCATTTTCGAGAGCAATTGCTAGTCTGCGGTAAATGAGTTTGGCAAACCTCATCTCCAATCTTCCTTTCTGTTTCAGCGTTAGTCATTGTTTTCTCTACATACACACGTACCTCGGGATTTTCCCTCGTGAGCATATGCTACATATTTGCCACTGGTTCGTGACTTCTCGGTCAAACACGAGGCCAACGCGTCGCAACGTTGCCCGGCGAGTCCTCTCTGTAGCATGATCTGAATCAGATTAAGGTTTACTTACGTCAGAGGATCTTCAGATTAAATAATGAAGAATGTCAGACGCTCCGGAGATTCGTGAATCAAATGTGACTAGAATAAACAACCGGAACTCGTGTCTAGAGCATCGTCGAATTGTTTTATCAAACCGTGTCGCATGCGATTCGTGTCCTATCGAAGAAAACATCGCGAGAACACTTGATCAACGATTCAAGCAGAGTGTGATGATTGAAAATCGTGTCCGAAAGCATTGTCGATAAACATTTATCAAGCTGTTTTCAATTTGATTCGTGTCTTCTTGGGAATTCATCGGTACAAATCAAATGTAACCCAAAATTCATTTTGTTGAAAATTTGTAAAGTTGAACTTGTTTTATATAATATGTAGCTAAGGAATACATACTTTGTTTTATCGCAGCAACCGTATTTTCTTTTATATACAATATATGTATAATAATGTGATAAAAAAATATTGTATATAGTAAAAACCTACTGTACGTAAAGCAGAACTTTTGTGGAAAACGAATTATAAAATGAATGTTGCAAAAGTAGTGAACGATATGCACTGTTGATAACAGAAGAACAAATTGTTATTTAATACAGTACACGTATGATTAAACACTTCAACATTCAATGCATTAGATCTTGCATCTTTAAGTTTAAAACGGTTTTAATGAACCGTTGGCGCAATGAATTCTAACTCGCGAATACATAATTCAACAACAACAAACAGGAACGATTATTCGGAGGAAAAACCGCGGAAATCGCTTATGATAGTTCAGCATGTGTTTTGTAATTGTTTTTCCGTGACTGAGATTTAAGATAAACACTTCCTCTTTGCAACGACATCCTCAAAGGCGGATTAAGGGGTAAGCAGACTAAGCGGCCGCTTAGGGCTCCGGATGGTTCTGGCTTGGAGAAAATATTTAGCTTGTCAAATTGCGAGTTTTCTTGAAACTTTTTTTTTTGGGTGTTGGTCGAAATTTTTGACAGCTTAGGGCCTCCTCTTGTCGTGATCCATCCCTGGACATCCTAAACGTTGATGTGCAATTCCCAATTTCGCGAATCGATATCGCGAATGACGCAAAACACGAGATCGGTTCCTGAAGACCTTGGGGTTCCGGCTGACCTTGAGACCGGGGATACCCGCGATACATCGGAGTCGATTGCATCGTTTTGGAGTTGTCGGGAATCGTGGGACACGCCTTGGACTTTCACGTGCAAGAAGTAGCCGGAAGAGGACTTTTTCTTCCATCGGCATTTCCGTTGAGCCGCTCAGAAAATTCGATCTTCGAGGTCCGACATAAATATGCTTCCTCTTTCAACCCTTAACACTCGAATGGCAACATAGAATTTTATTTTCTCTCTCAATATGTTCCATGGGTTGAAAATACTGTAACAATATTTTTAAATTCGTCTGATCTTAAACATTTTGCTTAATAATTGATTAAAAATTTTTAAAATCGGAAGGGAAATGTTTCATTTCCTAGATACAATAGTTTGGAGTGCGAAGGTTTGATTATTTCAGGAACTGTAAAACACATTTTCAAATTGCCCATGAATGCATAATATCCGCAGTTTAATCATTGCAATTTCCAACGCGGAAGACTCCGAAGATGAAATTAAACTATGGAACCTTCAGGATGATCATGTTTTTTATTGACTCGGAGTTATACCTCGATTAGAGGACACATGTTCTCGATTGATGGCTTGTTTGATGGCTGCCGACAACAAATTCACCACGGTGAAGTGTTTGCCATTCGAGGCGCAGCGTATACTTTGAATATGGAAGAAGAAACTTGACATTGTAACCCCGCGCAAGCTTATAGCAAATCTAAGACTACTTTTTTGACAGGCGAGCTAATTAGTCCTATTGTCTTTTGTTTTTATTGTCGTTTGATTTTAACATGTTTGAAGAAACGTTATCATTTTGTCTTAAACAAATTAAGGGTAGTTTAATCAATAAATTGTCTTGATAGAAGTAACATCATAGAATCGATATGAAAAATTCTTTCTAATAATATTATACGTTCAATGTTATAAGTTACAAATAAATTTAAATAATTAACTTCATTCAATCTAATTTAAAAAATCCCTAGTTGATCCTCAAAAGTTATTCAGATCCTCAAGTCTATTATGTATTTTAATATTTCCAAGGACAAATAAAACAATGCAGACAAAACTGATTTATTAACGCAGCTGATCGTGAATATACATTTTAGTGTCAGGGTTGAAAATCATTAATATCGTGGTGGTTTCCTGTGGCGCGTCAATGTGTCCCGTTTAAACAGAGATTGTTTATCCGCAGAGCAGCGAATAATTAAACACATGTATTGTAGTCTCAGGGTCTCCGGCGATAGCTCTGATGCAATGAACTTTCCCAGCGACCGGAAGCAATAGCCTCTCGCGAAATGTGTCCGACACGATCGCATTTATGTAACGGTCTGCTCGAATGATGCGGCGAATTTTTCTGCTCAATAAGCGAACGATAAAAAACCGTTCGAGACGATTATCAAGAGCGTTAAGCAAACGTGAGGCCGACAGCAAATTTTTTTACTATCTGTCGCATGGTTAATCGGCCGTTTCCTGACAAGTTGACAGTGGCTGGCAATCGGTCTCGACCGGCGTGTAAACAAACGTGTCGGACGAGAGGATCTTCCTCGGACAGAGTCCGAGATAAACATCGTTTCGATTTGTTTCGAGTGTTGATGTATGTCGAAATTAATTCTATTGTTCCACACAAGGAACCGGTCGATAGCGGTTTATTTCGGCTTTGTTACCGCTGTGTGCTCGCTTGACATGAGACATTTAAATTGAAAAGACGTGGTTTGCTAATTATTATTATTATTATTATTTATTATAAACGGAATGAAATACTTTTACAAAACTGTTTACAATAACAAAGAAGAAAAAATCAACACGATTAGAAAGAATTTCATTCCGTTTATAATAAATAATAATAAAAATAATATTGTGATAGCGGTGGTCCATCAGCCGATACATCGGGTGGCATGAATAATTCACTGCTGACGAGCACTTATGAGGATACGCGGCTCGAATGAAAGACTGTTAGGGGATTCCGAAATTCGATGAGCATCGCCGGGACTTTGCTCAATGAACGCACTTCGTTGCTGGTGATCATTGCGCAATCGACAATCGGCGGATCGGCACGCAAATATCTCAGCAAATACGCCGGGATGCGTCAGAAATCCCGTTTCTTAAAAATACATTATTTGCGGAAGGGTGAATTTGCAGAGCAGAACCTGGAAGACATGTATTGAACTCTTGTAATCTTTTTAGAAAATCGTATTTCATTCTCCGCCTATTTATTTTTGTCGTAAATGCATAAAATCCACAATTTAGAGCAGTGGTTCTTAACCTTTCCGAAGTCAGAGAACACTTTTGATTATAAAATCGAATGTTCATACTTGGCCTATTTATTTTTGTCGTAAATGCATAAAATGCATCAAATGCTTATGCATTAAATAAAATCGTATTTCATACATGGCCTATTGTATTTTTATCATAAATGCATAAAATGCATCAACTGCTTATGCATTAAATAAAATCGTATTTCATACTTGGTCTATTGTATTTTTATCATAAATGCATCAAATGCATAAAATGCAGAGCTTAGAGATTGGCGATTGTCTGGAGGGTTGGCCGAACGAGTGAAACAAAGTATCGTATCGGCAGGCACCGGCGCGCGTCATCTTAAATGATTAATGAAGTCAATTTAAATGATTATCCGGGGACCAGCAGCATCGGCGTAGTCGGATAATTCGTAGTCGGAAGTTCCCAAGGTCTCGAAACTCATCTAATAACGTAGGCGTTCTCCGACGTCCCTTTTTCCCTCTGTCTTCGCTCGAGCTCTCACTATCATTTTTCGTCTCCGAGAACCGGGGACCTTGTGGCGGTGATTGCGTTTTGTTGTACGTTCGATGACCTCTCACTCTCACGAAGCGAGAGTCGATGCGGTGGTTAGGCTACATCGGATAGTTGTACTGGAGGCTGCTTTCGACAAAGAAGACAAAGAGGACCTGTTTCCATCGTCTCGTTACCTCCGCACCCGCCACCCGCCGTACTTCCACCCGATCCCTTTTTCCATTCTCGTTCGACTCTTTCCTAACCTACGTTTACGAAATCGATGGCTGTCCCTTAGCCTTCCGTTCACTCTGCGAGAGAGAACAAAAGAAATTTTTTATTGGCATTTGGTAGATCGTTTCAGGTCGGAAGAATAAATTGTAAATTAGAAAGAGGCTGGCACTGATTGAAATAACGTAGGGTAACTGCACCAGTAAATGAACGCTTTTGTATATTTCAACAATATCAAATATTTAATGACTAATTCAATAATAATAATTATTACCAATAATTACTAGAATGTAGTATTCATTGACTGGTATTTTTTATATTTTTTATTTAACGTTTAATAAAGAAAAATAATAATAATTTCATTTCATTTGTGTTCATTTGTTTTTGACAAATGAAGTATAGGGATTTGGCATATATGAGATTCCTTTAATTCATATATTCTTTTTTCAATAAAATATCTTCCTGAACAATTTCTCAAATGTTCATTAACTGGTAGTTACCCTAGCTCTATTTCTTCAGATTTCGTAAAATTTTGATTACAACACGTACTTGAATAAAGACATTCCTGAATGAATTGTCATGCAAGCAACTTGATCAGTTTCGTAGTTTTGGTGTTAATGAAATGGTAGTACTAGAAAGGAAGCTATTTTAAAACTAATGGTAGTACACACTCTAGAATGAAATTTTTAAATTAATGGAACGCCAACAGTAGGTAGGAAGCGATTCTAAAACGAACGAAATGGCGGTATGTGCCAGCTAGAACGCCATGTTGAAATTTCATTACAGTTTCTAAAAACATAGAAAAAATCAACTTGCAAATTTTGATGTCTGCATGTTGAGACTTGAACGCGACGTGTTAATTAAATGAAACTGCGTATTACGGCGCGATGATAATTGGAAAACGTTGTTGAAGATGGCCGAGGAAAAATATATGCAGAGGTGGTAGAACGGTGTTGTCATCGTTCGATATACGTAAAAATGTGACAACAATTTATTTTCATATTCTAAGAAACCGAACAAACGTTCCGGTTGTGATAACATCGTTTCCCTTAAGAAGAGTATAGTTGTCAAAGCAGCCAGCTAAAACGCCACCGCATTAATAAGAATCGCGTTTCGCATTAATTCGGGACAAGTTGTCGCGTCAAATGATTGTTCGCGCGAGCATAATCATCGACAGACGTCAACAAAATCACGACACTCTCTAATTATACCTTCCATTGTTTGTAAGAGAAACATCTGGAATATGTCTAGCTCTCGAAACTTCTAATTGTTCTTCGAAATAGTTCGTATCGAATTTGTTGTATCCTGGATGAAGGTTAATAAACGTTTTTTTGATTTAAGGTAACAAAACACAAGTTTATTAATAAAAAAATTTTAATTCTTCTCAATCGAAATTGTAGTAATAATTATTAATAATAAAATTTGTTGAAATATACAAAAGCGTTCATTTATTGGTCCCCTTCTTATTTACTGGTACATTTACCCTAAATAGTTGTCAAGCAACAAATTATTCAGGTCGGCGATAAATCGGGTAGCTTATGGAAATGGTGGGCGGTGGGATCAAGGAAATCATTAATAAAAAAAATTTTAATTCTTCTCGATCGAAATTGTAGTAATAATTATTATTAATAATAAAATTTTTTGAAATATACAAAAGCGTTCATTTACTGGTGCCCATTTAATTCACTGGTACAGTTACCCTAAATAATTGTCGTGCAACAAATTATTGCAGAGCGAAGAAGTCTGAAGAATCCGAAGTTCAGGTCGGCGATAAATCGGGTAGCTTATGGAAATGGTGGGCGGTGGGATCAAGGAAATCGATTCGATTGACGCACGGCGATCGCCTTCATTTTCGTGCGTGCTTTCCGTGGATCGCGGAAAGTTTGATTGTATGCTAAAGCGTCGCGCACGTACAAAGTGATATAAGTTTCCGTCAGTAACATAAATTTCCATCGGGAGCATGATTATCGTAAAACGGACGGCGTACATGTAGGATCGGACGAAGCGGAAGAAGACTTTCAAAGAAAAATCGGCCGCAAGGTGGACTACGTTCGTCCTTGAAGTACTTGTTGCGGCTGGAGCCGGTGCCGATGCCCTCTTGCGTTTATGTTTGCGTTCACGCTCTACCGCCGCGTTCCGGAGAAACAACCAGGGATTTATTTATTTAGTTGTGATACAGTGGATGGAACAATGGCCACACGTTGGAAGTCTCCGAGAAGTTTGGGATCACACGATTTCCATAGCGTCGTATAATCTCGACAAGCTACCAGTCTAATTATGGAGCATCGAGCTGTGTGCTCGGACAGCACGGACAATTTTAATGCTCACGGTCTCGTTGGAATTGCAAAGTCGCGAAACAACATGTAAAAGACACCGGGAACGTTGCCTTTGTTTACGATGTCCCGCTTTGATGATTCGCTGTCTCGAGATCTCGAATGTTCGCGAATTTTTTACATCGTTCGAAGAGAAATCTCTATTGTCTGCGTCATTTATCAGTTTACGTTATCAACGATACCATTTTTATTATTTACGTTTCTTCTTACCGATTTATAACACGGTCATTACATTTATTTTATTTTTTTTATTTTTATTTTATTTTTATTTTTAAAAATAATTATTTTTAAAAACTGTGCATCTATGCAAAAATTAAGGTCAGGTGTTATCGAAATATTACTAGGTGGAATGTTCTAGACTGACCACATTTATATTTATACAGTACCGATACGTATATATTGTTACAATTATTGTGCATGTTTTTCAGAGTTTCTTTGAAAATCTCTTTATAATTATAATAATTATGGGATCCAATAAAATGTGATGGTGGGTTTAGTGTTAATTATTCCATTTACAGTTAGGCTGAAAAAATGAACGATAAATAACTCTATGTTCCTAAATTAGTTTTGCTATTTTTATACGATTAGAAAGTTTGGAAGGAATCTGATGTTAGAATCTTGGGAATGAACAAGAAACATATATTAACGCTTCGAATTCCGACAACCAATTCCTGCCCAATGAAAGTTATTTTTCAGGGTTATTACCAGCGAGCCTTAGAGTTGGCCACTCTAATGGGCCCAACTAGTTATCAAATCTTTCATCGTACGAGGAACATGTGTACCTTCTCCCATTGAAAAACAGCTTACAGTGTTTAGCATTGCCATAAAAATGTTGATTTTGTCTAAAAGTTTGATATTAATGTTAGTTGTCGCCAAAGTAGTAATCTAATCAACTATTGCGCAAGGTATTACGGTAAGAACGAGTGTTCGCGATCGTTATCTGACATCTTTATATTCTGCTTAGATAGATTACGTCGATTTCATTATTTTTAGAACAAGAAAATCCTTCTTGGTATTAGACAGGTTAAAAACATAATTAAAAATTCTTAATTTGCCATTCGTAGATTGTGGTTGTGCCACTGGAGACTTTTGGAACCAAATCAGGAAAAATTGTTTCACAATTCGAGATATGATTTTTTTAAAGAAAAAAAATTACGAGGTCCTCTCCACAATATGCTCTTCAAACCCCAAAAAACATTTGTCTGATAAAGTCTCCCAGTTTTCGAGAAAAAAATTCCCAAAGATATCCCTTCGTCGAACCCTAGATTGAGTTATGTGCCACTGGAAACTTTTGGAACCAAACCAGGAAAAATTGTTTCACAATTCCATACATAATTTTTTAAGGATAAAAAATTTTGAGGTACCCTCCACAATATGCTCTTCAAACTCCAAAAACATTGGTCCGATAAAGTCTCCCAGTTTTCGAGAAAAAAATTCCCAAAGATGTCCCTCTTCCGGACCCTAGATCGAGGGATGTGCCACTGGAAGCTTTTGGAACCAATCCAGGAAAAATTGTTCCACAATTGGAGATCTGTTTTTTTTCTTGAAAAAAAATTACGAGGTACTCTCCACAATATGCTCTTCAAACCTCAAAAACATTTGTCTGATAAATTCGTCCAGTTTTCGAAAAAAAATTCCCCAAGATGCCCCTCTTTCAGACCCTAGGCCAAGGATTGTGACACGCGAGTATTACGATTCGCACGCACAGATATTCGCGTTATTTTGAGTGACGGTGCGCGGCAGCCACGCGGAAATTAGTATTCGGTGGACGTGCGAGCCACCCGCATCCACGGGACACCAGACCAATCGCCATTAGGCTCTTCGCGTGGTTTACTATCGTACGTTGCTTGCGATTCGATTTGCAAGACTGGGTGGTCGTTCGTCCGCGAGCGAGTCTGTTTTTGCGCAGTGGCCGCGCATATATTTTATAGTTGAGATATTGAAGTCGAGGTTTCGGGGTTCGATCGAGGAATATCGAACGATTCATCGTCGCGGAGAGACCTTGCCGATCTGGCATTTCCATAAGAATTGCTTGTTCGAACAAAGACAGGCAATGAATCGGCTTTCGATGTGCTGTAACAGCAATTGAAATAATTAAGACTACACGCTCCGTCGAATTAAATGGCACACAGACTAAAAAGTTAATTATGCGACAAACAAATAGACCGTTCTTGCATAACCGTCCGGGAGTAATTAGTAATTAGACATTGTGAATCGTCTAGACTGGTACATATATACATAAATAAGCAGGACATGAAAGTATTGACTGACTATCTCGTAATCTGTACGTCAAATAGTCTTGTTTTTCATTTGTTAATTAAAATACGTGCAATTTCGAGGAATTAATAGGAACATTATAGCTTTTAGCATTGCTGCTTGTAAATTAGGTACAATATTAGACTGTTCTGCTCTGATTGAATAAAGTTCGATAAGCTAGTCGATCGTGAAAAGGTATGGCTCGCGACATTGCGAAATCGAATAAACTACGCAAAAGTTAACGAAATTACTTGCTTGGAAATTGCAATGATTAAACTGCAGATTCAAATGGCAGCGAGAATTTTTCCAACGTTTGTTATGCTTTCGTAAAGAACGTACTTGAGCAACGACTGTTTCGATGTGAATTCCGGTGAGAATATTTTAGTTAAACATAACAATTATCAGTGGTGGACAATTTTTGCATAGACGAGAACGCGAGGCTTTGACTAGAATGACGCCGAACTATAATGCCGACGATCACGAGCATGTTTGCAGGAGCATTTTGTGCCCGGCTTCGTTTGCATTCTCCTCATCATTCCTCATACGAGTTCGACTAACAGAATCGCTTAGAGTAACTTAGACAAAGAATTTCGCGGCGTTCTCACGTTCACGTTAATATTTAGAGAACCGAAGTGCCACAGACGGTTGAGAACGGCGCAAAATAATGAAAATATTAATTAATACAATTTTTATGTTATATATATAAAAAAAATTTATATGAAAATTTAGTATAAACCTCAAATAATATTAAATTTTTTATTTTATATTTGAAATTAGGTTAATTATAATTTTTTTTTATTATAAAAAAATTGTTTTGATTTTATATAGAAAATTTAATATTATAAATTATACATATCATATATAGTTAATTATAAAATTTAATACATTATAGAAACAATTTATAATATTAAATTTTCTACATAAAATCAATATATAATATTTTTTATAATAAGAAAATTATAATTAACCTAATTTCAAATATAAAATAAAAAATTTTAATATTATTTGAGGTTTATACTAAATTTTCATATAAAACATTTTTGTAGTTAAAAATGCACAAGGCTGTCTAAAAATAATCGAAAGTGGAGCAATCCTGACGAAACACAACGAAAAGTAGTCAAGGATAATGAAAAGTGCTCCGACGAGGACATTAGCTACAAAATGGCGATTATAGAATTGCCAAAACTGCATAATCAAATGCTAAAATATACGGAGAATGTTACGAGAATAATCCATTTAATTGTGAAACCGTGAATGAGGGTAATTAAAGACTGTTGGAAATAGTTCACGGCATATCAAACATGGCCACGGTTGTCTAGAGAACAAGGATATAAGCGTACGTGTTTTAAATAAATTATTATTAATATAAGTATTTGGTAGAGTGTGCGACGGGTCAAATGGGAAGTCAGGCGAATCTGTGACCTGTCGGTAGGAGCACGAAGCAAATGGCACTCCCACGAATGGCCAATCGCCGTGCGAACCGCTCAATTTTACTTTCGTCGGCGATAATCGACTGGCGTTCGCCAATTAACGCCGTTGTAGGACCGCACGGCCAAGGTCAACCGCTCCGACCAAAGAATCGACGATCCGTCCACAGTTTGCGACGTCATTCGCAACGATGACTTTGCATCCCGGTATATAACTTTCTTAGAAATAGACCGAGAGTTGTATTTTTCCTGGAGAGGCTGAAAAAATTTTTCACTGGAACGCAAAATATATCGATGAACGTCCCCTAGTAGCACAAAAATATTGCATAAATATCTTTTCCAAGTATTGGAAAAATATATTTTTAAGCCACACTTTTTCATATGAGATAAATATTGGATCTAACTATTGCATATATGTTTAAAAACATAAATATTCAAAAATGTAAATATTTAGAGAATATAAACTAGATATTTAAATAATATAAAGTAAATATCACGAAGAATGTGAAATCAATATTTGAGAAATATAAATTCAATATTTAAATAACATTTAATTAAACAGAAGAAAAAGTTAGAAAAAAAATATATTTCTCCTAACATGAAATAGATATTTTCTGCCTATTTAAAAAAAAATTGTTACTTAATATAAAATAATATAAAGTGTATTTATTGCCAGACAAATCATCCACGATACTTGACGACGAAAAAAAAGAAAATATATAAAATATGACAAATTACAAAAAAATTACTTAGGAAGTTATCAAGGAAAAATACTTTCTGGGGTCCCTATATGAGCCCTCTCACCATTTTAAGGGTTAAGAGGGTACCGACATAGATTCAGAAGCATTCAAAGGAAACGTGAATCGGTGAGAGGGAAAGTTGTTCGAGCAGGCAGACTTCCGGGGCTGTGGAAATCGATTCCGAGGATCGGCATAAAAACTGGGACAGCTTTGACAATCGATTTAACCGAGTGGCATCGATTCGGTGGTCCCGCTACGCGCTGAAAATCAGCATGATCGACCGTCGACGAATCCGTTACGCGACAGAATGTACTGTTAAACATTCGATTACGTGAGCGCCGATCGCCCGCGGCTGTGTTTCTCGGCGAGGTCGTTTCTCTCCTGAACTTTGAACGGAACCGTTCTATCACGAATTTGAGAGTTCATTGTGTGCCCCGCCCCGTTCAAGGTCACCGTCCGATCGGTTATGGTGTAAAAGACGTCTCATTTACAATCTCGAAAATTAATGAAAGCGGATTACGAAACAGTTGACATTTTGGCCTTCGATCATCGGATGTTGGTCTTATTTTTAACCACGTTTTTCTTAGCGACAAAACCCCACGCAACGATCGATGGGAAATTTCGATTAGCTGCTCCCTTGCTGCTTTGTTCGGCGATCGTTTCACGGCCACTGCCACCGAGATCGGTACTCGTGCGTTCCCCGTGGCATCGGCAACGAAATTAATTGTCACGGTCATTGTCACGATCGCCACGTGCGATACGAAAGTCCGTTGTTCATCTTCGGAGAACCTCGCGATCGGTGCTCCGATCGTCTATAACTAAGGTTTCAAGTGTTCGTTAGATTGTTTTTGTTGAAACTGATAAATCATCGGGGATTTCCTTTTCCCACAATTAGTAAGCAACCCGTAATGTCTGAAAGTCTTGAAACTTTTTCTTAACGTCATAATTAGACTGTGAATCATTATGCATTTATAGGGAAATTGAGTAGATGAAATTCAGAATTGTTGGAATATTTTTAAAATCGAAGATACTTCTCTATTCAAATTATTGAGAGAAGAAATAACGTTTAATTTAGTTTCTATTCTCTGAAATCGATGCAGACTAAAATTTTGCCGACAGAATTCTAAACAAAATAGTTGAAAAAAAACGAATTGAAAGTTTTATAATTTTTTCATCGAATTGTATAATATTACAAAGTTGCAAATCTTTGGACCCCTGATTGAAAGTTCAAAAATTAAGCATTGCGGTATAGTTATGTTTCGAACAAATACCTTTATCGTTAACCTCGAGCTTGAACAATGGAGAAACGATACAACGATCGTTCAGAAATTACAAAACGGAAGATCGAGAGTCAGAGTGAACGATCTGATCGATGAATTCCCGGAGACGGCGGAGGCGTCCGAAGATTTGTTTGCATTCCGGCAGTTAGTTCCGTCGAACTTTGTACCCTCGCGGATGAGGAAACGGCGGAATAATGATTCCGGTCGTGTTAACGAATCGAGAGGTGAACCATCTGGACATTGATTTGTCGAAAGCAATGGTGTCCAATCAGGTGTTCAAGTTCATCGTTGCGCAACACCCCTGACGTGAATCTCGGAATCGAAATTGTAAAACAGAGAGCCAGGCGGCCGAGCTCGCCGAATTACAATCACTAATCCACCTTTTAATTATATAATTTGATCGGTTAACAAAAGCACCAACACCAACCACGACCTTTCGATTAATGGCTCGTATCGGTTCCGGATGATCCAGCTTGCGTTTTTGAAAGTATGATAAGCAATTACGCAAACTGACCGATTAACCTACAAAGAGTGTACGGATACTTGGTACACCTTTAGAAAACGAATAACTTTTTCAAAATTTGAATGAAAAGCTTGAATTTATTTTTAGACGTTAAAAGAATTAGTTGAATAACTAAATGTGTAAATAATTTTAAGTAATAATTTTAAATGTGTAATAAATTTTAATCAAGGTCGTTACGAAATATAATTGATTGAAAAAGGACAAGAGCCCGCGAATTAAACAAATCGAAAACCCGAAATTCAATTTCAGTTTCCACGACGTAACGTTATTCCTGACGATTCTCGATTCTTCCGAGAACAAACGATCTTCTGACGTTTGCTCAGAACGTTTACATTATCCCCCAGACAGAAACCGATTTGTTTACAACTGTGCGTCGATGATGCTTAGATTAGACCACGGTTTTTTCCGCATCCGTTGAAACAACAATCGTGCAATCGCCAACGCTTGGGATGCTCTGCATCGCTCGCGACAAACTGTGTGTGAACAATTTGAAACTTCCTCTAGATCCATTCGATCCTACTTTTTCTCCCTGGTGTCAATAGTTGCAGACAAAGAAAAACGAATCGAAAAAAACCAAACAATGAGTTAACTGAGCTGACCGCGAGGTCATTCGTATGTATTCGATAGAGTCATCAATTTCTTGCTTGTCTCTCAACAAACGGATAATTTGTCTGAAACAAGTTATGTAGTTTTTTCTTCTGGCTGTTTTTTCTCCGGCAGAATTGACTATTCAACCTCGGAAAAACATTTAATCGAATCAGCGAGTCGCTGGTAATGTTAACTAAATGTTTCAATTGTTCTGCATTCCCAATTACACTAAATTGTTGACAGGAATTACCATTTTTATCCGACCCTCTACAGGTTTCCTTCGACTCGAAATACGTTATCCTAGACACTTATAATAGGAAAACATCGACAGGTGAGCTAGTCAATTACATCACAATCACAGTCAATCACTGTCGGAACATATTACAGCTGTCTCAGCGTAACGAGGATCAAGTTTATGAAGTGATTAAGCGTGCTTAGTATGTTTACTGTCTATACTTTATTATTGCGACTCCATTCACCGATTTCCCGAGTGTTGTCATTCCTCCGTGTGAAGTTTGGAATTCCGCAAATGCGATCAGCAGTGAAAGTGATGAAATAAAAAGTTCTTTTCTAATAATCTGAATGACTTTCAATGAATTGTAAATGTCACCGAATTTCGTCATCAAATAACCTACCTTGCACCGAATTTCGTGCAAACTTTTCTAATAATCTCGCACAATTTCCAATTTATTTAATCTTCCTAATATCGTTGGAATGAAATTAAACGTTCTTTTCTAATAATCTCACAGAATTTCCAATTTATTGAATCTTTCTACCGTCGAAAATGTCACCGAAATTTTCGTAAACGCATGAAACATTCTTTTCTAATAATCTGAATGACTTTCAATGAATTGTAAATGTCACCGAATTTCGTCATCAAATAACCTACCTTGCACCGAATTTCGTGCAAACTTTTCTAATAATCTCGCACAATTTCCAATTTATTTAATCTTCCTAATATCGTTGGAATGAAATTAAACGTTCTTTTCTAATAATCTCACAGAATTTCCAATTTATTGAATCTTTCTACCGTCGAAAATGTCACCGAATTTTATCGTAAACGCATGAAACATTCTTTTCTAATAATCTCGGATAATTTCCAATTTATTGAATCTTCCTGCCATTGTAAATGTCACCGAATTTTATAATAAACGCATTCGCCAAAGCCCGCCAAAGAACGAAAAGATAAAATTGCATCGTTTTCCAGTGTGACTGAGGGCACTGTCGCATAAGGATTCTCGTGACAGGTAATATAATTCGCACCACCGCAAATCGCGAACGGTGGCGCGAAAGAATCGAGACAATTTCCGGAAAGAACGCGAATAGGAAATTGTCCCCGTAAAAATGCGCCGCGATACGGGTCACGCCGAGTAGCTTATGGTCGTCTTGCTATCCTCGCGCTTTATCTCGTGCCGCCTTGGATTGTTGCAATCGCGATAATCGCCGCGGTAATGCGAAATTATTTTCTGTATAATCATCGGCTTCGCTAGAATTACACGTCGAATCGCGCGGATCGAAATGCACGGCGTCGTTGTG
>CM052333.1:3745502-3884865 GCA_028455615.1 Lasioglossum zephyrum
GGTCGGTTTTAACCTCTTCCGAAGTTAATCGCGTTTTGTGTTGTTTACGATAGATAGAAACGAATACAATCAATTATACAATAATTTGAAAGGCAGAGGGTGAACAAGAACGCAAAATGGATTTCCAAAATCGTCCGGGAGGCAAAACCGGTGGCGGAGGTGTAGCCTCCTGGTCGGAAAGCAACCGTGACAGAAGAGAACGTCTTCGGCAACTTGCTCTGGAAACTATTGACTTAAACAAGGATCCGTATTTCATGAAAAATCACTTGGGTTCTTACGAGTGTAAATTGTGTCTGACTCTTCACAACAACGAGGGTAGCTATTTGGCGCATACGCAAGGTAAAAAACATCAAGCTAACCTAGCGAGGAGAGCGGCGAAGGAAGCGAAGGAAGCACCCCAAACACTCGCACCGGAGAAACCTCGAGTAGAACCGAAGAAATTCGTGAAAATCGGAAGGCCTGGTTACAGGGTAACTAAACAACGCGATCCGGAAACTGGACAACAAAGTTTATTGTTCCAAGTTGATTATCCAGAGGTTGCGGACAATGTAATTCCACGACACAGGTTCATGTCTGCCTACGAACAGAGGGTTGAACCTCCTGATCGTAAATGGCAGTATTTGCTGTTCGCAGCGGAACCTTATGAAACCATAGCTTTTAAGGTAATTTAAATACACAGTAGGATATTTAACGACCACTCAGAAGTTCTTTAGTCATGCGCTAAGTTAACTATACAAGGAACAAGATTGTATAAATATCGGATACTACATTAGGAGTGCAAGGTGCTTAGAACCTTAAGGAGACGTTTGAAATAATGATCGTATTTTTCAGGTACCCAGTAGAGAAGTTGAGAAAGCGGAAGGAAAGTTCTGGACTCATTGGAACAAGGATACCAAACAGTTCTTCCTGCAGTTTGCATTCAAGAATGAGAAGCCATCAGTTGGCAAAGTACCACCGCCTCCTGTTCCTCTGATAAGACCTGGATTAGGACCACCGATGGTACCTGTACCACCACCGCCGAGGCCTCCAATGTTTAACCCAGTACCTCCACCACCCGCGTTATTAGCTACAGGAATGCAAATACCTCCCCCACCTCCACACTTAGCATAATTAACGAATAAATTTGTACAATTTTACGAAACTAGTATTACGTGAATGTGCATCTTGTCTATAAAACGTAAGAATGAATTGATGTTTAAACGAATTATTCATAATTTCTTAACGTAAATCTAGCGAGTGTAGAAAGGATTCATACACTTTTTAAAAATTTAATAATTCCATTATTTAATTTGTCACTCAGTTTTACGAAATTTAAAGAAAATAAAAATATTCTGCATCGATTGCAAGGGATATAATCTTATTTTTTCCCTCAATAATTTGAGTAGATGAAAAATATTTTAATTTTGCTGTAAATGCATAAAGATCCGCAGTCTAATCAACTCTAACAGAGATGGAGCATGCAGGGCTGAAGAAGAACAAACTTTAAAAACTTTCTCCTGTTTTTTTGGTTGTTTAAATTTTATTAAGAATATAAACACAGGCGAATGTGCGGCAAGGTGTTCTGCCAAGATGTTGATTCCTGAAATAAACAAACGAAAACGCGTGTTCAATAAATGCTGGAAGGCGCGAAAATGCTATTAGAAATAAATGATTCGATCAGGATTTAATTTTGAACAATCTACACGATGTAAAGTGTTGTACGCACTTTTCAGTTCGCCCGTTCGCACTATCATCATTTTAATATGTACTTATATTTCTACTTTCTTTTATTTTTTAACAAATACCTGCATATTTAAGCAGAGAGGACGCAAGCACCTCCGACAGCCTTGATTTTGTCTTCCGCCAATTTGCTGAAGAATTTGGCTTTAACAATAACCGGCTGCTTAGGGAGACGTCCCTTTCCTAGAAGTTTGTAATAACCCTGCAGTAAAACAAAAATAAATAAGAGAACAGTGTATTTAAATATTGATCTAAATAAATACATAATGCGTCTGAACTTACCGCTTTTACAAGATTGATTACTGGTACTTTTTTACTCTTGGGGTCCTTATATTTAAGCCTGGTCTGTTCCGACACTAATGTCCACAATTTATCCAAATTTAAGGCTGGACACCACTTAGTGTTACGCCTTAAATGGTAATTTCTCATACCAAGCTGTAAAATGTATGGAAACTATTAGCTACCTCTTCGATTATGTATCATGGGCTGAATAATCGTATTAGAGATCAGTCCAGAGAGTGCATTCAAAGTAATTCAGTTCGCCGGTGAAATTAAATATCATTATCATCATAATAAATAAAACGTTTACATTGTTCTAAAGGAATTCTATAGATCTAACCTTTCCGAAGTAACCAGGATGGTATTTGTCAAAGTTGATACGGTGTTGGTGGAGACCACCAGCGTTACCACGACCACCAGGATGTTTCCTGTGTTTACCTAGAATCAAATATTACTACGTCAATAAAGAAAATCGTTTGTAAAAAAATTTTACAAATTACTGCTGTCGTTGAAATTGCGGAATGTATCATTTCGTAAACTAGCGTACCTATGCGACCGTGCCCATGACTGACGTGACCACGGAGCTTCCTGGTCTTCTTTTTGTGTGTGGACTGTTCGACAAAAAGATTAATCGATTAATTTGTAATAAATTATTAACAACTAACATAATGTTTGTTTCGCCAATGGAGGTTATGTTCGAGCACCAACGCAACACACCACAAGGCTCGTATTCTCTATAATCGGTGTGCGATTCCGCACTTCGAAAGGAAAATAATAATCGCGGGAAATCATTCACTGAAGAATGAACGAGATCGTCGTCACGATTATTAATTCATTTTCACTCGGATGCTTTCAATATTTTTCGATTACGATGGAACAAGTTTTGGCATCACTCACTCACCATCTTGGTTGCGGCACGAAGAAAGAAGATCGCTCTTCCCGTGAAAGTTGGTAACCTGTCTAGATGTCGTTACTTTAGCAATTTAGTCGTGAACTACACAGCACTGAAGATGTAATGATGGGCACCAGGGTAGTTCCAGATGAAAGTGATGTTACAGGAGAATTCTGCATGGACAGCAAAAGCAGTGGGACTGCAATGATTATCAAGGAATTCGACGAGATTTTCGGAGAAGGAAGTGCTACACACAAAGATAAAAAGGTCACGCTGTTAATAAATAAAATTATTGTACTTTCGTATTTTTTAAAATTATCTACAATTGTAAATATTCGAACAGTTGCGCCGCGAAATAGTCGGCGCTACAAGCCGTTACGATCAAAAGCTCGCAAGAACGTTCAGACTGGTTCAGACTCAGTCTGTTCCGTCCAGTTCCATCTGTTCCACGCCTCATTCGTGGTTCATTATTGTTTGGTTCCCTCTTGAAAATGGCTGCTGTGTTGGACGAAGTCGGCAAATCTGCCGAAAAATTGGTAAACGAGGTAAAAGACGAGATCATCGACAAAGGGGATGAAGCTGGCGCGGTAGAGACAGTGAAGAAAGGAAAGAAGAAGAAAAAGAAGAAGAAAGCGGGTGCGTTATTTAATTTATCGAATGGGTGTATCCTCGTCGTACGAGCGTATATAGAGTTTAGCGCGTGGCGTGTTTTTTATATTAGCAGCTTCGTCCGCGATAATAATGCTGTAAACATTCGATACTTAACAAATCACATTTACCAAATCGCGCTCTCTTAGAATTAGCAATTTTACATGTCGCAAGACCAACAAATGGCAAACGGAATAACCGAAATTTTAATTCGCCGAAACGTAGAAGTTGCTACGCACCTGCACTTCCTGTTATCTTTTACATTTCAAGGACCTCACCTGGTAATCTATTACCATAAAATTTATACAACACCGCCGTCGCCTATTCGTACATCCCGCGTAATATTTCTTCGCGAAAATGATATTTTCGTGTTACATCAATTATGTAATGTTTGCCAAAAATACATGCAGAAAATGCGGATCCGCGAATACGATACGAGGAAGTAAACAACCACGATTAGATAAGAAATTGGGGTAAATCCTGTGCTCGGTTCTTAATCTGAACAGTATGTATTAATAGACTGTCGATTTTACGCGATTATAGCTAAAACAAGCAGGTGAAAAAAGAGATTTATAAGTATGGACATATTATTAATGGCAGAGACGAATTTTTGTTTGAAAAACTGACAAAGAACTGTACAATTCATTATTTATATTGTTTCCAGGAGCCGGAGAAGCCAGTGCAGATGTTCCGGAAGGAGGAGAGGAGGACAACGCAAAAGAGAATAATGCAGCTAACACAGAAGGTGCATATTCTTTGAAGAAATAATTAGAAAAATGGTTAAAAACGATTGTATTGTACAGAAGCAGCTCCAGAAGCAGCTGTGGAAGGGGCAGCGGAAGCTGGAGAGAATGATGGCGAAGCTGAGGAGACAAAGAAGAAGAAGAAGAAACGCAAGCCACGTGGTAAAGGAGGAGTAAAGCAACAAACGGATCCTCCAACTGTTCCTGTGGCAGAGTTGTTCCCAGATGGGAATTTCCCGGTGGGACAGATAATGGAGCATCCTCCTGCAGCAGGAGTAGACGATAGAATGGCGAAGGAGCGTTTCACTAGCGAGGAAGCGCGTGCATTTGATCGAATGAACAACGATGTTTACAATGACGCTAGACACGCCGCCGAAGCTCACAGACAAACAAGAAAGCACATTATGAACTGGGTATAGAACTACAAATCGCAAGAGCGACTCTACTCATTTTCTTCCTTTTGTCGACGCAAAATTGATATAATTAATTAATTAATTATTTAAAACTGATAATGACGATACTCTCGGTATAGCGACAAGTTGTTGAATGTCGATGAAGTTGAGGATATTCTTATGTGATTCTGTTTTCTGTAGATCAAGCCAGGAATGACCATGATCGAGATCTGCAACGAGCTCGAAGAGACAGCTAGGAAGCTGATTGGTGAGAACGGTCTGAAAGCAGGCCTAGCTTTTCCGACCGGTTGTTCGAGGAACCATTGCGCAGCTCACTATACTCCGAACACCGGTGATCCGACCGTTTTGGAATACGATGATGTAACAAAGATCGATTTTGGTACACACATAAACGGTCAGATCATCGATTGCGCGTTTACCGTCACGTTCAATCCGAAATACGATAAGTTGATCGAGGCGGTACGCGACGCAACGAACACTGGAATCCGAGCTGCTGGGATCGACGTCCAGCTCTGTGACGTCGGAGCCGAGATCCAGGAAGTTATGGAGTCTTACGAGATCGAGCTCAATGGGAAGACTCACCAGGTACGGTCGTCGGGTCACTCCTCCTTTCTACAGTCTCTGGGCAAACGATTAGGGCCACTTTGAATCCTCCAAATTTTTTTTTGTTCCGAACCACCTTGGGCAGCACAATATTTATATAGCACATGGAATAATTTCCAGAGGTGCCGGCGGTGGGATCGAATCCGCGACCACGGTATCCGCAGTCGCGCGCTCTACCCACTGAGCCACTGTGCGCCCTGCCAGAACGTACATTAATAAACATTTTTATTACTAACGTATATCTGTGGTTGTCAGAAAGAATATTTTATGTATAATTTGGAAAATTATTAGCGGCCCTAATCTAATTTTGGTCAGGCACCGTGACTGATAAAAGAGATTGAGTTGCTATAAATAATATCGAAATCCACAGATAAAGTCGATTAGAAATTTGAATGGACACTCGATCGCCCCGTATTGCATTCATTCTGGTAAGACAGTGCCTATAGTGAGGGGCGGCGAAGCTACCCGAATGGAGGAGAACGAATTCTATGCTATAGAGACGTTCGGATCAACTGGAAAGGGGATCGTGCACGATGACATGGACTGTTCACATTATATGAAGAGCTTCGATGCTTGTTTTGTACCGCTGAGATTGCGAAGCAGCAAGTCTCTGTTGAACACTATCAACAAACACTTCAGTATGTATTGGTTTAGAGAGTTTTACGAAGGAGAGGTAGATCGTCTTCGGAATGTTATATATGAAAATCGTGTTTCAGGTACTCTGGCGTTCTGCAAACGATGGTTGGATCGTGTTGGCTGCACCAAGTACCAAATGGCGCTCAAAGATCTTTGCGACAAGGGCGCAGTGGACGCGTATCCGCCCCTGGTCGAAGCCAAAGGCGTTTACACGGCTCAGTTCGAGCACACCTTGGTCTTGCGTCCGACGTGTAAAGAAGTTATTTCCCGCGGAGACGACTACTAAAAATGCGTCTGTTGTACTATACATCTACTGTACCGCGCCGCGCGTACTCTCCGTGCCTTACAAGTTGTCCCTCGAGACGGCACGGCCAATGGTTAGGCTGTGACATCTCACACTTTAGCTCAGAGCTCGGAATTACTCGTGACAGCCGATCTTCGAAGGCTACGTTCTCTCAGCCGCGTTCCATAGTCGTTATTCGTTGCGCCTGGGAGAACTGGGATCCCCCCATGGAAAGCGAGACGCGTGGTCGGGTCGAGGGGGCCTTAGAAAATCGGCCATCGCGAGGAAGTAATTCCGAGGCTTGCTTTAGCCAATAATTTGACTAGAACCGAACGTTCGTGTGGAGCGACCGAATCGGACGCCTTACCTACGGTAGGGATGCCTATTTCATCGAGATTTCCTGTTGCATGAGTCCTTTGAGCTATTAGAACGAATACGTTCTCAAATCCCGGCTTCAAGTTGTACCAAGACAGGAGACCAATTTGTGAGGCACGGAGAGTACTCTCGCACCCTCCCGGTCTAGGAATGTACAACTCACTTGGTCTCTGTGTAAAATCACTAACGATAAATGTTTACGATTAACAACGCAAACTTTTAATTATACACCTGACACGGTACTCTGTCTTTATCGGTTCTATTCTGCAACACGTTTTTCTCATAGTACCACTCGTTTCTTTTTTCTCATTCAAAACTACAACGTCGGGGTTCGTCGACGGTATACAACACTGTCCGATCCCCTCGAATAAGCGAACATGAAGGTAATACTGTTGATGTTGAATAAAATATATTTGATACTTCAATCATACCGATGCGATCATAGTCCTAAACACGATTAGCTCGCGTTCACGGAACGTACGCGTCCAAGGCTTCGGATTCGATGTTGATTCCGAGTGACCTGGCAATGCCCCGCCTCCCAGATCTTAACCAATGACGAGTCACTCGTTCAGCAACCAATCAGATCCCATAATCATCTGCGTAATCATTAGACTGCGGATCTTAATGCAAAATGAAAATTGTGTCTAACAATTGCAAGAAACCGTATAGACTTTCTTTTCTTGATTAACAATCTTAAGAGTTTGAGAACGTTCTTAAATTTCTTTTAATGTTCCCACTGCTTTTCTCTGTATAGTACACCCGCGTAGGTTTGCATTAAAAGTGACTATTCTGCATTATTTTATAAAAATAACAAGAATGCGTCTGTGCAAGTTTCTTTTACAATGTATGTATACTCACAGAAATAAATTTAGTATTAATTAAAAGAAGGAAAACATTTTCTATCTAGCTTCTGTGTGTTGCAATGCATGCAGACAATTTTTATTCTGCGTAAAAATCGGTCTACTAGTTAGAAACTTTATTATGCGCACTGGTTCTCGCTCGACAGGTCCGTGAGAGGTTTTTCTGTTACGATAATAAACAGCATTTTATTACGTTCTCAGGAGAATTAACAGAATCGAATACACTTTGACGGACTGTAATCAATAGAGGAATCGCTAGACTCGGATCAACGATCACGTTCCTACAGTACTTGATCGCTGTCGATACTTTTCACTGTGTCGCGTAACAATATATGTTTTCATTCCTTTCCTGAACTATGAACACTGTAGTGTAATAAATGTTGCTACGTCGCGTATCAAACGCCTTCAACTTTTCTGCCAAAGGGCGGAAGGTTCTGACCGTTCGAGATGTGTTCGATGGTCGATCCATGTATCGTTTAACTTCATATATTCCAGGATGTATTTTAAACCTTTCTTTTAATTCTTCGTTCATTTACAATTGCGTGACTTGTCGTCTCGAATAGTCAGAGCCTCTCGTCCATCGCTATACAGCTATACAAACACATGGTCCCGGGGGTGCTCCAATTCTACTACAGCATTCCCTCCGTAGCGTCGCGTTTTCGTTCTCCACACGGCTAGACTACGAATCTCCTGGTTTTAAACGCGTATTTAAATACACGTGCATCAACGCATCCCCATTTTAATTTGTACAATTTTTAGAACATTAATTTATATGTATCGAGACTATGATTTCTCAAATTATATATCTATATTTTGCTTTCGAGAATCAGTAACGGTGTCCTAAAAATTAATACGAATTAAACAGAAAGGTCCTACTTTCTCGTAGCAGAACATTGTTGTACCTTCGCATAGAAAAAAAGTCCGCAGTCTATCAGTGGCATGACAGCGTCGCGCGACGTTACGGAGGGAGACATGTACTCTGTCTAACAGACAGTCGTCTGTAAAATCTACGTTCAGGTCTATTTTCCGTACAAATTTAGGCACGACGATAAGCTAACGTTTCGACACTCAGACTTCCGCGATGTTCTTTTTTCTTCCCTTAACTTCTATCCACGAACGCGTGTCCTGTTTCTTTAATTTTTAACTCTACAACTACGGGTCACAATGACCAATTGCGGATTTCTCGTTCGTCCACGGAGCCATCTGGCTCCACCGTGACGGTGCTACGTCGGAAGGGGATTCTTAAATAAATTTATTTGCGCGAAATCTCAACAAACCTTCCCAAGAAAATTACGAAGCAGTCGCTTCGACTGCGTGTCTCGGTATAGTGTCCGGTGCTAAGTGCACCAACGGTATCATTTCTTTTTTTTCTTTTCGTCTCTTTACGAGAACGCCCTGCAACAGTCCAGTACATAACAAAATATCGAGTCGACCTGGCTGATGAGATTCAGCCAGCTCGACCGTTTTCCCGTGAAGGCGGTCTGGTAAGGCCTGCTTGTCGGAAATCTTCGGGTCGCTGGACCGAGGATGGGGTGCATAGTCGTGCTTATGGTAGGGATGCCTACTTTTTTCACCGAGATTTCCTGTTGCATGCTTTCTTTCAGCTGTGTCGTTGGAACGAATACCTTCTCAAGCCTCCTGGAAAATGATCCTGCAATTTCTCTGTGTGATCGAAGCTTCCAGTTGAGTCTCTGAATAAAATCTCGGCTTTAGGTTGCACTAACTTTTTAATTCATATGACAATTTTTTTTATATGAAATTAAAATAATATATTTAATTTTCAACAAAATTTCGACAACCAAAGCTTGTCGACAACTTAAAATATACTCCCCATCTTTTGTTATTAAAGGATCTCTGCTATAAAATAAAAATGGTATTAATTATTTCGAATGTACAGATACATATTCTATAGTTTAATTGTTATTCTTATATTTTCGGCGACTCGTAGGTTCACGAATCCTTGATAATGTGCTACGTTGTTAGGGGGCTGTGAGAGATGATGGCCGAGGTATCCGTTCCAGCGATAACGTGCGCACGCATAACAATCGTTTTGGTGTACAGGTGGTTCGCTCTTAATACTAGGCTAGACAATCTAATCGACGCCGCTCAGAGAAGACGAAAGAGGATCGTCCCGCATTCTCCGACCACTTTGGAAGAGTAAGGCAATTTCTCTACGTTCAGAGGAAACACGGCGCTAGTTACAGGGGCGTACGATTACATGGAGCACCGAGCGTGTACGGTGGCGCACCCTCTTGCTGGTCGATTTTCTCTTACGTCATCTATCGTCATTGGTAGACAGCGGATTTGATGCATTTTCGACAAAAACGAGTAGGAGTAATACAAGACAGTAAAGACATCAGAAACATTTCAAAATACTGTCATTCTCAAACTGTTAAACATTTTACGAATGAAAAAATAAATGTCCAGTTCGCTGCTATCGACAGAAATAAATTAAAGGAGAATTGCCAGAAGATGCGAAATTGTTTGGTCAACGAATAAACGAGATTCTACAGAGAATATAGAGGAAGGTAAAATTAGTTGACAGCTAATTACCACGGACCGACAAAACGGGTGCCACCGTGAATCATGTCGACCACACGATCTCTCCTCGCGGGCGACGCTCGCTTCCTTTAACGGCCGCGCGTTGTATAATCCTCTGTTATTATTTAATCAATTCTTATCGGATTACGCGTGTATGCAATATGTACATATGTCGGTCGAGTTACAGGGAACGCGATGAAATGTCCGAGACCGCGGTGGTGCAAGCTCCGATCAATCGGCAGACACGACCGCGGTGACATTTATCGCGTTACACGATCGACCTTTTGTCTCTGGGTTGGCGCTTCTTCGCCTCCCTCGCGACGATTCACTGAGAGTCTGTGCGCGGTCTCAGCTTCGCCCTCGCCGTCACCAAGAGGTTGCTCGGCGGCTCCGCCGTTGGCTGCGATTGCTCCAACTGTAATCAAATCGTTTGCTTGTTAGAACCGAGTAATAAGGACTGAATTCAAACTGGTTAGGAGTTCGAGGATCTCTTAGATCTTCCAGAGATCTCTTACGGACCCCTACAAAATTTATACGGACCCCTCAAATGTCTCCAAGTTGGTTTATATAAATTTTATATTTTAATATTTTATTATAGAATTTATTAAATATATAAAATCCCCTCAAATTTTATATAAATTTAATATTTTATTATAAAATAAAATCTAAATTTATTATAAACTGCTGAGAGATCTCTAGGATTTTTTAAGGGTATTAAGCTCTGTTAGAAAATCCTGGACAGTGGAACATTTTTCGATTGCTTAAAAATTTTAATGCTGTATGAAAACTGAAGGGTATCTCTACGTGCACTATAAATATAGTCTGTTTTTCAAGGGAAGAGCCCTGGGGGGTTTCACTCAAATGGTCGCAATTGTTTATCCCTTCCTGTTGCTAGCATATTACTGTGGGGTGGACAACTACCTCTAAACACAGTTATTAAGCACCCCGTGGTCAGAGAGCGGTTTGACGTCAGAGACATCAGACGATACGAAATGACGTCAGAGAACTAAATACAAACAAAGTATAAAGATCAGCATAACAACTCGTTGTTCAAAGAGACCGCATTACGTATCGCGGAGTATCGGAGCCCCTGCTTGATTAGTCGATGGTCAAGTTCTCAGTGGTTTACGTCAGATCTAAATAGGGGATGGAGGTCGAGTGTGTTCGAAAAGTATTCTCAGGAAAAACAGTCTACGCAAGGCCGGCCTTGAGAGGGTTTAAATCTCTATTTTCTGGACAGCAGATTGATCAAGATCCACGTGGAACGATCCTTGAGAAGTGCGATACAGTAGACTCCCTTATAACGTGATTACAAAATTGTTTTTTCAAGGATTACAAAGTTGTCACTGATAACTAAAAATTATCTGATAACTAAATTGAATGGTTACTTCTTCCCTTAACGATTTTAACAGAGGAGAAATCATATCATATCGACATCTTAAACTTTCAATTTCATCTTGTCAATTCTGCTGCAAATGCACAGAGATATCCGCAGTCTAATTACAATGAAAAATAATTCAAGCGAATTACAATTGAAGGGAACAATTAGGTGAACGAATTGAATATAATTCTGCTGTCTGGTTTCAGGTGGACCACCCTACGGATTTTCGCTAAATGGTCGAAAGGGCGAAACTCACCGCCATTTCGATGTGTTTCGCCCTCTGCTCGATAGCCCTTTGCAGGGCGGTTCTAGGATCATCCTTGAAGTTCTCATCCCGGTTCTTCTCAGCCTCTCTCCTCGAGGCAGCCTCTCTCTGCTTCTCGAGCGCTCGTTGCAGCTCGCTCTTCTGATTCAGCACGTTCCGTCCCCTGGAAGAAAGTGAAATCCGATTCAGCACTAAGGTTAGCTAATCGTCTGCGGTCGCGAAAATCGGCGCGACGATAGATGAGAAAAACAGGCGCGAACGAACAGAACAACGTTAGTCTCGGTCGGATAGCGGGCTTATGGTTGCGACGCCATAAATATCCGCGCTGGGAACGACTCGCCGGAGATGGAAGTGCACAGCGTCGCCGCCGCCGGCAGGAAATGATTTTCTCGGCGATAGGCGTGCGAAGCGCGTCAAGCGAATTTCCCGTTAGGCTTTCTGTCATGCGATTTGCTTAAAAACAGGCTAGAACCACGCAATAACCGAGTCTGTCGCCATATGTAATTTTTTAATACTTTTCTTAATCAACCCTTTGCACAATGACAACTTCAATTGTGGTATAATATGGCGCATTTTACGTTTCATTACTAAGGCAGACTTGCAACATACTGGAATGAAATAGAAACTTATTTGCTGTCTAGATATTTTTGGTAGGTTAACGATAATGTATCAACGTTTCTGAGTTTTTCTAAATCTAATGTTTTCACCGATACATTTTTTCTCGCGAATTCATAGAAGCCGCTGTCTATTCGCGCAGCTGGCAAAATAAAAATATTCTGCATTGATTGAGGGAAGCAGGAATAAAATAAAAATCAATTTCATCCCTTAACGATATTGTCACGTTAAAAACGACACTACGATATCTGTGAATTTTTTTTGGTATTTCACTAAATTAATTTCTCTTTATAAACGCATAAGGGTTCGCAGTTTAGTAGTAAGGACCACGAGACATCGTGAAATGGTAAATGTACCTACACTTTCTGATTGAACAGCAGTTCCCTGCGCAGGTCCTTGTGGTTGCTGGAGGTGAGGTAGGGGTTGTACGGTTTTTTGGGCAAGATCAAGCCATCCGGGCCCATGTGTGGAGCAGGTGGTGGCGGAGGCGGTACACCCAACACCGGTGCCATGTTTCTCCCTGCAAAAGCACATAGTTGTACGTTAGGCACATCCGCCACGAGGCTTCTGCAAAATTCTCTCCACCCCGTACGCTCGGAAACTTCTCGCATAAATAATTCTTCGGCGGTTGTGCATTGTCTAGTCGCGTTTCGCGTGCATTTTACCCTCCAATGTGCCACCACTATGTTCAACCCTCGTACACGTTTTCGACTACGTACTTTTTAAAATGAAATATTAATTGCGGCTCGATTTTCATTTGTAAAACAGAAATTACACGTTGCACTCTCCGTGCCTCACAAGTTGTCTCATCAGCGACACATTATAAGCAAATATGCGTTTAAATATGATTATTATCTAATTTTATTTTATATTTTATACATTTTAAAATATATTTTAAAAAATAAACAACTTATTTTTTAATATAATGTACAGTTTAATTATGTCCTTTGAGTCTCCCTGCTTGTCTCTCGATCAAACCGGTTAATCTACTGAGGTCCTACTGTAATTTGGCTAGAACCGAAAGTGTTAGTGGAATCACCCAATCGAATTCTTGTCAGGAGACAACTTGCGAGGCACGGAGAATACAACCGTCGTAACTTTTCCTTAAAGAGGGTTGAGAATGAGGGCGGAGAAAATGGAACACGGTCGCCGATTGCAATGCACTTTTTTCCGGCGGTTCATGGGTTTGTTTAGGTTATTATTTACCCTCGAACGTGGCGATTCTCGCCCTGACGCTATCGGCCTGCTCGCACATCGCAGCGAATCGCACTGAAGCATTTTTTTACGGCCGGTCCGTATCAAACAGCGAACTTCTATATAGTTTTGCGAGGGGCTTCGCATAGCCGCTAATCGGATATTGGAGAGTACGTGTGTGCAATACAGTGCAACCGTCTGCTGCGAACCTGCGTGCCTTCGTCTTCTCAAGGTAACGTAAACATTGCACTTTTTTCCATTTTGACCTTTCACACTCCTCATGAATATCTTAAACAAAGTCTAACGATTATGAATGTTATGAATGAAGTCTTTTCTTTTTATCAAGATTTCAATCAATATTTAACTCTTGTCTAGCCACCCGAGTACCCATTTACTGCATTTCTTTCAGAAGCTTGTCAATGTTCCTCTAAAAATATTACAAAATTCTTCTGAATTATCCATTTCTTATCCCCTATTATATTAAACACTTCTCCTTTATTATATATTATATATTTTATATTATTATAATTATTATAATTCTCTCTCTATATATATTATATTATATATTATTAATTAATATTATATTATATATTCTCCTTATCTTAATAAAATTTTATTTCGATTTATAGGAGATTCAAAGCATACATATTTATTAAACTCTGTTCAGAATCATTGTCACGAGTCAGACACGATATTGTAGGGGAATATTTTGGTTGATTCCACAAGGGTTAAAAGCATTAAAATAAATGTAACCGTACAGAAACAATAAATTCGATTTTCTACCACATTTTTCAAAATGTTATGGCGACGGTTTAAGGGCTAAAATGGCATAAAAACTAGTATAGATATACTTCGTATTCAGAAAATCATCATCCCCATTGTAAATGGAAGAGCAGCTCCTGATGTGGGGGCCGGAAAATTTACAGTCAAAGGGTGTGACACATAGACTATGACGTGTCGTAGGCGTCTCGACGTTGCGCAATTAACGCGTGCCTTCTTCTTCTTCTTTTTCGCTGCGCGGTTGTGCAGTCGCGTGTGTGGGTGGAGGATCTCGCGTGACCTATCGACACGTAGAAGAACCGCCGCGGAAAAAGAGGTCGCGAAAGTGAGTCACCGTTGAGTTTCGTTGCGTGCCGACAATTCGAACACGATCAGGTTGCTGGAGAGACCACCGCGCGATTTTGATCTTGCCCAAGTGTTTGCTCCTATTTCTTTCACTCTACTAAACAACGCTCTCGAACATGGTACTCCTTCAACAATTACTCTAATCCCTCGAAAAATGACCGATACTTCACGCTTTCGGGGTACGCTGAAATTCTTTTTCGTCTCGAGTCTGGAAAGCCCAGCTTTCCATTAACCCCTCGACGTATTTCAACGAGTCAGACTCGCGATGAAAACTTAATGATGACATATGTTTAGTAATTTATTGAATGCAAATTTAATAATGATTTTCTTCAATTAATTGATATAGAACTGATGTAATACCTCGTACAGTATTTTTAGTAGTTTATCAAAGTATTAAATACGTTTAGTAACTCGTTATATACAATTTTAATAATGCGATAAATATATTGAGTAATGGTATAGGAATTTTTAAGTAATTGCTTAATTGAAAATTGTTAAAACAGTTTCGGACCGGAAGATGTCGATATACATTTCTGCTAGATTAAAATCATTGAAGAAATAAGCATTCAATTTAGTTTCTATTACTTGCAATCGATGCAGACAATTTTTATATTTTTATAAATATAAAAATTGTTAGTAAGATCAATAAAACTATTATTGAGGAACTTGTTTATTAAATTGATAATCCACGTTAGGAAATACTTTAAAAAAATTTCAATAATATTAAATTTTCTAAAATATTACATTTATATAAACTTTGTTATGTACATTTAATTAATTTTATACAAAAAATTGCTTTAGATGGTCCAGAAAATTTCGGACGAACCAAGGCACGATTGGGGTACGAGAGTGATTTGTTAAATTTCTTTTTGAAAAGCAGAAAAAAATGAGATCCGATCGATCAGTTGGCGAATTCGGGGAGCGCAGATCGTATTCGCCGAGATTAATGTCCGGACGAGAACAGAGAAAGGGAGAGGGAGAGGGAGAAAGAAGGGGAAAGGGAATGAAAATAAAAAATATGCGGACCCGGTCAGGATGTAATTTTGAGGCAGATGTGCGGGTACACACGAGAGAGGGAGATCATTGCACTCCGCGAAGCAAGGAGCAGCTGAAGTAGCGTGAGAAAATGCGGCGACCGGTCCGACAGATGATAATGACCGAAGGGCAGAGTCAGGGCCGTAACCATTTAGCGGATTTGCGAAGAACCACCGGCTGAAAACCGCATTTCGTCCCCGATGTCGCCTCAACTGTCTTCCGCTTCGATCTTTCTCCACCGTCCAACACACGTTTCCACTTAGATCATTCAATTAAACCTGAGAGAACTATTCCACTTCTTGCAGTACAACTCCCTTATAATTCAATCACAAAATTGTATAAAAGTGCACTGTATACAGTGAATTTATTAAAATCATTAATTCCACTTCTTGCAATAAAACTGCCCTATAATCCAATCACAAAATTGTTTAAAAGTGCACTGTATACAATGAATTTATTAAAATCATTAATTCCACTTCTTGCAGTAGAACACCCGTAAAATCCAATTAAAAAAATTGTTTAAAAGTGCACTATATACAGTGAATATATTAAAATTATTATTCCACTTCTTGCAGTAGAACTCCCCTATAATCCAATTACAAAATTGTTTAAGAGTGCACTGCATACACAGTGAATTTATTAAAATCATTAATTATTTCTTGCAACCGATTCAGACAATTTGTATTCTGTCTCCAGTTATTCGATTGTATTCTATCAATTTAGCATCGAGGAACGAAACGAATGAAGGAAAAACGAGGAGCAGATGAGGGTTAATTGGATCAATCATTACAGACTATCTAAATAAACGCAATTTAGTACCAGGAAAATAATTATTCTATTATTCAAGACTTCCTTTACGCTTGTATTTTTAAATTCATCATTTAGCAAACATTTTTATATTCATCATTTAGCAAACATTTTTATATTCGTCGTTTCTCTTACTTTTTTCTACTGTCAATCTCGTTTTCGTTAAGCCCATGAATTCATCGAATGGAAATTCCTTTATGGACTCGAGAAACAGTCGTGCCCATCGGATAATCCTGCCCTATTGTCAGCTAAATTCATCACAAAAGGCCCTAATCTGCAGAAACTGTGCAACAAAGTTTCTGATTCAACGATTCCTCTCGAAGAACAAGCGGATCGATCTCGCGTTAAACGTGCTGCGCGTCTCGATAAAGGGAGTCGTCTGCGGAATTATATAATCTAGCATTCTTTTTTATAAAAGAGACTATTTTGGAAATAGAAGTTACAAGAAAACTCTCCTAAAACTCTAAGGGCTATTAACACAAACGAAAAGTAATGGAAAATTTCATACCGTTTACACATTCATCTTTAATTTCAACAAAAATTTCATCGATCTGATTTCTATCGAAAGTTCTTTGATTTTGTCGTCGATTTCGTCCGAATCATCCACTGTGCGGCGCATATAAAAAGGGAAATGGCTCAGAACCTCGGCGGCTCGATTTTTACGAGCGAAAAGTGAATTTCACGGGGAATTTCATCAACGAAGCGCGACGACCGTGCTAAATACCTATGGCCACTTGTAAGCCGTATCTTGGAATTAGGTTCGCGACAACCATGATCGGTGGAAGTCGAAAGTAATTTTTGTCGACCTCGATCGAAAAATCGTGGCTTGGATTTCGCGACAAAAGGATATATAGTCGAGGGATACTCGGACGCTTTCGATTTCCATTAGCACGCGTGCCCTCATCACGCTGGCATCAAGCCAACGAGCAATTAAACTGAGAGAGAAGCCTGGAATTGATCCGCGCGCGTCGCGGCGGCGAGAGTAATCGGGGTTGTTCTTCCGATATACTAATATCGACCTAGTTTCGATAAAGACCAATTCCGAGCCGTTCTTCCCGCCGTGAAACGGCACAGAGAAATTGCCACCGCTCTGTTACGGTTCTTGTTACATTAGCTAAACGAATTTGGTAGAAGGGTACGGTCTCTGATGACTGACGGCCCTTCCTACACGGTGATTACTCAGCATGTCGGCCCATGCCTAAAAAACTGGTCGCTGTGCAAGGAGGAACAGATTCTAATGCATTAGAAAAATATGTAAAAAAAACTTTTGAAGAACCACGCTTAAAAAGGAGAAAATAATATTTTTAGATTTTGGTGCTTCATCTTTTACAACTTGTTTCGGTTGCTCGAAAGGTGTACCCCAAGATTAATCTTTCATTAAACATTTATCAATAACTTCTTCAAAACTAGCATAAAATTTTTCAGCTGGTACTTTTGTAATATTTTTAAATATTGGTGACCAAAAATAAAAACGTGGAGCGCTAAACTATTTTAACGTAATCTTCTTTAGCCGTTCCACGCTTTTATTTATAGTCACTAATATCTAAAAATATTATTTTCTCCTCTTCAGTGCATTCTGATGTAAGCGTGGTTTTCCAAAAGTTTTTTTTACATATTTCTTTTACTTTCTACACAGGTGTGACCATAATGTTCATTTTAGCAATACACTGATGTCCTTATTTTTATAAAAAATAAACCAAATCCGCAGTCTACGATCACTTTTGATTAATAAAAATGGACTGAATGGTCCGAAAGGAATTCGGCTAACCGGAGTGAGGCTGATTCACGGAACACGGACACGTCGAAGGGTTATAATCGGTCGGCGCGATTGATATTCAGGGTGTACAGAGGGTGCAGACAATGGCGAACACCATAGGCAAGCTGCCCCGGGCATCCTTTTCAATGCACGCGGGAGATTTGGTCAATGAAACCAAAGCGTACCGCCTGTACCGATTCAGCGTGTTCTGATGCGCCGCCTTTTATTGCCAGTTAGGTCTCTTTACCAGAGGATCATCGTGCGCGATAATCAGAATAATAACAAACTAAAAAAAAGCGGTACAGAGAACGAAGGGATAAGAGAAGATACATCGATGAAACGTGACTCACCGTTTGTTAAACCGTCGCAGCTGTCCGCGTCGCTCTTCAGACCGTTAACGATCACCTGAAACAATTGTATGCTCGATTAACGGGGAATTCAAGACAGTTATTAATTAGCAGAGTATTCGTATGCGGTTCGCATATAGCTTCGAACCAGTTGCATGCTAACTCGCGCGGAAAATGCGTGACCTTTGGCGGTAAGTATTCAATTCGAATCGGTCTATACCGCCTTTTTTGTCGCGAACGGTCGACTGGATTTGCATTCGTTGGCTGCAGCCTTTTTAGACGAAGAACCAACTTCCCGTGGAACTTTCATCGACTTGTTTCTCACATTTTTCTTATTAAAATTATAGTAAACATGATAGAAATGAATTCAGTAGTTTTATTCAAGCGTCGGTATTAATAATAACTAGACTGTGGATTTCTTTTATGCATTTCTGGTTTATGAAAATGATGAAGAAAGTCTAGAATACAATTTTTATTTGTTTTATATCTACAAAGGCTGTTCTTATTAAAAATAGGATTTCATTTAATTCCGCTTTTTTCGAATTTGTCTTCGAAAATTGGAAAATACATAAACATCCGCAGTCTGCATATAACAAATAGATGCAATGACGACTTAATGGTACAACTACCGAATCTAAGAAACAGCACGGACCCCTGGATCTTTCTTAGATCAAAGCTTGACTGCAACAATGTTTCGAGACACCGTGTTCACAAAATCGAAGGATGGACAAATAATGAGTAAGGATTTAGGTCTGCAGTGAACATCGTTCGATCCGATCAAACACGGTTACGTTGTTAACATTTAATTGTGATGAAACTGCCGATTGCGCCGCGTTCATTGTACTTTCGCTCGCTTTCACTCTCTTCTGCGTCTGTCTGTGTTCTCCGGCCGTATACGACAGACCGTTCCACATGTTTCTCTTCCGTTTTTGTTATTTTTATTCGACCGGTGCTTCCGGCGAAGCGACGTCGCTCGTTAACGGTATCGTTAACATTAATCAAATGTCCGACACTTACGTAAACGATTACTATCGCGGTGTTTCTCGATCCGATGGATTCACGTGTGACGAGAGAGAAATCTGTCGATCAAAATCGAGAGGGAGCTTCGAGCTTATCGACCGACTCAAGGTTAGTTGTGTCGATCACTGAAATGCGCTTTTTATTATTATATTATTTTATATTATATTATATTTATTATTTTATTATTTTCAATTAAAAATTGACAATCGACCGTAAGATTTGAAAACACGATCGTACAAAAGGACAAAAAAAATGCTCGACAACGACGAACGTGCTCCAATGCGAGATACAATTACCACCATGATGTTAACACGGTCGTGCGCTAACGAAGCTATTTATACGCAAGTGACAAATCAATTTTTCCTTTTAGAATCCCGACGTTGCTCGACGATGCAACAAAGGCCTAATCAATGTCACTGTATAGCATTGAAATTCTCAAGGTGATCATCGGCTCGGAGTTGGCGGAGTGCTAGAATAGTTTTCCCTTGGACGGGGACCATTATCGACCGCTGATATCGAGGACGGAAGTTCCCGCTGATAACTGGGCCACGTGGACGTATCTTGGACCATAGGAAAAAGAAATATTAAAATCGCTCGGAAAATTCTCGTGTCTATGAAAATGTATTCTCTTCGACCGGTTGAAACACCGAGCAGGGAATCTCTTAGAAACGAAAGACTGAATTGATCGACCAAAAAAAACCCTTTTCGAATTTCCGAAAATATTTATATTGAATAAAAAATAATAATTAATTAATTATATCGAGATATATTATATAATATATAATTTGGATTATATATATATATTATGGATAATATAATGTATAATATAATATATAATATTATATTATATTTATTATATTCAATAATATAGATTGTTCGAAGAGCGAAGTGGTGATTCGAAGTCACTACTAAAAATTGCTGTTCCACTATTCTAAATATTGTTCACATTATTAAATATATTATAACCAATAAGTACTAAACATTCTAGTACAATATGATAATATAAAATCATGTAAAATTGAATTATTTTAGATTGAAAGAAATGTTTTATTTTCGAGTTACAATAGCACCGAGTGCAAACGGTAAAATCGTTACGATTCGTCCGTTGAACAAACGACGCGTGCACGTTTGGCGGAAGAGTGACCGCACGGGGTCAACAGTCGCATATTGAAGTTAGTATACCATCGAAGCATCTCGTAACGAGTAGAGGGTTAAGAACTTTACTGAGAAAGGTTAAGAATAATGGAAACCTGGGGGTTGGGGGGGAGAACAGGTAGACTAGAATTACTCGGAGGGGGCACCGGCAATTCTTTCGAAATTACGGGCAGCCCTCTCTTGCTCTCTTTCATTCGCCCCTCGCTGTTTTCCGCTTCTGTTCCGCTCTCTCGTTGATATTGCGACGAGAAGAGCGCCGTGATTCAAAGGTCACCGACTCCGGGAGAGGCTGCTCGAAAATCAGCCGGAGAAAAACCCCGTGTAAGCGATCAAAACTAGAGAGGGAGAGGGAGAGAGAGAGAGAGAGAGAGTGAGCTGGAAACAATAGCCTCGGCGAAGAATCCGCGAGCGCCAACGGGAGATAATATATTCGAGCGCGAAGAGGCTGCACCGGAAGTCGACGCAAATGATGACAATCATTCAGCTGTGGGACACAGGCTCGGTTCGAACTGCAATCTTCGATTTCTATGGTGGCACGTAATTATTAGACTGCAGTTCTTCATGTAGAATAAACATTATATAAACGGGCATTAAAAACAAAATTGCGCAGTACTATTTGTTAATAGTACCTGTATTTGTTTGTACCTGTTTATTAGTTATACTGTATAAACTGTATACTTTTGTATAAAAGGACGTCGGCCCGTATAAAATAAATAATAATAATAATATCTTGAAAAATTGCAGGACACAGAAGCTAGGTCAAACATTACGTATTTTCGAAATAATTTCCTTGAGCAAGACAAATTAGATTTCAAAATTTGTTGCACCGAATAAATTCGCTGAGAAATTAATTTTATATTAAAATTCTCTTTTGCTCACTCATAAGATTTGATTCCAGGAACGCCATGGATAAAACGAAGGCGATCGACACGGAATCAAGAGCGCAGAATCGATTCGGAAGATTAGCAAGTCTCCGAAATCGAGAATTCCGGAATTCCTCGAATTTAGGCTCGCTAAAACGCTCCAGGAGCGAGTAGGCTCGAAGGAACGCGGAAGAGGCGGAACCCCCTAGGTCGCATTCCTCAGGTTCCTCGGCGCTGCAGAGGCTCCAGGGCGAGAAAAAGGCTGCTCGGTTCGGAGACCTAATTGCGAGTAGAAGCAAACAGAGAGAGAGAGAAGGTGGTTTCAATGTCCAGGACACTCGGCAGGAGCTAATTGCTCGTCCGCAGGCGCGTGAACGCGTGCGTAACGCTCTCCTAGAAGCGCGTGTGTTGTCCCCTCTGTGTTCCTGCCGACTGTTTACAAGCCCGCTTATTCCACGGCGAGTATAACACACGTGAACCGGTAGGTATGGTTAAACGAGTTACGATGATCGGCTTTAGCCGTGGGGGTCGCAAGTCCGGAAGGAAGTGGAAAATATTAACGTCTCCCGCGGAACAGGGGGAGCCGTTGTCCCCTCTGTCGGTGGTTGTTTCGCGTTGTGATCGATGGAAGCGGCTTTAAAACAGGGGACACCGTGAACAGGCTATGCCATGGGACCCAGGAGTACCCTTCTCGCCTACGCGAGCCTCTCTTTTTCCGTTTTCTCCACCCTTCCGTTGCTGAAAGTGACGCCGGACGCACCGACAGAACCGCTCAGTTGTTCTTACCAAGTGCGCGACTTTTTCACTGACGTTGAGATCATACGATTCAAAGGAAAGTTCAATTCTTAGACATTCTGGTATATCTTAGGATGTTTTAGTATACTCCATTATATTCTAGTACATAGTACTCTAGTAGATTCAAGTGTATTCTTTTATGTTGTTATTGTTATCAATCGTATGATTGTTAAAAAAAATAGTTATCAAGGTTCTGTACTTCAATACTCACTTGCTTTATGAAAATCTTAACATAGAGATTGAAATTTGTAATACATGTTGTTACTACGTTGTTACACAAGTTACTGAGGTGGAAACACGAGGCCTACAAAGAACAGAACCAATCTATTCTTTTATAGTCTAGTATATTCTTGTATATTCAAGTTTATTTTGGTACCTTTCAGTATATTTCTGATAGATTCTACCATATTCTTGTGCACGCAAGTACATTCTGGTATTCTTGCTAGCTAGAGATACACAGGTAAGATGAGATAATTGATAACATTTAAATTACAAGCAAATTCGGCGTTCCTCAGAATATTTTTAACCCTTTGCCGTGCAACGGCGGGACACAGCAGTTTTGCGAAGGAAAGTCGAGTGGCCGTTCGAGAATAGATCTCTTTCACAGGCCGAGACAACGATCGGAGACCGCGCTTAGCGAAAAACCTGTTACGTCTGCGCTTTTTTCCAACGCCTGCGCTTATTGTCAGTGTTCTTTCGCAGCTTGGTGCTTGAAAAACGATCGTGACAAAAGACGAGGTTGTCCTACATTCTTCATAGTCCGAGAAGCTTACGTAACTCGGCGACACCGGCAACATCTTGGCCGCCTATTTTCTCAACGGTGCACAATGTGCATTTTCTGGCTTGTTTTCCAGCTGCGTCTCCCGGCGAAAAACACAAAACTAGGCTAAAAGCATCCACGTACGTTCCTCGCGACTCATTATACACGGCTAACTTTGCGAGGACCACGCCGCTAATCTCTTTGCCGACAAAGTATCTCTCTTCCTCTGTCTTTCAGGGACGCAGTGTGTGTTCGATTAATCTCTGACGCTTCCACTGCAAGTGATTACAATTCTTTATTTCAATAAACATTGCAGTGAAAATAGCAGATAGTTGAGATCCAACGCATTCTTACTTTTAATCTTCATAGTAACTCTTAGACATAGTTGCATAAATCCTGAATGGATGGAATCCATCCTTGCTTGGATCCTGGAATAATATTTCAACCCCTTTTTACTTCACATTTCAAATCTACGAATTATGATTCAGTTATTAGCGTGACATTTCAAAGAACTAAATTTTGCAACACAGACAAAACGAAATCGATCGTTTCACAATATGTGAAAAAACTAAAAGGGTGAATTTTCAGCCTGAGGAACGTAAATTTTTTTAGAAAATTTAATATTATTTGAGGTTTATAATTTGAGGAGACTTTATAAATTTAATAAATTTTATAGTAAAACATTAAAAGAGGTTTAATTGATGGTTCAGCGTTAACACAGGTGTTGGTATCTAACGAATTACTAAACATTTAAGTAGTTTACGAGGCATTATATTAACTTCGTATCCATAAAATGAATCGTATACAATGAAATTCTCCTAGACCAAAAGAAACGTTTAATTTTCAAGTTGAAATAGCTCCACTGCAAAAAGGATTAAATAACGGTATTGGGATAGTATGGAGATGTTTTAACGAGAAATTCGACGCTGTATGATCGACGGGGCTCGTTCCGGACAGGTCATAAAACAATGAAGTATCGTTCGCAAATCGTAGCACACTTTCCGGCCAGTTTTTGCAGAGTTTCCTCGTTGAACGGTGAAGCCGTTATTCTCGTCAGACCGTCGAAGCAATAAATAGTTCCAATTAAGAGACCCAGTCAAGACTGGGAGCTAAAGAGAGAGAAAGAGCCAGGCAAGGTTGTGAGTAGAACGAGTTTCCATCGTGTCCGCCGGTTTCCCCGTGTCGGTGAACACAATGAACACACCAGCATCAACGAGATACGAGAGATCGTATCGTATCGGTTTCAAGCTTCGGTGAAAGCGCCCGGGGAATTAAGTTTTATCCTGTAGCCTCCGTTCTGTCGAAGCTGAACGAAATTATTGCTCGTTAGGACGATCGGCTTGCTACCACCGTATACTTACTTTCGCGCGTCCTCATCGCCAGAAGAATACGCGTTTTACTCGGACATTCGGACGTTACTTTCGTTGACCACGGGGTCGGCCACCTGCTCGTCACACCATAGGGTTCCCCTAATCGACCTTGAATCCTTCGTCTTAAATGGAAAATAAACTAAACCGATCTATTCATTGAAATGTCTCGTTTTGCAGTAGCAAAACATTAACACAAGGATTATCGCATTGTTTGTGTTTATTTAGCAACATTAAACGAAAAGAAACTTTTGGAGCAACCTAATAATTACTAGACTGCGGATCTTTATACGAACGTGTCAATATGCTTCGTAGGTTGAAAATAATATAAAAGTGTTTTGAAATTCTTTTAATATTTTCACTGTTTTAAATTGCACCTACTAACTTTTATTAATAAATACATCAAGCCCGCTGTTGTGTTGAAATAAACGTGTGCCCACTTCTTGTTTCGAGATGCACCAAGGATATTAACACTAAATGAATTCCATATAACGTTAAAGTAACATTATAATTGAATAATTAATTTAGTTTGGAAGTTTAATTTTTTATTCAGACTACTTTCGACATGATCAATAGTGGAATCAATTATTTAATTTAACTCGATATAATGTGATGTGAAATTAGCTGTTAAATTCATTTTTTTTTATCCCGACCACTTTCGACGAGACCAATCGTGGAATCAATTATGGCTCACTTTCCACCCAGTTATCCAGTTGCACAGTTATGTAAATTTTTTATCGCCCGCTGGTAAAAGCGTTCTAACGACGCTCTAAGCCGTTATGCTTTAGCATGCATATTGAAAATTTCGAAACCCGCGCTGCTGCGCCGTACATGCGCAAAGAAGAGATCTCTTAATATTAATATATCGTGACGAGGCTGCATTGCACTTATTAGACTCGCCCATAAATCACTTCCGTTTTTCCTGGTTTTCCGGGACGCTTATCTCGCGTAATAGTAGTTCGTTATATATTCTGCTTCATTACGCAACCTCGCCGGTGTTATTTAATTAACACGTCGATCGTATTGTGTGACATCATATTACGCCGAACCTTCTTATTGGAGAATGGAAGTCAACTTTTTGTTCTATGATCTTCTTGAGAGTTTTCAAGAGAGTGGAACAATATATGAAAAACATCATTTTTTATTTAAAAAAAAAATAGAAGTTGCCTACTTTTTACATTAACAAGATTAAACTAAATTATGATTCATTAGATATCGTAGATTAATTTTATTGCGTAGCCAGTTTTTCCATTAAATTCTACTTGATTTCTTCTTTAATACAAAGTAGATAACTGAAAATTATTATTATTATTTATTTATTATGAACGGGATAAAATCCTTTTACTAAACTGTTCACCATAAAAAAGAGGAAAAAATACAAGACTACTCGTTTAACAATAACAAAGAAGGGAAACGTGAAAATTTCAAGTTACGTAGCTAGTTCTTACAATCAGGCGGCGATTTACCTTCCTGATGAGCTGAGATCACGGCTATGAAAATTGCGATGATGAAGATTGAACGATGAATACAGCGGGGGTTGAACATGAAGAGGAGAGAGCAGAATCGTAACGGGAGTTGGACGATTAACAGGTTGTAACGGGGCCCCACGAATTTGCGGGCGAAGGGCCAGCAAATTTTTCAATAAAACAGCTCGCCGGGGCGCACGCGTTACTCTCGAGACAGCTTGGCCGCACGCACCGCTGCGTTTCGAATTGCAAAACGGCTTGACGAACCCGTGCAAAACCTTCTCTCTCTCTCTCTTTTCGCTCACATGCACGATTGCTCCGGGAGGCGACAACGTTTCAGCGCGCCTCGAATCGATCCGTTTCGACGACCAACGGGTCCACGTTTTTCGCGAACACTTGGGAGAAAACCAGTGGAAAATAGAAACAAACCGCTCGAGCCTCTGCAGTCGTTAGCGGACTGCAATTCACTTCGCGCGGACTTTTGTATTCGGGCGAGTTTGTCGGTGATTTCGCGAGATTAAATGGAAAATAAACCAGAACGATCTATTGATTGAAATAATAAATTCTCGGCGCTACGGTTCGATCAATTACTACTGAGAAATCAAAAAACAATTTTGCAGATTATTATCGAATAATCATCGACGTTCGATTCTAGTTTGAATCCTTTTCAAGATGCATTTGCATCGCGTCTGTAAAAAAATAAATTATTTAACGAGTAGTCTTATATTTTTTCTTCTTTGTTATTGTAAACAGTTTTGCAAAAGGATTTCATTCAGTTTATGATAAATAAATAATAAATAATAATATGCTTCTTAGGTTGAAAATAATATAAAAGTGTTTTGAAATTCTTTTAATATTTTCACTGTTTTCAATCACACCTACTAATTTTTATTAATAAATACATCAAGACTGCTGTCTAATAGATTACTCGATGAATATCAACCAACAGTTTCATGGATGAATATGTTGAATAGAAAGAAGCCTTCGAATTTACAAATGTTTTCCATTCGACGTTTTCCCAGACGTTTTTATAAATTCTAAATGCACGAAACTTGTAGCGTATTCACCCTCGCCAATGCCACCCCTTCCCTCGTAAACGCGTGGGAAGTCTTCCAAAGACACTCCCCCGCCTAGAACAGGGGATGTAAAAAAAAAGTTACAGGAACTTTTACCCACTAAAACCCCCAACAGTGGTGGTGTGTCAGTACACGTGTGAGGTCTCCGAGAACTTTGCAAACACAACACGTAACCCTGTGGTAGTTTCACCCTTCTTCCCAGCGAAGGTATAGGCTAATCACCTAAGCCAAACCACACCCTTTGCCGCCCAACCCTAAACCTAAACACAATATCCCATAAATTAAGAAGACTTAACTTGGTGTTTGGGGATGATGCTGTCCTGATTTAACTCGATCTCGATCAACTCGCTCGTCTGCCCCGATATTAATCCTTTGCTATCTTAACTTGAACATTATAAACATTTCTTTGAAACCAGAATAATTTCAATATTTAAATGTGCACAGTAAAATCGTTCAAATAACGACATATTTAATAATGTAAACAAGTCATATAAAATTTGAGAGATATTATATATTTAATAAATTTTATATAAAAATTCAATATTAACCTCAAATACTATTGAATTTTCAAAAACTAATTTGAAATTGATGATTTAATGTTATAAATTTAATTAAGTAATATTAAATTTTCTATATATATTCCATATACAATATAAAAATTTTTTGTATGGAAATTCACCTCGATTGCTAAAGGTTAAGAAATATTCTATGTTGTCCGATATGAACGAATATTGAAGAGAAATATGTGAAGTGGCCTAAACGGATGAACTTGAAGTGCAACGACGCAATGCATCGGACGTGCATCGCCTTTGATCGTGGTCTCGCCCTCTTCCACTGCAGATTCTCCCGCTCGAGTACTTCGCGAGAGTGGCTTTACAGCTCTGAATTCTGAATCGCAACTGTTCTGCGAATCAGTCAGCTGGAGAAATGGACCTAGCTCGGAGTTAGAGTACACTGTTTAGGCTTGTTTGCTTGTCCAAATTGCCACTGATATGCCCACACGAGTTCATACTACTCGAGAAAGCTGTCTGAGTGACGGATTGAACATATAGATGTTTATTCGTGTGAGCCATTAATTTTCCTGATAACTATAATTGTTCTTATAACAAATTCCTCATTCTACCACGAGTCCATAAATCTCAATAATATTAAATTTTTTTCTAGAAACAAACTTGTCAAAGTTCTTCATGCTCATCAACGATCGGCGACTGTCTTATGCGAGTGACAGTCGAATAAATAATTTTTGCAAAATTTCTACACCTCACATATGTGCTGATATTTATAGTTGTTCTTATAATAAATTCCTCATTCTACCACGAGTCTAGAAACAATATTGTCAAAGTTCTTAATGCTCATCAACGATCGGTGACTGTCTTATGCGAGTGACAGTCGAATAAATAATTTTTGCAGAAATTCTACACCTCGCAAATGTACTGATATCTATATTTGTTCTTATAATAAATTCCCCGTTCTACCACGAGTCCAGAAACAAAATTGTCAACCATTCTCCCGTCCCAATCTTGTCAAACTTCCCCACGCTGAAGACATCAACGTCAAACCGACTGCAACGATCGGCGACTAAATTTGCTCGCGAAGTTGCATAACTTCTCGCCAGACCGTGTCATGATTACAACCGTGATTTCGAACGCTATCATAGTCCTTGCTACTTCGGGACAACACACTGTAGATTCCTGGCATAATAGCAGCGTTTCCGTTTCACGAATGCTCTGGCCACAAAGTTGTCAGAGCGCGGGAGATACGTAAACAGCCAAATAAACGTGGCCGATCGACAAGACAGTTCAAAGTACATCAAACACACCATGTTTACGTTCTTACGACAGTTCTACACACCACACCCAGGTTTCATGTGTCACAGAATAAAAACGATCTTCTACGTTTCCGAGGAAAATGTGTCGAACGAGAGAACCGTAATTACCGCAATTTTACGTACTTAACGTATTCTTTATTCGCCACGGAATTTGCATATTCGCATCCGCCTGGCGGGCTGTCAGCGACGTGTAATTAGCAGACTGGGGCAATTAATTGCGCCAGGAGCGTGATACAAATATCGCCAAGATCAGCTGGTAAACTTGTTTACAAGATATCGTATGGATTTTAATTTCAATCATCGTTTCCACCGTGCGAATACAAATGCACTGGAAAACGCATCGAGATCCACGGTTCATGAGTAATCCGTAATCAGTGGATTGCGGACATTCATGCAACACCGAGTTTCCAAGAACGAGCTCCCCGGACCCCGAAGAACTAGTGACTAATTTTCTTCCGGGCAAACTCCAATGGGCCGAATGCACTGCACAAATAAATACGTGAGCTCAGTGCGATAGTGATTCCAGTGCGTTTTATGCAACAGGACTTGTTAGGAAATCGAATCACAATTTAGTGATTCGACTATCCGACCACCTATACAATTTCTTTCATTCGACCATCGATTCTGTCGTTGATCAAAGAGTTCGACAATTTGTCGATCAATAGATCCACTGGTTGATCGAACCGTTAGATAATTATTCTGTAACGAATTCACTCGTCGATCAAGCTGCTCGACGATTTTTTTCTAGGACAAATTCAACGATCGAATTCACTCGTTTATCAAAAGACAATTTTTATAGTAATCTATTCACTGGTCGATCAGAACGATTTTCAGAAAGATTTTCGAAACATCCACTGGTTGATCGAACCATTAGATAATTATTCTGTAACGAATTCACTCGTCGATCAAACTGCTCGACGATTTTTCTTTGCGACAAAATTCAACGTCCGAATTCACTCGTTTATCAAAAGGATAAATAATTTTTGTAAAATTCACTGGTCGATCGGATCGTCGGAGAATTTTCGGGAAAATAAATTCAGAAAGATTTTCGAAACATCCACTGGTTGATCAAACCGTTAGATAATTATTTTGTAAAAAATTCACTCGTCGAAATTCAACGATCGAATTCACTCGTTTATCAAAAGACAATTTTTATAGTAATCACTGGTCGGGTCGGAGAATCTTCGGTAAATAAATTCAGAAAAATTTTCGAAACATGTTGCAACGCACCAGTCGATTCCTATTCACTCGCGTGATCAATCGAGGCAGTGAAAAAACGTGAGTACCTTCGATATCCGATGTAACCAGCCTCTCCGACGGAAAATGATCGCGTTTATTAGTATTCACTGTTTTCCCGGCGCGCAACGGCGTACAACTCGAGGCACTTGCCGCTCGTTCGAGCGCACCACGCGAACTGACAGGACGACAGCACGGAGACACTGTGGACAGAGAGCCGCAGAGAGAGGACAGAAGAGAGGATAGAGGAGAGGAGAAAGGAGCGCGCACTCGCTGGTCTCTCGGTCGTGCGACCCATGTGCGTCGTAACGGGTACCGACCCTTTGCTTACTTGCTTTCAAGTTCCCGTACGCGACCGTACTCCTACGATAATGCCAGCCTCTTATCTCTCACATTCCTTCCGGACCCCACGTGGGACCTCTATTCATTAATTTATCAATCGTGGTGAGTCCAGGACACTGTCTAAAGTCATGGAACTGCTTCTCTTTGCGAAGAAAAGATTGATTTTGTCAGTAACGTACGTACCATTTGTCTCGATAACCTTCGTAGTGAGTATTGAACATTTTGATCGTGAAATTTTTGTGGGATCGTTTGTGGGCATTTTGTGGGACTACTGAATGAGTTTACTGTAAGATTTGAGTATTGAACATTTTGTTCGTGAAATTTTTGTACAAGATTTTGTGGGTATTTTGTGGGACTACAGAATGAGTTTCCTGTAAGATTTGAGTATTGAACATTTTGTTCGTGAAATTTTTGTACAAGATTTTCGTGGGCATTTTGTGTGACTACTGAATGAGGATTCTTGTGGACATGTCTTTCGTGGTCAAGTCTTATGGGATTTGATAAAGAAGAAGATCGTTTTGAAAGTTTGAGCCCCGCTGACAAATATGATTGAATCTGGCACACAGCCGCGTGTCCAGATAGCAGATAGCCCCGAATTCCATGAAGACTGTCCGACAGGCTAATCTTGCCAGGGGGATTAGTCATTGCGAAGCGACCTTGATCGCTGCGTGAAGAAGCTACGCCGCCGTGGAATGTCGTGTATATCGTAACTCGACTAAAATCGACCGGTTCGAAAATTGAAATCCCGATCGGCTGACCGGTTAAAAGTTGAAGTAACCGCTCGAGGAAAGTAGATCAAGGTGCTCGCGGGACTCACGAATGCTGAACTCTGCGTGGCCTGTCCCACGCAACGGACCGGATTGTCGCACACGCTCGTTTCGCATTCTTTATTATTGCAGGTCGTTTCCATCCATGTTTCTAACCACTTAACCAATCCGCTGGCTCGTTTGCATGCGACCAGTTACGCGAATACTGAAAATTAAAACCATTGTACGAACGAACCGTCTCTGTTTTTCATATAAAACGCATTAAATTAAGGATGTTGTGGAGGTGTATAAAAATGTAAGAAAATTTTTGAAAATTTGACAAGATGTAATTCTTACTAAATTAATGCAATTATCAAAAATATTTTAATATTTACAGCAACTTAAAGTTTGCACATTTAACACGTCTTCTTATGGAGAATTCATAAAATTCCACTTCAAACCTTTCCCACTTTTTTGTTATTATCAGAGAATAATTTTACGCAAATTTTACGTTTATTTTTAGTAATAACCATGAATATTGCTTTCTGAGGTATTTTTAATTTATTTAAATATTTATTTTTAACTTTTTATTGCATAATTATATATATTGAATATCACAAATTTATTATCTTGAAGTTCAAATGATGGAATATGAAGACAATTCTATTAAAAAATAAATATAACATGAAATTCACTAATTAAACGAAAGCTTTTTAAATTAATCTATTTCTTTAATGCAAAATATACTCATGAATGGCTTTCATTGCCAATATATTGATAGATTTCGAATTTCTTGTACTTTTGTCTCCCATTGTACCTCCAGAACATCCTTAAAAGTGCGCTAAATTGAGAAATAAATAAACGGATGATTCCTGAAGCATCGTGAAAATAAATATCATTAATATCGCAGGAGTCGTTATTGTCTCGCGGGTGAAATTCGGTGGAGGGGAGGGGATTGAGAAATCGATGGAAACGTGTATCATGCTATCCGGCACGATCGAGATAGGAAGTCACGAGCGGAAAATGATTGCGCCTCTCTCGGAAACAGTATGCCACTGTTTCGACGCTCGTTATCCTCTCCAGGATCGTCGATCGCAGAGAACAGCGGACCGTTTCGGAAATATCGACGCCGAGATCCTAAGCCAGATCGAAATCGAGACAGGACGGACGGAGGAATATCGAAACCTCGAGAGGCTTTAGACATCGGTAGAAGAAAAAGAGAACCGATCTGCGTCGAAAGCACCTGCGCGGATCGGAACGCGGACTTTCACTCTCCCCGCGAAGTCAGAGGGGACCTGTTCCGATCATTCGTTACGGCCATGCAAATCACCGGAAGTCCACGGTCTATGCTAATTAATACGGAAACGTGACTCTGCTCGGATCCGAGAATTTCCAGATAAACCGAACACGTGCTCCTGAGTCGTGGTAGTCTCACTCTCTTATTTTCCATCTGCATAGTAGAATTCTCGGATCAAATCGATCTCGAAGGAATTCGAAACGTTGAAATCCTTCACATAGTTGTTCCTTTCTATCGATCGTATATTTTACTTTGTAAAAGATTTATTAATACTCTCGGCGCACTGGTTCGATCAATTTTTCCGTTCGCAACACGCAGCACGTGTTTTGTCTGTTCCAAAAAATTAAAAGTTATTTTATTATTTTATTCAATGGTTAATCAACTGATATCAATAAACAATAGAATAATTTCTTGATGATTTCGGCGCAACGGTTTGTTCAAATAAACGCTATAAAACAATTTTACAAATTAATTTAAACTTTCAATGTTTCGATCCCCTCGATCCACACAGGGATCGAAACATTGAAAGTTTAAATTAATTTGTACAATAAGTATATTCCTTTATAAAAGATGTATTAATACTCTTTATTTATTTTTCCTGGTTTAACATTCATACGATGGATAACAATAGCAACATATTTATAATAATTTCTTGTTTAATAATTTACAGACGCAATTATTAATTTTTCTTGAAGATTCCAAGTAAAAATTGATCGAACCATTGCGCCGAGAGCATTAATAACATATTTTATTGAGATCCTTCGTTACTCATTTATTTATAAAATTAAACTCGTTCGGTTGAATCTCTGCGACGAAGATTCTTCGCCATAGACATTTCCGAGCTTCATTCTGAGTTTCTTAACGAAGTACTCGCTCGACCCAGCTCATCGGCTCGGCAGTTTATCTATAACTGGAAGGAATAAATGATTCTGGAGCAGAGATAGCGCCGATCAAAGGAATGATTGTCCTCGGTTCAGGCCAGAGGATAAACTCTCTGTCCGAGAAATCGGCAACGAGGTGATCCCAGTTTCTCTCTGTCCCGATAAAAGATAATCGCGTCATTACGGCGGGATTAGGCCGAAGTTTTAAGGCCGCAAACCCTGCCCGTTTCGTGGCGGTCATTTACGCGTTTATCGTGCTCTAATCGAATGGCGAAACGTCAACCGAGAAACTCGTGGAAAACCGGACCGAAGTTTCTTATGGTGACTCATTATTGAAGGAAAGAATATTGATTTTTCTAATGGCATGTTACAGGCATTCAAAACAAAATTGCGCGGTACTATTTGTTAATATTATCTATGATATCATGATTAATTTATCCTTTTTATATTAATGTTTATGGAGTACCTTAATAATTACGGGGCAATGATTGAAAGTCGAACTTGAATTTAGGTTCGATCATTTATAATATATAATAATGTTAATAATGACCATTTTTAATCATTTAATCATTATTAATTATCATTATCATTATCAATTATAATCATTTATAATATTGTATAATAATAATTATAAATGATCGAATCGTGCGCCGATACCACAAAATTTATTATTACTACATTTTCGATCGAGAAGAATTTCAATTTATAATAATTGAAAATTGAATTTGAATTTATACCGAAAACGTTTTACTATTTTATTTCTTTTTAAATATCCTGTAAATCTCCGATTTCGATTTACGTTTGGGAAATTACCGATGCAATATGATTGCACTTCCTGAAGTCCGATTGAACGATCGCATCGATTCGCTCGCAATGATCGATACTCGTAACATTTTCCCCATTACCTAAGTGGTCTGTTGAAACCCCGGATCATCGACAATGGTCGCCGGAGTCTATCGGTAAAATCGATCGCGACATGGTCGTAATCGCAGGAAGCAAATTCGATGGTTCGAATAATTCATGCGACTCGATGATTTTGCAACCGCGTCGTGGAAAGAGTCATCGACAGACAAAGAGAGCAGCAAAGAAGAGAGGGACAAATAGAGAGCAATTCACCATTGTTCAGTGTGAACAGCGTGTCTCTCGCTCGAGGAAGAAGCGATCCTTGAACGCATGCGACGTCGTTTTACTTTCTCGTAGTGCGTGGTGCACATTGTAATACTATTTCGTTTCGGCAGGAGAAAAGAGCGGTGCACGGCGCATTTAAGACGCAAGAAGCGTTTAATACGGAATCAGCTCGGCATGGAAAATGTCACGCGCCGGAACGACCAAGATTTCGCAAGAGCACCGTAGCCCGCGAAACTGCCCGCTCGCACGCTTCGAGTTTTCCTCTCCGGAAAAAGTTTAGAATCGTAAGAGTAAAGATGTTTAAACTGTAAATATTTATTGACGAACGCACACAAATGAGAATAACAATATATAAAGGGTGTCTCAAAATTCCTTCAACATTTGGAAATACAAATACATACACACATACAAATACAATCTCCTACAGGAATCGACCGCGGTTTTTTCCATTCTCGATGGCCGCGCGAATCGACGCAACGATCGATTTTCAGCCTGGAAATATGCGAGCGAAATTAAACGGTTTCGCGTATAGTTTGCTGTTAGCCGCCCTACCTAATCCGGTTTGATACGTTGCATCGATCGGATTTGACCCGGTTCGACCCAGTTTTTAACGCAGTCTCCCCTGGCAAAGTCCTTTCTAGGACAGAATATCTGACGCGTGAAACAAATTCGTTTCCATCTGCGAGAAACAGTAGCCTACCCCCCTGCGTCTTTTAAATTTTCCATCCCAAAAAAGTCTGCTTTTTTCCACGCAATTTTAATCTTCTCCAAAGCCCACTGTTCTGTTATTTTTCTATCGAGAAAGGGAAACTGTATCGTGCTCTTCGATCGTACTAATTAACTTCTCTACACCGTGAAATAATAAACTTAATTTTCGTCGAGTTACCACGTCTGGAGATTGACAGAGTTACAAAGAAATTATGTTTTTAAGCTCCTTAAAAGCTTCAGTTTTAATAAGCCGATGGTGTTAATCACCGTTTTCGGTGGCCACGCGACGCCAGTGCTGTTTTTCCTCGGGGATATAGTCGTTAGACCGCGCGGGTTCACTTTATGCAAAGTGAAATTCTCCTGACGAGCGTAATTTATTGCTTCGGAGACTGCGGTGAAACAGACGTGTCTCTCGTTTTCTTAGATAATTATTCTGAACGGTGTGACATTAGAGGAGAAATGACTGGGAATTTCATTTTTAATTTCATCTTTCAGATTCTAATAATCCGCCGCAGATCTGATAAACGGGGACGCCGCTTGTAAACGCACGAATGATCCACGCCGCGGCGTTTATAACTTTTCAGCGTACTCGGGGAAACCAAAAAGGGGATATCACCGAAGTTAGCAAACTTTTACACGGTTCGGACAGTTTTGGCTCGACGTGACCCGGTTCATATACTTCGACCTGGTTTTTCAACGTGCTTCCACTCATTTTCGGACTATATTCATCTGGTTCCGTTTTCTGCTCGGCCCGGCCTCACTTTTATTCGATTTAGTCTTTATTTTCATCTGGGCCAGCGTAAATCAACCCACGGCTCCCAGAAAATTATTCAATGCCTTACGTCGAAATTATTTATCCTTTTTTTAGACGAAAAGGGTTGACTTTAGAATAGACTCTATAATAAACTATAAATAAACAAACTACTAATCAATAAAATAATAAAAAATAAAATCACATTCAATAAAAGAATCTCATCCTCTTCAGGAAACGTCTCCGTCAATAAAGCAAAAAAAACATCATTGCACCAGTCAAATTCCTGTGCAGAAGAAGAGCTGTGAAAAAATCGTCTCGACCGTTCTCGAGATACAGGAAGACATGATCGATGTAACACGATCATGATTCACCGGAGGACAACGTCGAAAATTTGTCGACTCAGGTGTGTAGCATCGTCGATCACGGAAACACGAAATTCGATCGGTAAACAGAAGCGAGTAGAACTTGAAATAGAAAAAAAGAGAGAGAGGGGAGGAGAGTATGATCCGTGTCTGAATTCTCGTGAGAGAAGAGATCGCAGAGATTCGGTTTCGCTTTTTCCGATTCACAGGTGAGGCGAGAAAACAAAGCTGCGCGCCGGCACGCTCGCTTTCTAAACGGTTGAACGAACCTAACCGTGTTGTGCGCGCACCTTGAGAATTTCCTCTCCGAAGACAGGGTGTTCTGGATCGATCGACCGGAACCACCTTGGGAGAAACGGCTTAGACCAGACAAATTATTTGGCGATGCCGGAAGTGCATCGATCGCTGCCTACCTACCTCTTTCTCTCTATACTTTTCAATCCGACTTGATTTCCGGTCTGTCGCGCTCCGGTAGCTCTGCACCTACATAGATCCATCGATCAGATTCCAACCGATCCGAGGCGGACCGTTCTCGGAACGAACCAACAAGACCGCTATACACTATCTACCTGCGCGAACTGCATGATTAGATCGACAACCGCGACCAGTTTTGTTTCTCAATTCACTCGCGAAAGAGACTGCCTTTATTCCACGCATAATTTTCTCGTAGACAACCATACTCTGCTCAACTTTATCATCTGCCATGAAATCTTTCTGTTGTAACGGAGGTCTCGGGAATCTTATGGGAAACAAGCTTTTCCCCACGGCTTTGCTCGCACAGGAAACTGTTTAATGCTCTCGAAAATTGATATTGTTTCTCCATAAAATTTTTTAACACCCCATTCACAATATATTCTTCATACAAACGTTGCAACTCCTTTTCACCCCCTTAGGGGATGAATTTTTTTATAGAAATTTATAATAGTAATTAAAAAAATAATATACAAAATATTTTTTGTACCCCTACAATTAGAGGAAATATTTAGGTGGCCTGACTTAGGTGGACCACCCTGTATAGAGAATAGATAACTGTCTCAGTTTAATGCGAAGGAGAAATAAATACACCCCTCTCTATCTCTCTCTTCCAGTGTCGAATTAGTCACATGACCTTCTGGGGGAATGGGCAGAGAAGAGTGGGGAGGCAAAAGCCTTAATCTAGCTATACTGGTTCGACGAAGCATGGTTTCGTTGATGAGGTACCGATGAAGGTACTTTTTACTTCATTCAGAAGAGTTTCGAAATGATTCTTCAATGATACTTACGGGAGAGTCTGTCTCGAAGCGCGAAACCGGTCGAAAGTTCCATTGCGGAAAGAAAACGCGGCAAGAAGTGAATTAGAAACGTTCGATTCCGAGATTGTCATTTTATCGCCTTTCCGCGTAGATTGTTATCCGCGCAACCCTGTCGCGTTCTCTATAAACTGTCTTTTTTCCATAGTGAACTACCGCGACGACAAAGACCGATCGTGATTTTACGATTCGATTTTTACGAGCTCGGAATTAGCGACCACGAACGTCGGATAAAATCAGAGAAACTTGTGACAGCTCGGTCGCACTTTCAATTTTCTGATACCTATCACACTACCGGTTTTGTATTATTATTATTATTTATTATAGACGGGTAGAAGCTCTTTTTACATAGGTATTTACAAAGAAAAGAAAAAAAGACTACTTATCTAATAAGAAAGAAGGGACATGCGCACAAAGACAAAGAAAAAAAATTAATACTGGTAAAATAATACTAGTTTAAAAAATCAATACAATATGTTATACTATGCAGCGAAGGGTTAAACATTAAAATACATTTTCTCTTCGACATTTTTCGGGACGAAGACGTTTTTTAATCACTGTAACTGTAAAGAAAATACATCGCAATAACGGTATTCAGATTATTTTAAATTTACGATCGCCCAACAATAGGATTCTCCGAAAATGTTCTCTTCGTAAATTCTACTCTACCGATAAGGATCGAACGTTTTCACTAAACAACTCACTTGAGGTGTTCCGATCAAAGGAAATCTCCATAAAGTACGTTCATCGAACCGTGCGGTAATAAATTAAAGAAGCAGGGCCCGCGGAATTCACAAGCAGGGAACATACAAAACTGTTGAAGACCGCGGGTTGAAACGAACGGTTTGTCGGTTCGGCCCGAGGAAAAACGCGAGTCTACAGCTACCCGAAGCGATTTATGGGGACCGTAACGTTACGCCGATGATTTCGGCTCGGCTATAATTCTGGGTAGAGCGAACAGGTTCACGGAAATCATGCATAAATTATGCAACAGGATAAATAAGAATTATTTTTAAAGATCATTGCTAAACACCGTGATTCATTATCAAGGAGAAATAATTAATGGAGATGCTGTTCGATTAGCACGTTTCACGAACATCGAACAGTAGTTTCGGGTAAATATGTCCGGTAATAAAACGTTTAAAACAGTTGCATCCTTGAAGAATTATTCAACAAAATTTCTTCGGGTATACCACTAACATTCTTCAACTTTTTAAATATTGTACTATACTATTTGAACATTTTTGGGAAGCTAGACCAATTAATTTGCTACAGGATGTGAACAAAAAAGAAATTCATAAATTGCACCTGATCGGAATTGTAGAAAAACTTTTCTACGCAGGCCTATGTTGAAAATTTAAGTAACGTTTAAAGATGATAAAAATTGAAGATTTTCACTTACATCCTTCAATTCATATTTTCAATGTTTACACAATTTTTACAGGAGTATTTATAAAGAAAAGAAAAAGAAGATCGGGGTTATTAGTAACGCGGAATGTTTATTTGGAAGTGTTTACTTGCAACCGGGAACGTTTGATCCGTCCGGGAGGATCGCTGTGACCAGCAGCGTCTGGTCGACGATACGGCGACGAAAACAATGATCGAATGAAATGGTTCTTTAATGCGACTCTCGCTCCATCGAGCCGGTACCTCGTTGTCGGAATTAATCTGCCAATAATTACTCGCGATGCGACGGGGACACCGGGACGAGAGGCAGACGCTCGATGAAACGTGTGCCCGCGGGCTCGGTGACTAACAATGCGGCATCGGTCTATTCACAATTCCCATTCGAACTCTGTCGGTGTTCGCTCCCCGGGATTATCTTTTCACCGGGGAGACGAACTTCGACCGGCGAGTTCTCCCATCGATAGGATAATTATCGAACTATGGGACGACTCTTTGATTATCCGTTTAGTTCGGGAACTTGGCTTTGCCCATTTTCTTACGACTTATTCTCATCGCTAACTAACAAACTCCTCGTTGTTTCACGAACCTTCCTCGAGAACCTTTCTTCCTCGTTCTTCGTGTGAGAGCCTGACAATTCATGATATATTAACATGTAGGAAGAAGCTATTTTCAATCAACGTCAGACAATCGACTCGAGAACGTTCTTCCTTCCTCGTTGTTCGTTCGTTTCTTCTACGTGGAAGAAATTAGTGTGGGAGAATAACGATTCGTGACATTAATGCAGGAACATATTTGAAGATCATCGAAACCGGTGAGGTGTACACATTTCTGTATAATTATCTCTTTTCGATTAACTTCGATTTCGTGCATTAATAGGCAAACACTGATAAGAGTTTATTTAAGTGTATATTTGCTAAGTTATTTTCGATGTTTATTTGTTCGAGAAATCATGAAGCAAGATTCCAACGTTCCGTTGCACTGATCTTGAAGAAATTCGAAGTCGATAGAAATTAGCCTGAGCACCGCGTATATCTCGAGGAAGATATCGAAGGTCTGAAACACATTCAGCGGAACGTCTGAAGAAGAAGGAACGACAGGATATCCAGCTGGACAGTTAATAACGAGGCAAGCAACCATAAAGAGTTTTTCTACGAGCCCGTTTCCAACGTTAATGATTCGAAAAAAGGAGCAAAAGTCTGCCGAGCTTATTGGACAACCTAATAAAAGCGGAGAGCGGAGAGGCTAGGGGACGGAATCAAGATGGCGTCGTGCAGGAAATGGAGGTTCGAACGAACAGGAAGCAAAAGGTGTAGGCATCGACGAACCTCGAGGAACTTGGCGCAGTCGTAGTCGCGGTAAAGACTGTTTGGTTTCTTCGAAACTGAATTCTACATCTACAATGGAAATAACTGAGGAGCAGCTGGCCGGACCAGTTCCTCGCGAAACGACCCGCTAATTACAGGCATTATTGTTTACATAAGGCATTGTCGCGGCTATACATATATATATATTTAATATTGTACGTATAATTACCCGCGTTCAAATTTCTCTAGCCGACGCGACGCGTCGAGTACCACGAAAGCGTGCATTTCCTCGCCGAGAAGGAAATTTCGGAGAAAGTCTATTGGAAATGGTCACTGAAACAATTTTCTTTGGTGCTGAAACAAATGATTTTACGAGATAAAATCATTAAACTGCGGATCTTTATGAATAAATTGGTTGTGGGAAATATAATACAGTAAAAGATTTTCGAAATTTGAGTACTAATGGTCAATGCGTACGAGCATCGATGAAAATAGATCCTCGTATACGTGGTTTCGCCCGAAAAGGGTGAGACGACACGTCGAACGCGTTAATGGTGTGCAAAGTTCGATAGCGGCTCGATAGTTTGCGCAGACGGCAATCGAGATGAGACGTCGCGTCGATACAGGTGGCTCCTCGACGAACGAACGTCGACGATCGATCCCGACGATCCGGAAATTTGCGGCTAATTGAAAAGTTGCGGGCCTCTGCTTTTCGTCGAACCTTCGATTCCACGCCCTTCCACGTAACTTCATTCCTAATTAAGGCGGCTGAGAACCTGGCACACCTTGCGTTTTTTCGAATATTTATTTTAAACGCAAAAGGAGCACACTATCGATTGTACCAGTATTAATTTTTTTTTTTTTTTTTTGTGTGCATGTCCCTTCTTTCTTATTATTAGATTATTGATCTTATTTCTTGTATCTTTCTCTTTCTTTCCTTTTCTTTGTAAATACTTATGTAAAAAGGGCTTCTGCCCGTCTATAATAAATAATAATAATAATATCTGTACATTTATTTTTCTGAAAATGTTGTTTTAATTAATTTTCGTTAATATTTTTCCCTCAAATAAAACACAAAAACTGACCTCCTTTTTCATCCCAATTAAAACAATCGTGCAGCGAAGGGTTAAACGAAGGTGGAACAGCAAAAAAATTTTCGACGGAGGTAAAAACGAAAATTCGCGCGCATTCGACTCACGAGCGGTAATCGGGAGCGAGGTCATTCACACCGTGTTATCAAAGAAATAATATTCGCGACCATCGGACGGGAGGATCACGTTTATCCTTGCCAAGTTTTATTGCGTATTATTGAACGCGCCTAGATTTTACATTCAACATTTCATAACGCGTCGCGCTTTGCTTTCTGATTACGCGGCGTGATAACGCGTTCCAGATGCCTCTGATAATCGCGCGTTAATTTACGATCGGTAAACACTCGTCACACGTTACCTCTGCGTAAGCGTGACACTCGAAATCTGTCCTCGAGATTCGTCGAAAATTGCGAGGTAATTAACGAGGAGAGTGTGTTCCGTTTCTTGAGAACGGTTCTCGTCGATTCGATTGATTTTTATTACCACGTTTTTATGATGTTTATGTTGGCGCAAGATATTAAGTAAGAAGTGTAGAGAGTAGTCGTTGAGAAAATTCACGCAACAGTTCATATTTGCGGGGCAATAAACTTTTTAGTGATGTAGGTGAATGATAAAAATAAGGGGTAAGTATAAATTTTAAATATATATATTGGAGAGTAACTTAATTTAATTTTTAATAATGGGGTTATAAAATAATCTATAAAATAAGTGTGTACGGAATTAGGAAACATTATTTTATACTTTTTAATCTGTTTTTAAAAATGTCTTTTTTTAAATTTATTTTTTCTTTTCGAGTAGGAAAAATTGAACGGAAACCGATACGCCAGGGAAATAGACGGTGGTTATTTAACGAGAGAAGTTCATGCGGCGAGTGTGCGCGTGGAAATCATTGTGCTAGCGCGTGGAATTTGTTATTATCGAAACGAGGAAACGATGTTACGTTTCTCGTACGAAATCGGTGAAACGCGAGCGTTGCGTCACTGTGCTTTTTCCTAGTTCGATGATCCAAGAACGAATCGCGAATCAAGATTTACTTGGAGACAGTCGAACTCGTTTTTTCGCAAGCTCGGATAGTACTAATTACAGTATTTTCTCGATAATTGTCCCCAAAACGGGTCTGCCCAGGGACAATTATCCCCACAGTAGTGGGGATAGCTTCGGGACATTTATGGAGAAAAAATACTGTACCGTCGAATTTAATACTCCAGCATGTATGATTTTAATTACACGCATATTCCCACAAAATTTGCATTTTAAGAAATTATGTAAAATCCTGCAGTATCCCAGTTTGCAGGGCTGAAAGGGCTAGTTAAATTTTCAGAGATTCACGCGGCTGTTACGTACGCGATTGAATGCTTCTAGCCAGGTGTTCTATTCAGGGGGTGAAGAATCGTGACGAAGTACAAAGCAGGTAGACTGCAGATTTTTGCAACGAGACCAGGAAGTCGCCGAAAGTCGCGGAAGAAGCGTGACAACGTGAGAATCATAAGGAAAACGTGGAACACGGTCTGAAGTGGCCGAGATAAAAGAGGCTGAAGACGGTAACCGTGAAAAATGCAGTTATTATTCAAGAGAACTAGCGCCGCGGAATATTGAAGAACACAAAGGTGGAGAATCGCAATGGGGAGAGGTGGGATTGGAGGAAGGCGGTGAATGAAGAGGAAGAAGAAGAGAGAAGAAAGGTCTCTGCAAAGGGCAAGAGAAGCCGAGGACCGGGTTCAGAATGTATATCTCGTCGGCTGCCGTCTGTCTACGAGACAGAAACAATGGCGAGTGCACTTTTGCCCGACTCACAGTTGAATGCGGGAAACCATTGCCAAGATTAATTTGACAATAATTACTTCCGACGGGTTTGCGAAACGCTGCGAGAGAGAACCCGGGCCTTCCTATTTCGTCCCTGTGAACTCTGATACGTTTTTGCACCCTTTGTCCACGAGCCAGCTCGTTGATATTCGCTGGACTGCACATTTTCTGCATTTATCGCGTTTCCTGCACCTTCGTCATCTTCCAGGACGTTTAATGCGATTTTAATACGGTTTAGTTGACAGAGAGATAAATCAGTGTCCGTTTAACTTTATCAACTACAATCGTGATCTATTCGTTGCGCTCGGTAGGCCATAAAAACACTGTGGAACATTTCCTATATCCCGAATCGTAAGCCACAACTGATCAAGTAGCTTTCAGCTAGATAATTAAAAAACAAAAAGCTGGCCAAAGTTATTTTATAGTACAAAACAACTCCACTGGTGTTGTTTTGTTAGAAAATTACATTTTTCCTTTTGTTTGAACGTATCAGGTGCATTGCTAAATTAAAACAGTATTTACATATAATAAATTTATTTTATTTAAAACACCTTGCCACTACTTTCTTCGGCAGGAAAATATTGATTAATATATATAATTAATATATGTTTCTACATACATGTAGAAACGTCGAGATTATTTTCTCTAGTTTTATGGACCGTAACCAAGCGTTCTTTCAATCCGCGGATAATTAGATAAACGAGCCGACCGGATGGAAAAAGGATAATTTTACATTCGATTTTCCGGAACAGAGCGTATCTGGTCGCGGACCATTGGGGCCGAGAAACAGCAATAACTATATGTAGTTGTTGCGCCGCGACCGACACGATAAACGCCTCGGTATACGCTTCGAAAGCGCAGGACTACCAGTTTCGCAGCATTAATTAACCGACAAACTGGTTGCGCCGACGTTCGGAACTAGATTCCGTTGGTTATCGTAAGGTTCCCGGGCGAGCCGAGACATTCGCAACTATACAAAGGCGAATAGGCGATCGAAAAACCACCAGCCGAACCCGCGTCGCATTTGCGTAGTGAAACGTGTTTCGATTTAACCACAGTGTTGCCTCATTCCTGGTCACGATCGCCGGCCAGACGAGTTTCGAGACATTGCGAGACTCTTAAATCGAATTATTTATTATAAATAGAATTATAATAAATTATCGCAAACTTTGAAATCCGGTTGGGCAACGACTAGACAGCGGATCTACAAGCTAAATAAAAGTGACATAGAATATATTCGTATAAATGTATTTTTAACCTTTCGCTGCATGAGTTTTTTAATTGGGACGAAACAATTGAAAGGTCAGTGTTTGTGTTTTGAATTCGTTTTGTTAAAAACATTAAACGAATTCAACCTATGTTTATAATATAAAATTGATAAAAAAAATTTAAGACAAGTCCACTGGTGTTGTTTTGTTAAATTTATATTTTTGTTTTAATTTAAAACGTTAGTTACCGCTGTCTGGTAATGCCCGATGGAAGCTCTGCACGAAAAACGAGATCACTTTCGACCCCGTTTTCTATCCGAAAGAAATTTTTGCCCGGCACGTAAAAGCATAATCTGTACACTGTTACAGAGTTTTACGACGTCGCTGTTTACGTTCGAGTACACGGTCGTTACGATACTATCATAGAAAGTCGGCGATTCGTCGGACGGGGGCCGTATTTGCGGCTTTCGCGGTTCGATTTGCGGTAGATGGAAGAAAAAGAATATCGAGAGAGACACACACGCGTGTAAACACGTGTTCACGCATCGGCAAAGATACTCTGGGTGTACGCAGCGACAGAGAAAAATTCGAACAGGAATGTGTATCTGCAGTTTAGCGTCCCGCGACGGGAATGCAAAACCTAAGCAAACAAATTTCGTAATAATCTTTTACCGACTTGTTACTCGAGTTTACGGATCGACACTCTTGAAACACGTCCGCCATCGTATCCCGATCCATTCATTTATTCGCGCAGCTTATATCGATCGTGAATTATCCGAAATTTTTCCAATGAATGTGTAAATTTTATGGATTTATAGAATTTATTATAATATTATATTTATTATAATATTCTGCACAATGAAAATGTTCTGCCTGATTTGAAACAAACTGATTTGTTAATATGTGTGCATAAAATTTGAAGTAAATAAATAAAAAAATATATATATATTTTACAACAGCTGCGCGTTGTTTTTGAACAAAAAGAAATTAGTGGCGAACGTGTTAAGGATAATTGACCTAGTTCCTCGCTAATTATGCAAGCTATTAAACATTCCTGATCGACGAACTTTCGCCGCAGAAATTCCAGCGTCGATTACGGAGCATCCCTAAAAATTTCATATCTGGAAGTCGTCGGATTCATGAAAGAACGATTTCGAATAGTAAAACTGGTCTGAGCCACGCGTAACTTTTCTCCGGGAGATTTCTTAGTGAATTATTTGCTCCGGTGTCAGGTGTTGTTATCAGCCCAGAATCGCCTGTCTCCGATTAATTATTCAACGATCGAGTCAAGGCCGGTTGCTCTCGTGCGCAATCGCCAAGAAACTGTCTTGCGATCGGCGAATCGAATAATCGTAGATCCTCAATTTATTATAAGTAATTTTGGTTCTCGATCGTAATTTTAATATTAATATTTAAATATAAATTTAATTTTAATAATTAGAATTAATTTTTGCGGCGCAATTAATTTTTGCTAGTGTGTAGAAAATAATCGAACCGTGCGCCGCAAAAATTAATTCTAATGATTCTATTAATTTTATTAATTCTATTAATTCTATTCGTCGTAGATCGTAGTACGACGACCGCGTCAAATCGAAAACAGTTGTTTCTTTTCTCGGATTATCCAATAAATTTCGGCCGCGAAAGCGAGAGAGAATCCCCGGACGATTAAAATACCTGGCTGACACACGAGACAACCGACAAAAGGAGAAAGTTCATTCAGTAAGCGAGTGAATGAGGAGAACGCGACGGAAAATTGCAGTCAACTCTCCGCGCCTACCCGTGTTCGTCGGTATTTCAATGTTTGGAAATGATGTTTGCCGCGTTTTGCCAGCTACCTTCGTCGCTCGTTTCGCAATTATCGACGTCCACGCGTAACGATTTCCGTTATGAAATCCTCGAGAATTTCGTGTTCGCGTTCTCGAGAAACGCGTAGGCGCGGCCACGCAACCATGATCCGTCGCGAACGTTATCTAACCGGTCGTAACGGTAGTCGAGACTTTCCTTGAGCGATAGAGGGCGAGGCTCAGGGTCGATTTTGACCCCGGCCCATGAATGCAGCGAACAGATTCGCCGAACGAAGCGGAAGATCAACCCTCGCGCGCTCTTCAACCCTTTGGGGTGAAATAACTTAAGGTTACAATGACTATATTTAACAAATATTAACATTAATTAACCCTTAACGCAACCCATAACGCAAATTAACCCTTGGCACTCGAATGGTGATTGCTTACAAAGATTATTAAATATGTTTGTATCTAATTAATTACTAAGCGTTTAAATCACTTCACCCCTGCTCAAAAGTATGTGGACACTTATCGTTGAAATTTGTGTACTGTAACAAAGCTGGGTAAAATAGAATTTGACTGAAAATGTTTCGGTACATATTTTAAGGGAGAGCTTGTGTAATTTCAGTGAAGAAGTGATTTTTAAGAATATTTTTCGAACGTCTAGAGGTACAAGTGTTCTTGTTTTTTGTTTTCAGTATTCTCAAAAATCATTTACTTTTAGTTTGGCTGCACGAGAGAAGTCGTCCTTGAGGTTTCTGAATAGGGGTTAAATTTTCTGAGGAAAATTCGCCTGGAGGGTGTAAACAACGCGTCATTTAATAGCCACGTGGGCGTCGCTCAATTAAATGGAGCTGACACGCGTTCAGATCGACGAAAGGGGCAATTGACGTGCGAGAGCCTATTCACTATACATACAGACACACACCATTCACGCCTGTGCTCTCTCTCTGTCGCGTGTCGCCTCTGCTCGTGTCGCAAACCAAGCGAAAACACAAAATTTCAAGGGCGTGTCGTCGTATCTCCCGGTCGCCGGTCGGACTATCATCTGTGACGCTCGCTCGCTATACTGCTCGTCACCTTTTTCTTTTCTGCCGCACGTGCAAATAACAATTTCTTCCTCCCTTTCTCTCGATCGCGAATCAAGTCGCGCGCGAATAAATCGAGGATATTTCAATCACAGTGCAGTCGAACACCCGTTATCCCCAATGCTCTGGTATGCGAACGATCCATTATCCAAATGGACCGTGTTTTCTTGCTGAATATTCCGCCTTCTCTGCCCGACATTCTCTCGCTGGCATATCTAGGTGTTCAATAAACTAAACATCATTCGTCACTGGAACAGACTAATATAATAAAATAAAACCGATCAGGAAAATTGCGAGAGTTCATTTGGATTTTTTTCTTAACAACTTGTGCTCGAATGTGGAAATTCATTCGAGTATTAATGCAGTAATTAGAATTGATTTTTGCGGTTTGATAATTTTCTACACTCTAGCAATTTAATAAGCAAACTCCAGGACGAAACACCACCTTTCATTTTTAAAAAATCCTAATGGCAAATGTGGCCTCAAGCACCATGATTCATATTCGAATCGACACGTTTGAGTTTGCTTACTAAATTGTTACGATCGAAAACTAATATTACCTATAATTAAATGCAATAAATTTGTATTTTGCATAAACACCTGCAGCGCGCAATGATAAGAAAGTAGAGTATATTTCGATGTAGGTTGCCTTTCGCTTCGAACTTGATTGCTTCCAAGATGATTATGCAACTGGAGAATTTTATCATCCACTGTGTCGCTTATACTATGAATTATCATGTTTCGTGCAGTGTGCATCGACCGCGAGGAGTATTTGGAAATTGATTACAAGAGATCAAATAATTAAGTGTGATTTACTTTGATTTCAAGGTAGTAGCTAGGGATAAATATCGAAAAGAGTCTGAAGCATATCGAGAGAATTTTCTGTGGCATCTGAATAAAAATAAATAATAAAAATAAATAAATAAAGAATTCAAAGAACCTATAGATTCATAAATTAATTGTTCAAGAAAACCGTGACCACCTAATTTTAAAAACAAAGTTGTCGATGGCCAGTGACCAGAGTATTTCCGTACCATCTATTTCGCAGCGACTCGTGTCCATTGTTTGCGTCCAGAGAATTTTGCCAGCCATTTCTGAAATTCCATACGAAGACAGCGGACTTGTATTCACAAATTGACGGTACAATTTTTCATTGAAATTCTGTCGATGATCTGGCATTCGGCACGCAGAAAAGAAAGTCTTATAATTTCCAAGGCTGATGTAGACGCGAGTCCTCGAGCGTCGGGGCCCGAATCCGTACACTTTTCAAGCGAGTATTCCTGCGGGCTCACTTTCTTCTTGCTCTTCGCATCACCTTAAACCTGTTCCCGCTGCGGCGAACACTTCAGATTGCGTTGGAATACTATTTTTAGGAATATAATCTTCATCGCACCGGCTCTTCCCTCGTTCCTGCTTCGCGTTTAATTGATTCTTTTCGTAATTTGTACGAGCCCACTATGTCTGTACATTATCGCGCGACGTTTTATTCGTCTTTGTTCCTCGGAAACGAAAAGGGTGGTACATCGTTTATACAGTGTTCCTTTCGATCCTCTCTTTGGCAAACAATCGACCGTGTTAATTGAATGTAAATGCACGCTTCAGCTTCGGGATAACCAGTTGAAAGTAATACGGTCATCGTCGAACACTAGTTTGCTCATATTTATGCTAATATTAGGTTTTCCATCATAGCAATTATATACTAATCTCAATTTACTAATCAATTTCATGTCCTATCGATTAAAAGCCAATTCGTTCCACATATTAGCAGGACAATCCTTATAGTAGATTCGTTGGAATAATTTATTACGAATGGGCAGATATTTAACCCCTTGCCGTGACATTTTCTTTACAGTAATTAAAACTGTTTTTGTTCGGAAAAATGTCGTAGAAGAGAAAAGAAAATTTATATTTTTCTGTACGGCCACAAACGACTCACATTTGATTTCATCTAAAAAGAAAAAGGCGTAACATTCACGCTTGTTAGACTTTGTTAAATAATATTTTTAATTTTTTTATTTCGTTTTTCTGACTCGTTAAAATACGGCAAAGGGTTGAATTCGGTAAAAAAATAAACGATGTTTGCGAATTGAAAAAGATTGCAAGAAACATTTCGATCTGACGACGCATCTTCTAAACACGTTTAAGAAATCCTTGGCACATCGGAGTCTCACTCACCGTGGTCTCGAGGGACGCGTGTGGATTCGCTGGGAAAGATGACCCCGAGGGCTTTGGGGATGAAAAACGGCACTTTTGTTCGAATATCGTGGACGCCTCGGTTCCGGAGCACAGGCCGCGGAGAAAAATGTTGAAAGCACGAGCGTAAACATCGAACTGAAGCTGCCCGGCAAGCTGCACCGAGCAACACACCAACCTAGGCCCGACCTTAATAGGCTGCTTTCACACCGAACGCGAACACGACGCGCACAGACGCGAGATCTCGTTCGGGGTGCAGGAATCTCGGAGGAACCACAACAGCACAACCGGGCCGATGTGCTCTCCAACTCTGCCGATTCGACCGCACGCCTCTCTCGCATATTTCTGCCGATTTTTCGACGCTCCTCCCTTCTCGTTGTTCGTTAATCCTGTGCCTTATTTTAACGAGACTGAGATAAATGTTACGCCTTTCCATTGTGAAGAGATATCTGTTCATAGATTTCATCTAAAATAGCAAAGAGTAATAGAACAGAATGGAAACCACGTTATTGGAAAATCTGTAAGTAAATATCTTGATTTTAGATAAAATAAAATCTATATAAATAAAAATTAGTATATATAAAAAAAGGTTTGTAACAGTCCGAACAAGGTATTCAGGGAAAGAAAAATTGGAAAAATTACCCCGAAAAAATTTGAGAAATATTTTTGCGAATATCTACGAAACTGAAGGACTAGTAATGCAGAAGAAGTAACGTTTCGGCAAGTTTGATTTCGTTTGCTCTTTCCCACGGAAAATGTTACAATCATTCGATTAAGTCGCCATTCTTTTCTACGACTCCTTTCAGAGATCACAGTATCTAATGCGCTCAACGACCAATACGGGCCCTAAACAGGGTGACTAATTTCTAAAATCGCTCGTGTCTTTCTTAATTAGTATCATCACTTGTAACGTGTTCTATGAAACGTGGGATTTTTTTAGAAAGACATACTGTGCTCGGCATTGTACAGGCGAAGAAGGGTGTTACGGTTGAAAATAGGAGGTAACACAATGATCCTGTCTAAATCGGTCTGCCGAAGAACGCAGTCCATCGACGAAGGAAGAGATTAACATTTGTTCACCGTGTGGTAATCGGCGGGACGGTGATTAAATATTTATCGAGTGGTCTTTCGCGGCTGTGTGGCAGCTGAGTTGGTGGTTATACCGGGGACCCGAAATAGCAGGTTCCTCGTCAATATTTTAACGTAGCCGGTCAATGGCCCCGGTCCCTCTGATGCAAGCGTGTATTCGCAGCTAATTTCCCTGAAGATCTTTACGTACTTCCGTCATGCTCGCATTGTATATGTGCTATTTACAGTCGCTTCGAGTTGCTGCGCCCTGCAACTACGCCAGCCTCGATCCATCTCTCGGGACGAACAATCGTCATCATTCAGAGAAAATCATTGAAACATTTTCGCACACCGACTATTAACGATAAGCTAATGATTCAGTCACGGGCAAATTATTGCTTAATTTATTAATTATATAACAAATATATGTTTAATATTATTCAATATTACCTGCTTATTTCAAATACAACAGAATTGATTCTGTACTGTACATTCCGAAAAATTGCTCAACCAAACGAGACCGCAGGGCGCGAGAGATAAAAAGTGAATTTAGCTGAAGATTGAATGTTTATAGAAGCGGATGAGAATCGAGAACCTGATAGGGGATGAAGGATAAAGCGTAGTCGATCGACAGGAGGAAACGAGAATCCTTTGGGTAGAAGGGAGGCTCGGTGTGAATAGAACTTAAATCGAATTCCGCACAAAGGAAGGCATTCGATGGAAAAGAAGAAGCTGCAACGGGGCCCGAGGCCCGCATCTCTTCCAGGCCCGAACCTAATTCATCTTAGGGCCCTGCGGTCGAGACACAATCACGTCGGATTTCACAGCAAATAACGGGCTTCCGAGAATCTCGGAACGGAAGAGAACTATAGTCCACCACGCCTCCTCCTCGGGTTTCCATCAAATATGCGCCGAGAGGTCCAGAGAGACAGAAAATTTCCTTTTCACTCGAACCTGCTGTCAACCTGCTGATCGCTCGACTCTTCGATCCGGATTCGAGTGAAGCGATAATGGACGTCGAGCGAGATGATTATCATGGTCTCCGAAAAGCTCTAAGGACGAAATCATGCTAGAGAGAGTGAAGCATTAATTTCTAAGGTTTTGTTCATTTAAGCTAAATAATCCAATGTCAATCTTTGATTATGTTTACTCCGCAATAATAAATGAAATGTACCTGGAACCATTATCTGCAAAGAAGAATAGTATTCGACCACAGCTTTATTTTTAATTTAATTAATAATCATGTAGATTATTCCTCTCTACTTGATTATTAATTAAATTAAAAATAAAGCTCTGATAGGATATTATTCTTCTTTGCAGATGACGGTACCAGGTTCATTTCAGTTATTATTGCAAAGTAATCATGATCAAAGATTGACATTGGATTATTTAGCTTAAATGAAGAAAACCAGATACATTCAAGCATAAACAGGTTTTATCGTCGCAGAACTCGGAGATCATTGTGTGGATAAATAATGACGTGTCCGAGTAAACACGAGTTGGCTCGTCTTCTCCGATTGTAAGGTCAATCCGAGAGTCTGGCGAAGAAACACTTTCGATAAATGATTTCGCGAAAGGTTCGCGTAAAAGTGCATCGTAATCGCTCGCACGATTTAATCTGACGCGATCATTCTCAACGGCCGTAGAAGTAAAAGCGGTCCGTCCAGCATCAAGGACGACGATTCCGCCGAGCGATTTTTAATCATACTCAGCGAAGAGACCACGACAAAGTCGATCTTAAATGACTCTCTCTTTCACTGATTTATGGTACGTCGACGCTGCCATTGCCGCCGCGAGAAATCTCTTTAATCCGGCAACCGTTGCAATTTTACAGAAACGCTGGCAAATGCGTGTTTCGAATCGTCCCTTTCCCCGTGGCTAGATTACTGCGCCGAGTGCTTCGAATCGACCAGCGAATAATTCGCCATTTTTACCAGTGTTCTCAAATTCAAAAATGTTATCACGCTTCGACTGTCACGCGGGGAAAAAATTCCTGTGATTTCTGAAAGATATAGAAACAAGTAGACGCAATTTAAAACAGTAAAAAATATTAGATGTATTACATTATTCTCAAACTATTAAGAAAGAAAATAAATTTCTCTTTCATTCTAGTTATACGATTTCGGTGGTTTCATTTTGCAATTTCCTCCGAGGCATTGATGAAGAGATCGAATTTGTGAAGTAAATACAAAAGATGGTCCTTGCGTTCAAGATTATATGAAGGTCACGTTGAATTCTAAAATGAAAACACATCGTCTAGTTTAGCAGTATCGATGTGCAGATCGTTTCTTCTATGATAGTTTGAGAAACATCGTACTCGAAATGTTGTTTTGATGTCCTTAAAAGCATACAGGTTATGTCTCTGCGACTTGAAGGAAGAACAGGTATGCTCTCCGGCAAACAGAAGCGATCAGGATAATTACGAGTCACTGTGAAGAATGAACCGTGATTGGGAACAAACGTGATAGAATCAAAAGTGATTAAAAAGTAGCAGGTCACGTCACGACGCCATCCCTAACGAACACATAACCTCGAAAGGGCCGGTAGCGGTTTCCCGCGTGAATTTAAAATCGCGTGCATTTGGAATAGAGTGACAGAGACGTACCTGGTGGTCATGTCGAGCGGACGAAGGCACTTTGTCGTTCAGCTCCTTTAAGAAGTTCTCAGTGGTCCGAAGGTCGTGTCGTTCTGTTTGATCCGTCCCTTTGGCGTTGTCATCTCGAACGGAATCGAACGATGCACTTTCCCGGCCGATCGAATCCCTTTTCTCCGTTTCCCTCGCCTGCCGGTCCTTCTCAAGGACCTCCGGCTCGCCGGAGCACTTCTCGAAGCTGGAGGCACGTTGCAGAATGGTCGGTGAACTCGGCGTCGATTTCGAAAAACCAAGCTCGTCTTTCAAGCTGTTGTTGCCGGCTCTGTCGAATATTCGCGGCGGGTCCTGGTCGCGAAACGCTCTGCGCTGCCCTTTTGCGATCTCGCACATCTCGCACTTGCTCGCCCTCAACGGCGAACAAAGGAACTCATCTTTCCCTCAATTATTTCTTGGACACCTTCAAAATCATACGTCATCGAACTATTACTACTTGCTGGGCGACATACAATTTGAAATATTAATGCTTTAGAAAGCATCGGGAATAAATCAACGGATGCCTACCCAAAATTCGAACACGGAATTATTTCTCCGTGTTTGTAAACAAGTTTATACGTTAAAATTTACAGTCATCTCCTGGCTCTGTTCGAACGGTTCAATTGGTATCCAATTCATTATTTGAATGTTTGAATTGATAGAATTTATTTGCAGTTAACAGCGAGGTCATTTAGACTCCGGACATTTATGCAAAATTAAAGGTATATACATCAATTGCAAGACGTGGGGGCTAAATATAAAAGATTCTTCATTAATAATTTTAATTTTAATAAAACATGATTTACACTCGGTCATAATTAGAATGAAAATGTGGGCACGTACAATTTAAAGCATTGGATATGTTAAAAATAGTTAAGGACATCAATGTATTAATTTTAGCTTAATAGGATAATTAAATTATAAAGTATTAAATTAAATTATAAAGTATTATACATATATTTGTCATGTAATTTGTAAACACGCCTATGGTTAAGATTGACAATGGGATGACAGAGAATAGCATGAAATTATAGTGGTTCTTGTAGATTTAAGTCGGGACAGTTCAAATCCGGCCAATGGAAACGCGCTATCGATAACGAGATTGTAGGTTCGGTCCTGCACGAGGAACACGAGCATGGAGGCGAATGAAAAGTGACGAAAAAAATACGTTCGCGTGTTTCGGAACATCTGTGGCCAGCGAAGTTGATCACGGCTTCGCTGACAGAGCCGATACTAACCGGTTTGAAACAAGTGTGCTTCCTAAGGACAGGGCCAGGCTCGTTTCACAACGCACAACACTTCCGCAAGGTAGAGAGACGCGAACGTTACTATCTCGCCAAGGGCCAAACGAATCGTGCGTCATACGGAAGGACATCTGTTGCCCTTTTTCCTCGACCCCTAACGTACCCTCTCTCTCTCCCTCTCTTTTTCTCACCCCTTTTCCGCCTTCCATCTTGCTTTTTACTATTTCCATTCCCCTCGTAACCATTTTCGGCATATCATTTATAAATGGAAATAGCCTCCGACCAATAATTTATTGACTGGTTAGGTTTAATTTTATATGAAATGTCCCGACAGAGAAGTTACTCGTATCGACTACAGTTAAAACGCTCGGCGTCGGTCGATCGCGAGATACGTAACGGTAGACATTGTTGTATCCGTCCGCGAGATGGCGGACACTTTGATCGTTTTTGGGGAGGTCGACGAGGGCGAATTAAAAATGATTTGTTGACTATTTTGATCAGGGCTTGAATGAAACTGTAAACTTTTTTTATAAGTAAAAGTTATCTTGTATATTTTAAACTTTTAAAACAATATTATGATTATGATTATATACATATTTACATTGCTTTAAATTGAAAACCCACAGTGGTCCGGAAACCTGCTTTTCCTGGCCAAACTCTTAAAAACTAATGATTGTCAGTTTTTAAAAAAATTCAATGACATTTCAAATTTTGGCCAGAAAAAAATGGGTTTCTACACTTTCTTGCAGCATTCTTGGTGCTTTTCAACTCGATCTGGATGGAACTTCCTCTTGCATTTCTTGCATGGCACAAGTTGAGCCTGATAATTCTCCCAATCTACTTCGGGTTCATCAAACTCTGCGAAAATATTGTAATTGTCGTTTAACGTGTCGAACGTCTTTACAAAAAGTCCTCTTTATAATTTAATGTTATACTATGGAAATTTATTTAGAATCGGCTGAATGCAAGTTAAAGGTAGCTCACCTTCAGAAACTTGTAGTCGTTCTTCTGTTGATTTCTCTTCATTCACTTGAACGATCTCGGGAGTAAAAACCAACGATGAGTGATTTTTGGGTAGTGGTGTTCTTGCTAACTGGTGTTTAGGCTTCATAGGGTCGAAGATGTCCTGAAGTAATAAATACACATTACTATGTTCCTGTACTGAAACATTATCTAGTATTGCACGCGTTTGATTATGTTTTTCCGTTTGTAGTACTCTCTCTTCAACATTTTTCTTTAAATCTACTCGCCTACCTTCGTTTCTCCATGTTCTTCTGTTCGGTTAAGTTGTTCCGGTGTTTTTTCTTCCAAATCAGATTCCAATATGTTTGTAGGTCTTCTGAATTGCACAGCTGGAAGTGGATATTGTTTTAGTAAAGGTGTTGAGGAACTGACCGGGGTATCTGGGCTGAACAGACCTCTTCGACGATTAACATTGATCAAACCATTGTTGATTGCTGGTTTAGCTTCGCTGTGCGGTACTTGGTTATTCTCCACATTTTCTTTGTTCTGTCCCTTGTCGTTCTTCTCCTGGAAAACGGTAAAACAGTAATAATAATACATAACAATAAAACTAGCAACAATAAGATCTTTTCTACCTTATTCTGACAAACAGCACTGCTGCATTGGCATAGTTCTCTACAAGCCATATTCCTTTTAAAGCAACCACATCTTCTGGTGGCACATTTACCTCTACAATTACAGTTTTTCATAGTTGTTGAAGGTGCTTCAGGGTATTCCAATATTGTGCTTTCTGATTTCTCAGTATTCTGTCCAACAGTCTTTTTTAATTGGTTTACCTCATATGTCAACAGTTCCACCTGAGCCGTCAACCTCTCGATCTCTGTCATTAACTCTTTTTCTTTCTGCTTCCATTGTGCCCTGAGAAATAAATGTAATATCGTGTTACATATAGACTAGGAAAAATTTTCACATTTCTATAAACCTTGTAAATATAACAAATAAATAGAAGAGTTAATATATTTTCATCGAACTTTTATTTCTAACGAACAACTTCGAAAATTTCTATCTCAATTTCAAAATTGATTGTAAATCTCCGAAAAAATCCGAATGAACAAGAGCAGCCCTACTCGACGAAACGGATTTGCGAGCAATGTAACCTTTCTCGGAAATTTCGATAATTTATCAAAAGATTATGAAACTGGAAAATTACATACCGCTTGGACATCTTTTCTAGCAGGCTCTTGCCGTGATCCAATGTAAAAACACTGCCAGCACTATTTAGAATGTCATTCGACGCACAGATGTTGGCAGTTAACAGTTTCTGTTTAAATTCAGACGCATCGAAGTTGAGAAGGGAGAGCGCTCTTGTTAGCATCCCCTTTTTTAGCAGTTTATTTTCTCTGACAAAGAGAATAAAACGTTCCAATCTGGCCTGGAACTTCCGGCAGTCCATTTTGCATTGATAAATAGGACGATAAAGGAGTCATTTTTAATTTTGCGGCGTAAAGTCATAAAATTTGTTTAATAAACAGTGCGACCGTGGCGCCCTCAATGGAAATAATTACGACTATAATCGATATAGCGAAGGACAAGTTGCTGGAATTACGAATACAAAAAATGAATCAATGTAGCAAGGAATTACTTCAGATTGATTTTAGCATGTTATTAATTCAAATTAGTATGTTAGGCTAATTCTTATGGTTCCCAATGGGAATATGGCTGGAGACAAAGGTTTAGCGGGAATTTCAAATGTCTTCACGTGAGAACATATATATTTTCTTCTTATCGGCGTTTTTCACTTGTAAAAATGGAGATCGTGAAAAGGCTGTTACGTAGAGAAAAAAATATACTTAACAGTCGTGTTAAATAAAACATGAGCTTAAAATATGGAAACTATAAAGCTGAACAACTAGTACAGAGACCTTTTGTCTAGAAGTCCCACGTGGTGCAAATACGAGAATGAATAATTCCACGAATCCGTGTTTTTCATTTATTTTTAATTAGTGATCGAAACCCGAGATGATTGTGTCTCTGGCTTGTATATTGTTCAAAAAGAGTATGCCTCTCGGTGTCAAATGGAAACAGTGGCAAAAGATATTCCTTCTCCATTAAGACTGTCGAAAATCTCGTCGATTTCCTTGATAATCATTGCCTAAAGCTTAAATAAAAAAAAAAAAAATAAAAAATGTAGTTCCGAAGATCGCCGTTCGCGGCGCAACTGTTCGGCGGTTCGTTTGAAATTGAAATTTGAACTACGGGAAAACTATGCGCTCCTTTACTCGAATTAATTCGCTCTTTTGAGGAGATCAGCACAGTCTAGCTACTATGAAATTTGTAGTAGAAATCTGGGTAGAGGAGTTAACATTTACAATGTAAATGTGAATGTAAATTTTACATCTTCGGTTTATCGGTGAACTTATCGGTAACTTTATCGGTAACTTACTTCGGGGGAAAGTGTGTAAAATTGACAACGATTAAATAAACGGAACATCTTGTTGAGTTTTCGATGATTTCGAACAGCATCTTCCCGCGGAGCCCTATCGGTATAAATCCGCAGCATCCGCAGCGAGTATGCGAACCCAAATTCGCGTTGCATAATGGGCTAGTAGCGCCATCGAGCAGTAAACCCCTTAAATTACGTGACCGACGATATATCGAATTATCAAGTCTCGGACGAGTCGGATGATATTGAAATAACCGGTAGTGCTGTCTTACACTGCCGTGGATACGTCCCCTTTTCTGACCCCCTCTATATCGTAAAGTAAAGTTCACTGCAACAGATACGATGCAAGCTAATATTTGGAACTTGGTGACCACTACTGTCAGGGTATGTTTCAAAGAACAATGCGTACTGATAAAGGCCCCCGACCATTTATCATTATCCCGTACACTGCCATTCATTTTCGAGTCTATTTCGTAACATTTTGAAGGACAAACGATTTTCCACCATATTTCGTCGATACGGCTGTCGAATCTTCTTTCTTGGTATCTTCTCGTCTTATCGTTATCATCGTCGAACGTTCGAGCAGCTCAAAGTGTTTCCTTAAATTCATGGTTACTCGTAAAACCTCGGTTCTGCTGGTACGTTGGTTATGTCACCTTCATTTTCATCCTATGCTGCATACATCATACGAACATTCGGAAAGCACAAGCATCTACTATTTTGTAAAACTAACAGGATCTTCCTCTTTCTTTTTCATCTTTCCAGCCAGTATGCGTCAAGCGTGTTATCCCCGGCTTGACAGCTGCCCAACAGCGCAGGTATGCCAGCACCTTAGATGCAGACATCGTAGTAATAGGCGGAGGGCCTGGCGGATACGTGGCTTCGATTAAAGCTGCCCAATTAGGAATGAAAACTGTCTGCGTAGAGAAGGGGGAAACTCTTGGAGGAACGTGTCTGAACGTTGGATGCATTCCATCGAAATCTCTTTTAAACAATTCACATTACTATCATATGGCACATAGCGGGGACTTGAACAATCGTGGTGTCATTGGTAAGTTCCCCTGTTTCTGCTACCGTATTATATTATTACTATCGATAATAATTACTGTTCCGGTTTCAGTTGAAAATGTGAAGCTTAATCTCGAGAAGCTGATGGAACAGAAGCGCAACGTAGTCAAAGCTTTAACCGGTGGAATTGCTGGTCTATATAAAAAGAATAAAGTTGAATGGGTAAAGGGCCATGGAAAGATCACTGGTCAAAATCAGGTGACTGCCCTAAATCCTGATGGCTCTGTTGCCAGCACTATCAACACCAAGAATATTATTATCGCAACTGGCAGTGAGGTCACTCCATTCCCTGGTATAGAGATCGACGAGAAACAAGTTGTCTCTTCTACCGGAGCATTATCGCTGACCCAGGTTCCCAAGAGGCTTATTGTAATCGGTGCTGGAGTCATTGGTCTGGAACTGGGCTCTGTATGGCAGAGGTACATATTTTCTCTTGCCATTTAATCGCTTACAATATTTTACATATTTGTAATTATCGTTTAGGTTGGGCTCAGAAGTGACTGCAGTGGAATTCATGCCAACCATCGGTGGAGTAGGTATCGACGGCGAAGTCAGCCAGACGCTGCAGAAGATTCTAACGAAACAGGGCTTGAAATTCAAGTTGAATACCAAGGTGACCTCTGCCAAACGAACCGGCAGCGAAATCGTGGTTTCGGTTGAAAACGCGAAGGACCCCAGCAAGAAAGAGGACGTCCCGTGCGATGTACTTTTAGTTTGCGTTGGTAGAAGGCCGTATACCAATAATTTAGGGCTCGAAGATCTGGGAATCGAGAGGGACGAGAAGGGCAGGATCCCTGTAAACAGTAGATTCCAAACAGTTGTTCCTTCGTGAGTCGAACTTTTCTAGAAATCAATTCGATCCGTCTACTGTGAATAATTGAGAATTATGTGATTTTAGAATATTCGCCATCGGAGATTGCATTCATGGACCGATGTTGGCGCATAAGGCCGAGGACGAAGGAGTTATCACGGTCGAAGGCATTGCTGGAGGTGATTATTATGAAATTGAGGATTTCGAGAATGGTACTAATTCTAATTGTCCACAGGTGCCGTTCATATCGATTACAATTGCGTACCCAGCGTGATATACACGCATCCCGAGGTCGGTTGGGTAGGAAAATCGGAGGAAGACTTGAAGAAGGAGGGCATCGCGTACAAAGTCGGCAAATTCCCACACATAGCGAACTCCAGGGCAAAGACGAACCTGGACACGGACGGATTCGCGAAAGTATTAGCCGATAGCACTACGGATAAAATATTAGGCGTTCACATGATCGGCGCGGTGGCCGGTGAACTCATCAACGAAGCCGTACTCGCCATGGAGTATGGAGCCAGCGCGGAGGATGTCGCAAGGACGTGTCACGCACATCCGGTATGTAAAAAAAAACATTGTTCAAAAAAGCATATTAATTGTTCGAACATCTTTCATGGTATAATGTTTGTTGTCTTTTCAGACATGCGCCGAAGCTCTGAAGGAAGCGCATCTGGCTGCGTATTTTGGCAAGCCCATTAACTTCTAAGCACCCACGTGAAGAAAAATGAAACTATCTCGAGAACTATTGCCGCATACTTCGACTCGTCGTAGCCTTGAATCTAGTCTACGCTCTCCAACGTCACGTCCGCGCTACCACAAGTCTAGCGCGTAGGTTTCACTATCGTTTATCCGTATAAGGACGAAAACAAGTTGTAAATAAAACTGTAAAAGAATTTATGAGAAATACCGCTCCTTTTATATTAGATTTACCTGCGTTTCTGGAATTATTGTATTTATTATGGTATTATGAATAAATTCGTCTCTCGTTACGTAAGCGATTCGAGAACCGTGACTCGTGTTTGACGCGTGGCCCGTCGCGTTACCGAAATAATTCCTGATAATTTTTTCCTTATTGTTACGTCATTCGTATGACCTTGACCGACATTGTTAGACACGTTGCTTTTATCGTTTTGGTTTCGATCGAATCGGCAACCTCCGAAAGCAATCATGAAGTTTTTTAGGAATTCTTTTGTGTTCAAAAGAGGGGACGTTCAGGGTAACTGATCCTGTGAATGGAGCAGGACATTGTAAATGTCGTAAATGAAGTTGCCGCTACGTCTCCTCTGGATATACACGACCCCTCGTTGCCCACGGAGGGTTCACTATAAATTCATACGTAATAGATCGAATACATTTCGAATTTTATTTTCTTGATGAATTAACATTTGCATATATTAAGTAAAACAACAGTGTACAACTTGTTTCGGAAAAACTGTGTGAAATTAATACGAGAGCGGATGAGGGTTTTAGTCGGCGCACCTGTAAAGAAAATATTACAGCAAGTGTTTGAATTAATTATATTATATTTTCATCGTCCCAAAGCATTTTTATTTTGTATAAATAAGATTCGCAGCCTATGGTGAAACAAAACGGGCTGGCGCGGCATAATTTAACCCTCGATACTCGAATGGTGGCTCCGAGGCGCCACTAAATATTTACATTATTAAACGCGTAAGTATCTAATCGCTTACTAAACATTTCGGTATTCCACGAGGTATCGTACCAATTTAAAAAATCATAACTAGATATTCCAGGTCGGAAGAAATGTTTAATTTTGAAAAATAGCTGCGAGTGCAAAGGTTGTGATTTGGTTTCGGCGCATAGGGGGTTCGCCCCACCATGATGGACGGTCCTGCTCGGCACGTGACCGGCGCAGTAGTGGCGGCGTTGCCGGCAGTCGTTCGCGGCTCGTCGTGGCCATCGGCAACGTTGCCCGCCGCGCAGCACAGACAGAGAGAAAGAGAGCGAGCCGCAAGGGTGGCACTTGTGCGGCAAGGCAACACACACCCAATGTTTGTGTTTTCGAATTTTTCGTGATACCGCGGGAGAGAGAGTGGTTCGTGGCCGTTTGGCAAGGCATGTAGCGCCGTCGTCGGGCCGCCTCGAGATGTGGACGACCACGAAAACAACGAAATACGGCGTCGGTGAGTCCTCGTAGGCGTTCGTCACGTTTTCACACTCGTACCCTGAGTCCCGCGGATTAAACGCGCGCGCGGGGCACAGACCACACGGCAATCTGTCAAACGACAGTGGCCGCTGATCCCACGGACTATCATCGACGGTACGATGATCGCAACTCACAGTTGACAGACGGCGCTAGACACGGTGCTGCTAGAACCGGCGCGAGGATGCCGGTGCTCCGCAGTTGAACCGGAAGCCCTTGTGTCAATGATTTTAACGAGCGTCTTGAGATGGCTCGCCGCCTGATACGCGGCTCGCGCGATCATGCTGCACACACCAGCTCTCTCGCGTTCGTCTCTTATCCAGGACCAATGTGCCTGTACGTGCGCGTCAGACTTTCTGCATGTGCCTGTGTATGTGTCCTACGCGCACGCACACCGGTGCGTGTTTCTCGCGTGCATGCCCGCCCGTCTCCATCTCCGGCTGCGTGTGTCCCGCGACTCTCCCATTCATGCATTGATCGTGCACGAGCACAGCCACCATCGTGTACCATCGTCATTTAGCAACTTCGAGTAACAAACGTCCCACACTACTCTCGTAAAGTAGACCTGCTCTCCATCCTTCATTCGTACACAAACAGCTTCAAACTTTTACCTCCCCCGTCTACCGAACCTCGCCAACTCTAATAGCGAACCTGGTCTCGAACATAATCCTTCAAATCCGAATTCGAAACGGTAATTCCTACAAAATAGCTATATAGTTTCGACAGTTTTTTTTTTACCTTATTTAACGTCGCTTTTGAGAAGACTATGCGAAATGTAAATGCTTTACCTAAGTTGCGACAAACTGGAAGAGGGGAAGGAATTTATTTTCTTTGTTACTTACTATGTTCAATTCTTGAGTAACCAATCCGGTACCCGGCTACCCATTCACTGCATTTCTTTCAACAACTTGTTAATGTTCATTTTAAAAGTATTATACTCTCTGAATGTCCTTTCTTTGCTCGTCAACGCGTTCATTGATATCCTTAAAATGAGAATTTAATTGGGCCAAGATAATATAATAGATATTTACAAATAATTTTTGATATTACACTTCAGCATTTTAATAGTATTTTTTGAAAATTGTACAACACATATATATTTACAGACGCAATGCAAATACATTTTGAAAAGGATTCAAACTAGAATCGAAACGTCGATGATTATTTGATAATCTGAGAACATTTAATATAAACAACATTACGATCGACATATAGAGACATATTTATAATATAAAGTAGTTTGTTTTGTGCAGTAGAGTAGCACCATGTTTATTGTCTCCTGTTCTACCTTCTCGCAAGAAATAGAGTGTTCGTGTGACCTTCCGAGGTCCGTCTACCCTCGCGTAGAAATTTGTTTACCGTCGATACCGGTCGCGCTCGGATCATTTTCGCACAATTGTTATTCGACGACGAAATGTCAGCTGATCCTTCTCCGAAACTGTTTGCTTCTCTTTCTACGTTTCGGCTGTATGTATCCTTGAATCGAATGCGCCTATCTGTTTTGTCTGGTGTCCGACTGGCCAGCACATGCGACCGCGAGATATGTAATGCTTCCACGTCAATTTCCCTCTGTGTATGGTTGATACCGACGGTCTTTAACGGAAACGGTTGACAGCCACCGTGTTCGTATGTCGTCGCTGTGACTTTTCACTATTTAACACTCTCGCTCGAACGTTAACTGTCAGCGGTACGTCGACCGCCAGTGGACGTCACCGAGTACTGTTTACGGAGATGCAACCGAAATAGAGGTTTAGCGAGGAAGTAGGAGAATTAATCATTCGTAGGAAGGTTTATTAGTTTTTAGAATAATAATGAATTTTGTGATACCGGCGCACGATTCGATCATTAAAAAACTAGTAGCAAGTTTGCAAGTTAATTTAACTCAATGAAAAATGTATCTCTTGAAGATGATCCACATAGGGATCGAAATGTTGAGTTAAATTAATTTGCAAACTTGCTGCTGGTTTTAAAATGATTGAACCGTGCGCCGACATCACAAAATTTATTTTATTTATTTTCGAATGATTAGTTTGTGAAAGAGTAGAGATCGTTTGTTGATATTCGTTCTTGATCCTCGAGTAGGCTACCGTGCACCTTCGTATTTCTAATTCCTGTAGGAACATGAAAAAAATGGCCGTTTTAGGTTGAATAAAGTCAGATGTCTTCAAAGACACGTACCAGAAAATAGATATATAACATACATACTTTCTTACTTTTTCATTTAGCTAGCGAGCTAATCTAAGAAAAAGTAAGCAAGGTCAGATAAGTGAGAAAAAGTTATACGTTTACAAAAGGCGTGCGAACACTTTGTACACCCACGCAAATTGCCGGGAATATTTAAATGGCAGATGCTTCTCTCGTCAAAGTTAAATTGAGTTCGAAAATCCCGTCAACGCTAAATCCCGAAGGGAGAGTAGCAGACGACAACGGAAATGAAATTATCGATCGTATTTCGTCTCTCTCTCTCTCTATGTATGTATATATGAATACTGTTTGCTGATTCTTATAATTGTTACTCGCTGGTGAAAAGAATCGATTACTAATCAGAACACGAAAACACCAATTAAAAAATCGTATTTCCCTTTCCAACATTTGGAATGCTATCGATCGCAATTTTCTTTCGTCGAGCAGAAAGCAATGTTTACCGATGATTAAACGTGGACGGTAGCCAATCAAACTGGCAGTCTGCAAATGGGAAAAACTGTGCATCATGCGCACGATCAACCTTCGATTCTGTCTTTAATTCCCTTCCTCGTTCGAATCTCGAGCGGTTTTACGATTAATCGATTGCGTTCGCGCATTCCGATTGTGCGTTGCATTTTTACAGTCCGTGCACGTGTTTTTTTCCCCCGAACGTATTCCTTCCGGAAGGTTTGCCAATGTTCTTCTTTTTTAACGAAACGTGATTGCTCGAACATCAATTTTCATTTCGAAGCTCCGATATTGGAATTTGTAATATTTTGGACATTTATCTCCATCAGATATCCGACAATTCACTCTTTACCATATCAGTTTTATTCGTCAATAGAAAAGCACTATAATTGTATTAAAAAATGGATAAGAATTCGTAGGCTCACTGAAATTTTTCGTTACCAGATTTGGTAGTATTGTTTGCTGAATAGATCGATAGACAATCAGATAATAGAACTAATTGCAAGGCAGTGTTATAGTCCACGACCATGGGACAAAGATAGTCGAGTCGGTTTCTCAGTGGCAAGTACGTCAGCTTCCCGAGACACCTTACAAAACAGTTTGCGTAAAGTGCCCGAGGCGGACACGGGAGACTTTAACGCGAGAAATGCGGTCGTCGAAGTGTCAACGTCGAATGTCAACCGCAATCTCCGATTCTCTCGATTAAACTCAAAGAAAAACTCATTGTTTTTACTGGAAATAATCATTTATCCTTGCTTTTCCAAGTCGGTGCTGAACAACGTTTTGAAAATGATGCAATCGGAAAATGGAAAAACTCGTCGACTTCAATTAATGTTTTGAACAGTGTTAAACGAGCCCCACGAGCTTTTCAATTCAGCAAACCGCGAGTTACTCTCGTCTGAATTCCCTGAATAATTCGGACCTTTAATCCGTTTTTAATGACCCACATTAATCCGCGAAGCTCTCGAAAGTTGGGCTCGTTTATGGCTCGATTGAGAACTCGACGTTTTTAATGGGAAATGTATACGAGTTTAATGGTGAAAGTTTCCGCGAGTACCCTTTGTGCTAATACAGGAAGTTACGCGACAATTATAAGATCAAATTAGTGGACTACTTTTGTTTAATATCATCCTCTCAGACGAAACTTCTCTCTCTCTCTCTCTCTTGTCGCAGTAACTTTCCTTTTTCTTAACGAGGCCTTTGTCATGGAAATCCATCTAACGAGGAGACGAATATAATGGCCCCCAATGACGCAATAAAGAGATTGCAACTGGTAGATTTCTACAATTCATAGAATTGTGGAAAAATCAGTTATGAGTTGTAACTGGACGAAATGATTAGAAACTTCCAAGAGATAGCGTGGCTTGTAGAGTAAGATAACGGTGCAGTGATAACGGAAATATCCGCCTGCATTCGTGCAAATTAGAAAAAAAATGAATGTTGGACTTCTATTTCGTGTAACAGCTTTCAATGATCTCATATGAAGCAAACTTCCGTGATGATAACAAACAGATGAAAATCGCGTGAAATTGAAAAGAATCGCTATTGCAGGGAATTCGAGACTGATCAATTTAGCAGCTCTCCGCGGCTGTAGAGACGAGACATTTTCCGGAGTGATTAACGATCGGAGGTAATAGCTCCGTTGGCGATTTGCAAGGCAAAATTTGTCTCGGTAGATCGTGGATCTCAGCGTCTCGTCTACCGCGCGGATTCATTGGCTATTCCGTGACATCACGGAAGAATTACTGCACCGTGAAAAACGGGGGCTGCGAACTTTCTGCATTCGTAGCAGTCGAGAATGATTTGATCGATGTTTAACTCGGGGAAGAACCGAGCGACCATTTTCATTTACGTATTCGAGGAAAATTCGCTCTTTTGTTAATATAATTCTTTTGAATGCGAAAGTGATAATGATATTTGTTTCGCATATTTTAGACCTGGGGTTCCTCTTTTCGACCCCTTTTCAAAGAATGATTTTCTTCGTTGACACCGTTCAACAATACTAACAATTGCATGTACATTTTTTTTAAAAGTGAGTTATCATTCTCGTGCTATTTTCATTTAAAATTTTTAATTAAGTACTCGAGGAAAATTCGCTCTTCTGCTAATATAATTCTTTTCAATGCGAAAGTGATAATGACATTTATTTTCACAGAATGATTATTGTAAAATTATAGAAGTAGTATAGGTTAAAATATAAAATTTGAGGATAAATTTTCATATGAAATTTTTTTTATATATTTTCATCGTCGGCACCGTTCAATAATACTAACAATTGCACATAAATTTTTTTAAAAACGTGGCTTATCATTCTCGTGCTATCTTCATTTTTAATTTTCGCAGATAGAAACAAGATTTCAAAAGCACAGATTGCAAGCAAAATTATATTTATACCTGTTGAAACGGATATTATTATCTAATAATTGCATTAAAAATAAGAAAAAGTAACACGATGTTGTTCCATCGTCGACCAAGCTGTATAATTTAAGTGCAGCTGCATCCTATACCGTTTCCTATTTCGCTCTTACGCGTAAGCACCGCGAGCTAATAATAATCGCGTTAATAATCGCGCGTAAAAACCACGAATTGCAGCAGCGCAACACTCTCGAGAACGATTCTTGGCAATAGCGTTTCACGAGGGACCGGAGTCATTGCGACACAGAGCACCGTCATTCGGAGCGGTTCCTTTAGTACTCCGTTTGTAAGTGTCACCGGAAAAGAAGCATAAACGCCGACGTGCCTTTTTTCTTCCGAGGCACGCTTTCAACCCGGTTTCACGGCACGTAATTGTACAGGAATTTTCCCGACGCGAAAAGAGACACATCGTGTGCTCGTTGAGAAATCGTCACCGGAAACGGGTTTCATTATCAACGAGCGCGTACCGTCAAATGTTTATTTTGTCAAAAGGTACGAGGTCTATTAAAAACGCATAAAATTTGTTAGGCTGATAAAACTTGCTACGAGGGTGGAAAAAGTGAAACACATCGTGCTCGTTCGTTGTAACTATGGTTATTATACCGTGCTTAAAACGGTAGCTGTTTCGTAAGAAACCGGATTTATTGGCAATTACAGGACTGAGACTGCTTATGCTAATCGCAGGTGATCGTTAATGTCGCTAATTCAGAGCTGCAGGAACGTAGCAATGATCCTACTTCTTCTTTCGTTTTTATTCTCATCTTAGATAATTATCTTAACCGACTCTTAAAAGTCAATCGATTCATGGATCATAAGGATTGTTGAGTAAGTCTTAAACATTAATGCAAAAGGAAGATAAAAGAATCACTTTTACATGGATTCCAGCACACGTTGGAATTGTGGGCTTCTAAAGAGCTGATACCATAGATAGAGATCCAGATGATATTATCAAAATTCCTACAGAAGATATCAATAACTATATTAAAGACAACATGTGGCAAAAGTCAGATTGGATTATGGCCATCTATATGTAAAGTATATAAAGAGAAGAATAAACTGAAAAATTGGAATGGATTAAGTGGGGTATGAAAAATTGGAATGTATATAGGAGGTTAATTAAATTAAATTAAAAAAATACAAAAAATTTACATACTGAAATTTACTTATCACGTTATTTATTAGATAAATATCGGTTGGTAATGTTAATCGATCGTCGGCTCGTAATGACAACCAGCAATTAAATATTTAAATAAATACCTACAAATGGATTAACAGCGCAAGAGAAATCGGCCTACAAAAATTGGAACGAATAAAGTGCCGAAATGAATGAAGAGCAAGAGAAATTGAAGGAGCTGTTGCTTGCACAACAACTTGCCAAAAATAGCATGGCTCCAGGTCCCAAAACCTGTAGCTTCCGGTCCCAAGCATTAACGTGTCCCGGTCACGTGCATTCCTCATCGTCGGCACGTTCACACGACGAGAATCGTATTGGCAGCGCGAGCATAATCGGAGATAGCGTGTCAATCAGCCTATTTCAGTGTACCGGCCCGCGTCCGCGTTGCTGTTAATTCATAATCTTCCAATCTCGCTATCTACGACGTTATCTCCGGCGGCCCTGTTTCCTCGATACTCCACCGATCGCCTTCCAGATTGTAGAATCGCTCGATCAATCTCTACCGACAATTGATCGATTTATCTGAATCGCCTACTCTCCGCAATCGCGGAAACGAGGATCATCAAATCGCCGACAGAGTGGGTTTCGTCACGACGCCCACGCCACGTGTGTTTTCTCTGCTGCAATTGCCGTGGAACCGTCCCGTGGGTAGATTATGGTTGTCTGTGCCGACAATTCCGTGAGGTTCCGATCTCCTCTTACGAGGTCGTGACATTTGTTAAACGGGTCGGCGGATTAAATCGTGGAAATCAATGGACCGACGAAACCGCGAAATTAACCGGGTCTTCTTCCTACGGAACGAGTTAGGCTATTTTCTCCGTGGAACAGCTTCTTGCAAGATTGATCGTTGTCCTCGTATCGGTTAACCTGGATAACCCAAATGGTTGGTACACGTGAAACATTGAGAGACCTCGAAAAAAATACAGATTCCACATCGATGTTCAATAGCGATGTTCATTTATATTTTTTACTAGCTTTTCCCCGCGGCTTCGCTCGCACAGGAAACTGTTTAATGCAATTTTTAATGAAAATTGATATTGTTTCTCCATAAAATTTTTTAATCCCTCATTCACCCCATTCAGATTGTATCAATGAGCATTTAAGACCAAGTATGAAGTAAATCTGTCCACGAACAATATATTCCTTGTATAAACGTTGCAACCCCTTCTCATTCTCTTAGGGGATGAATTTTCAAAATGTTGAAATAGGTGTTTGATTAATTATATCAAAGAGCATGAAGACTAAGTTTCAAGGAAATCTGAACGCAAATAAAATATTCCTCATACAAATGTTGCAACCCCTTTACATCCCCCTTAGGAGTTGAATTTCGAAATATCATTTCTTATCCCTTGTATAGATAAAGAGAAAGATGTAAGACTACTCGTCTAATAACAAAGAACGGACATGGACAAAAACTAATGGTACAAAAGATTCGGTATTACCCTATAATCTTGCGTAGTTGCTTTCTAAAATTTTGTAAAACCCAATAAAAAAAAATCAATACGATTATAGATAACTCTCGAGAGTCTACAACAATGCAGAAATAAATCAAAATCGTATTAAACTCGGTGGAATTTCTTGAACATTTTAAGAAGCCTTAAAGATCCGCAGTCTATTGATCATATTGTACGAATTTGAGCAAGTCACAAACAACTGAAAAGTACAATAAGACTCGCCGAAGTTCAAACGACTGGAACACCGAGTTGTTTGGAGCCAGTTCGAGCTGGTCGATGCCGAATCGCGAATTCCCGTCTCGTCTGGTTGGAACGCGTCGCGCGACGTGTCCGCTAATAATCGTTACGTAAAATCGGCAAGCGATTCTCTCGTCGGGAAACTGTAACAGTGTCTCGCGAACACTCGTCGTCAGCCACCGTTCCCAAGAAGAGAGAGAGGGAGAGATGCGGCCAGCGAGGAACAAGTTTGCGATTCGGAGAAGAGGGCAATTTCGCGAACCTCTTATCGAATCCCGGCACGAGAGAAGAGAAGTCCGGTGCCAAAAGTTTGACGACCCAGTTTAGTGTCGGCCCTCGCGCTCTTTCTTCTCGCGAATCCTTGAAATTGATTCTGGCTAGGCGATCCGAGAGGAAAACAGAAAACAAGGACGAAGAGAGAGAGAATTTTCGAAATATTCAAGCAACTAAACTGGCCAAGGAACGTTTTCAAGAAAATATAAGGAAGGATATAGCCGAATAAGATGGTCGAGAAAACTTTCAGAAAAAATGCCCACAAAATGTCAAAATCCTGGAAAATGGAAAACATTCGTTCCCGACCTATTTTCACACCTGCAGATAATTTATATTATTTTTTTAACTTTACAATAATTATTTTAATAATAATTACTATATTAACTATCATTTTAAATAATAAATTTTTAAATTTTAAATGATTAAAAAATCATAATATTGAAATTTTATGAACTATTATACCAATAATTATATTATTAATTATTTCTATTCCTTCTTTGAAAACTTTATATTTTATTGATGAATTATGAAATCCTACTTATTTTACAATTAAATCTATTAGACATCAATGATATTGAAGATACGAATACCCTGAATTTTCCAATATTATATTTGTAATGAAAATTTAAATCAATTTCGATTATTAGATGTAGCATATATGGTCTAAGCACCTATTCGTAATTTTCTGAATCTACAATATGAAGGGAGGTTAGTACCGTCCATTGAGCAGACGTTCAATTTTTCTAGCTCGGGTATCGATGTTTTCGAGGATATTAGAAATATGAAGGGAGCCAGTATATTACGAGGAGGGATGGATCCTTTAATATCGGCGGAGAATTTCGAGGCTCCCGCAGGATAGTGTGCAGCGTTGCAGGATGAGGTTGCAACTCGAACGCTTCGTTTCCGATTTAAATCCCGCAGACTGTATATACATATATTTCCGGTGGGCACGGTAGACATCTCTTTATACCGAAATTCACGGGGGCGGAATCCGAAATATACTCGGTGAATATTTTAACAGAGAGCGACGAGACGTCGAGAGACCCCGGTGCGTTTTCCGGCGGTTCCTTTGAACGAGCCCCGATCTTCTTTACGAAATTCCATTGCAAATAAGAAGATGAATGAACGGGCCTCTGATAACCGGGTTTAATCAAATATCGCTTTGTTCTTCGAGGGAATTTGCTCTCGTTTTCCTACGCCGGTGAACGAAACTGTAACTGCTTAAGGGGGTTGACTCGTTCTAGGACTGCGAGGGTGCGGGCTACGCCTTCTCATTTCTAGATAACGCGAAGACGGGGTAGTTTCATAGAAATAGTAAACGATGAGGGTTGCTTAATTTTATACTTGTCGAATACATTTTTTAGAAAATGTACAATAATATACAGGGTGCAAAAACACCCTCTACAATGAAATTAGTAGAACTCTGTCGCAGGGGATTAGAAATAAAACTGCAGGATAAAATCGATAATATCCAGGCCGGCTAAACAGTTTATTACATCCTCGCAGAAGAGAATACATAAAATATGATGTGGAAGTAGGGGTAGGTAAGAGAAAATTCAGCCACCCCTCCGATCAGTAACCATCAGTTTCTTATTTTGTGCTTGTCGAATAAATTTTTTAGAAAATATACAATAATATAATACAGGGTGCAGAAAAAACACCCTGTACAATGAAATTGGTACAACTCTGTTGCAAGGGATGAGAAATTAAATTGCAGGATAAAATCGATAATATCCAGACCGGCTAAACAGTTTATTACATCCTCGCAGAAGAGAATATATAAAATTTGATGTGGAGGTAGGGGTAGGTAAGAGAAAATTCGATCGAGCACAGCCAGCCCCCGATCAGTAACCCCCGGACATACTCAGCGATTCGTTGGCCCGTGGAAATCGTATACCTGGCTGGAAAGTTATCGTCGTGGAAAATCTTTCGAAGGATAGAAGATCGAGATCTCCTATATCTCGAGTCTCCTCCGGCGCGCATCGTGATCATGATCGCGATCCCACTCGAATCGGAATAACGCGGCTGTACCCTTACCTCTGTGTTGCGGGGTTGCAAGCTTCTGGCAGAGGAGGACCCTCTCTTTATATCGATTCCTTTCGACTTTCGCGCGGCTCGTTTTTATCTAGCCTCCTTTGAGCTGTGCAAACAGGCGTCGCTGGTCGACTTAACTCACCCTCTGCCTCGCTTTGCCTCGCCTTCGTGCAAAAAGTTCAGACGCGATCGGAAAGCTCAACGAGCATTTCATTAGGCAGATTTCGCTGTTGTTTCTGCGGGGAGCTCTCAAAGTGTCTGGGGATCGTTCAGGAAACTCTGTTTCGCGTTTTAGCCGCGGGAAAGAGCGTAATATTGTTTCCGTGTAATTAGTGCAAAACAGCGCGTTTATTATTACGTTATTCTTGCTAATTTGCTAAATGTATATTTCGCTAGAAAGCCCAAAGGGGCGCGCAAATATGTTTTTTTATGCCGGTAACTCTGCAGGATTAAGTGGTGAAAATATATTAGTGGCATACCTCCAGAAATAATTATGTTAGTCACCAATAAACTAATTTTTATGGAAAATGATTTAGAAAAGAATTGCATCTGCAGAAATTTCATTTCACTCCCAGAGGAAATTCCATTCGAACGCGTAGTCGAGGGTGAGACGCTTAATGTGTGTGTTCGGAAAAGGGGGTGCAGATTTCATTAGAAGATTCAAGCGGGTTTTAATCAAGAAACTGGAGCCGGCTAGAATAATAATAATATTCGGGTGGTAATCACTGTCGCGGAGGTTCTCGATTTTTTTTTTTTTGATAATTTTGAAAAAGATAAATCTTTTCAATGTAAATGAAAAATTTGTTTCATTCGCGACTAAATAAAATTGCGCCACTGTGTTCTCGTCGACGAGAAGATCCTCCGTCGACGTTGGCGGGTGGAAATAGTTGAAAGGAGGGTGGCCCGGTGCCGGTAATGCGTTTCGACGGAAACACGAGGGGCGAGGGTGACGTTCGATCCGCAGCAGGCGGCGGGATGATTTCAGATGTCATTGTTTACGGTTTCTTCGGGGTCCTTCCCCGCTTTTGTGACCGCCACCCTAACCGGGGTGCCTGCGACCCTCCTGTCGTTAAAGCCGGCCACGCACGCGGAACATTTTCACGCCGTTCACTATACGGTCCGTGCACCCTGTGCATGCTTCCATACGGCTACGAAAACAATTTTCCCTTGGGATTTATTTATTGAAACGTCGCTTTTTACTTTTCCGAAGGTTCAACACTTCGAAGATTCGAAGGAACGAAGGAAACTCCACGGAGTTTCGAGGTCTTCCAATCGTACGAAGTTGTAACTTAATCAATCTTTTAGCTTGGGTGGTGTATTTCTCTTCGAAATGCACGAGTGGTCTGTAACTGTATCAAACATAATTTATTGTTACCAGTGAATTTTCGAAGCTCCGAAATTTATTATAAACGGAATGAAATCCTTCTACAAAACTGTTTGAAATAACATTAAAAATTAAATTAAAAATAAAGCTCTGGTCGGATATTATTCTTCGATAATTTCGTTGCTTCAACCTTTTCGACCTTCGAAGGAAAGTCACAGCCCTAGTACATAATTACCTACCCCTCGACCCGTCAATTCTTTTCTCGGAATGTATTTATATTCCAACCCTTCAACTGTTCTTTATTTTCTTTACCAGTGAATATATCTTTCACTTATGCTGCTGAGAAAATAGTCGACTACCCTTCGACGATTTGTCTTCGGAGTTTATTTATGTACCCCTCGTAGCTTCAGGAAATTTATCTACTAGACCCTCTTCGAAGTCTATTTTATTTCAGCCACCAGCGAATATATATTTTTTCATTTATATTATATACACAGCTGCAAACAATGGTCGACTATCAACAGTGAAAAGTTTATTTAACAATGTTAAATAAATTTTCCACAACAGTATACCAATTGAGCTGCTATTTTGCAAACGACTGCGGGAGCCTGTCGGAATTCCGAAAGTCGCGTGACGGTCGCTTGTAGAGCCTAACTCCGATCGATCTTGGAGAGGGGGTTGTAATTCGAGTTGAGAGGGTGGGCCACGGCGTTAACGCGATCATGCAACATTGTAGAGCAGCGGCAGTCGATAAGCTAGGCTCATTTTCCTCGTATCCACGTCTGATCTCGTTTACGTATTCATTTATGCGCACACGCACGCGCTCGGGAGACCTTCGTGTCGCAAACCTTTCGTGTATCTTCTACATGAACGAAATCTCTTCTACAAAATACCTGCGGATGTCTTAACAAACATAATTATATTCGTGCGCTCGTACAGAAACAATTATCCATCGTGCACCACGAGAGGAACATTCGAGAGCAATTATTTACATTACAAATTAGACAGTGGAACAGATAAACGACATTTTTGAATATTTGATATGATGATTATTTGATAATCTGCAAAATTGTTTGTTTGATTTATTAATTGATCGAACCGTAGCGCCGGGAACATTCAAAACATTTATTATTGTTGGCCAAAGTTCGTCAGGAACCCGTTCCAGGAAATACTCTCTTGGCGTCTGTTGTTTCTATTATCCCCTATTTACTAGAACCTCGCTGTTCTCTTGTTGTTCTTGGTGTTAACCGGCGTCAACCAATATTGATCACCGGCCAGGGACTCGCCGCTTAGGGAGGGCCGGACCGTAGACGTTGTGCTCTTCCCATTTCGCCCTTTGCGTTTCTACCACGCTTCGATCCACCATTCACCCCCTTGGTCGTCTCCATTTTCTTCTTTTTCCCTTCGTTGTGTCTCGTCTTCTTCGACAGGAAACCGTGTCAGAATTCACGGTTCGCTAATCAATCTCTCGAAAATCCGCTATCGCGATTAATAACTAAGCCGCAGATTTTTATGTGAAAATATTTAGTTTTCGTAAAATTGTTTTTCGTGTTTAGAGGCTTCCGTTCGTCGTTGCTAGGCTTCGAATCTTTATGCAATAATAAAAATAATTTCATTTAAATTATTTCTAAGTTATTTAGTAAAAGTTATTTATTCTAAAAGAAATAATTTTTATTTTTATATATTATATATATATCATTTCCCTCTATTAAAATCATTAAGGGAAGAAAGAACTTTCTTGCAACCGATGCAGTCAATTTTTATTATCTATTATTATTATTATATATTCGATTTCGAAATGTTTTTACTATAAATGCTAACTTGATCTTAAAATGCTTAAAGCGCCTTTTATACTCCATTCGTCATACTTTTTCTTTCAGCACGTTTTCTTTCATAGATTCTACATTATAAAAATTCGATCGTCCAGCACACATTATTTTCCGACCGGTGTTAGTCGATCTCCAGCTAAAACCGTTCGGCACTTTCGCTTTCTAGAGAACCGGGCAGCGGCAACAGGCAAATTTTTCGTATCGATTGCGGGAGTATAGGCGAAAGCGCGAATCTGTGCTCGAGTTTCCGAGGGGGTTGTCCCCGAATAATCGAGCACCCCGTAGATGGGACATACGAGGGTGGATATATTCTCTCTGTGTCTGGCACACAGGGATGAATACCCGGAGAGCAGTCCCCCATCGCGAATGTTTTACACAGCCAGAAAGGGAGTTATCGATTTAATTCCCGGGGAAAACTCGCGGGGGAAAACTCGTGGGGGAGGCTTTCTGCGTTCGCCTTTGTTCACCGTCGGCTGCTCTTCCTCTCTCTCTTCGTTGTTGCTCGAAAAATCCTGGCAGAGGCTCGACGTGGATTGCCAATCGGGAAAAACTGAGAGCTTGTAGTGGCGTTTCTTCGATGTTTTTCCTCGTGGGAAATACGGCCAGTCGGGAAAACGTCTCCGGTTTTCCACCGCTAGTTTTCCAACCCCGTAATCCATCAGTAGTTAGCGGCGGCAACCCTCCGTGGGACCGACGAAAGAATAAGAAAGAGGATAACCGTCCAGAGAGAGAATCGTAGTCGCGGTGGAAAGTCGGGAATTGAATTTTCCCTTATTTTCCCCGGCGCTTTGTCTGGTTGCCTTTCTCGACCGAATGAATTTATTTCGATTGACTTAATTAGATGCCGCTTTGAACAGTATTTTCAATATTTTCGTACGATACATCTGGTTTCAATAACCCTAAAAATATTATTATTTACATAATTATACATATATAACATAATATAACAACACATAACAATAAACACCTCATTAAGACCCTTACAAAATAACGTTAAAAACGATATTCTAATTTATATTATTAAAAGTAAAATAACTAAATAAATGACGTTGTATATTGTAAAATACTAACATACGATACTATATACTATATAATATTATATATTGTCAATACGATGCTTACTTTCTGCAAACGTTTCACTAGACTGCGGATTTTTTATGCATTTATGGTTTCTGAAAATTTTTAAGAACCGCTACAATACAAAATTTGTCAGAAATCAACAAAGACTACTACCATTGAAAATAAGATCTTGTTATATTTCGCTCTCTTAAAATTCGTTTAAAAAAAATTGCATATTGCATAAACGTCCGGAATCCAGTAATTACGCTGGGAATTATGTGAGTATAATCGTGCGAAGCGCGGCACGTGCCGAATCGCTTTGATCTGACGGCAACGCATTCGGCGAGTCGATATAATCGTTCTCAGAGGGGAACATGGTTTTCTTAGAAAATTCAGGAACTTTTAAAAATTTTCGCCGTTTTCTCTTAGATAAAGATTCTGGGTTCGCGCAGATTCTAGAATTGTGAATCGATGCAAAGATTTCGAGTGTTTGCAACGGGGGTTGAAGAAAAACTATTAGAATCGTCTCGAAGTCTAAATTCTCGACAAGACGTGTTTCTAATCGCGTCGACTGCAGTATGAGAGTGTAATGCATGTCTAAATAAGGCGCGCGTATTCGCCACGTTGAAAATAGCTTCGGCACAGCTTTTTTTATCGATACGATAAAAGACAACGTGACTCTCCATTTTACACGCGATCTCTGAAACAAAGATCACACACTGCCGTTCTTCGCACGTAAAAATTCTTTTATCTATATACATAAAAACGAAGTCCTGACTCACTCACTTAGCGGTCTTAATGCTCTTTGAATAATTCATCAAACACCTATTTTAACATTTTAAAAAATTCATCTCCTAAGGCGGTGAAAAGGGGTTGCAACAATAAAATTTTCGAGGGCATTAAACAATGCGAGCGAAGCCGCGGGGAAAAGCTAGTTAGCTATATTCATTGTCCACAAGATTTATTTCGCGGTAACACAGCCGTGATCCAGATCGAACCGTGGAAAATATAGTCGCGGCCGTGTTTTCTTGCACGGCAGAATTTTATTACAGCTCGTTAGCCTGCGGAAACACGATCTCGCACTTCTCGTGTTCGACACGAGACTTCTATATTAAATCTAAATACAGCGGAGCTCGGCGTTTAATGGCACCGTTGCTCCACCACCTCGGCCTTTATGCGCGTTTTGTAATTATAGACTGCGGATGTTTGCGCATTTTTTTACCGTACCGCCAACCTGCGAAACCCGCGAACCAAAGGTTACCGTCGTCGCATGCGTTTCGAGGGGAGCAGAAGTGGATTTAATCAGAATTAATTCGAGCAGATTCAAATTGAATAGAGTAACCAATAGAAAATAAATTCTAAACGAATTGGAAAGTCTCTCTCGAACTCATTGTTCTATCCGTACTTTTCTATTTCAATTTCATGCTTGATAACTGGACGGAGCTATTTAATTTATATTTAATTTATATTTCATATATATTTAATTCTTCAAGATAAAAAATTTTCTACGCGAATTAGAAATTCGGCCTTTTGCTTAATATGTTTAATCGGTTGAGAACAATGTAATTGTATTTTTTAAATTTTTGTATTGTTTACACTGTTTTAAATTGCACATTCGCGAATGCATAAAATCCGCTGGCCAACGATAACATTTCCGAAACAAGGCAACGTCTAATATCCTTTGTTTGTAAAATAGTTTCGCGAAGCGTCTACAACTTTGCCTGCCATTAGTCGCCATCATCGGACCGATATGTACACCGTCGGGCGGAATTGTTTGATCGCTTGTTTGACGAACAATGAACTTGACTTTCCGAATGAATAAAACACGAGTGGATGTTTGAACAGCAACATGCTCGATGCGTATCCATTTAACCGTGGCGAACGAGAGTCTACAAAATAGCCTGAAAACAGTGAACCACGATTATTTTTCCGATATAAATTACTAGAATCGCGCCGAAAAGAAAATTCAAAAAATGATTAAATAAAATGCAATGAAGTAAGAATATTTATACTGCGAGGTAGACAATTTAGTATCAAGTAGGTATTACTCTTATCCCTGAATCATTAATTCTTAAACATTTTTTAGGTGTAAAATTTCAAACTTTTATAATTATTCCTTTGATGGTTTGTTATGGTGGACCTATGTACAAAATTGTAGGTCAATGGGAAGTACCCAAAAGGTTTTGATGATCTGTCAGTCAGTCAGTCAGTAACAAATTTATAAAAAACTTACTAATGTTGGAAGATTAATGTTTTCTCAACATTAAGCCATGATAGCATTTAACAAGTGTAAGAAATTACATCTCTCCATCTGCCTCCAGTTCCAAGTTAGAAGTCTCTAAAAAACCAATTCCAATTATCTCTAAAAAACCTTGCACCTAGATGACAAAAGACGAGACGATACTAAATAGTAGAATGATTCGATAGGTCGATAGGCCCTAGCGAGGTGTAGAGAACAGTAGCTAGTAGGAATGAAACGGAGAGCAAAGCGGAACTCGTATCTCGGTCCGGAGGCGGCACGAAATTGACGAATACCCAGTCGCCGGTATCTCTACGGGCATTGTTCTCCGTTGGAACGGTGGTGGGCGAATAAACGCACATAACACATAACGCGTAACAACGCATTCCACGGTGGCAGAGTCGGTGGAACGCGTTTCCACGAGGAGAGGGAGAGAGGGCTCATTCGGATGCGTCTCGCGTGCGTTTCAACGGCGTAGAGCCGAGGACCGGAAGCTGGCTCGTCGTGCGTGCATCGTCACGCGTATCCGGTGCCCCGGAGTTCGTTTATCGAGACCTGACACTTCCACGAAAGGACACTACTTCGATCCTCTTTTCACCTCCTTCCCAATATACCTCATCCTTCTCTTTTCCTTCTGCCGGTCGTCTTCGAGACAGCCACCCCTTCTTTTTAACCCTTGTACATAATTTGTCTCGTTTCATCGACATGAAATTGATGTAACGCCAACCTCCAATGGCTTATACTATTGTATGTATATTTCATTTCATATCTAATTTCTTTTTATATAATTTATGATATATGAAACTTAATATATGAAATATATGAAACTTATCCTAAATTATTAGATACCGATGTATTTAATAATTCAAACAATATTTTCACTAACAAATATATTAATCTTTGCGGAGAGATGCTTTTCTGCTAATGAAATTTCCAAAAGAGGACTAGGGTATAAATAGCCAATGGATTCATTGAGAATCTGATTTTTTTTAAATTAATAAAATTTTATAAAATTCGAGACGACAGCCACCCCTTCTTCAACCCTTGTACATTGTTTATCTCGTTTCAAGAACATGAATATTGATATAACGCCAACCTCCAATGTACTAAAACTTATACTAAATTATTAAATACCGAATTTAATAATTCTATTTAATAATTCAATAATTAATTATTGAATTGAATTATTATTTAATAATTCAAACAATATCTTTACTAACAAATATATTAATCATTTTTGATCATGAAATTTCCAAAGGGGACTAGGGTATAAATAGCTAATAAATTATTTGAGCAATATTGTTGATGAAGCTAGTTTGTTACTCGTCTTTCGCAGCTTCATCTGTAAACACAGAGCGTTCCCGAGCTGTTGCCCTCTACCGAAAATATACGAGAGTCTCTGGCTAGAGTTCGAGCAATAAACTTTCTTCGTGCAGTCTGTAAAAATCGAATTTTATTGTTTCCTCTTTTGTGCAGCCGTTTACAATTGGCGAGGGGACACGCGCTATGGTCTTCCATTGGAGATCGGCGAGACGGTGCAGATCCTGGAGGAGTGCGCAGGTGAGAGATAGAAAAGAACTCTTTATAGATAAGATAAAGAAAAATGATCGTTTCCTTGGTCTCAGGATGGTACAGGGGCTTTTCGACGAAGAACCGAGTGGTGATGGGGATCTTCCCAAGTTCGTACGTGCACCTGAAGCCCTGCAAGATCGAGAACGAGGGTCTGTTCGAGTCGGTGATCCCGTTGGAGGATCCTGTGGTCCGGGAAGTCACCCTTGTGCTGCGGGAATGGGGTGGCATCTGGAAAAGACTTTACGTGGTGAGCTATCATCCTTTGTACATGTTAAATAATGTCAAAATTTGGGGGCGCTATTTTGGCTGTAAGTGTGCGAAAAATATTGATGTGTTAAATACCCAATTTATAGAAAATTTCACACATAGATTTTTTCTATGCTTTTAATATATGCTTTTATTAAAATTTAAATAAAATGATTTGAGTCTTATATATTCTTTATATATATTCTTAAGGGACGGAAATTTATCTTTTTGTCCGGGGCGCCGTAACCGCTAGAGTGGAGTAAAAAAAATTCATTGTTAAATCTGGACCAATCAGGAATGAGCCTATGGCCGAGATAATTGTACGCGGGACAATTGACACAACTTTGTCAGCCGGCGTTTCTTGTTGCCAAGGGGATGGTCAGCAACCGGAGACGAAAATCGCGGGGGAAGAGTACTCCCTTTGACCGGGTAAATTGCGTTTTGCGAGCGCTTTGATGTCGGCGGAATCGATCTCCGGGGCTGATCGACCGTCTGACCGGTAAGTGGACATCGAGATCGAACGATGGGAACTTCGTCAATTCCGTAGCTTCGTGATCGATACCTTTCAACAACCTCGAAAACGATGGTGTAGTCGAATTACGCGAACACTCTCCGTTGGTTTCTGAAGATTGAGTTAACATCGTATAAAGCGAGGACTTTCATTCGTTTTTCGGTTGAATCTGGATAGGCATTCAGCTAACTCGAAAAAATTTACCTTGTCAGAGTTGGAATTGCATTGATTGGTTCGGATTGAATTTTGAAGGGGTGAGTTAGAGGATCGTGGATGAACAGGTGGGTTGTGCCTGTCTCGCCCCTAACATGATTTTCGTCGCATCCTGCGAATCTCGGGACTAATTTCACCCTTTTCCGATTACTGTGTCCAGGAGAGGGAGAACTACAAATTCAGCACGCTGAGGAAGGTGATGCGAGAACTTCTGGAATGGCGGCGGCAACTACTTGCTGGCACTTTGACGACCGATCAGACCAGGGAGCTGAAGCTGAGGATTATCAACAAGGTGGACTGGGGGAACCGGTAAGTTACCATTGACATTTGCTGTTGAAATGTTGTCCTCTAAGATAGCTGATCGTCAAAGTGTCTGCAACTCTCAAAATCCATTATCCAGTCTCCCGCGATGCGAGATCATTAACCAAACGCAACAATGCATATATTTCGACCCTCTGTTGGAATTAATTTTTACATTCGAATTAAGAGTAATCTAATTAAGAGCAGTCTAAGATAGAACAGCTGATATGATCGTCAGAGTGTCTGCAACTCTCAAAATCCATTATCCAGTCTCCCGCGACTGCGAGATCATTAACCAAAAGCTACAATGAATAGTTAAGACTCTCTGTTGGAATTAATTTTTTACATTCGAATTAAGAGTAATCTAGCCTAATTCGTTACACAAGAAATACTTAAAGCAGACGATTAAATGGAGCAGTCTAAGATAGAACAGCTGATATAATCATCAAAGAGTCTGCAACTATCAAAATCCATTATCCAGTCTTCAAGATTACCTAGTCTCCCTCGAAGCAAGATTATCAACCAAAAGCAACAATGAATTTTTAGGCTCTCTGTCTTAATGAATCTTTAAAATCGAGTTAAAGGGTGATCTCGCTTAATTCGTTACACGAAAACACTTAGGGTAGACAACAGAATGGAACAATGCCGCGGCCAGTCGATCTGGCCGGTTTGATTCGATGAAATTTATTGAACGATTACGAGCTTCCTCCTATAACCGGTCGCTTGTGGTCTCGCTGAGAAACAGCACGAAGGGATTATCGCTGGATGCAGTCGTTCATAGATACACACACACATACACATAGAGAATGTACGATAAGAACTGGTCTCATAGAAAGAGTATACTTTATTTTTATAAATTGAACCGTTCTGGCATTCTCTTGCTACCGCTTACAGTCTAACGTTGCACTTGTGTGGCAGTCTTCGCGTTGACTACGGCGCAATCTTTACAAGTGAGCATTTCGTTTCTTTGAACGTGTCGAAGGGGGGAGGGGGGTTGTCTCGTAGTCTAGGCTCTATAGTTAATCTCTGTAATCCTACAGAAAAAGAAGGCACATTTGCGAACAATCCTTACAACTACTACATCTATCTTTCTCTCGCTCTCTCTGTCTCTCTCTCGTTCGCCTTAATCTAAGAAATCTAACTTAATATATCACTTGAAACGCGACTAATAGTAGTAGTAATGTATATCTAGGAGAAAAACAGCTACCAAGTACTGTGCGGGGCTGTGAAGTAGCCTGGTTCGATGATATCTTTAACGAAACTGCCGTTGGTCGTAAAAGAGATATTATTTATAAACTAATTTTAATAATTAATTTATAAACTATAATTCAATTTAATATATTAGATAGGGTTTGATTTTATCGGCGCTACGGTTCGATCATATACTACACACTAATTTTGTGAGGATACCCAAACGTTTCATTTCGATATAGAAAAAAAAAATTAAATTTAATATTTTAACCAAGTGCAAAAGATATTTGCAATTAGGTCTTTTAACTCCTCCCAGGTGAAACTGAACAATTTCTATAACCAATCAGACACAGGTACCAGCTCCTAGACAACTTGTTACCCTCGCACAGTAGCTATAGAATTATTATTGTCGTAGTATTGTCATTGTATACTTAGCGGCAGCATTGTGTATCATTCTCGCGAGCGATTCGGGAGACGTGAGCAAACCACGCGCCACTAGCATTTTATTATGCTTCGGTTCGAGCGTGTTCGTGCAACAATGTTCGCCAAAAATTCACAATACTCCATTCCGTAACGTAACGCGTAACAATAAGAGAATTTCGAGTCATCGCTGTCTCCTGATTGGCTGCGTTCGAAACCGGTGGGGATACAGGAGGCGGAGCCACCGACGCGACGCTACGGAGGGAACACGAATATTTCCATGCGAAACACGCTACGGTCGTGGCGAATAAAATCCAAAGAAATATATATAATTGTCGAGTCCATAGCTACCCATTTAGACGGACAGTCTCGAATCTTTGAATTAAACAAATCTCGATCGTAATCGAAGAAAATAATACAGACTTCTTTTTATACAATTCCGGCGGGTAAGTAGAATACCTTCACAGATTTTCGCGGCAATCCTTGTCTCGAGTATCCAATGAAAAATCGCGAAGCGTCTCTATATATAAATCTCTCTATATAATATAATTCTAGCCTGTCTTCGTTCTAAGGATAATTGCACCAATTGCGCGGAGACGCCGATCGCTAACTATATATTATATATAGTAGGTCCACTTCTGAAAAAGAAAAGGAAAACTGCGCGCCGATCTCGCAGAAATCCGAACAATTAAATAAATCCATATCGATCGAATCAAGTGAACGAAAAAGAAAATAGAACATCTCGGGAGTCTTCCCTTGACAATTACAATTCTGCGACAACTTTTAACAACGTTACAACGGCATTCGTATCGCTAGAAATTGGAACGTTTCTTTCCGAATCTCGGAAGCACTGATAAAACAAACTGATTGATTCGCACAATTGTTCCTCGCGTAATAATAATATAATTATATTATATAATAATATAATTATTATTCAATTATAGAACAGTAGATCTCGGCGAGGATTGTGCAAAAATAAAAAGAAAAAATAATAGAACAACACCCACGTTCGTACGAAGAATTTTTGGTTCGGGAACCAAAATAATTTCGCACGGAATGATCGATGCGCCACGAGAACGGCGTTCCGACTTACCCCCGGACGGGGGTAGTGGAAAGGAATGTGAACGTAATAAGTAGAAGAGACCGGGAGACGTTATTCAACGCGGACTTATGGTCACCATAAGCTGTGCCATAGAATCTCCAAGGAAGTCGGAGGACGCGATTTACAGCCGCGAGGGGGATGAAGGCAAATGGCGTCGCTCGGGAGGCTACCATAGAATTTCGGCTGGATGTGGTCCCGTGGGCGGCGATACGCAAGAAATTCAATCTTGAGCCGAAAAATATGGCGGTCGGCAGATTAGGGTTCGCAGTAGTTCGATTGTCTATGTTAGGTTCGCGCCGGGAACAGTCGTTTAAGGGTGGTGTCGCCGGAAATGTCTTTTGTAACACGTTCCGTTCACGCTGACGTATTTATTCAATGGAAACATGTATTTTAGAACAAGTTTCACACTGTGGAAAATATGTTTCCGTCGAAAGAGTGACACACTGTAAAAGGAACGTGTTAAAGAATTTAGCGATACTTTTGAACGATTTCCAACCGACTCAAATGATTCAGAAATGATTTTGCATAACATTCGCGGTATACTTAATGTGTTTCGTTTTTCGAAAGAGTTTTAATAAATTATTAATTTTTTAATTTTCTTGGCGGACGATTTTTATTTTGCATTAAATAATGTCGATAAATCTGACATATTGAAAGAAAAAAAAATATAAGACCATATAAATTATTAATTTTCTTGAATACACATACTGTTACCTAAAACCTAGAAAATTTCTCCTTTTGAGAAAAATAATAAATGGTCACGTTAAGTATACCAGCAGCAACGCCATTTCAGATTGATTTTTCAATGGCGAAAAAGGGTTCCAGACGCACGGACGAGAGAGTTATTGTTTTCGGGGTTGACGAATGAAAATCGGATGGTCCCCGGCGCAAACCTGTCTCGAACTGTCTCGGCCTGTCTCGCGGAGGGGTTGGGGGTGGCCGAGGGGGTTGTGGCTTCTGACAAACCCCCGTCGGCGTTTATCACAATAGAGAAGAGAAGGGAGGGCGAAAGATACGTCGCGGGATTAGATCTCGGTGTCCTTTGCGTATTTCTCGATCTCCGGATAGATCGGCGACATCTCGAGGGTGCTGGGCGCCGATGGAACCGACGTCGGCGACGCCTCGCTCGTCGAGCCTAGGTTACAGCAACGGTACAGCTCGTCCAACACCTCCTTGAACAGCATCATGTTCATGTTCTGGCCCAGCAGGTGCAGCAGCATGAAGTCGCCCACCTGTAATGTTTTATTCATCATTAGTGGACTGCGAATTTTACGCATTTAAAAGAATAATAATAATAATTATTATTTATTTATTATAAACGGAATGAAATCCCTTTACAAAACTGTTTACAGTAACAAAGAAAAAATATAAGACAATAATGAAATTAAAAGGATCATTTCCGTCTTTTCAACAATATCGTAGAAGAGAAAAGTAAATTTACATTGTTCTAATCTTTAGATATCGATTACAAACTAGTCCAATTTTATTTCATCTAAAAAGAAAGGTATGTAGTTATTTATTTAAATTGAATTTTCTTGAAGCCTCCCACGCAACTTCAGTCTTGATTCTCGTCTTATTTCCAGCCATAGAATTGACCTGACTTAATTTGTACCAAGAATTATGAAATCACTGAACAGTTCAAAAGCAATAATTAAATTAAAAGGATATAGTAGAAGAGAAAAGTAAATTTACATTGTTCTAATGCTTAAATATTGACTACAAACCAGTCTAATTTTATCTTATCTAAAAAGAAAGGTATAACGTTCATATTTGTTCGAATTTGTTTAAATCGCGAGTTCGATTATTATTATTATTATTATTTAAAATTAAAACACGACAAGCGGTTCAGGTGACAAAATAGAAAATCTTTCTTCGAAGAGTTAAACATTTCGCAACAATCCTGCAATAAATCTGCAGTCCAACTGCTTTTCCTACAGTGTACTTTTTTTGGTCTGACTGTTGGAAAAGCAAACAGGATGAAATACTTAAGCTTGCCCGAGTGCCGCAACCATCACCCACCTGTGTTTTCCTAATGAGCGCGCTGACGGCGGTAGGTGTGACGAACTTGAAGCGTTTCTTCAGAATGGTTTCCCGAGTGCTGGGCAACAGTACCACAGCCATGCTGTATAGCAAAGCGATCCCGGACAACACTGCCAGAATAATGAACCAGAACCACAGGAAAATGTAGATCTTCTCGTTGAGAATGTTCAGAGCTAGGACACAGAGAGCGTCCAGCTTCTGGATGGTTCCGGAGCCTCCGAATTTGTGGAAGGTGCATTTTGTCACGCGGGGGAACACCTCTACCATGGGGTCGCTGCGTTGTTCTTGATTCATGTTGCTGAATTTCAGCACGTCAGTGCCGTACGAGAGAAAGGCGCCGCCGAGGAACATGTCCACGAAGAATATGTTGCCAACCTGAAACAGATATCCGTGATCAATAGCAGTCAGAAATGTTAAATAAACGTTCCGTTGAAAATATTAAGATAAAATAAAATTTTTAAATAATTTATAAATTAGTTAATATGTTTTACTGGATACAGGTTGCTGAAGAGCCAGTGAAAATTAGATCAGACCGAGTTCAAATTTAATTTCTCTTCCAATCTTTGAATTTTTAAGATGGAAATTGACGAGGCGAAGTTCAAGTTTAATTTTAAAAAAGTAGAAATAAATAGTCTGTGACACGCTAAAGAAACGAGGAGGAGGTTGCTGAGTCTACAATTTTCTTCGAGATCAAGGGGACGCGATAAAGAGTATAGTAGATTGTGAACGGCTTATCAGTGGCGATGGTAATTGAATTTTCCTGAGATCACGGTTCAAGCCGTTCGTTTAACCCCACTTTTCTGATTTTCTTTTTGCATTGTATGTAGTTTCTTATGGAAGTAGATTCGTCCCGAAGATTGGTTAGGAAAAGGTTCGATCGTTTGTTACTTTATACTATAAAACAATTTTGCAAATTAACAAATTAAATACTCGACGTTTCGATCGTTTTCAGGATTAATTAGAATTGCGTCTGTAAAATATTATACAATTTTCAAAACACTTGAGACGAAATTAATTATAACATATGTTATTCAGAAAAATGACCCACTTGCATTATGATAATTTTTACATACGGAGCGATATTTATAATAATACAAATTAAGGCTCAATGTCGATTTCTTTCAACATACATTATATCTGCTTGTGTCTCAGATTACTGCACAAACTGCATAAAATTCACTGCATAAAATTCAGCTCCGCTCTTTCACGCCGTAGATTTTCCTGTCAGTCGGCAACGGCTGTATTAATATTGTCCGGCGAAAGTTATCGCGAGAAGCCGAGGATTTAAAGCGCGACGGATAATCCGTTGGAAACGTGGACAGAGGTGTTTTATTCGCTTAAAAACGAGGACGTACCACGTTAACGAAGTTGAGCGCCTCGCAGAAAAAGTAGCCGGCAGCGTAGATATTATGATGGTGCATCGTGTCGGAGATGTACTTCACCAGTCGTTGCGACTTCGCCTTTCGCTCTTCTTTGTTATCGATCATGGAACCCCTCATGCCCTCGGAGATCATGCGGATCTTGCCCTCTTCCCATTGCTTCCATATCCAGTGCGGAATGTAAAACAGAACTCCCTGGAACCGGAAATTATGCTATCAAACCATACCCAAACTCTTTGAGCCCTGAATCATTTCGAATAGAGGTTATCCAACTGTAACACTTCGATTTTAATGAAATTTTAGTATGATATAGAAAAGTAAAAAATATTTAACACGTATTTTTTTATATCCAGTGCGGAATGTAGAACAGAGAGAACCCCCTAGAACTGGAAATTTTTGAGCCCTGAATCACTTTAAGTTGAGGTTAACCAACCGTAACACTTTAATTTTAATGAAATTTTCGTATGATGTAGAACAGTAAAAAATATTTGACACGTCTTTTTGAGGTGAAAATAGGACTGAAAGAGTGGAGGGTCAAAAATCCGCTTCATTCAACATCTCCGAAACTAATGGTCCTAGACGAAAATTTCGGAATCAATTTTGCATGTAAATGTTCATATAAAAAATTTGTATATATGAAATTTATATAGAAAATTTTTTAGTCGAATGACGAATCTTTCGGTGTAAACTGATTTCTAAAGAAATAATTGGTTTAGAAGCTATGTTATAAATCAAGCTTTTCGATTGTGGAATTTACTCTGAGTACAATTAAATGAAGAATGAGATTGTGGGAGGTGGATTCGTACCTGGAAGAACAGCATGAAGGGTACCCACTGATAATAGGAGTGGTACCTCTTCTCTCCGACGTCGGGTCCCAGACCAGGATGGGCCACATGAGAACCAACGGGTTTCGCTTGGTTCTGGGGCAGCGAAAACGTGTACGTGATCCAGCAGTACGTGTTTATCACGTTCTCCGGCACCCCTGCGTCGCTCAGACAGTTTATCGGATCGCCTGTAACCAACGAGGACAGAGTCAGAGAGGTTGGAGATTACCGAACCACCGTGGCAACCGCGGGTAAACGAATCTCGAGTGTCATCCAGACGTTTTCACCTTAAACGAATAAATAAACGTCCAGCGCCGGAATTTGAAGGAAGAACTCTTTGACTTACGAATAGGCTGCGGATCTTTATAAAAAAAACATTGGTTGGGTGAAATATGAAACAGTAAAGGGTTAGAAAAATTTCTGAATTAGTTATTAAGGGATGAAATCAATTTTTACTTCATCCCTGCATCCCACAATTAATTCAGAACATTTTTTATTATGCATAAAGATCCGCAGTCTGCTTATAAACGGTGGAGGTTTTTCTGAGAAGGATACTCTTCGATGTTAGGGATGTTAACCCTTGGTAAACCCAACTTAAAATATTGTTTACACTATTAAATATGTTGGTATGTAAACAATTTCTAAACGTTTAAGTATTGCACGAGTTTATATCAATTTTTATTCATTAATTCGATAAATTTATAATTGAATTTTTTAATCATATTAATTTCGTACATATAACATTTAAAAGATCATAGCGAATGGCAAGTTTGATATTTTTCATAGTGTCTAAGATATTCTTCACCATTCATCAGAGTTGATATGGCGAATAGACGTTGTATCGTTTATCTCGAAGCTTTTCTGTTCGTCTCCCGTTGTCGGGTGTCTCGATCGAGAGTAAGCCATCGGCTCGCTATACAAATTGACCTGGATAGTTGGATGAGACAACGACGGTGCATTATCGGCTCGATTACCGGAGTAATTACCCGGCAAATTATGCAACCGGTCGAGAGTGAAGCTTCGAGGATATCTGCGAGACACGTGTCTCGATTGCGGATGGTTGTTGAACCCCTTTCTCGATGATCATTGTTCCGGATTCTATCGGATATTCCGATAGAAAGATTATACCACATCAGGGCTGTCTGTTACTTCATCGTTTGGTCCAACTCCCCCGTCTGTATAATCACAGCTCGCTTTTATGCAGAGAAGCCGAATCTCAAGCTGATTTGCAATGCATACTGAATTAATACCGTCGAGGATATTATAAATAATTTATCTTCTAGGTGGTGCACAGCTAGATCAAATGCGAGGCATAACTTATGATTAGATTGCGGATCTTTAGCGTTAATGGCTTCGGAAAATTGTTTTGAAAAGCTAGATAATAAAATACCAGCGATTTTAGTTTTTCTTTTGATTTTCATGATCGAATTGGTGATATTGGTGACTAGTTATGGTGTAATTAAAATTAGTACACTGGTAGTCATCTTCTTCTGAATTTCAACAAGATCCTTTTTAGATAATAAAATACCACCGAATTTGCCACGATTTTTTTTATTTCAGATCTACAAGGACCACTGAAAATAATATTTTTACAGGATTCCACTTTCTTAAATTTTCTCAACAAACCACAGTTTATTTATGATTAATTGATACTGAGAGTACTGCAAAGTGTTTTCCCTTTTAAATTAAGGCTACTTTTAATTGCGATTCCGATAGACAATTTTTATTTTGCATAAAGATCCGCTATCTAGTTATTATAATAGCAAATCGAATGTATAAGGTTTCTCATACATTTTCTCATTGCTACTTGCAACACCTGCTCCACAATAGCGAGCGACGGTTCGCTGTTGACGATTCGCGCAACGTTTAAACAAGCTGATCGTAGAAGGCAACATATCTACATGTTTATAAAAGCTGATGCAGCATCTAGGAGATAAATCCAGCACGCGCGGCGTCCCCGAGAAACCGTACACCAGGGGTGTTGCTTTAATGGCGACAGTCTGCTGGTTACGTTGCATTTTATGTAATCGTTGATGATTCTCGACCCAGATGACGGCTGCTAAGAGGATCGTCTTACCAGAGCTAATTCGTACCACCGTAGGGTAATTGCAGAAGACGAGAATAAACAATTATCATCGGTGTAGAGCTGATTCGCTCGAGGACGAGCTGGAACGATCGGTATGCTGACTATGCCGAAGCTGATCTTGCGTAATGGGTCGTGCCAACGGTGGATAAAAATATACTTGTGCACCCTACGCGTGGGCCGCGTCATGGATAATGAAGCCTTTATGGTCGTGGACAAGGTACAACGAACTTTAAAAATCGCTTGGATGCTGAATAAATATATTGCAGTTTTAATTAGTACACTAGTAGTCATCTTCTTTTGAATTTCAACAAGATCCTTTTGATTTTCAAGATGGAATTGGTCAATAATTATGTTGCAATTGAAATTAGTACACTGGTAATCATCTTCTTCTGAATTTCAACAAGATCCTCTTGATTTTCAAGATCCAATTGGTCAATAATTATGTTGCAATTGAAATTAGTACACTAGTAGTCATCTTCTTCTGAATTTCAACAAAATCCTTTTGATTTTCAAGATCCAATTGGTCAATAATTATGTTGCAATTGAAATTAGTACACTGGTAGTCATCTTCTTCTGAATTTCAACAAGATCCTTTTGATTTTCGAGATCAATCGAGTACTATTGAATAATTATGTTGTAATTGTAGTTTGTACACTAGTTGTCAGCCATTTTCGGTGATACCACGAATCATGGAACACTGTAAGCTATAATATATACGGTACAGTGGGCAGTGTTCCATTGTCTTCGACCCTATCCACATGACAACACCTAAAACATGATCTCAAAATCGATACGCAACGGATTAACGTTCCATTACCGTGCAGAGGTGTTGTCAGCGTATAATAGGTACACGTGTTCGGATCGCAAAGATCGCTGATAACGATCACCATTTCGATCTCGGCTTAATGAAGAAAATTCATGAATATCGCTGAAGGATCGTCAAAAGTGTTCGCCGAAGTCCCGTAATAAAAAAATTAGCCTAGGTTCAATATGAAATTTGAAACTAGATCAAGAACATTCCTCCAATCTACAACTTCAAAAGACCTTTCTACCACAAAAGCTCGATCGCAATTTCGATTCTCTCTCCTACGCGAAAAAATTCACGAGCCTAGCGGAAAGATGCACGAACCAGTCCTGAAAACCCTGTCACTGGAACCCCGCCCAGTTTCACCAGTAAAAAATTTGAAAGTCAGAATAGCTCGTCTATGAAACATATTCCGGTCTATAACTTTATTAATTTTTCATATTTCCTCGACAAAATTTATGAACCTCGCTAACAGATAAAGTAAACCCGTCCAGAATGAACCAATTTTTTAAGTCGCCATTCGTTGTACCATTATTCAAAATATTCTTTACATTAATAACTATCTTGGGATCTACCCAATTACTAAACATTTAAATAATGAATGCGGTAGTATATCAATTTCATATTTATAAAAAAAGAAACAAATTAATTCTTCCAGTTAAGGGGGCAAAGGGGGTTAATTTATTTCTTTGAATAAACAAAAAATTGATATAATTCCTCCTGCAATACTTAAACATTTAATAATCGATTAGACAGCAAGCTATTTAACAGCGTGACAATATTTTGAAGAATGCTGTAGCAATTTTTGGCGACTCTAAGAGTCACCATTCGAGCGATAAAAGTTAACTCACTTCCCAGACAGGCTGGGACCGAATAAAAGTGACTTTCTCGACGGCATTTGGCGCGAATCCGTGCCAATAACTCTGCGGTTCCTTTCGGGGTTAGTCTGAGAGGCTGGTAGAGTGCCCTAACCGCCGGAAAGTTCATCGAAGTTGTTCCCGCAGGGTTCTCGGAGGGAGGATCGTGAAGTTCGTGGGATATCGTCGTCGGCTGCTTACCTATGAGGTTATTGGCGGACACGATGATGCAACAGGCGAACAGAATCGCGGACGTGATTCTGTAATGGGCCCTGAACACCATGTTATCGATTATCGCCTTGTCCACGAGGTATCGTACCTTGACGAACCCGGCCACAGCCGAGACCAAGCCAAACACCGCCATCGTGCTCCTCGGTTACGCCGCCTCTGCAAACAAACCAAAAACGATCATTAACATCGGCGCACAATAGCGCCCGTGTACACTCACGAACAAGATAGGACGCGATTAGGGTAATTAGCTAGACGAGAGAGACCGTCTCAATGGGAAAACGCTCAGAGTTTGCTCGATCGAAGAGCCTCGAGCGGGTTACGCTTAACTTGATTTTTAAAACGCCAAAGTTCTAATTTCGTTCACGCTATCAACTCGCCGGCAATTTCAGATCATCGACAGTCATTTCGTCGACGATTCATTTCACCGACAAACGTTTTCTGTGCAATAAATAAATACTATAAATAAATATAATAAATAAATACTACAATAAATACTACAAAAAATAATACAATAAATACTACAAAAAATGTACGGGATGTATGGATGCATAGGCAACGACTATCCACGCTGGATCGCGTGACTCCTAACGACTAGCCAGCGATTCTTGTATCTTGACTTTTTTATCGCATCGGTACGATTCACTATACTGCGGTTGTAATTACCGGTAATGACGCGCTTGACAAATTTTCATCGAGATTGGCAGTGGCGTTAACTCGTTGCGCCGAGTTTATAGCCGTTGCTATAATGGATGGACTGTGTTCGTGGAACGGGCCAGAGAGTCTTGGGATTGCGATAAGGCGTTTACGTTGATGGGAAAGCTGTGTTAGATTTGTTTCTGTTCGGATTTGTTAGGTGTAGTCGAATCACGTAAGGTAGGGCTCTCAATTGTTGCCAAATCACATTAGGCAGGGCTCCCAATTATTGGTAGATCACAGAAGACAAGACTTTCAATTATTGGTAGATTACAGGAGATAGGGCTTTCGATTATTGCCAGATCACAGAAGATAGGGCTCTCAAATATTACCAAATCACATAAGGTAGGGTTTTCAATTATTGGTAGATTACAGAAGATAGGGCTCTCGATTATTGGTAGATTACAGAATATAGGGCTCCCAAATATTACCAAATCACATAAGGTAGGGCTTTCAATTATTGGTAGATTACAGAATATAGGGCTCTCAATTATTGATAGATTACAGAAGATATTGCTCTTAATTATAATCAAATCAAATTAGGTAGGGCTCCCAATTATTGGAAATTACAGAAGATAGGGCTTTCAATTATAGCCAGATCGCATAAGATAGGTCTCTTAAGTATTCTCAAATCACATGAAGTAGGGTTCTCATATCTTCCAGAAGAAAATTACAGAATCTAAAAATTCACTGACAATTCCACGGATTGAATAATGTCACCTCAGAAAATCTGTTCAAAACCAACTAAAAACAAAAATTGGTGAAAAACAGAAATGAACAAAATGCCGGAACAAGAAGAATCGTTCAACTGTGAAGGCTGCGGAGCAAAATCGTTAGCCGAGGGCTTGTCGTGATCGCATAACTCGCGTGTTTGGGATCGAGTAGCTCTTCGGGCGATCGAGTTTAAAGACACTCGAAGAGAATCATCCGAAGAAGCTCGAAGAGGACGCTCTCGAGAACGGGGGCGAGGGTCCCGTGGATCGAGAAGATGGCGAGACGAGGGGTCGATAAAACGCAGAGATTCGATCGGAGTTTCGCGTTTCCGCGGAGCACCGCACCGGTAGCAACCGAGAGAGCAACCTTGTACGCGGCCGGAAACGGCAGATGCAACGGAGGAAGAGGATCGATATGGCGCGGGTCTCTCCCGGCCGTCGACACGGTCTCTCGGAGACCGTCGATTGTTCTCACGACGAAACAAAAGCGCCGGCCAAGAACGGCTGCACTACGAGAGCACGGGCCCGAAAACACTCGCGCCGCTTTTTGTCGGACCCGTTGAAACGCACGACAGAAATCCTATTCACTGGCGAGACGCCTGTCGAGCCGTTTGTGCCACCACGCGAACTATGCCATCTCGACAACGATAATCAAACCGCATTTCCTTCAATGCGCTCGCCTTTACCTCTGCGGGGCACATCTACTTTTGCATTACGGAAATTAATCAGCAGACTGCGGATTCCGCATGCAAAAGCAAAACGATCTGCATCGATTTTAGGTATTTTATAAATGCAATTGATTTTAGGTTGTAAATTAATCCCCAAAAATTTCAAGTCTCTAACTATATCATTTTTTTCTCGGTTGTTAATAAAGATATTCTGATAAAAAAATACGAAAATACTCGTACATATATTTTTTTCACAATTGTGATCAAATTATTAAGGGTAGAAAAAAATATTTAAATTTTTAGGGGTGGGTTTTGGAGGGTTATCTTTCAACCTAAAACCAGTGTTTTCCACTTTCAACACTAAACCTTTAACACGTTCGAAATAATATAACATTATTTTCAAATTCATCCACTGTATTTACTGTTTCAAATTACACCCTGATTTTTCTCATAAATGCATAAAATCCGCTGTCGATTAATGACGTTAATTTACGTTTTAATTTTTTCGGATATCCTTGCACATCGCACGGCCTCTTGACATGAATTTCAAATTTTAATATATTTCAGTTGGTTCAACAGTGGTTTTATTTTATGGAGCGAGGTTTGAACAACCCACATTTGCATCCTCACCCTTGTGCAACGTTGTATGCATACGTAATTATCTCGAATATGCTAGCCACTTGCTCTGAAAGCCACTGTTTTTGCATAGTGTAAGCACCGCGACGTTAATTTATTACTATATTGTATTTAGATTGCCTTGTTAGTGGTTTTATTTCGGGGGGGGGGGTCTGGAACAACCCCTGGACCCATCGTCGTCCTTGCGTGCAATATTGTATGCAACTGTAAAGTTATCTCGAGTATGCTTTCAGTCGCTCTGGGAAACACTGTTTATGAATACTTTATTTAGCAGTATGTTATATGAATTATTTATTTAGTAATGTTGTTTTCTGAGGTGGTTTTAGTATTTCTATTTTTTATTATTTATGTTATATATATTATATAGAATACATATAATAATATTAAAAATAAATTATATAATTTATATTTTCTGGTCTTATTAGCGAAACAGAAATTGACGTAGTGTCTAAGTTTGAAATTCCCCGACGAATAGTTCAAGGAACATCGGACAAGAGCTCGAGAGCTAAACTGGTCAAGCTTCAACCCGTTAGAAGTTTATTAGTTAATTAATTGAGAGCAGAGCGGAGACGCGTGCCGATACGAAGAGTCAATTTCGAGGATACAGGCTTGCCAACGTGAAACCACGTCCGTCCAACCATTGGACGATCCTTGGAACGTTCGTTTAGCGTCTTCGCTTATATTTCACTATCTTTTCGACTAAACCTCGATTTAAACCTTAATAATATTAAATTTTCTATATAAATTTCATATATAAAAATTTTCAGAGTTAAAAATTAAAATAAAGAAAGGGAATTTTTTTCGTTGAAAATTCATAGATCACGAGGCATCTTAGCGTGCGTTTCGCGATCGAGTCGATGATTTTCGCCGACTCCGTTCGCACGTGACAAGAGTCCACTGACTATAGTTAACTCTGTACTCGGCTATAGCGTTACCGGGACTGACTACAGTTAGATTTCGCAAGTTTTTTCCAGCGGATCCATGGGACACGGTGTGCAAGCGGTCGCGACGAGCGTGTTCGCGAGGGGATCGCGTGTAATTTCAGACCCTCGTGTCTGCGATGCGGTCGCGTCAACGCGACGGATGATTTAAAACGATCTATAATTTCTGCTGAAACCGCCGTCCGCCTGTTTCACAATCCTCTTTTCCTCCCCTCCTCTCTCCCTCTCATCCGCGAATTATTTCGTCTTCCCATTGTGCTCCAATCTCGTTCTTTATTTACTCTATCGTTTCCAGATCGCATTACGACTGACTCTCCGGCTACTCTCCTACCAGTTATTATTTAATACGCCGTATTCACCGGTTTCCCAATATCGAGACTCCGTTCATCGATTTCTATGACTACCTCGTACACTGAACTATCTCCCTCGAAACAATTCCACTGAAAATCGAGACAATTCTATCGTTTTTGAATAAAGTTATTCAGACAGGAAATCGATTATTATAGTTCCTGCAGATCGTCAAAATCTAATGTCGATATTAATCCATTATTCAAAATATTGGTTATATCATCAATTACATATATTGGCATCTAATCGATTATTATACATTTAAGTATTGTTACGAGGTATTCCATCAATTTCATATTCACAAAAAGAAACAAATTAATGTTGAATTATTCTAGGTTCGAAGGAATGTTTAATTTTCAAGTTAAAGTAATCGTTCGTCTGTGAAATGATTCATCTTCATATGTTCCTCAGGGTGAAAATCTCCTCCATTTACTATTTTTACATACTATAAAATCATTGGTCCCTATTAATCTGTGTCATGAGACGTATTTAAAAATTAAAAATTTATTACTTTAAAGCGTGAAGCAAAACTGGGTGAGAAAGTATCATAGAATCTTTTATGCAACTATTTCTGAGGAGCATACGAGGGTTAAAAGAAAGAACTGTTTAGCAATTTTGATTTTGCATAATGTTCGCTGTGCTATCGCATGGAGTGACCAGGATTTTTCTATAATTATTCGTGGCAGAGAATATCCAGGAACACAATTACTTAGGGGAACGCCATAGCATTTGCCATGGCTGTTTCGGATTTTTCCGTGACAACGGCTCCACGAGACTCGTCTCGCGCTTCTTCGAAACGAGGAGCGTACACAAGCCAAACCAGTTACCAAGCCGTTTCGCGTGAAACGAGAGAACAGAGAAGAAAGGAGAGAGAAAACGAGGGAGAGAGAGAGACAGACTGGACACCGACGACACGAGGAAAGACCACGCTTTCTACCATGGAACTCGCCTGACCCAGACGATTGCTCGGACGGTTATTGGGTGGATTCATTAGACCCGAACAACCCCCGTTACTCTTAATTTGACGGTCTCCAAGACACTTCTTTTTCTCTCTCTCTCTCCATCCATTTTTCCGGATTTTTTTACGACAACTTTTTGTAGGAAAAATTGGAAAAACTGTGCGACGTGTTTGAAATAGCAAAGGGAACGTTGAGGGAGAACGTTGCTAGCCTCATTTCCGGTTCTTTTGCTCCATCGGACTCGCTCGGTGGAGCTCAAAGTCCTGCGCGGTTTAATTGAACCTTAAGATGAAGCTTGATTAAAAGCTAAATTCGCTCCCGGGGATCTGGAACTTTCATAACCGTGAAACTACCAGCCACTATTTCACTAGATTCGCTGCTAGATGTTTCTGCGATTGGTAATTTTTCTAGGCGAATTCGAAGAAACTCGATATCAAGGAAAATCTCATTCTTCGTCGATGAAAATCGTACGAAATTCGGTCGAGTCCAGCATTCCTGGAAAATGTTCTCCATTTAGTACGATCTTTATTCAATTTTCATCTCCAAACGTTATTACCAATGAAATTAGAATTTTATATGGTAACCACTTTCTTAAAATTCGTCTGGGGAAATTGAAAATTGCAGAAACATCGGGGATGACGAAGTAGTAGTGCTCTTTGGAGAAGGTGGGTTTTCCGGCGTGGCTGTTTAGCTAAGGAACGCTCGAGGGAGACATTTTTCATCGCGAGAGACTTCTCCGGTTGAAACCGCGGTTTTACCGGAGATGGTGGCACTTCGAGCACCACTTCCGGTGGCGTAATGAATTGCACGTAGCTTCTCTAGAGCCATAAACGAAAGCCTCTACTCCAGTTAGCAGCTGTGGGGCGAGAGCTCTGTGTTCGAGTGCAACAGCCTTGTTTGCTCGTTCGATGAGAGAACACTGACTGGTTAAGCGTTCTAATTGGCTCGTTAATAATTTCGAACAAATCTTACCGGGATCAAACACTAATCTTTTTTCACCCGATAGAATCACAATCGTCGCACCAGCGTGTCGAGAACTAGCCTATATAATTTCAAATAATTTATATTATCAAGAGCTGCCAATAACATTGTATTTTATTCCACTTTCTTAAACTTTGTCTGCAAAAATTGTAATAACAAAGAAAATTAAGAAGTAAAATCAATTTCGCTGCAGTTTGTTGCGATTCAGAGAATTTTTATTCTGAAACAGAAAATTAATAAAAAATCGTACCAAATTTTACTGAATTCCGTGTTTTAATATATTTTTGAATATTTTCATCCGGCAAAGATGCATAATTTTAATAACAGATTTTATTCCTTCATGAGAAAAAATAAAAATCAGTGGATGCAATTCAAAACAGTGAGAGTAGAAGAATTTAAGAATTTGTTACATTATTTTCAATTTATTAGACATGTTAACCTCTTGCGAACAAAGTTAAACAAACATAAATATTTCTTTTTAAATTACACGAAATTGGATGAAATAAAATTAAGAGAGAAAATCAATTCTTTTATTTCGCTGCAGTTTGTTGCGGTTCAAGTAGAAGATTTTTATTTTGCATAAAGATCCGCCTGTCTAGTGGATTTGATCGGAGTGCACCGAATATGGGAACCAAGCGAAGTAGTCGCGTCTCACGCGATCGAAAACCTGTTCGGGATATCCGTAACCCGACACGAGTAATTCGCGCGGAGAAGATCGGCGCAGGTTTGCGGTCGGTCCGCTCAAAAACCGCCGTCTCGCGGTCACGCCGCGCCGGATTCCGGTCTCCCGGTCTGCAACTTAAATTCGCAACCCAATACCCGACGATTACCGGCGCGGACGGGAGCCGGCGGTCATCGAGAGATCGGCTGCGCGAATTCCCGAATCGATTAACCCTAGGACACGCAACATAGACAACATCTTTTTTATATAATTTTTTTAATTTTTTAATATAAATCTTTAATATTTATGTAAATCAAAGAATTCCCGAATCGATTAACCCTAGGACACGCAACATAGACAACATCTTTTTTATATAATTTTTTTTATTTTTTAATATAAATCTTTAATATTTATGTAAATCAACCAGAAACACTGGTTGATTTTTGTCCGAGGACCGACAAAACCTTGCACAGAAAATTGTACAGTGTCATCGTTCGAGAACCGCATTAACGAATCTGTCCAAGCACTCGGTAACCGTTCGTTACAGGCGTGACTCTCTCCCTGGGAACTTTTCGGAATAAAACTTTGCACCGGCTCACCGTAGCACGTTGTCCGCCACGAAGAGAGAGAGAGACGTGTCTCCGTGATTTCCATGGAATTTATGCACCGCAGACTGCAACGACCGCGCAAGAGAATCGATAATTAGCGGCCGGCCGGCCGCGGTGATTTACGTATGGCCGTATGGCCGAGCTAATGAAGGATAATGTCGACGGCAAACTAAAGCGCCTAAGTACCCACGAGATTTACGCCCTCTCCGCGCCTACACGTTTCGCCACCCGTTTTTACACGGTATACTCGATTTTCAATTTTCGATCGAGTGGAACTTGCAAATAGTCCGATCGAAAATTTTGTCGTCGTTCGCGTCGGATATCCTGAAGTTTCGACGACGGGAAATTAAACAGTCGAAAGTTGAAATTTTCATCATAGTTTGGTGCTTTAAATTTTAATTAAGCACCGTTCACAATGTCATCGTTTTAAAAGAATTCGTCTTGCGACAGGAACGAGATTTTAAATTGCCTCGCAATGGATGTATCTTTATAAAACTTTCAATGTCAAAAAATTCCAGTTTTTAAACAATTAATAATTAATTTTATTATTTTTAATTTAAAGAATTATGTACATATATATATATATATTAAATATATCTAAATTATTATTATATTAGAAAATCTCTTCGAGATCCTGGAGAATCAAATATGTAGCTGGAAAGTGAAATATTTCAAATCTGATCCCCTTGCTCTACCGAGATTCTCGAGTTCGAGTCTAAAGAAAGTTACATTGCGAATTGAAATATAGCTGAAATGTTAAAACTCCAGAAGAGAGCATTCATCAATGAATGATGTTAAATCGTATAAATAGAGTCCCGGGATAACACAGAAAATATAGTCCACAGTTTTTAGTATGAATATACTGTTGAGATCAAGATTAATGGAGGCCCGAGTATTCTCGTCGTGTGACGTGTATAGACGATGATGCAAAAATCGTTTCGCAGAACCGAGTGAATTCTCGTTAGATCGTTCTGCCATCTGTTATTCCTCTACAATCACAGAAACGTGGATTGTCTTCCAATCTCTGGAACAACTCTTATCTCTCGCTGTACGTAATTCCAACCATAATTAACTAGTAAAACTGTTTTGAACGTCCGTTTGCTGCAACGTTTAAAACGAAGTCGTAGGGTAACTGCACCAGTGAATGATCGCTTTTGTATATTGGACCATATCAATAATAATAATTATTACCAATAATTACTAGAATGTAGTATTCATTGACTGGTATTTTTTTATATTTTTTGTTTAACGTTTAATAAAGAGAAATAATAATAATTTCATTTTATTCGTGTTCGTTTATTTTTTTTTTGGTATATATGAGATTCCTTTAATTCAAATATATTTTTTTTTAATAAAATATCTTCCTGAACAATTTCTTAAATGTTCATTCACTGGTGCAGGCACCCTAAGTTAATGTAAATTACTATTTACCGAACAGACAGTGGTTCCAGCAAATTTTGTAAGACTGCAGGTGAAAAGAATCGAAGAAATCGTTGGTCTAGCAGGATCGATCAGCTTTAGATAACGCGCAATGGCTCGGAACTGTTCGTTTGCTTGAGAAAAAGCCTGCGGGGAACGTTCTTGACCCGAATGCGAGCTTCAGTCGCCCACAGATTTCGCTCGGAGGTTCGACGGCCTCGAAAAATCCTCGGCAACTCGGCTACACCGATCGCAGAACCCCATAAAGGGATTCCCGTTTACAGCGAGTCCTGGGAACCGGGATAAACCCATGGAATTTTCGCTTTTCTCTCGGTCCCGACGTGGTCGAACGCTCGCGACCTCGGCATTTACGGATTACCGCCTCCACGCGAGAGCCGAGTTCCCTTGTTTCGCTTTTCAGGCACACACGCAGCAGCCCACCGCGCCGTCTCGTGGCATTCGATAACCCAACGAACGTGCTTTTTTCCCCTTCTTTCTCGGCACAACGCGATTTCTCCCTCGCGAAACGATTCTCACGCGCGGATTATCCTTTTCTGGATCCTTCTGACCCCGCGGCCTGAAAGTTGGGCTTGGAAGCCGTTGCGTAAGGGTCCGACACTATTACCGCGCCTACACAGGTTGTACTTCAATTTTCAGAACTGTGGTTTAGTTGGAAACCGTTGCACAAGACATTCACCATTATATTACTAAACTTCCGCAGGTTGTTCTACGATTTTTAGGTTCGTCGTTTAATTGGAAATTATGCGAATTCAATGGAATTAGAATGTGTTTAAGAGTAGCACAACTCTGTCGCAGGGCAAGATAACGTAGAAAGAAGGGGTAAGTTTCAGTCTCATTTCTTCATGCAAAATAAAAATCGTCTGCAAGGAATACAAACTAAATAGACTGGTACTTCCTCCCTTAATAATTTTAATAGATAAGGAATCGTGTAGTGGTATCTTAAATTTTCAACATTCTCCTACAATTTTAAATTTCATCCACTCAGTTTTCTTATGCAAGGAATGCAAACTAAATAGACTGCTACTTCCTCCCTTAATAATTTTAATAAATAAGGAATCGTGTAGTGGTATCTTAAATTTTCAACATTCTCCTACAATTTTGAATTTCATCCACTCAGTTTTCTTATAAATGCATAAAGATCCGCAGTCTACGAGTCTACGTATATGAATCCTCGAGGAAGTTAAAAGTCAGTGAAATAGTTGCACGTAGGAGGTTCGAAACTCGATGCGAATCGGTTTCACGGCGACCAACGGTGTCGAGTGACCCTCGGGCGAGGGTAGTCGCGGGTTAAAGGCGGCGAGCGTGGCCGTAATTTATGCACGAATCGATTCCGGCGACGTTCGACCACGGTTTCGAGGGAATGCCTCTCGTCGAGCTATCGAATCGGTCAACGGACCAACGAGGAATTCTGTGGCTGTCAGGAAGAACGTCGCATGTCGTATATTTCCACTGTCGAGATATTACCATTGACAGTTGTGATCACTAAGGACTTAAGAATCAAAAAATCCTTTCACGTAGGACGTCGGCTAAATTGCATTTATTTATTATGACTTTCTTCTGGTAATTATGTAAATCCTACGCTATGAAGCTCAATTAATGGATGAATTCAATTTTTTGAAATTGCGGCATGCATCGAAAACATCCCTCGAAAAAAATCTCACAAAGCTACGTTCTTCACAACTCCGCATAAAAAGTGGCCAACGACCAATGTAATCAACAATTGTTTGGTTACTTTTCATGATATATTCTCTTGGAAACTTGTTGTCTAGAAAGTTCTATCGATTCGGTGAGAATCTTGAAACGCAAGGAAACTTGATTAAACGTTGATCGAGGCGCGCACGCAGACACAGGCACCGCACACCTAGACCGAAGGGAGCACAGGCTAGAAACCGACGAGCAGCAGCACTCATGCATTTTCATGAGGCTCGAACAGGCTGCACGACCGTTGACCTTGATTAATTAGATTCCATGGGCCCCGGCTATCTCCGCAGCGAAATTAGCTGACCTTATGCCTGCCATGATACCCGACACGCGATGATAATGGATATTCTCGCCTGCTTCCTGGCATATCCTGCCTTTCGCTTTCCTGCGGGGTGTACGAACACTCCGAAGAGAAAACACTTTTTTTGCTTCGGGAAGATGGACGGTCATGAACCAGGGGAGGGGAGAATTGGCTTCTCGTTAGTCGAAGAAGTAGTCACCCTTTCGTAAAGCCAAGTTCAATTTCTTTTTTAAATTATTATTAATTGTAGTCACCCTTTTGTGGAGGAAAATGGGTCTTGTATGACAATTCTTTGGAGAAGAGCAAATTATTGGCAATCTCATAGAAGGAATAATATTATGATGCCCTCCCTTAAATAAAAAAAGTGGTTTGCTAATAGAGAAGAGGCAGTTAAATAGTTTAAATTAAAACATTAATTTTGTAAATTAAAAATAAATTTCTTTTTTAGCTTGAACTTCAAGAACTCTTTCGCGAAGACAATCAAAGATTCACCCTTTTTTGCTTCAAGAAGTTGGACGGTCATGAATTACTCAAGATTGCTCTCTCGTATAGAAAATCAAAGATTCCCCCCTGCCTTGAAGAAAGTATCTTCCGATTTCAACGGTATAACTTCCCTAAACCTCGCACCCCCGAAACACTCTGAACTCTCGGCGATCCGGGCGTCTAGCAATTAAAACATTGAAATGGAGCTCTCCGGATGATTATACCGCGGTGACTTCTCAGCTTCTTTGGCTTCCGTCGAGTTTCCGTCGCGTTTCCCGTGGGAGTTTGCAGCGTCCTCCAATTCCCTCGTCCCATTCGATCCAGGAATTTAAGAAGCCAGCGAGAGGGACACGGAAGTATCGTCGGGAAAACAGGGAGCCTCGGGAAAGTACGAAAAGCAATACCTACAACGATATAATATATAGAAGAGACAGAAAGAGAGAGGGAAGTTTATCCTCTTGAAGACGTCGCGTGGTGTGTTTACCGAATAATTTCACAGCTGAAAGAGTTTTTCCGTGTTCCCGTTCGCGCGGAGCCGAAGGGTAGCAAACTACAGGACCGTTTTGTACAGGGTGTCTAAAAATTATATGTCACGGCCACCATAGCGTGATTCTACACCTACGATTTAGTGGAAATTGACATAAAAAAAATTCCCCGCAAAATTGACCATGAAAATCAAGGTAAAAACAGAAATTTTTTTGACATATAATTTTTAGACACCCCGTACCGACACCGAGAGAGTAACATCTGTCGCCTCTGGGAGAGAGAGCTGGTAGTTCGATGAAACCAGGGAACTCTGATGAAAACCACTGGCCAGGAAAGCAACTCGAGTCTTCTTGGTCCCGAGGGATCGGTTGATCCGATATGTGGCGGCGATGAAACGCGATCGATCTCGCTCTCTGTCTTCTTAGACTATACACAGCTTGTGTAGATCTTCCGAGAAGATCTAACGCGACCTCGGCTCCGACCACCGCAGAGCTAAAACTACCTCCACGATCTACCGCACCTCTTCACCGTTATTTGTCATTTTTATTGCATTTTGATCGTGGTATCGATCTTGACTCTGTCGTTCATAGCTAAATCTACTGCAAACATATTCAAAAATATTTTTCCTTCGCGTCTATAGCAAATCAATTTCTAAAAAGCATTTCGCAGATTATTAAACACCCTGTAGCACCTCTCACTCCTTGCACACGATCGTTGCAATTGACTTTTAAAATGAATTTCGCAGATTATGAAACACCTTATCACATCGATCGTTACGCCTTTCTTAACACTCCGTTATTCGTGTAAAAATCTACTGCAAATATATGTGGAGGCTTGTTATTAATTTCTGTTTAATTTTAAGAACTAAAGAAAAATTAGTTTCTTTCGATAAAAATGATGTTGTTCGATGCTTTTATTCTTTCTACGATTGAAAATTTCTGAGAGAAATCTCTATCAAAAATGTAAAAAAATTACGCCAAGTACATGAATTGAATTAAGCCGCTAACACGGTATAATAATTATGAACACAAAAATATAGAAAAAAATAATACATCAAGAAGATAAAAGATAATAAACAATATAAAAAAATATCTTAGAGAAATCTCTATGAAAGAAATGAAGAAGAAATGATTGCGAACAAAGTGATTCTTTCGTAAAGAAACATGAAGGTGTTTTTTTTTTTGTTCTTGGGAGCGATTCATTTTTTTCCAGCGTTACGGTAGTACTCTAACAAATGTGTAGATGTACTAACACACGCGACACAAGCTAACTGTAAATCACCATACCATCAGCATCCTGACTCATTTCGAAGAAACGTTCACGCATTGCTTACGAGTATGTATGACCACCTCCCATGGAACACCGTTAACTCGTTCGATTATCCCTATATACCGCTCTGATAACGATTCATTTCGTTGCTGGTGACCACGGGGTCAACGCACTATGATCATGTAGTACATTATGCACGTATAGTAGACAGAAAACCAAACTGGATAGCACAAAGTTCACGGTACAGCGAGGACGAAAACGTGAAAATTTTCTTGGACGAGGCTACGTGTCCCGATCGAAACCGGTTTCGAAAATACGTGGGCTGAGGCCGGGCTTGCTCGCAACAAGATTCTATGGGGAGGATTGTCTTGGAGCCACGATTTTCTGCCGTCGTTCAAGAGAACTATTAAAAAAATCAGTGGTTCGACATTTATCTCGATTTTTGCTCGACATTTATCTCGATTTCTGTTGTAATTGCTGAAAATACTTGTTGCAGAATTTCTATTTTCTAATTGCTGAAATCACACAACTTTCATACATTTTTCTTTTATAATTATTGGAATGACCACGTTCAGAATTTTTCTGTTGTAATTACTGAAACGATAACTTTCAGAATTTTTCTTTTCTAATTGCTGATACGACTTGTTACAAAAATTTTCTTTTGTACATTACTGTTGAGATGACCTCCTTCAGAATTTTACTTTTCTAATTGCTGAAATGATTTTTTGGAGAATTTTTCTTTTGTACATAATTGTTGAGATAAACTCTTTCAGAATTTTTCTTTCACGGTTCATCGAGCCTTAAAAATTTACTAAAAAATTAATTTGCTCTTTGGTATCGAGGGGTCTCCAGTGAAGTAACAATCAATTTATTCACCGTATAATGTCGGCGAAGACAATTGCAGACTATCGTATAAAAGCGACGATTTTGTGCATGATGGCTGTCGATTGGAGACCTCGGTTCCATGAATCGATGAATCGATCTCGCATAACGCGGAGGAATGATATCGTCGAGTGAAGGGCACTCGCCTCTCCTCGTCGAGTGAAAGGTGAATGCCGACGTGATTTCGTAGCGGAAAAAATCCCGTCGGGCCAGGATTTCAACGCGGAATCACAAAGACGTTTATGCGATCCACGGAATAATGCTCGTTGGCTTCCGCGAGTGTTCTAACGCCGTTCTAGAACACCTCTTAGCAAGCTACATGTGTCTCCGTTAACGACAAGTGTACGTTTATTATTCAGACACGTTCATTCTTACTTGGAACGATCGAAAGTTCAATGCGATTCGTTGAGCAGGCTGTACAGAATTTTTACGAATTATTTTTTCAATCTATCTAGCATTGAATTTCAATAAATCATATAGATAAAGTCTGTATATTTTCCAGATATTTTTCTATTTCAAAAAATGTAGAAATTCCGTAAAGCATAGAAAGATCAATAACAATAAAAGAGTTTAGAAACTATAAAATGAAAGAATTAAATCTGAAACTTGAGAAAATCTTATAAATAAATTCTCTACATTTTTCTGTTCTAAAGAATGTTCAAATTATGTAAAATATAGAGAGATCAATAATGATAAAAAAAATTTAATTCCAGAAAATGTCCGCCTTTATTATAACCATAGCAAACAATTTTTATTTTGCATAAAGATCTACGATCCACCCGCTAAACCTTTACACGAATAAATCCTGTAGTCTAAACCGAAGAATATTGTTCGATTGTACAATAACACCACCCGGTCAATTATTAATAGATTAATCAAATTCGTTCCGCCTGAACCGCGATTAAACCTCTTGGATAGATCCTCGATTAGCATAATCATCAGCCACTGTCTATTAGCTACGTCTTCGTAACTACCATCAATGACAAAAATCCTGACGCAACGCCATCGTGCGAGATACAAATATCCGTTTTAGTCACCGAAACGAAAGAAGGCTTTTAATCATGGAGACAACGGGCTCCCGGAAGTAGATGTACGCGTTTCCTGAATCATAGTTAAACGCGCGGCGGAAGAGACGCGTGAAACTGCAAACTCGCGCATGCACCGAGAGATAGAGAGAAAAAAGGGACGCGTGTTGCGCGTTTCATTTGGGAAGCGCGTTGCATCGTTGCAGCGATGCATCGCGCCATAAAACACTGTTTTCGCGTCAAGCGTGTACAGCGTGAGCTGCGTTTTCTACAAGTTTGAACTCGACGGACGACTCTAAATTTAGAAAGAAGCTTGTCGATTTAAATTCCCCACCTTGCAGCGCTGTCAATATTTACCGACAATATTTTTCTTCCAGCTATCTACGATTGCTCGGTCAATATTCCCCGAGCGTGGCGCGTGTTCTCGGAATTACTTTACAAAAACAACAAAACTTTTAACTTGACATTCTTCTCGATCGAAAATGTAGTAATAATGAATTTAGTGATAACGGCGCACGGTTCGATCATTTAATTAAATTTAATTAAATGATCAAAAGTTTTAATAATAAATTTTGCGATAAGAAATTCTTCTCGATCGAAAATGTAGTAATAATAAATTTTGTAATATCGGCGCACGGTTCGATCATTTAATTAAATTTAATTTAGAGAAGAATTTCTTATCACAGAAATTTATTATTAAAACTTTTAACCATCCACATTCTACTCCTTTTACAACGCTTGGTCCAAGCAAATCAATTTGCTGAATAATAATTTGTAATCGTCTCTGTAATCAGTAGACTGTGGATCTTTAGATATTTAGTAAGAGAAAGAAATTAATTTCATCCCTTAAATACCTTGTTCCACTAAAGACAACAATCGCAATATTCTTAAATTTTTCTAATCTTTTACTGTTTTATATTTCACCTAATCAATTACTTCATAAATGCATCCAAATCCTTTATTCTGGCTTTTATTTTCACTATGGATCTGGATTATTATCGTGACTGAAGAAACGTTTAGATGAATCGACTGATTCGTTCCCGATGTGAGCTCTCTTCGAAGAACTGATTGATCGATTCGTTCATCGAAGAACTTTTTCAAAGAATGATTCGGTCGGGGTTCGTTCATAGAGGAAGTTTGTTGGGGGATCGATTGAACGAAAAAACTCGTGGTTAAATAACGCGTGGGCTGCAGGCATCTCTTCAGAGCTCTTCGCAGCAGCTCGCAGAGAAGCTGTTAACCCCGTTCGAAACGCGTCACGCTTAGAGAGCGTTAAAGGCACGGCAGTACACGTTTTACGCGGCTGTCCCGTCCTGGAACTGGTTTGTCCGGAATGGAAATCTCTCTGTTCGTGGACCGTGGCCGAACCTTCGATCCACCGTGGCCGGGTGTGTACTCGTGGTTTCGACCGGTCCGAAATCACTCCAGCCCTCTTCCTTCGCGATACTAATTAAATGGAAGCTCGGCTTAAACCGTTAACCGGAAAACACCACTTAAACCCTTCGCTCGAACCTCCAGAAAACATCACAGATTATGAAACACCCTGTAGCGACGTTATTAGAGTGTCTCCACGAGACTCCTTCGTTGCAACCACTTAAAAAATGCTTTTCAATTATTCAATCTAGTGAATCGAATCTGGAAAGTGTTTCATAGATTATGAAACACCCTGTAGCGACGTTATTCAAGTGTTTTCACGAGACTCCTTCGTAGGAACAACTTCAAAGATGTTTTTCAATCATGAAATGTAATGAATCGTATCTGGAAAGTGTTTCATAGATTATGAAACACCCTGTAGCGACGTTGTTTAAATGTTTTCACGAGACTCCTTCGTGGGAACAACTTGAAAGATGCTTTTCAATCATTCAATGTAGTGACTCGAACTCTGGAAGTGTTTCACAGATTATGAAACACCCTGTACCAGCTTTATAAGTGTCTCTCTTAGGTTCTTAACCATTGCATCTCAATTACTGCAATCGACTTCGCACCTCGACTGCACCTCTTAAAATCTACTGCCCCTATACAGAATTTTCATACAAACAAGTTTTGTATATAAAATTTATATAGAAAATTTAATATTGAATTTTCATATGAAAAATTTTTATATGTACGGGAAGATGTGTTATTCATTTCCATTAAACTGAAATCAAAGTGCAGGAGGTAAACAGAAAGTTTCTTTCACTAATCATTTCAATACTGAAAAGAATACATCGACGTCGTTCGATACTTTTATTCTTTCTACGCTCGAACATTTCTGGGAGAGATCTTTATGGAAGAAACGAAGAATAGTGGTGATTCATTTTTTCCCCAGCATCAGCGTTACGGTGGCAAGAGGTACACCAATAAATCTTTGACCGCAACGACTACGAAAGCACTTTTAAACCACTGGTCGCCACTCGATCTTTGCAATCGACTTCTCGGCGACTGAACTGCGGTGTCCGGACGTTTACGAAGAAATCGATGAGTAACGACAAAGCCGAATACAGACGAGAGTGATTCAGACAACTGTTCTTTAGCAGGCATTGAATGATGGACCTCGTGGAACGTTTTCTCGCAACGTCGTCTTTCGAGTCTCTCCTCCTCTGTCGAGGAACGTCTGCGAGACGTAGGGATCCGGGACCTCTCTCCCCGCGGGTCAATTTCATCTTAAACGCGCTTAAGGACGTCGCTCGTCGACTGATGCGAGTTCCAGAGGCCGCGTGCTGCTTCGTGCATTGCACGCATGCATTGTGTTCTACGTGCAGCAAGGAACACGCGATAGAAAGACCCACGGTGCAGCAACAGCCGCCAACGCAGCTCCCTACGAGACGATTTTATGGAAACAGTATTATCTTTGACAAACTCGGATCTCCTAGGCACACAGTGGCTCGACTGTCGGTTCCTCAAACCTTCAGATAACACCCTTCGCCGTCTATGTGCATAGGGTGTTCCGAAATACCTAAACCGTCCTCGAAACTTGGAATATTTTACCCGAAATTTTACTCTTCTCCTGGGAAATTGTAAACGTCAAAGAAGGGAGCCAACGATTGTGGATTTTGGGGAAAATCGGAATTATTGGGACCTACGTGTCTCTTCCAAGTTTTCTTGGGCCCCTGAATGCAACTTTTGATACAGGACTTCTCTAAATTTTCTTGGGTCCCTAAATGCAACTTTCCATCGTCAAGACAAACAATTGAGAGCTACAGGACTGGCCCAAATTTTCTTGGGCCCCTAAATGCAACTTTCCATCGTCCATACAAGCACAATTGGGAGTTACAGGACTTGTCCAAGTTTTCTTGGGGCTTTGAATGCAACTTTCCATCGTCAAGACAAGCAATTGGGACCTACAGGACTCGTGAAAATTTTCATAGGCCTCTGAATGCAACTTTCCATCGTCAAGGCAAGCAATTGGGAGATACAGGACTGGCTCAAATTTTCTTGGGCCCCTAAATGCAACTTTCCGTTGTCAGGACAAGCAGTCGGGACCTACAGACCTCCTCCAAATTTTCTTGGGTCCCTAAATGCAGTTTCCCTGTGATATATTACTTCTTTCCATTCGAAGAGAAAATGTTGGAGGCCTTGCGGCCCTTCGGCCCCTCGGACATCCCTATTCGTTTCTTATGACCGCCTCCTTGCTACAACCAACGGTTGCGACGGAATATTTTCGAGGATCGCAGAGACCTTCACAGCCATTGTTCAAGATGCAACACCGAAGTATACGAACTCCAAAACTGCGAAGAGCGAACTTCAGGTTTGGAAGCCAAAATCCAGTGACATAAGTCGTTCGACACGACTGCCACGGAAGAACACAGAGACAGACGGCCTCTCGCAGGTCAAACTAATAAAGTGATGGAACAATTCTGCCCAATCTCCGGTAAGCCTTCAGTTTCCTACCAAGTAACCAGCAAACCCGGACGAGCTTTAAACCTGGACGCTAAAATAAGAACCGTTTCTTTTCCTCTATTTAATCAACTGTGTCCTGTTTCCTGGAGAAAGTAACCGAAATGTATATGGAGACAACATTCACCGTGTATACCGTAATATCTAGAAGCTGGACTGTGGGGATCCTAGTGCAAAATAAAAATTGTTTAATCTATTTTATCTTTTCTGGAGTTTTACTATTGTAAGCTGTAAAAACAATATTTTTATACTTGCCAATTCTTCTGTCTGATTTATGCTTGATCGGCTTATTTTCATAGTAAACATTACGTAAGTGCTATGAATGAAAAGGAAGCTACTTCAAATAAAAAACAATTTTACGAGCAACCCTGGAAGGCACTAAAATTTCACACTAACAAGAACAGCGCTACGGAAAAATGAAAAACGTGTACACACTTGGTTTCTCAAACTAGAAAAATAATGTTGGGTGGATAGCATGGTTTTCGGGACACCCAGTAAGTATGGAGCCCCGCGTACAAGGGAAGCGAAGCGCTCATTCTTATCAGAGCGTTATCTCGCAACGAAACCTGGCAGCGAAGGACCGTCGGTTGTCGATCCTGCGGGCCGAGCAGCTTTCCGGGGCCATCGATAACATTCAAACGTCCGAACGAGGCCCGATTTTACTTTCGAGATTATCCTGCGGCCGAGCAGCCTCGAAACAATCGCCGGGGCTTCCGCGAACAATGGAAACTTTCGGCCGGCTTAAGGCTAACTCCGTAGTCACCCGGTGTTTATGCTTTTCATTCGCCGCAGATTTCGCTAAGCCCAGCGACCGACGATTTACGACGCCGGTGTTCCTCGATCACGGATCTCGACAGCCACTCATCGCGCGCAGAGACGCGTTTACACCGCTTCTCGCTAATCCGGGGAAACGACACCGCTCGGAATTTTCCAGTTTCACTTGTTTTGGTCGGGGCACTGAAATGTTTGTTTCTAACAGTTTCTAATGGTGAGATATGCTTGAATATCCCCTAGTAGCACAAAAATATTGGATAAATATCTTTTTCAAATATTGGAAAAATATTTTTAAGCCACATTTTTTCATATGAGAAAAATATTGAAATGTGAATTGAATGTTTAGAAAATATAAGCTAAATATTCAGAGAATATAAACTAGATATTTTAAAAATATAAAGTAAATATATTACAAAAAATTTGAAATCGATAAAAATCAAAATGGTATTTAATCAAATGAAACTTCTTTTTAGAAATCGTGTCTAACAGTAGCCTGAATACCCAGTTTCGTTCCACCATAGTTTCACTTTTATCTTTCTGTCACGCGTTTTACTTCGTTGTTCTTGTTCTTCTCGCACAGTTTCTATCTTATTTACAATTCTGACTCACTGTTTCCTGTCGTTTCGGACGTATCTTGTACAGAAATATTTAAAGAACATTTACTTTAATATTCTTGTTACGATGAAGAAGTTTTCTGTCGAGCTGTTAAGCTCCGGAGAATAGAATACAATGTAACAGAATCACTTGAATGTCTCGCGTGGTCCAGGGAAATAATATTGTTTATTGATAAACAACGCCGATGATATCGTTGCCGACGATAAACTGTTCGAGTAACGACTGCTAATTAAAGTAGACATCGGTATTTATAAATAATTGGTCACGCCAAAGGCTAGCATGAACGCCCCTTTTAGCGTTAGCATTTTAGTCCGAGGATCAGCTAAGAACTCGATCTCGACGAATATGCAATTAATCGAACCGAAAGGGCGGTCGAGCAATTGGGGTCGATTGAACACGGCCTTAATAAGACGCGCACACTCGTGGACCGTGACGATTCATGATTCGTTAACGCGGCACGTGTTTCGCACGGAATCATCGAAATCATATTTTCAGACACCGGTCGGCGTGTTCATTGTTTCCATACAAAAATCTCATTGTTTCGATTAAATTTATACGTAACGATTGAAAGTTGTATTTGAACTTAGATTTAAATATAGTGCTTGCAAGTCGAATGTGAATTTAAATTTGAATATAATGATTGAACATTGAAATTGAATTTAGATTTAAATATAGTGTTTGCAAATCGAATGTGAATTTAAATTTAAATGTAATGATTGAACATTGAAATTGAATTTAGATTTAAATATAGTGTGTGCAAATCGAATGTGAATTTAAATGTAATGATTGAACATTGAATTTGAATTTAGATTAAAATATAGTGTTTGCAAATCGAATGTGAATTTAAATTTAAATATAATGATTGAGAATTGAATTCGAATTTAGATATAAATTATAATGATTGAAAGTTGAAGTAGATTTTTCCATGAAGTCTATATTAATTATTAAAAGAATTGCTTTCAAATCGAAACTGTTCAGCAGCAATTTTTTCACAGTAAAACGTAAGGATACTAGTTAATGGAATCCGGTTGTGCGAACATCTCGGATCCAGGTCAAATTGTAGTGTGCTATACACAGGTAGAAACGTAAACACAATTTTCGACATAAACACAGGATAGTACCGCAGGATATCGCATGTCGGACAGTTTCTCGGGTCACTGTTGCGATTACATTCTAAACGATCGACTTCCGAGCTGTATTACGACTCTGCTGCAAGATAAATCGATCATAGAGAGACGGTCATTCGCGATACGAACCTCCAAGGAAATCGGTTAACAATGCTCCATTTTACCTCCACAGTATCTCCTGTCCCCCCCCCCCCCCCCATATACGACAATAATAAAAACGTTTATCTAGTGTTGCTAAATTTTTACAGGCAATTTAATGAACATTTTCCGCGTTATCAATTTTTATATACACGCCTTCTGGTATTTATAACAATTACACAGCCTCCTGATGTGCAAAATAATGTGCGAAATTCAGCCATCAAACACAAAATGTTTTTCGTAACCAATTTTATCCAATTTAACCGATTTTAGGAAGTTTCGCCACAATTACAGAAAGAATTTCTTTCTTGTTTTCGTAATAATTGTTCAGCAGATACGCAAAATAGAAATGCGTTGCATCAGCTGCGAAAAGCAGCCATCGAACAGAAATGTTTCTCACAAATAATTTTATCCGATTTAACCGATTTTCGGGAATTCAGTCACAATTTTGATAATTCTCGAATCGACTGGGACACTTTTCAACATCTTCTGTTTCATTTCTACGTAAAACGCAGAAGATGCGAGCCGAATGGCGTTCGAATGTTTCTGGCCAGGTGTTCTCAAAGTTTCGGGGATCCGTTTTTTCCACACAAACAACCTCGCCTGCACACACTGTAGAGATCGTGGTACGTACGTAGATCCATCACAGAAGAGTAAGAAACGATCGCGAGAACGCGGCCGATTACAGAACAATACCTTTCTCGAGAGATCAGCGGTGGCCGGCTAAAACCCGGAAATCCACGGACGATCCGACGATGATCCGACGATCTAGGGTAGGATCGTTGCCGATTGCTATTCCCAGTGATGAATCGCGCGGGAACCACGCGACCGTTGAATCCAGATCAGCTTTCTCTTCGAAACTTGCGTTGTTTTCCCCCGCAACAAAAATCTCTTCTTCCCTCCGGAATTTCCAAACGAAATTTTTCAAACTCTCTCACACGGCTCACCTTTTTTCTGATTATCGACCTCGCGGAATCGATCCGGGTCCTAACTCGACGCGAACCCGAACGGATGGTCGACAGTGGACAACGATCGACGCGGTTTTCGTGATTTATTTGCTCTCTCGCGAGGAGTGAGAGCGCACGCGGAAACGGACGGGTTTTGGGATTATAGGGGGATGTATGTATAAGGGGTTCTTGGAGGCCGAGCAACGTCGGGGCCCGGCGTTCGAACAGCGACTGAACCGAGAGAGTCAGGGACTCGTTCTGGGCCCCACCACTCCCTGCCATCTTGTATTCCTCAGTTACACGCTGGGGAACCAGCGTGGGGGCGACTCTATCAGGTGCGTACGTCGCGCGACGAGGGAAATCTCTCTGGAAGCAGGATTCTTTATGCACCGGTGCGTGCAATCGTATTATGCGCGCACCAATCCGTTGCACAATTAACAGAATTTCGGAAGCGATGGATCGGGTACTATTCTTTTCGCGTGAATAATTTCAGATATTTTTTATTATCCCTTTACAATGTTTTACCGAGTACTTCTTTCTAGATTAAGTAAAATTTGATTCTGAAATAATAATTTTGGAAAGCGATGGATGGGGAAGAGTTCCTTTCGCGTGAATAATTTCAGATATTTTTTATTAACCCCTTACAGTATTTTAACGAGTACTTCTTTCTAGATTAAATAAAATTTTATTCTGAAATAATAATTTTGGGAAGCGATGGATCGGGAAGAGTTCCTTTCGCGTTAACAATTTCAGATATTTTTTTATTAAACCCTTACAGTATTCTAACGAGTATTTCTTTCTTGATTAAATAAAATATGATTCTGAAATAATAATTTTTAAATTAAATGAATCTTGCCGTTTTTATAAGCGAACATGTAGCAGTTATTTTTAAGGTTTGGTAGGTTTAGTGTTGCGATGATATTCTGCGGATTTAAAAAATGAAGTTGGTTCATCGAAAGCAATAACTGATTGAACTCGATGGATCAATTGAACAATTTTAGGTAATTTGGAACTGTACTTGTCAGTCATTTCGTCCGCAAACGTGCAGATAATGTTGGAATTTAGTGGAACACAATGGGGACTAGGTCGATAAACGTAATAATTCACTCGGTTCAATAGATCGTTGTGTTCAATGGTTCACTAGACACGATACACTCGACAACTATTTCTAGATGCAAAACTGAGCAATCTTCTGTACGAGGTCGTTTTGCGCAAAGGCAGATATGTCACGAGAATTCAGAGGTAAAAAATTCAGAAGATGAGGCAAGCTGATAAGGAAACGAGAATTTTATTCAATCCTAGCAAAATCTATTGTAACGTTAACGTTTTATGAATATTCTTTTATTTGTTGTAATTGTTCGAGTTTTTTCTTACTGATTCTTCTGTCTATTATGTTCTATCTCTTCCGGTGATTTATTTAGGTTTCAACGATTATTTAATGCTTGTGCAGCACGAGCCGCAGCATCCCGTTAATCGAGAGTATTTAGTATTAATAAAAGGAACAATGAGACGGACAATTAACAGTGAGCATGCTTTTCCTCGCGTTACACAGAGGAATGTAAGCTATCCGGTGATACTGGGTTGAGGCAATGAGGTTAATCACGACTACTCACACCGAGAACCGTTTCCTAGCAAAAAACTGAATGTCGTTTCTGTACTCACCTCAACACGGTTGCTATCGTTACACCATATGCAGTCGTTTCTAAAAAAACAAAAAGCAATCGTAAGGAACTGTAACGAATTTTCACGATCTTTCTAAATGTACAATGCACATTTTCGTACATATTCAACCGAAGACCAAACCCTGACGAATTTCCCAAACTCCAAGTTAAATGGAGAATCAGCGAAGTGATTAAAATGTAATTAGTTCGGCTGCGTTTAACGATCGAATTTCTTACGCAAACGAGGATGCATTAAAAACTAATGAATTTTCCGAATAAATTACTCCGAAAGAAAACAACGCGAACGTTTTCGCACCACTTTAGAAGAAAATGAACGAAGTGGTTGAAGCACAGCTGTGTCAACAGCTAAAAACAATTCCAAATGATTAAATCATCACTGAACCTACCAATGATTAAAGTTATTCGAAATTGATCGAATTAATTTCTCCGTCCAAGCGAAATATTCTACTAAAAATTGCACAAACTCTAAATGAATCTTAAAAGAAAATGTATGGAAAAACAAAGGCTCGGTTCCAGTTGTGGAGGCGCATAATTCAGCCTGTTCATTCGAGTTCGAATTTTTTAATGGTATCGTGTGTCTGCGGAGAGAAACCGCTGGTCGAGACACAGCAGCCGGCGTGGCAAGACAAAGCATACAGGGTGTCCAACAAATATTGCACCACTTCGAAAGTGATCCTCGGATGATTTCAAGTGACTTTTTCCTTTACGAAAATCTTCTGCGTCTCTTTGTTTCGGAGTTATTCGCGAAAAACCAGAGACCAATCACAGCGCGCGGCTACAGCGGACGTACTCCGGCTGAGCCAATGCGAACGCCGGAACCTCTGACTGTATCGCGCGTTCCGATTGGCCCGTGTTTATTCGTTAATAACTCCTGAACAAAGCCACGGAGAAGATTGTCGCAAAGGGAAAACTAGCTTGAAATGAGGCGAGGAGTTATTTCGTGGTGGTGCAACATTTTTGGGACACACTGTATAGCGAAGCAGGACACCGGCAGCATCATGGAACAGAGAGGATCGGATTCTTTCTCTCCGTTCGTATAGCTCAAGGTTTTCAGCTCGGTGAATACGCGGTAACCATGCCGGGAACCTGTTCCCCCTGCGAGAGAGGAAGGTTCAGGCTTCGGCTCTTTAAAGCCTCTCCTCCTCGTCTCTCTTTACCCCTCTACGGTCGTCCACGTCCCAACCCCTCCCTCTTTCACATTTCCTCCGTACCGTCTTCGATTTTTGACTCCCAAGGGCTGAGGACTCTCGGCCCCAGGAAATTCGAACGTTTCCCGAATCCTGGCTAATGGCCTCTCGAACTTCAGAAGCTTCCTGTCTTTTCACAGAGAAATCACGTTCACGTTACCGCACCTCGTTGCCATAGCACGTTGCCTAGACAATAACCAGTCCCAGACAGTGACACGTTACCGCATACCGTTACCGCGATTTTATGTTGTCCCTTTTCCCAGCTGGCATTGCTGTACGATACAATGATTTGTAGCCTGCTACCGTGTTGTCATTTGTAGAATCAAGCAGCGTCAGAGGTTCAGGAAAATGTTTGATTCAGATGCCAGTGAATTGTTGAAGGCTCGAGTAACCCACTAAAAATAATTTATAATAAAGAATCTTTTGTTTCGAATAATTGTACAATTATTAATGGTAGTGAATTGTTGAAGAACATCAATTCTGAACAAATTTTATAATCATTGATGCGAATGAATTGTTGAAGGCTCGAGCAACCCACTAAAAACAACACAATTTTCCGAACGCCTTTTCAGAAGCTGCATAAAATTTCCCAAAACCCTTACCGCGTTGTTATGAACATATACTCGAATTTGATAAGCTCGTTGTTATTACGCCCAGTGTGCAGGTTAACGACCGAACCTGGTCTTCGTCGAATTCCTGAAATAACATTGACGATGCATCGGCTGCTGCACCGAGCCCTAGGTGCATCGCTCTCTCTCTCTCTCTCTCTTTCTCTCACTTGGTAACGGTTCCACGGTAATGACCCTGCCGCATTTGTTTCCCTATTTCACCCGAAAAGTTTCCTGTGCTAGTAGTCAGGTCTCTCTCTCTCTCTCTCTCTCTCTCTCTCTCTCTCTCTCTCTCTCCCGGAGGCTTTGTTGTTGTACAGCAACGCGAGAAGTCTCCGAAAGCACCCAGCAAACTTTCTAGGAGGAAAGTTCTAATGCACGGGACACACCAGCAGTTCCAGAAAACTTTTTCATCTCGAGGAACGGGACTCGCTCTTTTTGTAATACTTTGTCGCGGAGATGCATTTCTAGTTTCGCAGGACTCGTACGCGCTGCATCGTTCCGGAACCTTTTGGTAAACACACATGCGACTTATTGTTAGTCAATGATTATAAAGTAATCGTAATACATACTTAATACATAACTTACAACATACATAACGTAATACATAATACACACAAACAATACACAATAAAGTAAACATAAAGCAAAAATAAATAAAAAATTACATTTTTCAAGCAATTCATAATTCATAATTTTCAACAGCTGCTTCTAAAGTGCAGGGCCGGATTATATATCAGAATTAACAAATGCTACATATAAAATTGTGCGATAATAGCCCTGGCTAATATTAACAAATATTTCTGCAACAAAAAAGGTGATTCTGTTCAACTCGAACTCCTCCAAAGATTAAATCCTGGGTGCGCCATTGAAACAGATGAAAATCTGTAAAAAGGAAAATCGTTTGAGAAGAGGTAGAAGATTAATTTGAAAAATGGCGACAGGGTGGTTGATCATCGACTAAATCGCGGTCGATTGATTTAATTATCAGGTGACAGGGTATATGGTTGAGTTTGTTCAACGGTTAGTCGCGTATCGAGCAAACGGGCAAACATTTATTATCCGCGTCGTCGTAATTATTATTATTTCTAATGAGCGTGCCTCGCGGCTCCACCTCGCGTGCGCACCTCTTTTTCTCTGCTCGTCTTCATTTCTCCTTTCTCTTCAGGGTTTTGCTTCCTTGTTGGGGTAACGCGCCAGTGCTGTGGTAGATGAAACTCCTGCATAACCAACTACACCGTCGACTTCTCTCTTACTCTCTCTTCAGGGTTTCCCAATCCTTCCTCGAGCCACCCAGAGAACCCCTCCGACTTTTGCACGGTTGCGTGACGTTCCGCAAGTTATCCTACCGCGAAACACGCGTTACTATAAATACACCGGTCAACAATTAACTAGTTCGCTACCATCGTTTGATTCGGTAACAGTCTTCCCCTCCTCCATCCCTCTCTGGCGGCTTTTACGGTCTGTTAATTAGTTAGGGAAATTCGCAGCGGCGAGGAATTCGATATGTGTTTGCCCTACCGTTTAATCATTCCCAAAAGGTTACCCGTCACGCTGTTAACCCTTTGCAATCGTTGCTATTTCGACTCGGAAATTAAACGTTTCTTCCGACCAAGAATAATTGCCTTATACATTATTTGGTTTATTTTATGGACGTGATAATCATTGATGAAGGGTTTAATTTAAATTAAAATATATAATTCAATTTTTATATAAGTACTCTCCATTAATAATCGATTGGATAACAAAATATTTAATATTTTAATAATTTAATATTTTATACCAAGACCAAGAATAATTCCTTTCTACATTATTTGTTTAATTTTATGGACGGTACATTGATGAAATACTCTCCATTAGTAATCGATTGGATACCAGAATATTTAATGATGTAAATAATTTTGACTAGCCAACAGTTTACACCCGCTCTTGTGCATAGTTTTCCATACAGATAGAAGGATGAAGATGGCTAGCGTGGTGCAAGCATCACTGTTTATACGAATGAGTTTTTTAAATTCAACAGCAGAAAGCTGCCGCGACGAGATTAAACGCTAAAAGCTGAGCATCCCCCTTTGAATCGGATTTCGTCTAACAAGATACAAGGATTACTTTTACTTTTTCCCTTTCGCGAAGTAGATTGCCCTTTATACTATTCCTCGGGGAGTAATTTCTCCCTCTTAATTCGTTTTTTTTTCTTCTGATATTATCCTGGGAGGTGGCTCACCCCGTTAACGGGGAGTCTCGTGACACCGACTAATTTCATCCTAAGAGACTGTTTTACATTTTCGTGTGGCTGTCAGCCAACAGTTCCAGATGATCCAGCAATTTTAATGGTGTATTGAAATGTGATTAAAATATCACTTTTAATTTTGTCCCGAATTTTCCATTTTCCCAGACAACTTTTCCAATTTTTCTTTCCCTGAGAACCTTATCAATTATATATTTATTAAGAAAACAAATTCAATCGAACCGCTCTAATAAATAATTTCCAAGTATAAAATTTTTCATATTAAATTAACATCATCCCCGATAATAATAAATTTTTTGTATACATTTCAATAATATAAAATTTTTTATATTAATTTAATATCACCCTCAATAATAATAAATTTTCTGTGATGCTCAAGTGATGTTAGGAAAAAAATCCCTTACCAACGAACAGCAAATAATTTTTATTGATGTTGTCGAAATTTGAATTCTCTAGGATCAATGGATTCAGGATATTTATGGTTGCTTCATCACATATGCTACATCATAATTCATTGGAGTAAAGGCTGAAATTTATAGTCCGTCAAGGAAAAGAGCAGTCGATCTTCCTACAAAATAAACATTTTCCAGTCGAATTGCAACAAACTGGACAATAGGGTTGAACCGATCAAGGTTCCGGTAAACCTGTAGGACAAGGTAAAGGTCGCCGAAGGTTGGGAAACGCTGTTCTCCAATGAGGCAGTCCCTTTCTTTTTGCGTTCGCCTCAGCGTAGCACGGTGCTGGCGTTGTTCTACTCGAAGCCAGGGTTGTACGATCTCTCGAGGTAGCCGGGTTCGCGAGGGGATAAAACGAGCCTAGCTCAAGGTAGTATACAGAGAGGGGAGCGTTTCGTTTCATAGTATTCGCCGCTACCGATACGCTGCCGTTGCTGCTGCTTCCCTCAAAGAAATTTAATGAATGGCGGCGATCGTCGAGCTTAATCAACCTACACCTGCTAGCGAGGAGTTATCGTCAATTCTTCTTTCTGCCTCAATTTCAAGAGGACCATCCACACCTCTTCATCCCCTAATCAATTAAAGCTGACACATTGATACCTTTTAATTCTTCTAAACTGCACACGACTTTAAACTTCTCTTCTTCTTATTCTCATAAATGCATAGAATACCATAAAAATGGCCGTATGAATTTATTTATAGAAAATTTAATATTATTGAGGTTTATATTAAATTTTCAATATCGAATCTGCTCACACATTTGATTTCACTTCTCGTTATTGTCATAAATGTACAAAATACCAAAAAATGGTCGTATGAATTTATTTTGTGATCATTACTTCAAAAATATCGATTTTTTAACGCTAAATCAACCGAGAATTTTCATGTTATAATATCTTCTTCACCGAATATATTAATTAAATTATTTACCACGAGAACAGGCTTCTAATTTTGATAATTAACGAAGAATGTAAGTAGCGAAAGAGACTCTGGGAAACTCGGAAGAGTTGAATAAAAAAAAAATGGTGGATTAAAATGAAGGATCCTCGGGCTCTATATAAACGCAACAATAGTGGCTGGTGGCCCCACAGCCTTGTTCCACGCCGCTGAATCCGACTCCGTGCGATGACTATAGCCGACTATAGTATGCCAGTGGCGGCGCATTTATCCGCAGCCGACGAAACACCAGCGTCACAGTCCGTCAACGGGGGAAAACTGAAAGGTTCGCGGCTAATCGCGCTTAATCGCTCGTCATTTGATCTAATTGAGATCGTGGGGGCTCGGCGATTTGGCCCTGACATCTATTACCAGCACTGGCGACGAGACGCGACGGTGTGCGTCCTTTCGACTGATCGCCGATGACTTTGAAATCTGTTAATATCGATTTCGGTTCTCGAGGACCTTCCTTACACTGACTATCGAAATTTACAACCATTGTCTCCTACAATTCTTCTCCATTCTTCCATCATTCATTCAATCCATTCTTTTCTTTATACTTGCGTCCACTTTTTATGGAATTCAACTGACCAATCAATTTAGCCACACATCACTGTAATTCCTTCGAGCCAGGTATAAAATTAATTACACATATTAAATTAATTACATTAAATTACATTAAATATATAATATAAATATATATATATATATTAATTACATTAAATTAATTAATTATACATATTAAAGTTTGTTTTATTAAGTTTCATCGCCATTCAAATTTAAATTCGTTGAGCCTCTATCAGAAGAATGGTGAACAGCCAAATTGTTGGTAATTTTGATTGGTTCTAACAATTATCGAGTGCGGAAGAAGTTAATAAATTGTTTGAATTAGTCTGACAACCATTGGCTGTTTAAATATGAATTCTTCTCTGCCATTCATTCTTTTCTTAACTTGCATCCACTTTTTTATGAAATTGAAGTGACTAATTACTTCAGCCACAAATCACTGTAATTCCTTCGGGCCAGTTATAAAAATAAATAAAAATTAATTACTCATATTAAAATTTGTTTTATTAAGACTCATTCAAGTTTTAATTCCTTAAGCTTCTATCAAAAAATTGAGAACAGCCAATTGTTGTAAATTTCGACTGGTTCTAGCAATTATCGACTACAGAAGATGTTAACAAATTGTTTGGATTAGACTGGTTCAATAACATTTCGATCAGCTATTTTCGGAACGGTTTGAAGCGTGGTTGATGGCTGATGTCTGATGGCAAAGTCGAGTCGAGCGCAGTGGTCGACTGCAACTGCATCGGGCCGGGAGTGCAGCGACGGGTCGAGACACGAGGCCTCTCTCTTGGTCGGTGTCGGTGCGATATACGTGCACGATGCAGTTCCACGTGCCGGTGCATACCCTCCGGCGAACCAGACTCGACGTTCGTCTTCCCACGAACCCTTCGCCGTACGTACGAGTCTCGTTACTCGTTCCGGGATCAGGAAACACTCCTATTAAGGCCGTTTTACACGATCCCGCGAATCCACGATGCACTTCACCCGTGAACCTTTCTACACTGTCACGGGCTGATGCACCGACGAATTTTCTACCGGGCTTTCTTATTTCTTTTTCTCGAAAGAAGACAGAGACATATGCCTTCTCCGCTGAACACTTTCGTTGCAGAGGTTGCTCGACTCGGACGCCATTTTTAGGGAAATCTCTTCACCTGCAGAGTTTATGCGAACTTAATTCATCGTGTTTAGAATATTATTAATTTTTTATTCATCCATTCTGTGCCACGTTCGTGAACAAATCTCCACATTTGATTTTTCTAATTTAGAATATATTATTAATTTTTTATTCAATAATCCCGTGCCACGTTCGTGAACAAATCTCTCCATTTGATTTTTCTAATTGATCTTTCATGCCAAGTATCCACCCGAAGAGTTTACGTGAATGCGATCTAGTAGTTGGAAATGTTATTAATGTGTACTGCGATTAATCCGAGCTTGCTTCATTGACTGTCATGTACTGATTGCAACGAAGGCTGAACTTCTAATGTGCACTTAGCGGCACGGCAGGTCCCTATGAATTCTAATTCGAGTGATCGGCGATACACTCCTGTTGACCTTTGCGCGCTTACGCCAGTCTGCTCTGCTTCGGTGCCACACGATTTTCATCGAAAAAGTCGATCGACCAGACAGCAACACTTTATCAATTGAAAGAGACCATGAAGATAAATGTGACAGATGGAATTGTGATCATTGAGGAATGAGGGATCAGACATTGTTGCAGAATGCAACTGAATGCAAGCTAATGCAAGTTAATGCAAGCTAATTAAAGGAGAATCGACTTATTCCACTTCTGCTTAATTCGGAGGGGCAACTTCTGCTAGTGGTACCTTCTACTCTTCCGTAACTGAAGCAATCGATTATTTCCAGGTAAAATATTAAATATGAAAGATCACGATAAGCAATATCAGATATAATCAAAGAAGAAATAAAACAGTTCCAGGGAGACAACTGTATATGACTTAGTGGTACCTTCTTTAAAGAGTAGTTCTACTCTTCCGTAACTGAAGCAGACGATTATTCCGAGATAAAACACGAAACACGAAAGTTCACGGCGAGCAATGTCAGATATAATAAAAGAAGAAAGACGAAGAAGGAGATGAAAAATGAAGAAAGTTGCCAGGGAGAGAAGCTAATCAAAGGGGTCGCGAACTTCTCCGATGAATTCACAGAGGCGAACTTTCAACTGCTTTCGAACACACCCGGAAACCGTCGAAGACATCGTCGTTCCGAAAATGCGGAACGAGGTCTGATATAATCGATATCGGGGTTCGAGAGCAGAAACAGGAGTCCAGAACTCGCAGACAGCCAGTGCTGCCGAGACGTAATTACACAGCGTTCAAAGCTACCGAATGGTTAGGCGAAGAGAAGTCTACGCCGTTCGTTCGCGTGTAAGAGCGAGCGAGAAGCAAAGCTGAAAACCCGCTGGCCACAAAAACCATGAGATCCTACCACTGTGTTAGCATGAGCCCCGGGGATGATTTTTCTTTCTACGCTCGTAAATTTCCCGAATTGCTCGAGGGGGCCACTACGGGGAGAGATTAGCTCGGCCCTGGAGGCGGGCCCTGAACCGCGTTTAATCATTTCACGTGTCTCATTAGGACTCTGATTCCGATCTGAATGATTCACGCTCTCTCGGAAGTTCGCGTCGCGGAAACTTTAGCTTCCGCTCGTCTGCTCGGCCGAACTCGTCTTGGCCAGACGAGTTCGTAACGCCTTGCTTCTTCTCTTAGCACGGTATCATGTTTTTCCATTTTTCCATTTTTCGAAAATTTCTTTGAAAAGAAATTTTACTTTAGTAAATACTCGAAACAACGTGTTCTTTGTGTATACAAATGTTATTTATTTATATATTTATTGTTTATTTTAATGTGGTCACATTAACAGCTAGATCGTTAGTGACCAAATAATTTACAATCTGTAAGGAATTGACACGGAATTGATACTTGACAAGACGTTTCCTCGATTGCTCGCAGAGGACTGTCGTTTTTATTTTAACAAAATCATAAAGCAAAGGGATTCACCCTTTTGCAAATCAATTATCACCCGCTCAGAGTATCTGAAATTAATTATTTATTTATTCAGACACACGTGAACGGAGTCATTGCTGCAAGAGAAGCATGAAATTCGATACTCGATACGCTTCGATAAATACGTACAAACATTTCAATTTCGAAATTTGTTAATCCTAGTAAATTAATTCAATCGTTTAGTAATTGATTCGATATGGAATTATTTAATAACGTAATAATTATTTTATAACAATTTACACTATTTTACATATACTTTATATTCTGTATGATTTTAATGGGTAATGGTGTGGCCAGCCAAGTGGCTCCGTTTACCAGAGACGAAGACATTTCTCAATGTCGTTGTTTTATTTAACTTCGACTTTCCGCGTGCTTCTCCGCATTATTCCCGTCGAATCGCAAAGATCCGTGGACTAGCCGGTCGGCGTCAGGTTCGACGGACGAAGTAATCGGTTTATTAAAGAAATCCGGGCCCAACAAGGTCTCGATTGTTAGTCGACTAACTTTCGGATTGGCTAAATTGCTCGCCGATATCCTTCCCATTGAAAATCGAGCGAGCTTTGTGCAACAGTCGCGAAGAAAAACTTCTCCGGGTGAGGGGTTTGAATGGGGAAAGGGAGGTTGTCGGGTAATTCCGAGCAAATTGAAAGTTCCGTCTGGCGTCGGTCTCGGTGCTCGAAAGTGTTCGATATCTCGTGAACGCTCGGTAAATGGCGGCGAATTCGTCATCGAGGGTAGACGACGATGCCGGTCGAAGAAAGTCGGCGAAAGATGATCACGCACGAAAGAGAGAAAGAGAGAAGAAGAAGAAGAAGAGAAGCGTTGGTTCGATGGAATTAACTTCTATCCTCCCCACTCTGCGGTAGCCCGTTTCACCGGGGCCCCTGTGAAACGGGCCCGAACCCAGTCCCAGGCCATAGGGAATTCATCCGATATCTTTGGAATGGGACATAGGTCCCAACCGAGAGACCGAGGGCGCACGCGCGCGGACATTGCCTGTACCTGTCTCCACGCATCGAACTCTGCCTGCTCACCTGCATTCCATCAACCGGGGCCCGAGGGGGGACCTACTCGGTCCTTCCAGGACCGTACCCTGTCGCCCCGGGTGCCTCTCGACCTTTCTGCTCTTCGCGATTTTCTTCAAACCCTCCACCGATCGGAAATACATAATAAATTGAAATTAACATTAATAATTTATAATTATCATAATATAATCTATAATATCAAGTCGACGATCGATTTGCCATTAACAACCGATATTCGTCCGGTTAATAACATTGACGATTAACATTAATTACTTTGAAACAAACAATTATTTAAATAAACCTCCTATAACTTCAAACACTAGCAAATACGTACGTGAAATCCTGATACGAAATGTTTAACAGTTCTTCTGAACAAAAAATCCTAATCGTTTCTTCGGATCGATATATTACCGCTATTAACGTGGAGAATAAACAGTCGTTCGAATAAAATCGCGTTTACGCACCGAATCACCGGGATCGGCGCACCCGTAGGAAGAAGAAGAAGTAGAGGAGGGGCTCGCGAAGAGAAAAGGTCGCTCCAGTACCACTTAATTCTGCCGATCCAGCCGAAATTCACGATCCCCGACGCGGGGGCGGCCACTTCACTCGAGAAACGTTAATTACCGCTCGACAGCCATCGATTCCCACGCGAGACTGCAACTTGCGTGCTACGAGAGACTGCAGCTCCGCCTGCAGCTCTTCTGCATCTCGTCTGCCGGCCACCTTCCCCGTCGAGATACTTTTTACGATCAACCTGGGGCCCTGATTGAACGGCGACGATGATCGAGAAGCAACAAAGTATCGTTTTCTATGGCGATATATCATTTCACATTTTTAAACAATTTTCTGAATGCATAAAGATTGCACAAAGATTGAATCTCTTTTTAATATTATATGAATGCGTATACAATATTTAGCGCTATTCAAACAATATTAAATTTTGTATATAATTTCATGTATAAATATTTTTTATATAAAAATTTAATGTGTGAATTTCAAAATGCAAATTCCGTGCGAATTTGCACGGCTGAAAGAAAGTCGCGATAAAGAAGGGGAGAGAAAGATAGAGATAGAGGGAGTAGTGTAACTGGATTAGCGTAATCGGTTAAACGCAGAGAAACTCTGATAAGTGTATTACTTATCCGACTGCAGCCACCGCGACTTTGTCGGAGGCTGATGGGAGTTCGATTTTCTTTAGACGCAGCGCCGCTTACGTATAGTCGTCCTGGATACGTAGTCCCCAAGTTCTCGGAGGTTCTTGAACTTCCCGGTCGACGTACGAATACTGTACAAGCCGTAGTGTATGCGCCGAGAAATACTCGTACATATCTTGTTCGGTTATTAATGCGATTGTCCCTCGAGATCTTCGGCGCCATCTTTTCTTCTGCTTCCTGGGAAGTAAAACGCGCTCTCCTATGTTGAAGACAATGTACCGACAAAATTATTGTTATTATTTATTTATTATAAACTGAAATAATATAAAATGATAAAATAAAATGAAATACTTTTTAACTTTTTACAATAACAAAGAAGGAAATTAAACGTTTCTTCCGAACTAGAATATAGTTCCATTATGTAGTTTGTTAGTCGAGTAGGCATTATTAATTAAATTAAAAATAAAACTCTAAAAATTATTTTAAGGTTTTCATGAATGCATAAAATCCGCAGTCTAGTTTTAATTAAATAATGGAGGAGGCGGTGAAAATAAAATTCCGGCGCGCACCCACAGGTAAAAGCGCAAGGAACCGTGGCTGCATTCCTGCCAGGTGAAGGGGGCCACGAGGGGACCCAGGTGAGCACACGGCCCTGTAGGGCCCCAATGCGTTCGAGAACACGTCGGCCCTATGGCATGCGGTCGACCGGGGTCATGGGAAGTTAAACTTCACTCTTAAATATACAGAGGTCCGGGCCACTTCGGAAGCGAATTTCGAAAATTGATGCGGCATGCCTACTCGATTACGTTGTAACATTCTCTTCGCGGAAGATCCGGCGATCTTGAATCAGTGGCCTCCGTAAATTACTTATTGTCTTCTCGTGATGTCATTCTTCGTAGAACAATTTAATTAATCCAGCAGAGCCTTTGATTCAACCGATGAATACTATTAAAGAATACTATTAAAAGACTACTAAAGAATACTATTTCCAAAATCTATAAATCTATTCAAATTTTATATAAATTTAACATTTTATTATACAATTTATTAAATATATAAAATTCCCTCAAATTTTATATAAATTTAACATTTTAATTATTTGTGCCGTCTATTACATGTCGCATGGAAATCACCGACACAAATTTCACCCACAAATTGAAAAAATCAATTTATTCCGAACGGTTCATGCCGCTTTTCCACCAACCTAATTTGCGAACATTATTTGACTTGCCGACTAGCAAATTCTCCTCTGCAGTTCCAACGTTTGGCGACGTGAAATTAAGCTTTCTGTTTGCGGCACGATGTTGCACAATATCGCAGCACCTCGTCCCGAATACGACGTGTTCCTTCCACGAAAGGAGAAACACGTTCCACGATGATTCAATACAAACATAACTGTATTCGTACATTTGAGTTCGGTTATACAATAGTCGCGACCGAAGTACTATTCGACAAAACCATTCCTGCAAACCGAGACTGTAAACAGGACTGCGTTCGCTCGATCTGCTTCTTCCTTCTACTTCTGCGTCTTTAACTATTCCTTCATTCGAGAACTCTGTAATTCCCCTGGGAAAAACGTCACCGGGATCGATAAATTGCAGTATCTGTACAGGGGCTTCTATTCGGGATCCAATGTTGTCATTGAACTTAGCGAAATCCCTTCGGGAAATCTCTTTCGGAAAGTTCAACGAGGGGAGACTTTCAAGGAAGTTCAGGGAGATTTTTATCTATCCCGAATCAATTTTTATGAAACAGAAAGCTGAAACTACCGATAATTTTCAGTAATAATATTTAAAATTGAAAATAAAGAAAGAGGGGAGAGAGAGAGAGACAAAATACAAATATTTTAAATATTCTTCAAATACAATACTATTATTAAAAATTATTGCTTCAAATAAATTATTTTATTTTCAAAAATTACTATATAGGATTTATTATTTACTATTTAAAATACTATTACCCCCAGCTCTGCACTACACTTATTCTAAAATAGAGAGAGAAACCTATTTACAATAAAATGGGTGAATTACTATCCTAGCCTCTTTCATACAACTATTCTTGAGAAGCGTAAGAGGGTTCATATCTTCCCTTATTATTTTTCCTGGGAGATTGAAAATTACTTTTGTATCTAACCGAGTCGTTTTTCCTCTGTTCCAGAAAACTGGGTCTGGACCTGGTGCCTCGTCAAGGCGCCCATATGGTGGACCCGGATACCATGTCCGTGGTGGAGCTGTATCACGTGGTAATTACAGAGTCGAGTCGCATAAGCCCGTGGACAAAATATGCTCGGGAAACGTAACTCGATGGCACTTTAGCCGACATTGCCGCTGACTCTGCATTCGAGGGGAAAAAAAATAAAAAGAGAGAAAGAAAAAAAATAAAACCGAGGGGAACAGGGGAGAGATTGAATATGCCGTATGAAAGAGAACTCGATGACGGGGTGAAAGAGGGAGAAAGAACGCTATAACAGCACCGGCGTAGTTCGCTGGACGAGCATCGAGTCCGCGAGGCTCATTGAAATTCTAGTCGGTGTGCTGACCATTTCGAGTGGCCCGCAAGAATCGAAATGAAGCCGGTCGTCTCTCTCTCTCTCTCTCTATTCGGCTTCGAATTCGATGCACGCGCGCAGCCGACATGAAATTTTTAACGTCTCATTGTGCATTCAGTCGCCCCGATATTTGCGACTGGTTTTTTCCGGGATTTTAACCGGAGCACGATCGACGAGCCGATTCGTCGATCTTCCACTGGAATTCACGAATTGCCGAAATCTCCGGTGGAAAGAGACGCTGTGTGTCGCGATTAGGATGCTCGGGAGAGTTGCATCGGCGCCATGCAGATATCTGTGTCACTGGGTTTAGGGTAGCTTTGCGGGACGCTCGAATTTGTGTCGTTTTCTACGTATCGATTAACCCACCATTTTATTCTTCAGTTATATCATGTCTAGACTCGATGCATTATTTTCACTGGTGATTATTTTATAATTTTTATTCAAGTCTGTTTTTAATAGCAAGTTTGTGCGAACAGTAAGCAACTTTTGATAGATCAATAAAACATCTCGTTTCTATCGAAAGTTCTTTGAGTTTTGTCAGAATCTTCATCAATTTATACTTACATTATTACTACAGTAAAAACAGAAAAAGTATTAATGATTTCGGCGTAATGGTTCGATCAAATAAACACTAAAAAGCAATTTTATAAATTAATTTAAACTTTCAATGTTTCGATCCTTTGTTTGCACCTCAGTAAGATTTTCATAAAGCAAGTGAGGAATAAAATTCAAAACCTTGACAATGTAGTACATTCGAATAAGAATAATAGATAGAAAAATAGAGTAATAGAATATGTAGAATATAATAGACATGATATAATAAAGAATAATAGATAGTACATTAAAATACATTGAATAATGTAGGGAAAGTTTAAATTAATTTGTAAAATTGCTTTATAGTGTTTATTTGATCGAACCGTTGCGCCGAAATCATTAATACATTTTCTATTTTAACCTTCATACGATCGATAACAATAACAACAATTATTATAGTAAAATTGTTTAACGATCGACCCTGGATAATTAACGAACCTGTCGAACGTTTCAGCACGTGCAGAGCGCGGAGAATTCGCAGGGTGCATCAGCCAGAGGTACTCTGCGAAGGAAGGAGCACAGAAAGGTCCTAACTCATCATCTCTACTTCTGCATGAGGGATTTCGGACATACTGTCGGCGAGGATACAGAAATCTACTTCTCTCTGTACGACGCGAAGAGGAATCAATACTTGAGCGAACGGTTCCTCGTCAGGATCTCCAAGGAGGGTTTCTCCAGCTTCGTCGAGAAGGTCCACAGCAACTGCACGATCTTCACAGACCTGGGGAACGCTGATCTAGGAAGAGATTTGTACATGGTTGCACACGTGATGCGCTGCGGAAGAATGCTCTATTCAGATTCAGGGAAGAATAAAGCAGGAACTGCGATCTACAGGAGGCCGCACGGGGTTGCAGTTTTGTCCTTGGCTGAAGCCACGCAGGATCATACCGAGGAACTCGAGATGACGTTCAAGGTAACGTCGACGATGGTCTCGAATGCGTTTCCTGTCGCCTGCGGGCCCCTTAGACATGATTTTCTTCCGACCAGGTCGTCGAGTATGAAACTTGACAGATAAAACACAAATTTCAAACGCAGTTGTCAAGTTTAATATATTTTTTTCATTTATTTTACGTCGCTTTCAATTATTTGCTAATGTTATTTCGCGACGGGACCTGCATTTTATTTAAGATAGGAAATTTCATATTTCACGACCTGATACATAAATCCATCAAGATCCGCAGGCTTATTATATTATAATTGATTTATAATCGGAAGGATATCGTTAGACAGCGGATTTTATAACAAAAATCAAAACATTTAACCCTTTTGCACCGAAGTGACGCCACTAAAAATTGTTATACCCTATTCAAACTGTTTTGTACTTCCTCAAATTTGTACTTAACAAGTTACTGGACATATCAGTCTTGTACAAGTATTGTTAAAAATCCTATAGAATGGAGTATTCTACAATGAGTCCCTTCGACATGATTTTCTTCTGATCAAGTCATCAAGTATGAAACTTGACAAATAAAACACAAATTTTCAAACACAGTTGTCAAGTTTCATATATTTTTTTCAACGTGTTTTCAATCGATTAATAATTAATTACACAAGAAATAAATCTTTATTCAGCCTCGTTTTGTTTGCGAATGATGTATAATCATTTTATTTCGCTCAAAGATATCCGCTGTCTATTTCTCATCGATCTCGAAGACAGTCTCGCAAAGATATTTCGACTTGGACACTTCGAAAAATATTCGACGTTGTTCGCAGACGTTTCGTAAGACATCTTATGGTGTTTGCCTCGAACGCAACGGTGCAAGTAAGCGTTCCTATGCAGGTAGTACGTGGCAAAGTGTTCCCCAGTGTCCTTTTCGAATAGGAGATTTACGACGACTTTGGAATTCGCACAGGAAATTTGCCGAGTCCACGCGAATTCTATTCCATTTGTCGCGTCCAAGCTTTACGATGCCTTATGCTTTATGGTCGTTTCTGTCGCTTAGGGGCCAGGTATCGCGTTTCTCATTTCGGAATCTGATGATGCATCGATCGCCAGCCACAAGTTGCAACCCGGTGCAACTTCGTGTCCCAGGGTCTTCTTATCTTGTAACGAAGTTGTTAATGCCTCGAGTCTTATGAGAAACTTCGCAGATTAACCCAAATATCGTAGCTCGACATTATTAGACTTTGCAACAGAGTTTCGCCATAGATCGAACCCGTTGAGAGGAAGAGTTATCTACCGACGTGAATGGTTCAACTTTGATGAGGAATCAAGGTTAACACGTCTTTTTACACCTCTATAAAATTAACAATTTTTAATTCATTTAATCCCATTCAACCCATTCAGATTGTATCAATGAGTATTAAGACCAAGTATGATGTAAATCGAACAATATATTCCTCGTACAAACGTTGCAATCCCTTTTCACCCCCTTAGGGGATGAATTTTATAAAATGCCGAAATAGATGTTTGATTAATTATATCAAAGAGCATTAATAATATATATAGAAAAGGCTTTGGTATAACAAAACGCTGCTTTCAAACGCGCAAAGAAGATTCTCATCTTAAAGGAGATGAGGATCTCCGTAATCCGACAATTTTTCACACGATTACCGCCTAAAGGCGGTCGAATTAAAACGAGCAATTCCGCGTCTTGAGAAACGGCTCCATGCAATTAACACCGGTTGGATAAGATCTGCAGACTAGGAGAGGCAGCGAACAATGCTGTTCCGTGGTTGTTTCAGGTGTGCCAGGGTGAGGAGAAGGACTTCCACCAGCTGCACGAGCAAATTATCCGCAACAACAAGTGTTCGCCGCTTCCGGGCCAGCCGAATTACGGCATCATTGTCTCGTTGCGGATTTTGCACGGAGAACTGTCCCAAGTGAGGGTGGAGCATCCCTTGCTCTTCAAGAATATCTGCTTGACGAAGAAACTGGGATTTTCCGACGTGATCATGCCAGGGGACGTAAGGAACGATTTGTACCTGAAACTGGAGCGCGGAGAATTCGAGAGGGGTGGGAAATCTACGGGGAAGAATATCGAGGTAACGTTACCACGATCATTTCGATTAGATAAGCCAGACTTTAATACAGTATAACTTTTTTTTATAATAGGAACAAACGACCTGATATTTTTAGAAATATTAAAAGAAGAAATATAGAAGAAGAAAAAGATTTTGAAAGAATTGCAATCGTTAAAAATTACATGATAAAATAAGAAAGACACTTTCTAAAACTTTTTAATTAGAGCTCGTAATGAGAATTTAAAACATTTGTTTTGTACACATATATGTTAATTATACACATGTTCTACAAATAGTTATACAAATTCTTCGAATATTTAAAAAAAAATCAGATCGTTTGGTCCTATTATAAAAATGTTATACTGTTGTGTTAAAGTGTGTTCCTATATTTGTGGAAGTGCGAAGTAACAATGAATGAATAATATAATTGATTAAGTATTTTTCCATGGGCATTTAGGTAACCATTTTGGTGCTGGACTCGGACGGCCAACCCTTGGAGGACTGTTTGTTTGGGGCAGCTGGAATGGGGGGTAGTTCCGAATACCAAAGCTTAGTCATATACCATCACAATAGTCCAGCATGGGCGGAGACCGTTCGACTGGCCATACCTATCGACAAATTTTACGGGAGCCACGTTCGCTTCGAATTCCGCCATTGTTCGAGTGAGTGCTGGAAATCATCCCCGTTGTCTATTTAACAATCTAGTAATTACCTTTATATTCGTGGACACTAATTGACACGCTTCTTTCCAGCTCGCGAGAAGACGGACAAGAAGCTTTTCTCCTTCGCCTTCGTCCGACTGATGGAGCCCGGGGGCGCCACTCTTCAGGACGGTCCTCACGAGCTGTACATCTACAAGTGCGAGGACCGGACCAAATTGGACTCGTTGAGCTACCTTACGCTGCCGACCTGCGCCCGCGAGCCAAACGCAACAGGTGACCCATTAACAGTCGATATACCCAATCGGAATACCCTGAAAAACTCCACGAGATCAAACGAATTCATTGAACGAAATAAACATTGGAAAGCTAACAATAAACTGAGAGCACACATTCTCCTATTTTACGTGTCTATACACTCTATACCAAAAGAGCACGTCGACGATATATCTGTTAAGTATTCCTGTATTTATAAAAAACTTTATACATCATCAAACATTGAAACGCTCTTATTTGGTAAGAGGTCCAATCTCCTCCATTAGTTGGTTATTATTGTACTATTATTATTATTACTATTGCTTGGCACCATCTTGGCATACTTTCACCTAATTTCTCTGTGCACAAGGAGGAATTACCTTATTTTGGTAACCTGTTTCCCTATCAGCTTGCCCTTCATTATGGACCACACATCTTTCTATTGGGTTTGGTACCAATTTGATGGTTTCTCTCTGTTCTTTTCACTGTCAGAAACAAGACTGACAAATATTTAGCCCAGGTGTATCAAAGACATCTGCGTTTGTTTGCATTATCCTTATCTCCCCCTCATTGGGTGACAGGTGTCGAAGATATCGCCGACACGTGCTCGTATAGCAGAATGTAAATACACGTGGCACGTGAACCGTGTAAGGTTAAATGCCCTAAGAAGCGTGAACAGCATTTTTAGCTACCTTTAATTTAATCAGTTTAGATAAACAAAAAAAAGAAAGAGTTCTAAAATCATTGTTTACATTACTATTCTCATTGTATTAACAAGAATAATTGGAAAGGATCCTTAAATGTGTACTACACAGTTCACGTACTGTACCATTAACCCCTTGGCATGCAATATCGAATGAGACTCACAACTAAGAGAACTGACTCGAACAGATATCAACGAACACCACCAGTTTCAACATCGTCTTTGTCCACAGGTTTCACAGCGTTCTCCAGGTCGCCAAAGGAAGCAGTCCTGGTGCACACATTGTTATGCAGCACGAAGTTGACCCAGAACGGCGATCTGCTGAGTCTGTTGCAGTGGAAAGCTCATCCGGAGAGAATCTCGGATGCATTGGGTCGGGTGCTGCGACTGGACGGCGAGGAACTGGTCAAGTTCCTGCAGGACATTCTGGATGCTCTGTTCTCCATGTTCCATACGGAAGACGGGAACTCGACGGCGCATTCTGGACTCGTGTTCCAGGTCCTAGTCTCGATCTTCAGCCTTCTGGAGGACTCCAAGTTCGAGCATTTCAAACCGGTGATGGACGCGTACATTTCTGGTCACTTCGCCGCTGCGTTGGTGTACCAGGGTCTTTTGAGCAGCGTGCAACATTGCGCGGACTGGGCGAGCGCCGCGGACAAACAGGAGCCGATCATCAAGTGCTTCCGTTCTTTGGAATACATCTTCAAGTTCATTATTCAAAGTCGCCTGTTGTTCGCCAGAGCTACAGCCGGCCAATACGAGGATAGTTTCCGGAGGGATATCTACCGGGTGTTCGCCTCGTTCAATAAAATGCTGGGCGTTCCTTACGAGCTGGTGTTGAGCTCGCAGATCGCGTTGCATTACTCGATCTCGGCGGTGTTCGAGCAGCTGATAGCGGTGCTGCCGGTGCTGGAAGTGGCTAAGTTAACTTGCACGATGCTGGACTCGGTGCCGAGGGAACCGCCTCTGCAATTGATCCAGGCGAAGCTGATGGCGATCAAGAGTCTGACGACGTCGTCGTTGTTCCGCGAGGACGACGAGAGCAGGAACCTCCTGCTGGCCACCATGTGCAGACACCTCAGGATTCATCTGGTGCGAAGAGAAGAACTACGAGCTTGTACCGACATCCTCGGAGAGATCCTCAGCTTCCTGCATAAGAGAGGCAGCGACACGAACAAGGTCAACAATTGCATTCATCACGACGTGGAGACGTTGTGTCTCTCTATTTTGGACGTGCTGATCCAGACGATCCTTATCGTGATCAACACCAGCGGCACCGTCTTAGGATGTCTCGTAGCTTGTCTGATTGGTCTTCTGCAACTACTGGACGAGTATCACTACGCCAGACTCTGGGAAGAGTTAACGCACACCGGTGAAAGGAAACCGTTGAAGGACTTTCTGTTGAGAGTTTTCCTGGTTCTGCGGGATCTGGTGCGTCAAGAGGTGTTCCCGCCGGACTGGCTAGTGATCAGGATGCAGGCGAACAACGTGATCCTGAAGTCGCTCCAGGAGCTGGCTCAACCCCTAGCTTTCCGGTTTCTTCACGGAAGTTTCGACTCGCAGCTTTGGTCCACGTATTTTAATCTTGCTGTCGCGTATCTGACTCAGCCGTCGCTGCAGCTGGAACAGTTCTCCGAGGTGAAGAGGGAGAAGATTGTCGAGAAGTATGGGGACATGAGGGTGTTGATGGGTTTCCAAATCTTGTCGATGTGGTCGCATCTTGGTGATAGAAAGCTGGAGTTCATACCGGGAATGGTGGGGCCGTTCTTGGAGGTCACTTTGGTGCCGGAGAGCGAGCTCAGGAAGGCTACCTTGCATATATTCTTCGACATGATGGAGTGCGAGCAGAGAGCTCGCGGCAGCTTCAGGTCCGTCGAGTCCGAGCTGATCGACAAGCTGGATATCCTGATCAGCGAGAACAAAGGCGACGACGAGTACAGACAGCTGTTCAACACTATGTGAGTCTTGGTTTTCGGTGAAACTTGGTGTCCGGCTGGAACAGGCATGGGGAAAGATGGTTCTTGATGTCGGAGCGCCACGAGTTACCCTCAGGCAAATTATGGTGTACATAATCTGATGTCATTATTTTTTTCGTACAAACATCAAGGAGATATGAAGGTCAACTCTGTTATCTAATTATTAATTATTTAAATGCAATGAGGAATTGTTGGGGTCATTATAATAACTTCCCTATGAATCGGGAAGTTAATATGTGTGTTAATGTTAATGAAGTGGGAGTAGTTTAGTGGCCCTTAGAGACGAATAGGCGCGGTTTCATTGTTCTTGGATCTCGATAAAACCAGCCTAGTGCTCATGCCTGATCTACAGGATATTTATACTACGATCTATGCTTAAATGATTATTCACCACGGCCATGTTTAAACTGCTTTTCAATTTCACGCTGCTTTAGGGAGCATCTTAGCGCTGTGTAAGTTCACTAAGTAAACGATTCGCTTGGAATCATACCTTTGATTCTTCTCGTAACAGAGTGTAAAAGGTTCTCTTCTGCGTACAGATTATTGGACAGGGTACAGTCCGAGGATCCGACTTGGAAGGAGAGCGGGACAGCCTTCATTACATCAATCACCAGACTGCTGGAGAGACTTCTGGATTACAGGAGCGTGATCCAGGGAGACGAGAACCGGGACAAACGGATGTCGTGTACTGTTAATTTATTGGTGAGCAACGATTCATTTTTTTTATATGAAATTGATGTAACACCTCGTAATATTTCGAATAATGGTACAGCAATGTTCAGTGGCATTATTCACACCCGTTATATTATCATAATTGCATAAAATCCACCTAGTCCTGAAATTTCTACAAATCTGTCCACAGAGATCTACATTCGCATAAATATCCTGAAATGATTTCTGAGCGAGGATGTACCCGGCGTTGTAGCGCACGCAGTGCTCGATCGCGATAATCGCGTTAGATGAATCATTAAACGTGTAAACAAGAATGTATATAGAAACCCGGACACGAGGCAAAGCGTCCATTAGCATTGTTATCTTCAGTTCCGATCGAGCCAGCTGCGATACCCATCCACTGATGAGACTCTCGTTGTTTCTGCTGCAGAATTTCTACAAGAATGAGTTCAACCGGAAGGAGATGTACCTGCGATACATTTACAAGCTCCACGACCTTCACCTGGCGGCTGAAAATTATACAGAGGCAGGATTCACGATGAAACTGTACGCTGATCAGCTCGGTTGGAGTTCGACGATTCTACCTCCTGATCACACGCATCCTCAGCAACCGGAATGGCAGAGGAAAGAGCTGCTCTACCATAAAATCATACACTATTTGGACAGGGGAAAGTGCTGGGAGAAGGGCATACCGTTGTGCAAGGAGCTTGCGGTGCTTTACGAGACCAAACTGTACGATTATGCGAAACTCAGCCACGTGCTGAAGCTCCAAGCCAAGTTCCTCGATAATATACTGACTCAGTTGAGACCGGAGCCCGAGTACTTCCGCGTTGGGTTCTATGGTCTCAGCTTTCCGCTGTTCGTTAGGGTAAGAAAACACACAGAGTGTCCGATAATAGTTGACCAGTTATTCTCTGCTTGGTGTAATAGTAAATGCCTCTTTGATCCTTCATTAAATAGAGAGACTCTATGCGAGAAAATGCTGTTCGAACTTCTTACATATATTAATTAATACGAGAAACTATATTTCTCTATTTTCTTTGAATCCTCTACTAATTTACTACAGAGGTTCGAATAGAGCGAAGCTTTGAAAATTTCATCACCTTCGAAGTTTCTGAAATCGAAAGAAAGTAAAAACCGTACGCGTGCTCGTCGCGCGAAAGTCTCATTAAAAAGTCAGCGTGACACTCCGCGCGTCCTCGTTAGGACAACCCTCGCGCGCCGGGTGATTAACGCGTCGAGGAGAGAGAGGTTACTCGAGCGTGGGCGTAATTGCCATTGCCTGACGTGTTGCAGAATAAGCTTTTCATCTACCGCGGTCTGGAGTACGAGCGAATAGGTGCATTCACGCAACGGCTGCAGACGGAGTTCCCAAGCGCGCAGATTTTAATGAAGAACTCTCCGCCGGACGAGAGCATCTTAACGTCCGAGGGACAATGTAAGCTCACGGATTTCTTCGACTCTTAACCACCTTAAAATCGCTCAAACCCGAGAAGAACTCGAA
>CM052333.1:3884965-3909682 GCA_028455615.1 Lasioglossum zephyrum
ACGGGCCTTGCACGCTGTGACAGCCGGAATCTGTGCTATCAGGGATTTTTCACATTCTTTGTAATATTTACTTCAATTCACATTTCTTAAACATGCCTGCAATAGTTAGATCCAATATTAATCTCATATGAAAAAGTGTGGCTTAAAAAATATTTATCCAATATTTTTGTGCTACTAGGGATATTATTTAAAATCAAAGTCGGACAAGATGAATCCCTTTATCAATCTAATTCACGTTCACCCGTGGTTACAGACATACAGATCTGCAACGTGAAGCCGATACCGGAAGAGAGCAGCCTGGCGTGTCGCGGGGCGGAAGTTCCGGAGCGGATCGTCGCTTTTTACCTCGTCAACGACGTCCGGAAGTTCCTCTTCGATCGACCGTTGCACAGAGGTCCTGTCGATCGCGAGAACGAGTTCAAATCGCTGTGGATCGAAAGGACCACGTTGACCACCGAGGCGAAGCTGCCCGGCATCCTCAGGTGGTTCGAGGTGATCGAGAAAAGGTCCGAGCTCCTAGCACCGGTGCAATATGCTTGCGAGACCATGCAGAGTGTGGAGAGAGAACTCAGGAGACTGGTCGCGCAATATACTGCCGAACCCCATCGAAACATCAATCCCTTCAGTATGAGGCTGCAGGGAATCATCGATGCCAACGTTATGGGCGGCATTACCAAATACGAGGAAGCCTTCCTCACGCCGGAGTTCGCTAGACAGAACCCGGACATGGTGCCGCACGTTAATCGGCTGAAATCGTTGATCCTCGATCAAATGAGCGTGCTCGAAGCTGGACTGAATCTACACGGTCAAATCGCCCCTGCTGGTGTGCAACCGCTGCACAAGAGGCTCAACGAGAGGTTCACGCACCTGAAGCAGTGCCTCGGTCCACTGGCTAGGCAGAGGACTATCCACCAGGACAGCATCGTCAAGTAATTCCTAGTTGTACAGTCTCTGACCAGGAAATTTTAGGTCCACTCGCAATTTCCAACGTCCTCCCAGTGTTTCATTAACAAACACCTTTTTTAACCCCTCGTGCTTTAATATAGAATCTGTGGTTAGCTCCTTTTCAATTGAAACTCTGTTTCATCGAACGTTTAGCCTGCAGAAGTGAAAGTTCTGATCATTCTATCCGTGAAACGAAGCGCAAGGGGTTACGAACATTCTCAAACTAACTGTTAATGTATTTCACACCGCGCACGCTAACACGACGGCGATTTTTTATGCGAAATAAAAATTGCCTGTTTGAATTGCAAGATGCAACAGCTTACATACGTATTTATCTAGTAAACCTAGTGTTAACATCCTTTCTTTTTCGTTTCTGTGTGTGTGAATTCTAATCGAGTTCTAGGATTAGATGATCTTTCTACTGGTTTGTTTCTTTTTCAGTTCGCCGTTGCCTCCGCTGCCCGTGAACGAGAAGCAAAGGCCAGCCACGTTGGAGACCGCAGGGTCGAGATCCTCCCACGCAGACAGCGACGGTCTGCCGGAAGACGAAGGTTTCTACACTAAAGTAGACGGTGGACCGCCTCCTATACCTCAACGCGAGGTACGACCTCGTTCCGTGGGTTATGGCACCACTCCACCCAGGCCCACGCATCAGAGAACCCTCAGCAAACCTTTGAGCCCTAAATTACCGTTGAGGCATTCGTTACCGACGCCGACCGACGGCGTCGATCAGACTGGTTTGAGGACCTCTTGGAGCGAGCCTGGACCGGAACCTGCGCCGCCTTTACCGCCAAGAGGTTGCAGTAAGTTTCGCGTTTTTGAGCGAAATCATTCTTAAACTCCTTCAACAATCTACGAATTTTCTTTCGTAAAATATACAACATAAAATATAAAATATTTTATATACAATATGATATAAATATTTTATATAAAATATAAAATATACAAGATGATTCTGGGAACGTGGCGAGTCACTCTCTAACGCCTGTCTTCGTTTCAGCTCCAGACAAACGGGACACGAACGCCAACACTGTCGTGCCCCCTGCACCCCCTAAGCGTTTAGCGTACAAACGTAACACCGAATGGTTCCTCGACGACGATACAGAAACAAAGTCGAACGATCTCCGCGACAGCGGCATCTCCACGGCCAGTCTGTTAGACTTTCAGTCACACTTGCCCAACTTAAACAACCTCGGCTACGAGGACTTCGAACCTCGAACAAGGTGCAATGATATCATGAACATATCGCCGCCGTCGGTGATCAACGCTCTGAACGTTTCCACGGGCAATTTTCCAAGCGGCACGTTTCAGGGATCGCAATCCCTGCCTGACCAAGAGGTAAATGCGTGAGCCATAACTTTCTCTGACCGCAATAAATCTAAGATATCCAGTCTACTTATTAGACTCTGCTCAGAATCTTCATCCTAACCTCGATATTGTATGACAAGGGTATCGATGATTTTAGCAAGTCGCTTAGACAGTTCCGAAATGATGGAAGAGTGATTATAATTTATATTGAACGAATTTTGCAGGTGAGTCCACCTCCGATCCCACCGAAGGCCCACCAAGACACCCCATCGGCTCCGTCCACCTTGGAGCGAGTGTCGAGCCGCTCACAATCGCACGGCCATTCCGAGAACTACTCGGTGCCAAAGTTGCAAACGTTATCCGTGGCATCCGACACGGAGAGCACAGTGTAGCAACGACGAATCTCCTAGTCCTTTAGCGCGGTTTAATTCGTGATGTGCGCGTGCCACAGTCGAGCAGATCCGATCGTAGGAATCGTAGATAGTTGATCGTCTGATCAGGAACAGCTTTCGGTGAATTCTCCACCCGCGACTGGCTGCCTCATTCTATTGGATTTGCAGACAGCCAGGTGTCTCTGACATTTGCACATCATTTCATACACGTTTATTCTACACGTAAGAGAATCCTGTAATAATCGAAATGAAGATAAAAGAAACGAAAAATATGTAACTCTCGACGTGGATCACACTCATCTGTGTATAACGTACCTTCGTAGAAAATCGGTATTGAGTATATTGAGACGCTGACGACTCTGAGGCCACGTTTCCTCAGGATAAACAATTCTTTTTTTTTAAATAAACATAAGAGGAATGGAATGTTTGGTTTCACCAAACTTTTTCGATGTAATTCATTGAAATGGGCGTACTCTCCGTGCCTGACCAGTTCCTCCTCGAGTAATTTGGCTAGAACGGTAATCGATAAAATAAATTTGGGAATAATCGGACGACTCGTTGCCGCATTACTTTCGAATTCCTGCCAGGTGACAACTTGTGAGGTTGGAGAGTAGCTCGGTAGCTTTTTTTACGAAAAAAGTATAGGGTGTTTGGGCACAGAGTCATTTGTAGCGTTTACAAGAGAACTTCGAGGTTCTCGGTTACTTCATTGTACATTACTCATAGTTCACAGTCTTTGTGTGTATCTTGAATACTCTGCAGACTTGCCACCGGCTTCAAAGCAAGTTCATTTCGACTTTGTTAGGCCAGGCGGCACACGTTCGAACGGAAACGTGGCTCGAAAATTCCCGGGTACTTCCTGGCGCCGATGGGGACCGGAAGCACCCGACCAAATAGTGTTGGCGTTCCACGCAAACAGTACACTGAACTTTACGTTAAATCGACGACGATCTTCCGAATCCCTTAACCTAACTATATATATTTTGTAATTTATTTATATTTTCGATGAGAATAAAGGTAATTTTTATCAACGAGACTATCGTCGAGCTCTTTCTACTTCTCGTTGGACCGGTGCACGGCGGGAATATATGAGCACGTATGAATTCGCGACCGAATGGAAGGATATATATAAATTATGTATTTTGTCACATTCTTTTCGTATAAATATATACAAAACTATGAAAATTGCGCCGCACGATTGTACGCTTCTTCCATGGCATGTATAAGAAAACATTGTAAAAAATCTTTTTCTTCGTACAAAAAAAAGGATAAAGAAAAAAGATGAAAGAGTCTAAAATGTAAAATGGAAGTGGAATGTATACATTGCACAATACTGAGTCTCGAAAGATGAAGGTACTGAAGAGAGAGAGAAAGGAAGAGAGTGAAATTAATTACAACGAGTAATGAAAAATGAACTAGAGATCATCAGTGGTCTTCCGAACGATCGCGGAAGTCGCCCCTCCGAAATTCGGAGCTTAAAATCACACGAAACGAAATATCGACAAGCGTATGCATATAGAATACGAACAGGCACTCACACATACATCCTAATCGATATGGCTAATTTCGTAAGTACAGTCATGGCCGCTCTTAAAATATACCTTGGAGTATTAACGGCTCCAAGAATCATATAGTATATATATTCATATATATATAGTCATTTAAATTTTATGCTAATAGTACGTTATATTACTTTGTACGGTGTTTGTAGCACGGAGCCTCGTCACACTGACGTTTCCGCATTAATATCCTTCCTGAAACACAAGGAATCTCGTGAGATAGCGTATCAGCGTCAAATAGAATATTTCGCAAAGTACTTTAACCCTTAGTACTCGAGAGGTGCCGCTCAAAATTGCTTGACCATTATTCAAAGCATCGTTTACATTATTAAATATGTCCGTATTAAATCAGTAGACGTGTAATTCAAAACAGTGCACATGTTAAAAACATTTCATTGTTTAATTTCCGAGTTGAAACAGCTCCAAGTGCGAAGGGTCAATAACGATAACGCAAACACGATATCTAACAGCGATTCTCTGAAACGCTTACCTCTTCGCTAATCGTTTTCATTTTCCAGAGCAAGCGTGAATTACAGAAAAGGTAATGTTAGCGATATAATATTGTATCAATATTTTTTGAGACATAAGTTTATGCGGACGAAGATCATCTCAAGGTCGTACTTTCCGAGATCCTCAACAATAATGTTTCTTTTTTATATTATTACAAAGACGATTGATGAGAAGACACTTGTACCAAGCGTACTTACTCTGTCTCAGTGATTGTTTGCTCGTATTGCTGCTGTTGTTGCTGTTGCTGCTGTCTGAGTGCAGCCAGTTCGTTGCTGTGCTGTAGATCGTGGGTCAGCGAGCTGGACAATATCCTACCGCTCATTGGTAGAATATATTCCGGTCCATCTTCTAGCACCGAAGGAGTGATCTTGCCTCGTTTCAAGCTGCCGTACCTCTCCGACCCGCTTAGGTTGTCGTGCTGAGACCCTTGCAAGCTTTGCCCCCGTTTCAAACTGCCGTACCTCTCGGACCCGCTCAAATTCTCGTGGTTCGAGTTCTGCGAGTGATGGCTCATGCTGGACGCCAGGATCCGAGAAGCTATCGGCAGCATGTACGGCGTCGGTGAAACCGTATGGTCCTCTTCAGCCGTGTAGGGGAATAAATACTTTTCCCCAAGGTGGTGGAGCTTCTCCTCGCCTTCGGAATAGTTCTCGTCGGGTTGGCTCTTCTGCGGCGAGTTTATTTCAGGGTAAGGCAACGGGTTTGGACTGGACGTCTTGTTCGACGCCATTTCGTTGTCGGAGATCGTGCCTCCCGACCACTGACTACCGCGCACGTCGATCACTGCAATTTAATTTCCAGTCGTGTTAGACACTTCTATATCATTTCGGTTTATTGCAATCCAGACAGACATTCTTATATTTCATAAAGATACGTTGTTTAATGATAATATGGACTAACCGTTGGACGACAGATACGCTTCAGGCAACTGGGAACTCCATCTAGGCGCGTAAATGGGTTTGATGTTCGGGAAGAGCTCCGTGTTTGAGCAAAGTATGTTCAAGTGTTCCGCAGGGTTGGTGTGAATGTTGGGCAGGTAACTATGCGCAACTGGCTGCTGCGTCGAGACCCCCATTGTCCTGTGGGACCTCGAGGTCACGTCCTCTTCGTCCGAGCTGTGGGAACTCGCGAGATCCAAGCTCCTTCCTCCACCACCATCCGCTTGGGATCCATCCGAGTCTGACTCTGAGTCTCTACGCTGATTTCGTGTTTCAGGCGGCTCTGAAATTCGATATAGTTTAATACTGGAACTGTTACTTTTCTTCGAAGGTCGAAGACTTTGAACTGAAGATCTACTATCTTTTTAGGGTATGCTAGGGTACCTTGTCTGGCGTGCAGTGCCGATCGGTGACTCCTGGACGACATGTACGGGTCCCTATCGCTATTATAATTACTTGTGGACGTAGACGTGTGTCTTAAATGAGTATCGCTACGGTAAGGGCTGGACCCAGTCTTATTTGTACTCCGTGAAGTTGTACTACTCGTTGAAACACCCACGTGGACCCTCCTGCAGACTGACTCGGCTCCGCTATACGTCGACGAATACGCCATTGCAGATCGCTGGAAGATTATTCGACATTCTAAATATTCTCTTCTAATTAATTATATCAAACTGACACTGAAATTGTTCGTTCACTCACCGAGTGACCATTCACATTCTGACTGCTGCTTCCATTGCCCATGCTTCCCTCTAGCAACGGTGTCTTCTTCCCGATACACCTCAGAAAACTCAGGTATAAATTCCTTCGCACTCTGCCATTGATGAAGCAGTAGCCGATCAAACTGAACGCCGCGTGAACGACGACCGCTATACTAAGTAGGTAAGACAGTGTTGGAGAATTCTCGGAAGCGTTCAGCACTGTCAGAGTCCAAGTAGAGCCGAGCAAAGGCAACGAGGCCACTGACAGCCATAACAGCGTCCTCAAGTTCCCGAAGCCCATGATGTGCTCCTTCAGAGTAAACGCCGCTCTTATGGACATGATCAGGATGCAGAAGTTGACGAACACTGCCAGGCAAACTGGACCGATCAGGGACCAGATTACGGTCTCGTAAATTGACAGCCAACAGCTACGACAAAAGAGACATGTTATGATGAAAGAGCGTTATTTAAAGAAATACAGAAGAAAGTGTTTTGTGTATAAGTTCTGAACGATCAGCTTACAAGTAGAAATTGCCATATTGATCGGCCCTAACGCCGATCGTCAGTCCCACGATGATGGCAGGTGCGCCATAGCCCATGGTGTAGTAGAACCTCATTTGGCCATGATTCACGTCCCTCATCTCAGTAAGCATTCGATACAAATGAATAGAGTCTACCAGAGTCCAGGCGAACGTGCTAAGCCAGGCATAATGTAAACCAATCGCAGTCAGTTTGCACGGGAACTCGTTAGAGACTAGAGGACTCCTGGCTTTGAGCGCTATCAGGTATAGCACCTCGGCGAAGAACACGCACATCACTAAATTCTTGTGGATGCTGTTTGAGTTTGTTCCGCCGCCTCTTATCAGAGATAGAATCAGCAAGGCAGACAGTAGTAAAGGCAACGCGAGCATGAATGCGCTGTAACTGGTCACGTCCTCTAACAGAGATGGTTCGGGAACGTACTCCAAGTCGAGGACATCGGTTAATATCGCGAAAGTGGACAGCTGTAAACAGGAACAGTTCACGATCGTGCCGAACGACAGAGAATCGTCCTCCACTTCTGTTGTGCAGCCCAGTCGGCTCCATTCGCCGGTTCTGTAATGTTCGAACCAATTCAAATTAATATGTAAACTGCGAATTTTATGCATTTACTAGCATTGTTCCTATTGAAAGATCAACAGCTGGCTTATCTCTGCAGGCATGCCACTAATTTAATTTTAGCATTTGATCCTGAAGGATTTCCGGGATAAAAGCATTATCGTGCACCCCTTTCGGCTAACACATGTGTAAAAATATTTATAGATTAAATGCAATAACTCACCCTCTCGCTGTGCTCCAGTGCACACACTGAGGATTCGTTCTAGTCTTAAAATCGTCCTTCTCGCTGAGCCACAGACTGATCTGCACCGGAGTCTGCAAAGGTATGCCAGTCAAGGATTCATAGCCATCGTCAGTGGGGACTAACACGGATACTGTTATAACCGGCGAACCAACAGCTACTTCGACGCCCCATCTCACAGCCACCGAATCGTCGAATCTGTCAGCAAATTGATAGAAAAGTAGAACGCATCTTGTTTGCAATCTAGCACTGACTTTAATACACATCGAAGAGATTTACCTTTGAGGTAGAAGAGCCCCTAATTGTTTATATTGCACATAGCTGAGCACAGCCTTCCGATTAACTAAACTGTTCTTAACATTCAGTTCTCCCTGTACCAAAGACTTGATTCCTAATATGTCGAGCGGTACTCGTATCTTCGAGTGAGGGTCAAATCTGTTCGGGTCCGCCATGTAATTGTTATATTTTGGGAATGATATCGAAGGTCCGAAATGTGCGGGCGACGACAAGAACGCGGACGTGTCTGGTAAAATGACTTTTTGATCAGCTTCCGTTGGCCTGGCCGTGGATGCTGATGGATCCTCTTTGTATTCTGCTGTCTCGTATCCGAACAGGCTCTCCGAAGTCACCACGTCCAGACCCATCACTGAGGAACAGGACAATAAAAATTAGGAAAACATCATTAACAGCCTACGAATGTTTATGCAATTTTCCATTATCGTAGACAAACTTCAAGGAAGCGGGAGCAAATTAAATTCTTATAAGCCATAAATGCGTGAAAACTCGACTCACCGACATTAGTGTCAACAACTTCGAACGGATTCGTGAAAGTATCATGTTGCGAAGCAGTCAGCGTCTTCAGGTACTTCGCCATGGCCTCTAGAACTTTATCAGGTGTGTCCCCGTTAAGAGTCTCGATCCTGTCCCACTTGTCCGCATACTTAGCCATCAAGACACCGCTGGTGATGCCCACCAAGTGGGAAACATAATCCTTATCCTGGCTGTGAGTTAAATTCAGTCCCACCAGGCTCTCCTCGTACTTGAGCAACATGACTAGCAAGGACTCAGCGATCAGCAGATCAGCTCCGTACATATATTTAGTCACGTTCACCGCGCGATGGACATCCTTAGCTACCTTAACCGCCACATAGGTGTTCAACGTGAGATCCCTGGTCTCCAAAGCAGCCAGCTGATGTCTCTGCTCGATAAAAGCCTCGGAGGTGCAGTTAAAAAGATCAGGTTCCTGCCAGCCTCCCAACGCATCGTCGCAAGACCTAGAAGTCTTTCCCTCGGCAGTCCCAGGACAATCCTCGATCGTAACCACGCCAAACTTTGTTCTCGGCCACCAGAGACCTTGGGCGTAGGACCTAGGACATCCGTCGTACACCACCTCGCAACCTCTTAGAGTGACCTCGGCGTAAGGATTAGGACAAGCTGTGCAGGATCTTCCTATGACACCAATTCGACATCTGCATTGGCCAGTCTCGGTGTCGCAGCGAGGACCAAAGCTGCCCGTAGCGTAGCATTCGCAAGGGATGCATTCTTTTTTCCCAGATGGTTGATAATGATTTTCTTTGCAGTAGCATTCGCCTGTTGTCTTGTTGCAGGCTGGGTCGTAGCCTTTGGACTCGTCGCAGCGACAGGGGCCGCAGACTGGTGAACCCCACCATGTTGCAGGACAAGGCTGATCGGCTCTGATCTCGCAGTACTCTCCGGAATACTCTGGGGAACTGCACTCGCACCTGTAGCCTCTGCAAGTAGAATTGGGTGTGTTACAGGTAGGCTAAAACTGACTAAATAGTTGCTACTGCTTTAACAATGTGCTACGAAACAATATCGCGATTTAACACAAACCTGCGAGCATAACGATCCTCGACGCAGGTCCCAGTGTTGTTGCAAGGATTCAGGTCGCAGACTCGTTCGCAATCTCGACCCACTCTCCCAGCAGCGCAGACGCATTCGCTAGCCTGCCACTTCGCCTCGCAATTAGAGGCCTCAGGACAATCGACGTTGCACTCCTCCTCCGAACTACAGCCAGCAGCGACGTTATCCTGCACCGTGGGTCTCAGCAGGACAGTCTGATTGCTACCGATGCGAATATCCTGGAGGCAACCATCAAAGAACGGTAGCTCGGTGTTCATGGACTGTTCTGGTCCTCCAACTAGAATCTTGCCCACGTAGAGTCCCTGCAATTTAGCAGGCAGCGTCGAGGACATCGGCCTGTTGCGATAGTCGATGTCCAAGGATACTTGACCACTCTGCCAGACGATCTCTATCCTATGCCACTCTCCATCCGCCACGTTGTTCCACGTTTGAATGATATCCGCACCATCCAACAGAGCTACCAATTTCCCATCCCGGATCTCGAGCAAAGCTGAACTGTTCTGACCGATCTGCACGTGCATCACGAAAGCTTGCTTAGCTCTGGTCCTTAAGCTAAGAGCCGTTAACCAGGGGAGCTGTATGGGTCTCAACAAAGGATTGAAGCTCAGCATTCCGTCTCCGTGGAAGCTCCAAGGTTTCCCCACCTCGTCTGCACAGGTAGGTCCGGCGAAATTCTCTTCGCAGTCGCAAACAAACCCAGACCAAATCTCCCTACACTTGCCGTTGTTTTTGCAAGGCGAAGAAGAGCAGAACGAAGCTTTTTCAGGGCAGCCTGGATTGGTGCCGTTGTCCGCCACGAACGAGTTCAGATCGATGAACGTGTGGTCGATGTACAGTTCGCTGATGCAGCCTACGAAGTCTTTATTTCTGATTTGGAAGCTGGATGGTATAGCTGGTAGGCCGCCAAGTTGCAGAGGTCCTGTGAGATCCAGGAACCTGTGACAGGTCTCCGTGACCATGCTGCAGCGATCCTCGAGCACCTGCTCGCTTCTACCAGCGCAGGACCACTTCGAGCCGAGACGATCGCCGTATTCCAGAGCTAAAGCAACGTCGCAGTTGTCCAAAGACACTGTCACGGTTTTGTTGATGTAGGAGACTTCCACTTCGTGCCAATGGCCGTCGGAGATACCGCCAGGTATACTGGCTCCTGCTCGCGTGATCTCGTCGCCTAGGGAGAAACTGAATTGGATTTGAGCGTCTATGATCTCCAGCGCTATGAAGTCGTGCCTCTCGTTGTAGCGACCGTTGTAGAGGAGCAAGCCGTTCGGAGCCTCGGTGGCGAACCTGTTAAAGATTGTCGGGTTAATACAGAAAAAGAAATATGTTAACTCTTTCTCGGTGAAGTCTAACGATAACAAACCTGAGTCTGATGTGCAGTCTATGCCTCTGCCTCAGAGAAGCAAAGGTGAGGAAAGTAGCAGGTCCAAAGCTGCGAGCTTTGAGCTCGCAGAGGGGTGTCACGCTTTCCAACGTTGTAACCGGGCAGCCTTCGCAAGTGAACCCTCCCGTGGTCTTGATGATGCACTGAGAGCCACCTTTGCACACCCCAGGTGCGCAAGAGTCCTCATCCAGCGAGATCTCGCAATTCTCACCCGCATACTCGTGCGTACAAGAACAAGCGTAACCACCCTCCTTCCGGTAACACGTTCCACCGTGTACGCAGGGGTTGGAGTAGCAGAGATTCACTTCCGTGTCGCATAGATAGGACTCTTTGCTTCCGGTGAATCCCATGGCGCATCGACACGCGAACGTCGTCACCGGATAAATCGGTCTGAACAGCACGGTATTACTACTGGCAAAGCCTGAAGCGTTGCCGAACTTCAGAACAGTTAGACACTCTTCGAAGTTCAGGCAGGGCTCCCTGACGCAGAGATTGTCGTCGAAAGGCAACACGGTGACGGTAGCTAGTCTTGCCAGAATACCTCTGTTCAGGTACACGCGTTCCTGAAGGAACTGGGGACTGTAAAACTCGTCCGTGACACCTGGCTCCACTCTGCGAGCAGAGAAGCTCACGTTCAGGATCTTCCCGTGAACGTTCGCGTCCTCCTGGATGCTGAACAGGAATATATTCTCTCTGGGACAGGGAATGATCGCCGCCAGACCGTCCAGAAAGTAACCTAACAGTGGACTAAGGAAAGCTTCTGCTGTCATATCGTCTAGTCTCACTGTGATCGAGTTCAGAAGCATTTTATCAGTGATCAGCCTCACGGAGAGCGTCATGGTGGCCTTCACCTCGTTGATACCATCCGTGACGGACACCTCCATGGTCGCCACTCGAGGAACATTGGTGTTCAGCTGAGGAGAGAGTCTGATTTCACCTGTGGTGCGATTCAAGTCGATCAGGTTCGCGTTGTTGCCTGCTAAGATCGTGTAGGTCAGTTTATCCGCGACGTCCGCGTCCACTGCTGGGATCTTCCCGATCGGAATGGTGGGGAAGAAGTCCTTGAAGTTGTTAAAGATTATCTGGAAGTCCTTCAGCACCGGCGCGTTGTCGTTCACATCGGTTACCAAGATCTGGACAAGGGCGTCCGATCGCAATGGCGGCGAAGCTGCACGTACTACTAGCTCGAACCTCTTCTTAGGGGATTCGTAGTCTAGTTCTTCGAGGGTGATCAGTTCTGCGCGATCAGCGCCGGGTCTGACATTCAGAGCAAAGCTGTTCGAATCTTCTCCGCCGATCACGGAATATTGGACTACGGCGTTCGGACCCTCGTCAGGGTCGTGGGCGTAGATCTCGCCGACAGTTGAACCTATCGGAGAGTTCTCCGCGATGTACAAAACTATTTTGTCGTTCTCGAAGGCAGGTGGAGAATCGTTCACGTCCTTGATTTTTATGATCACTGGCACCACCGAAGAGAGAGACGGAGAACCTCTGTCCATCGCTACCGCCTTCAAGGTGTACCTAGCGACTGATTCCCTGTCCAACGGTTTCGCTGTGCGGACTATGCCCGTGGTTGAGTCCACCGCAAAGGCTCCGTCACCGTCGTCTTCCAAGGCGTATCGAACCTGGAGAAAGAGTAACATTGTTAGTTAACTGTTAAACACTCGCATATAACATTTAGAATCTAAAAGAAACTTTAGATTTAGTGATTCAACTATCTATTTTGCATTAAAGAGCGTGTATAACAACGCGTGTAAATAGTTCATTCAGGGTGAATCGTCCTGCAAATTGGAGTGATGAATGTTAAAAAGACCAAGCTCCGAAAGGCAAACAATCAACAACGCCGTGTTCCAGCGTCAATTTGAGCCAGCTGCAGCTTCAGAAAAAGGCAGAAAGCAACAAAACATTCTTCATGAATGATAAGGCAGCGACATGATCTCGCCCCCTGCACTTCAGGGCCACTCGAGACGTAGCATATTACAGAGGTCACTCGAGAACAATGAAGCCAAGCGGGACAAAAGCCTCTCAAAGACACACTCACCCTCCCATTGAGATCCGTATCCGCATCGGAGGCGGATACCCTAAGGACGCTGGTGCCGACGAGAACGTCTTCCTCAATAGAGCCTTGATACTGAGGGGCTTCGAAGGCGGGGGCGTTGTCGTTCACATCCGTCACCGATATCTCAACGTCAGTGGTGTCTGAGAGGGGTGGCACACCCCCATCCCTTGCGGTAACCGTCAGCAAATAAGCTGGAACTAACTCGCGATCCAGCGGCTTGGTGGTGGTAATGGCTCCAGTTTGGGGGTTGATAATGAACTCCGATGCTCCCTGGTCTCCGCTATCGGTGTCCAAACTATAAGTAACCTGAGCGTTCTTTCCCACATCGGAATCGGTAGCGCTGACAACCAAAACGGTAGTGCCGATAGGAGCGTCTTCGAAAACGGAGACGGAATAGGGCGCGTTCTCGAAAACAGGTGAGAAATTATTAGCGTCCGAGATGTTGACGTAAACCAGAGCTGTGTCGGTTCTTCCGCCACTGTCAGAAGCTGTGACTGTCAGCACGAATCTCTTCTCTTGTTTGTAGTCCAATGGCTGAACCACCGTGATCAACCCTCGACCGTTGTGAGACGCTATCGAGAAACGACCCCTCGTGTTGCCTGCTGTGATCTCATAGTGGATCCTCGCGTCTTCGTCAGGATCTGTCGCTGTGACAGATGTTACCGGAGTCCCCGGCGGATCGTCCTCCGAGACGACAGCTTCGTAGTTCTTCGGGTCGAAGTAGGGGTCGTTGTCGTTCACGTCGGTCACTGTGATTATCACACTGGTCGTTGCTGTTTTTGGCACGTCACCCGAGTCTGCTGCTATCACGGTGAACTGGTACCTGAAAAGCAACATGCATGATACCTTTCCCAAGTCGCAACTAAACGATCATTCGTTTCAGGTAAATACCTAGAACATTGTTCCCGGTCCAGCTGCTTGGTCGTGTAAATCCATCCGCTCTCGTTGTTCACTGTGATAGGGAAATTCTCGGTGGAGGCTCCAGAAAAGTCCCTAGCCCCGATAGTGTACTTGATCTGAGCGTTAGCGCCCTCGTCAGCATCGTACGCCTGTATCCTCAGCATCGAGTATCCAACAGGCACGTTCTCCGACACCGATTCTTGAAAATGACTGGTGTAGAATCTAGGCGCATTATCATTAACATCCTTCACGTGGACCAGCAACTGTGTGGTATTGGACCTGGCAGGCGAGCCTCCGTCTTGCGCTCTGATCACTATCTTATAGCTTCTGGTCGACTCGTAATCCAAAGGCTTCACCAGAGCTACATCACCGCTCATGGAGTCAATGGAAAAAGTGTTTTGCGTGTTCCCTCCGATAATCGCGTATCTGACAGCAGCATTGCTGCCTGCGTCAGCGTCATTAGCTCTTATGCGAGCTATCACCGGGTTGGCAGTGTAGTCTAAGTCCTCTGGTATCCACACGGAGTACGTTCTCTCGGTAAATTGAGGATAATTATCGTTATCGTCTAACACACGAACTACCAAAGTTGCGTTCGCTGTTTTCCTAGCGGAAGGTGGCGTAGCCTGATCAGATACGCTCAGGATCACCGTGTATATCTCGGTCTTCTCTCTGTCCAGGGGTGTGCGAGTGGTTACCACCCCTGATCTAGAGTCTATTCGAAACGTCAGAGCATCGTCTCCGCTTGATTCACCAGTTCCACTGCTGGTTGATAAGATAGAGTACTCCACCTCCGCGTTTCTACCAGCATCCTGATCCGTTGCCTTCACCGTCACCACTGTCGACCCTACAGGTACACCCTCTCGAACCGAGGCGTCGTACTCTCGCCATTCGAAGCTGGGAGCGTGGTCGTTTGTGTCCAACACGTTCACCTGAAGAGTCGTCGTTCCTGTTCTCGGGGGAAACGAATCGTCCACGGCCAGCACCCTGAAGTAGTGAACGTCCACGTTCTCCCGGTCCAGTCTGGACCTCGTTGTCACCCTGCGAGTAGAATACATTAAGTGTATTATTATTACACGCCGGATGTTTATGGAATTATGAATTTTTTTAGGGAAATTTTAAGAACGTGGAATTACGTAAAATTTTCAGTGGTAGTAGTCTTTGTAATTTCAATTTGACTCTGTGAAATTGTATTTTTGGAAGCCACAAATGCATAAAGATCCGCAGAATAATTATTATTAGTATATAACACACCTTCCAGTGACCGGGTCAAGGAACAACAAGGACTGGGACCTAGCGTCCAACAACGAGCTCATGGAGTATCTAACAGTGCCTCCTTCAGGGTCCCTAGCTCTCACGAAGGTGACATAAACGCCGGGATCCTTCTCCTCCTCCACAGCCCCGGTGTACAACGGTTGCTCGAAATAAGGCGACTGGTTCTTCAGCTCTCTTCTGACTCGTCGACCCAAATCAGTGTCGTCCAGCTGTCTGTGATGGAACACGATCTTCAAACGGTGCTCGGCATCCGTTAACCTCGACTCCATGCCGCAACGGAGGTTCATCGACACAGAGATCTTCCACAAAGGATCCACCAAGCATTGCTCCGAGGCAGATACAAGATCACCAGCTGCACCCTCGATGAGAAACCTTGGATCCGCCACGCCACCCCATCGGGTCTCGCACTCCTTCAAGGCTGTCTGAGGGAGGAAGTCACGTAAGGCTGCCACCAGCTGCGATGTTCGCAAGCAGACCTCGGTGAACCTGTTGCCAGAGAAACCAGAATCTTATCAGCTGTTGTGTAGGCCATCTTCGAGGTGTGACCGCACGGTGATTAGTCACTGTCGCGTATTAATGAATGCTAATTATACCACGATTATTTTGTACTAGCAACTGTCTAATACCCTCAAAAATTTATATTGTTTCTCCATAAAATTTTTTAAGCCCTCATTCACCCCATTCAGATTTTATCAATGAACCCCTTTTCACCCCCTTAGGGGATGAATTTTTTAAAATGCCGAAATAGGTGTTTGATTAATTATATCAGAGAGCATAAAGACCAAGTTTCAAGGAAATCCGACCACGAACAAAATATTCCTCATATAAACGTTGCAACCCCTTTTCATCCCCTTTCTTTATATATTTATATATGTTTCTTCTATATCTTATTATATTTATTATATTCTATATCCTTATTTTTTATATATCTTTATAATCTTTATAATCTACGTGGTATGTCCAGAAAGTATCTTTGCTTATATCTTCGTTTCTAAGTCCTTTTTTTGAAAACTGAGCTACGAAGAAGGTTCGAAATACCAAAACCGTAAAGCAAATCGTAACAATGAATTTCTCACCTCTCAGCACTAGGCATAGCATAAGAAGCCAGCGTCTCCGCCATCCACCCCCTAGTGGCAGCCAAATCCCGATTCTCACCCCCGCAGCCGGTGATCAGTATCCTCAAAGGCAAGCTATAGTAGTCGATCGTCGGCCTGCCCAGTCTCGAGCTAGTCGAGTCCACGTAGAAGGTGAATATCCTCGGGTATTGAAGCCCATCGCAGCTCAAAGGTCTCGCCAAGGTGACGCGACCCGTATGAGGATGGACTTTGAGGAGTTTCCTGGCGAACCAGGCTGTTCTTTCGTTGGACACCTCGTATTTCCGACGACCGCCCAATTGGGGCACGCCAGCCTCGAAGACGACAGTGCCACTCGGCGTGCTGGATGACAGCACTGCCAAATAGGCGTCGCTCAGGGTCCAGAAGGACGCGAGGATCGGCAGAACCCATTTCCACCTAGCCATTGCAGCCTCCCTCTTACTAAGCCTTCTCGTGTCCTTCCCTCGAAAACCGCCGTCCCATCTTCAAGCAGTTCCCTGGTGTCTGGGGGCCCTCAACTCGACGCCATCTTGCGTTACACCTGCAACAGGTGCGATACTGTAGCCTTTCTTTCGCGGGGCATAGAAATTGGTGGGCTAAACGCCCTTGCAAACAATTCTCTGACTTGTGAAATTTTTTTGGTGTCAGCTACATCTGTTCCTCATAAGGTAATTATACGGGACACATAATTGTGGAGTAATTCTTCTAAAGTTTAGCAAGCTTCGTGGTGTTATTATTCCGTCAATTAGAAAAGATATTATAAAATATTTTATATAAATTTTATATAATATTTTATATGTTTTATAAAATGATATATTAAAATATGAATGTCATTAAAATATGAAAATGATATATTAAAATATGAATGACATTAAAATATGAAAATGATGTATTAAAAAATGATAAAATAAATATATGACTATATTAAAATATTTTATAAAATGGAGATTATTTCATACTTTTTAGTGCGTTTCGAAGTGGATTTAATTTTTTTATTTTATTTACAAGATACAACGGAATTTAATCGGAAACGTTGACAATTTATACGTAGAATGAAATGACGTTGGTATGCAGCAGTCATCAGCTTCTTTAGCGGATTGGAAGATTAGTGTATTGATAGAAAAGCATAATTTTTGCAGGCAAGATTAATCCAGCAGCCCCTATTACATATAAACGCATAACTCGTTAAATAAACTGTCTGCCCTCCACGAAGAAAGTATGCGCGCTTCCTGTTCGACTCGTACAGAGTATACGAGAATATAATGCGAGCGTTCGTTAGCGGTCGCGCGTTCCGTCGCCGAGTTGGATCGCTCGGAAATGGCGGTCGGACGCGGTTTTCTTGCGCAGAAAATCTTTCGCGCGAGTGTGAGAATGCGATACCCGCCGTGAAACGTGGGAACAAAACGATTTCCGTTCGTTTCACCCTCTTTGTTCGTTCATTCGTTCCGTTCTAGCGCGGTGAATTCGTTGACCCTGTCTTCTCGAACTCGTCGCCATGTTCTATCGATATCTACCATCGCCATCGAATGCCTAAATTTACGTATATCATTCGAGAATTATTAAAACCATTAATAAACCTGAATGTGTATACGCTGTTCGATGAAATGGCAGACGGTAGGACAAGATTCAATTGGGCATCGGTAGAGAATCCCGGATTGGCTGTGCGCTATCGCAAAACAGCGTCGTCGGATCGGAAAAGCGGACTCGAACCGGTCGCGCGGAACGTAGAAATAATTCTACGATGTTCGCCGTACGATCTTACGATTTCGCGACGCGTGGATCGTTGGCTGTCCTCGTAAAAAACATTCTACACGCTCGGACGTTCTCTCGTTTTCGCGAGGAACGACTCTGAAACATTGATAGAGACCTTCGGCAGTATCGTTTCGGGAAGAAAAATTCTTTCGTTCGTCTGCGTTGGACAGTTATATTTTCGCGGCGCATCTGCCCCGGGATCGTTAAACCGGGCAGCGATCGGCATTCCTGCGCTTCGTGGCGCAACGATTTCTTTCTTAACGAGTTTTTTTTCGAGACTCAGTATGCAAATCGGCGAGTCGTTACGGATTCGCACGGCTATCCCGGAAAGCGTGAGCTCCTCCGGATCGATCCAGCGAACTTCATTTCCGCCGTTCGTCTCTTTGTAAACAATATCTCGGGTAAATTGGAAATAATTCATCGACGTTGGTAGACGTAAAATATCTCGCTTTTGCTGTTCATTATTTTTTATTTATCTCTAGTAAACTGGAAATACGTAGTTGTGGGATATTAATCTTGAAGAGACAGATAACCGACCAGGATGTATTATATATTCTCGATACTTTCGGAGAGCGTTGAACTGGAAAATCGTTTTCAATTTTTTAGAACTAGGTGAGATGAATAATGTGTTTTCCGAGACTGCTGTACGGTTCGACACCTCTTGGCATGCGCTCCACATTCAATCACGAATGATCCAAGACTGCATACCATCGGGAAAAGCGTGTCGGTCATGGTAGCGAAAGAAAAAACCGCAAGAATTCGCTGTTCCAGACAATAAGAGATGCCAAAAGGAAGTGTGTAACAGTTACGCTAAATTACGTTTCGTTTCCGTGTACAGTTAATCCTGCCACGTTTCTATGTACAGTTAATCCTCCAGTTTCATCTCGCCTTCCCTTATTCAATTTTCACCACGTGCTCGTCTTGTTTGGATTCCTGACGGTTTCTCTCAACTCAATCTTTTCTCGGTTCCAATATTTGGAACCAGCTAGCTTGAGAAAATACTCGATGCATCAGAAATATCACCGAAATATTTACGAGAAGATATTCAATGCATCCAATGCACTCCAGTTGCATACCCCTTTCTGCAGTAATCTGTGTACAGTTAATCCTCCAGTTTCATCTCGCCTTCCCTTATTCAAACGATTATTTATATGTAATTGTATTGTATTATTTAATGTATTGAAAAATATTGTATGGCAAAATAATCTCTACTTTGAGATTGTAATTGCAAAATTAAAAAAAAAATATATTTTCACCACGTGCTCGTCTATGTTTGGATTCCTGGCGGTTTCTCTCGACTCAATCTTTTCTCGGTTCCTCGGTTCCAATCTTTGGTACCAGCCTGAGAATACTCGATGCATCAGAAATATCACCGAAATATTTACGAGAAGATATTCGATGCGTCCGATGCACTTCATTTGCATATCCCTTTCTGTAGCAATCTGTGAAGGTCAGCGCAGACATTCTTGTCCCGAACGTCCTCCTGCTATCTCACTTCCAACCCATCCGAGATAATAGCTGGGTTAATCATCGTCTCCCGTTCCCTCCCATTTCCTTCGGCATATCTCTCTCCTCTCGTTCTGTTTTGTGGACTTCCTCTTTGTTTCGCGTTCGCCATGATTGCAACAAGCTTAGCATCCACGGGTAACGAAGTTACTCGCTCGTCAGCCAAGAATTTCCTGACAAATAACTCGACTCTGGATATTCTTTATCGATTCTTCGACTGTACACGTTCTTTGCCTATACACTAACAAAAAATTGTAGTATTTCTTTTGTAAAATTAACATTCAAATTGATTCAACCACTTTTCATACATTTTAATGTATGTGTAAATTAATGATTAAAGTGAAACGAAACATAGAATTTATTTAGAAAAAACAATATCCCCGGATCCTGATTAAAATTCAGCTAGCTAGCTTCTCCGTGCACCGATCTACAGTCGGTCGAGTTTCTTCGCTCGGCAAGCAATTTGTTTCAATCCTTACGATACCATAAAGAGTAGCTTTCAATCATCGACGAAGTAGATATTCGATCTTAGCTGAAGATACCTATGCTACCAAGTTCCTACGAGGTCCCTTCGATCCTCATCAACCTCCAGTTAGCTAGGAAGCAATTATTTACAGTCACTCGAGACGGCAGACCCACGAACCGATCCCTCTCGACTCCGCACAAAGGAATTCGCCTGGAATAAAGCCGATCTCGAAGAGAAGAGGACCGGGTGTGTGTATATCGGTGCTACCAAGTTCCCCATCGAACTTCATCGTCTCTCGAGCCATCTACTGGAGTCGCAGCAGCGGTGTGGCTTTGAAAGGAACGCTGGCGAAGTCGGAGCAAGGTAGAGCAAGGCAGAGTCGACTCTGTACTCTGTAGGAGCAGGTCCTTAACGGCGACGAGTGGAAACGCGTTTAAGAATACGAGGAGGACGAGAGGACTCTCTCTCTGTTACTCGCTCGGTTGTTCTCTCTCGTTTTGCTCGGTGATTCTCTTTCTCGCTCGCGAACGCAATGAGTATCCTTCCCGTTTGTTTTATTGCGCGAAGGAATCGCTGCTCGGTCCCCAAGAAGATCGCTAGTTGACCGTAGCCGGAGCACGGGATAGGCCTCTCTCCTGCCTCTCGTCGGCATGTTCCTCTCCCTACCCCCTCCTCCTTCTCTCGTCCCCCTTATTCCTCTTTGACTCTCCTCGGCCGGCGGCTAGCCGATCCGGTTTTGACCAATCCAAACGAATGGTGCATCGGCACGAACCAATCGAACCGGCCGAGGTAGACAACAGAGAGCTCTCTCTGGGCTCTTCTTCTTTGCCTCCACGCGAGCTGAGAACAAAATAACACGACGCCCAAGAAAAAATGAATGGAAAAAGTAGCGAGCGAGGTGATGGCCAGGGACGATGGACGGCGTTTAAAAGCCGCACCATGGACAACGATCGCTAGCCTCCTCCTCCTCGCGGAGGACCTGTGTGTATAATCTCCGGGGAGAGCGCGCGAGGATGTTTGGAGAACGATTTGGGAAGAGGGTCTCTGCGGTAGAGCCCTCGATAATGGCGAGAAATTCGAGAGGGGAAATTATATGTGGCTATTGGCAGGGATTCGATTTCTTATCGAGGAAGATTTAACATGTTCCAATAGTTTTCCAGAAAAAATCCTACAAAATTCATGGTTGATCAAAGAGTCTCCTCCTTTCAACATGTATCGCTTAGTTTTTCATCACGGAAAAATTGTAAAAATGTACGCTGGATCCTGGACTATAACATGTTCAAATAGTTTTCCAGAAAAGAATCATTATTATTATTATTATTTATTATAGACGGGTAGAAGCCCTTTTTACATAAGTATTTACAAAGAACAGAAAAAAAAGAGAAAGATACAAGACTACTTACTTAATATAAGAAAGAAGGTATGTACAAAGATAAAGAAAAAAAACAAAATAATAATGGTACAATCGATAGGTATTATCATATAATACTGCGTAGTTGCATTTTAAAATTTTGCAAAGATTCAATGAAAAGAATTAAGAATCGAATAGAATTTGTTCGTGTTCGCCTCGTTCCCATTCACCGCTCGCTAATATTAAAAGCCGAATTTACTATTCGACAGAACAATACGTGCAAAAAATACGTTCCGCGAAAGTCTCGCTTGTTCTGCCCGTTTCATTTCTCTTAAACACGAATCACTGACCCGTTAATTAGCAGAGAGACTCGTTCGAGCCTGTCAGTCGCGAGAAATCGAATAGAAACCACTCGGATCTGCCATTGTCTACATTGTCCGTGGATACAGTGGAAACGGAACGCGTGATTCGATAATGAAATTGAAAGACGCGCGAGGCTGGACTCTGAAACAGAAAGTGTACGCGCGCGCGTTAATGAACAATGGTTTCGGAGAGGAGCGCAGTCGTTGAGTAAAAAGTTAAGTGAGCGGAGAGCTCGGAGAAGCAATGCTGGCGCTGGCCAAGAACGCTTTCTTCATCTCCTCTGAAAAGAAGGATCCACAAGCGTGATCCGTGAAAAACGAGATTGCAGACTGGCGTGCAGAGGCGCTCGATGGAAAAAAAAAACGTGCGAATCATCCAAACAATCTAGCTCGAGGGATGAGTCGGGACAGATACGACTCGACGCAGGATAAAACACTATCTTTTTCCTCGTTTTATCCTGTGTACACCGGTCTGCCGATTTTAATCGGTCGAAGGCTAATTGAATGTGCTCTCGTGTTGTATGCTTTGGTTAGCTTGTATCGTTCCCGACATCGTGTAACTTATTCGTTATGCAATCCATTCCGCAACGCGGTTGCGCGATCCAGATCGATTTCGCGGATTTCCGATTCCTTGGGAAGCTCCGGTCGTTCGTTTTCTTTAGAAATAAATTCATAACATAATTCTCCCTACAAAGTCTCCTAAACTTATTAACAAAAAAGAGAAGTAATGAAATATTTAATTTAGAAACAAGCGATAATGCCTCTGGGGGCCAATAATTATAATAATAATTATTACCTATAATTACTAGAATGTAGTGTTCATTGAATGGTATTTTCTATATTTTTTATTTAACGTTTAATAAAGAAATTCATTTACTTTTGACAAATGAAGTATAGAGAGCCATTTGGCATATATGAAATTCCTTTAATTCACATATTTTTGTTTTAAATAAAATATCTTCCTGAATAATTTCTTAAATGTTTATTCACTGGTGCAGTTACCCTGTTCGCTGAAGATATTTTACTGGGAACTAAGAAAAAGTACCCCACCAATTTTTCTTATGAACGTACAAGATCCACAATCTATGCACCGCTATCAACTGCATATTCTCTCGTGGATCTCAGAAGCGAACAGCACACGATCGCATCAAGACGAGGTGAAAATCGTTCTCTAATCTGAGATCATGGGCTTAAGCTTCGCTTAGGCGATTTCGTTCGATGCGAGGAGCACGAAGCTCGTCCTCGAACGGACTCGCACATTCTTCCTTCGGTATTCCGTGTGCCGATGCACACGTTGCACACACGCGGCTTTGTATTCCGTGCTCGTTTCCCGCTCACACGTCGCCGACGCTCAGATTCCCGTGAACCGTCCAGTGGAAAATGCGCGATATATCGATAAACATCTCTACTCGTAGATCCTTTACCTCCTGAACGCGTGTACCGTGATTACGCGAAATTAATTAGCCGTGTTACACGCCGCGCGGGAACGCGCGTCCGTTTCGGTCAGGTTCAATCTCATCGAATGACTTTTCCTCCCAATGAAAAGCTAGACATCCATTTCACGCAGAGAAACATTGAACGAGCCTCCTAGAAGTTAGCCCTACTTGTTTAATTAAATAATTTCATCAGTTGTGCTCAATTGTGCTGTTTGTGCTATATTGTGCTCGAATATTACAACTATAATATCAAAAATTAAATGAAAATTTGAGAAAAACAATTTTTGAGTAGCCCCCCACTTTTCATTTTTTTCAATTTTCTCAATTGTGCTAAGTTGTGTTAGATTAGATACGTACGAAGAAGGAAAACAGATTTCAGTGGCGGACATCAAACGAGAACGAGGGAAGACCAATCATATAGATTTACAAATGTAAACTCCTTCACGGAGCATCGGATAGACAGCGCTCAAAGGATTTCGCTGTGTCAGTATTTGCTTAGAGGCTTCGGGGATTATCCCTGCGTTCAGGAATGATTTCAGGGATGAGCATCGTTCAATCGCGAGAGAAAATTGTATCTGTTTACTGCTGCTTGCGTGAGGCAGACGTAATATATTATAATATATGGTAATATTGATTTTGTTCACCAATTCTTTATTAAATTTTCAAATACAACTATATCGATTGTGAATATCCCTTCTTTGTTGTTGTTAAACGAGTAGTCTTATATTTTTCTTCTTTGTTATTGTCAACAGTTTTGTAAAAGGATTTCATTCCGTTTATAATAAATAAATAATACATAATAATATATTGTCGATTACGTTTGTACTTTTCGATAAACAGCTCCTGGAGCCGTTGTTAATAATTTTTTTCTTTCACGCACTCGTGGATACTGCAACCGCATAACGACAATCGTTTAATTCACGCTGATCTGTAACAATTTTTCAATATGACGCACTCGTGGGTATAGCAGCGTGAGATCTGATAATAAATCATGTAAAGCTTCGCGCTTCCAGACAACTTCCACTGAATGAAACTCAACGAAGCAGACGGAGATAAGATAAACCAGCAAACGCGTGTAGACGGAAAGTGAAAACGAGGAGTTGACACAGGAGAAGCACGGCTTTTCCGGTGCACCGAGCTCTGAAAATCCTCCCCGAAAAATGCAAGGAGACCCGGCGCATCGGAGATGCGATGAATTCTGAGTGTACCGAAGCGGAACAGGTGGCCGTTCGTTCGTAAAAAACGCGGCAGCCGTGTAATCCGTGTAAAGAGACGAGAGCCGTCAGAAAACAGTGAATTGGATCGTGACGATCTCTGGAAACGGCGGTCGAATACGCTTTTATGTCTTTATTAAAAGGAACCGAGTGGTCCCGGGCTCTGTGTTAGCTGTCGAGGTCGACTGGTTCCGAGATAACAGGTAGCCCTCGATTGATCGACGGATCACGACTAGTTTAGTCAGTGCCGGCAGACTTTTCGACCGGTTATCTCTCTCTCGGACATCTCTTCAAAGAGAGGGAGAGAGATAATGCTTTTGACCGACTATGAAACGCGTGTGAGTCGTT
>CM052333.1:3909782-3955420 GCA_028455615.1 Lasioglossum zephyrum
ATGTCTTTATTAAAAGGAACCGAGTGGTCCCGGGCTCTGTGTTAGCTCTCGAGGTCGACTGGTTCCGAGATAACAGGTAGCCCTCGATTGATCGACGGATCACGACTAGTTTAGTCAGTGCCGGCAGACTTTTCGACCGGTTATCTCTCTCTCGGACATCTCTTCAAAGAGAGGGAGAGAGATAATGCTTTTGACCGACTATGAAACGCGTGTGAGTCGTTGTCGGGATGAGTCCAGGCCCTCCTGGTAATTGGTAGGTTCGAATTCCGAAGTTTTTTCAGGGAGAAGAACAGCCAACATCCCTTTCGTGTAATTAATAGGTCTTTCGCTGAAACCCATGGAATCCCTGCTGGAGGCGGCCGACCCACCTCTTTTTTTCTCTCCGCATGGATCACTTCTGCGGTCAGGGAAATGGATACTGGTAGCGCGATACTCGATCCAGCAAAATTCTTCTGCAAATGCTAAGTTTGCCTAATCGTCGATTATTAAGTTTTTCAAACTGTTCCGTGCCCATCTGTTTAAAGATATAATTCATTATATTGAAGAAATAATCGCTCTGTGACAGTATTCTTTTCTCAATAAATGAGGTGAAGGATTTGGGAATTCATTTCTCTTCTACCTTAAACTTTTCCAACCAGTTTCATTATATTGTTAACTCCGCCTCTAGAACACTTCGTTTCTCCACTGATTTTCATTCAATTCTGTGTTGTTATTGTAAACAGTTTTGTAAAAGGATTTCATTCCGTTTATAATAAATAAATAATAATAATTACGGCTTGGTTCTATCGGTGAATAATCACCGATTCTTCGGAGACAAGAAGTCCGCACAATTTTTTTTATAAGAAAAACAACGGTGTAAGGTGAAATTTGCGAAAACCGCAATACTCATTCAGTGCAATCAAAACTTCGTTCCCTGTCTCCAGTGTCAAGCCTATCAGCGAACAACCATTCCCGCAAACATCAAAAGCATTATTACCGTCAGAACAGAAACGATTACACAAGCAAATGAGTTTCTCAATCCCGAGGCTCACCTTTCCGCGATTAATCGTCGTTGGAACGGCGTGGAACGCGTGTGATAATTACACGAACGAGAATTCTTTCGGCGACCGATACATTGGTATTACCATAATCGCGTTTCGGATCGGTCGGCCACGGTTTTCGAGGAATCTGTGTTTCGTCGAACCACCTCGGGTCTCGTTCGAGCGGCTTTTACTGCGATTACGCACGGAGTCTCGTCCCTGGTCATGAAGGTCGCTCGAAATTAGGGTGGAATTATTTTCTGGGAAGACGAGTCCAGACAATGATTGCCTTGAGCCGTTCCTTCGGACGCACAATGTAGAAAAGGAAACGTAACATTTTTAACATGAGACTGAACGATTTTAACCCAATTTAGATGTTAGAAGAATTTAAGAAATCATGAATCTTTTGTAATGGTTTCAATTTTCAATCTCATTATTCACGGATTATTTCTCCCTAATATTTTGCAACATTCAAGCATACGATCATAATTTTGCACAATTGTTGAAGAAAGAAATAAATGTCTATGAAGCTTCTATTTGTTCTTAAAAAGTCTCCGTTCGTTTCTCCGAATTATTTTCTGGGAAGACGAGTCCAGACAATAATTGTTTTGAGCTTCACGGATTACTATCTATTGAATAAAATTATTAAACGTAGAGATTTCTTCCTAATATTTTGCAACATTCAAGAATACGATCATAATTTTGCACGTATGTAATTGTTAAAAAAAGAAATAAATGTCTATGAAGCTTCCGTTTGTTCATAAAAGGTCTCCGTTCGTTTCTCCCTCGACAAACGAACACGCGAGAGATACCGCGAGGACTATCACTACACAGTGTACACGTTAGTACCTGTACGCAGGTGTGGATACATGTTTGTACTCGCGCTCAGGTGTGCACACGGTTCTCCGGTCTTTGTTCAAGGCTGCGAGACTCAGCCAGGTACAAGATCACGGCTGCGAGAGATCTTCTTGTGACTTTTTTAATTGAGACACTGATCCTCTACCGGACGTTCACAACGCCACGTCGGTTGATGAACTGCTTCGGTAATTGTAATCGCGTCGATACTCTCAGCCGGGATTATTGCGTTGTCGTTGCGGTGAAATAATAATCAGTGTGACGGCCCCCGTTGTTGCGTGTCCCGATTTAACGGAGCCGTGTAATCTCTGAGCGATTGAATTCTGAAGAGATTAATATATTAAAGTTGGCTGTGAAATACAATGAAAATCATCCCTAATCATTTTTAACTATCAACAGTAGAATTGTCCAAGTTTTATGATAAGATGTGCTTAAATAAAAAAATTCATTGGATCATTTTTCATGGCAGCAACTTTATAATTTCAGTAATTGTAAAATAAAATACATGCAACCGTTAATTTTTCTGTTTTTCAGCGTTAAAAATCCTCGTCCGCTTACCAACCCCTGCACCGATAAAAATAGATATTTTCCACCCCATTCGCCATCGTTGCATCGATCAGGACACGCTTCTCCTAGACCAGAAGATCGTCCCGTGTCATCGCTCTCCTACGAAGCGGTGACCGACAGTCGAGCTAAGAAATCAATGACGCAGAGACCGGTGCGCTATACCGTATTGTGTAATACTGTAATATTCTCGGATAGACAGTGCCTCTCCTCTCCTTTTCCAGATAACACCGCTCACCGTTACGCGAATATAGTTTCTCCGGCAGCGTAACGGTGGTTATCGTAAACCGCGTCGGAATAAACTGCTCGTCCGTGGCGAACGTTCCAGGTGAATCGATCATCGGCACTGTTCGATGATCGCCAGAAAAACCGCGAATTCAGAGGCCTCGACGGCGCCGAGTCATTCGAAGGAAAGTCGCTTCCCCTCGAGAGGCTCAGCGAAAGGAAATTGAAAGCGTGCAAACACGTGAATGGAGAGTTGCTATTCGCGAAAACGTATGAATATATCCTGAATGAATCACCTCGTGAGATTCGCCTACCGTGATATTAGCAAAAACAACGGTCGGCCTGAGTCGCTCTTCGATTTCGACGATACGGGTTTGCTACTGCTTTGATTGCTGTAATGGTTCTCGCCCGAGTAGATAACCGTGCTGTATAACAGATGTCTCGGCAACGGTTCTCGGTCGTTGTTAATCTGTGGATCTTCGTGCAGTTGCAACACGAATGTAACACAGTGGAAGCATTTAACGAATTTCGATATATTTTATATATTATTTCATATACTCATATATTTTATATATTGTTTTATATATCCATATATTTTTTTTCAGCTTGATAGAATTACTGCAGCTTTAATTTTATTTTAATAAAAGAAATCATCGCTCTATCTTATTTCTATCGAAAGTTGTTTAATTTAGAACAGGTTAATTAACAAGTAAATTAATCCGATACATGGGACCCAGGAATAAAAATTTCCGGACCCATCGACGGAATTAAGCGGTGATGATCGGGTTATCGCAGGGCCCGGGGATCGCTCGGGTGGTTTTTAATTAAGATACTCACGAATTTTCGGATTCCGCGGACGCAGTCGTAAGCACGGGAACGTTTAATTTACAGACCTTAAAGACAACCGCGTGCGCGCGTACGAGCGTGAAATGTATTCGCCTAAGTAAACCCGTTCGAAGAGGGACTCAGGGAGGAGGGCCCCAGCTCATGCTGTGGGAACAGGTTTCAGAAAATTGACCGTTCCACCGTAGGACCTTTATCTGCGGTTAGCATCTTACCTTCGAGTTCTCGAAGACCTACGAAGGGAACTGATCACGGGCCCCTTTTCCGATTTTTTAGTGGAAGACCCCCGTCGGATAACGGAAACTGAACACTTTAAAGCTACTGTTCGACAGATTTTTCTCAAGTTTCGACGACCCTGGGTTTATTGAAATATTCATCGGCGATTTATCTTTATGGGGTACCGTAAAATTTTTTCATCGTCGAGCCCCTCTTTCGCCCGGATAGTGGAATTTATGGTCGATGATTACCACCTTCGCCACAGAGGCGAATTCGATCAAAATCCTGACCAAAACTTGGAAGAACTTGTATCTGAATTTAAAAAAAAAAATTGTCTAACTTCGTAATCTTGTAATTAAATTCACGACGAATACAATGACCCTTCTTCTTCCAAGAAATTACGAATAATGAAGAATGCCACGAGGGATGAATCCTTTGCAATCGAAGCCTTTTAACTAGAAAATTATACATCCCTTTCGACCTAGTAATAATTCCATTGTGTACTAATTAATTAGATACTGATGTATTTAATAATGTAAGCAGTATTGTGAATGGCACAGCAATTTTAGTGGTGGCTCTGAGTCACTGCTCGAGCGCTAAGGGTTGAAGAGATTTTTTGTTCAGACTGGAGAATTACCGCAGACAATCGGTAGGCGACCGAAGAGCCGCGATAATCGCGTGTACTATATGGAACGTGAAATTGCTGGAGAGCGTTCGCGTGCAGAATTTCCGCGTCGTCTCCGCGAACCTGGGCAGTCTTGCCGCATTATATCGAGTCGAGTAGACCGAGGGGCACACGATAACGCTCTGTGGATAGAAGAGAGGGTGCTGCGCGCTGGGTTTCTCGAGAAAAGTCATCCTTCTCTAACCCCCGTTCGCCCTCGCAATCAGGGGTGAGTGACTCACGTTCCGCAGCTTCGACGCCGACAGTCGTCGGGACGCTTACCCTCCAAATATTGATTCGCCGGGGCCGAGGGAAACTACCCGGTGTACTGTACACCCCTCTGCTACACCCCTTCGCAACCCACCAAGTCTCGCCCTCGTATCTAAATTTTTCTAGCGCGCGCACACGCCACTCTTCGGGCTTCTTATCCGAATCGGACGGGTCTTCCGCCTCGTGTTACATCCCTTCCTGATCCGCAAACGATCTTCGATGTATCGAGCGCAGTCCGTCGTCCAATAGAACAAAAATTAAAGAAATCCATTTTTTTCTAAATGCATAGTTTTGTTTAAATGAACTTGTTTTTATGGAATCTTAGAATCTGAAGATTTCGAACAGAATTGAACTGTTATGATGAACCGATGATTTAATTAGATACGCGAGAACGGCGTGAATGGACAAGGATTTAATCAGTGGCGTCCGATTAGATCTTTACCATATTTTTTTTAATGAAGCGACGTGTAACGTATTCTTATAATCAGTCGACGACCGATCAAACACGTTCATAAATTATCTCGCGCGGAAATACGAGAGAGTCTACACGTGACGAAAACATCAAAAAATATTGTCCGAGGAATGAAATATTACCAAGTCACGCAAAATGTCAGGAATGTCCTTCTGGCAGATAAACGTTCGGAGGAAATATACATACATGCACGCAGCTTCTCTGGTTGCTCTCTTCCGGTGAGAGAGAAGAGAGTGAGGCTAGCCTATGAAATAACTGAGATTACCATCTGCGGTGAAATTACTATAATAAACTTTCCTCGAACCCGCCATATCGTTTTTCAGTAGAAATTAACAATCCTGCTTGACATATAATAAAAATTGTTCATTCTGCACTAAGAATACCACGTGGGTCAAAATGACTCATTATCAGTTTTCTACCCGAAAGCTATTGCTATTATAAATCTTCTTCCGTTTCAAATTATTCGATCAAATTAAGGTTCAACAAATACACCCTTTCGACACGAGGAATCGAGCGTGAGTCATTCATTATGATTCACTTTATTCAGTCTGTTAGAAATGCATAGGCAATATGCCTTTGGATTCAATGTTTTTTTCAGGAAGCTGTCATTCTTCTATAAAATTCAATTCGTATGTGAAAGCAAATATTTCTTTTTTTTGGAAAATAACAGAAACGTTATATAGAAGAATTTATGGCACCAATCTTCTTGTCACAGGTCTATTTCTATTCCGAAATGTTGTTTCCCTTGCTGTAACGCTTCGTTCGCATACAAATAGTCAAGATGAAAATGAAAAATACCGAATCCTAAATAAGATCTCCGAGAAATGCCCACTACTCGTCCTGCTTATCAACTCAGTAAAAAAAATAGCCAACAGGCTGAATTCCATGAAAAAGGAATGGCCAATGATCCGAAGGATGACCAAACATGTCTACGTCGAAAAGGTTAGAATACGTTAACCGGTGCGTTGGCAAAAGCGAGTGCAGCGAACAGTGCGTGCTCGGCGTTCTCACAAGCCGGGGTAGGGGCTATAAGGTAGTCAGACAACGAAAGATAAAAAGAGGGAAGAAAAAGCAGTGGTTTCCCGGTCGGCAGAGCGACGGGGGTTACGGGCAAAAGCCCAGCAGAAGATAATTGTAGCGAGGACTCGTTACACGGGTGCATAGTCTTGCTAATTAAACAACTAGTTTGTTCGCATCGTGAGAAAACGCCGGTTACCGCCGCGGCGGCAAGAAAAATTCGCGTCGACGAGAATGTGCCATTCGAAAGGGTCGCTCACCGTCCCGCCAAGGTCGCCTGTCTTCTCGGATTTGTCACATCTCGAGTCACGCCCAGCCTCTTTCCCGTAATCCGTAAATCCCTCTACGTGAAAACCGTCACTGTGTACCACAGCAGCACCGCTCGAATTTGTTGATGTTTTTTTTTAAGGACACACAACAGATGCACAGAAACACACACACCGCACAGACCGTCGACGACGTGCACGCAGTTCAGCTGCTCTCTCGGCAGCGTCCCGACTACTACGAACCAGTCCACGCACGCACGAACCAGTCTTACGTGCGACCGTAGTAGAAGTAGAGGGCGACTACCTGCGACCGTGTGTCTCGACATTGACTTCGGGCCACGATCGGACACGACCACGATCCACGCCGAGGAAAACGATCCACGGATCACGCATCTCTCGATCCCCACTTCCTCTCCACCGACAACGCTCTAACAATTCCAAAATCCTCCACAGGAACTGTTTCAGACGCAGCGACTCCCGTCAATATTCGGACACTGAAAGTTTAGCAACTTTTTTTATGTGGGCTTATGTGGAAATTTGTTTCGTCGTAAACATATTTTGAAAATTACTTTAAAAAAGTTTCTCGAAGCTTTTGCAAAATGTATTTTTTTTTAATTTTCGTTATAGGCCCACAAGTAAGGACTTGGTTTCGAGGGTGAAATACCACGCATTTACCCTACTGTCGTTTGATCGATTGAAATAATTATAATGTTTATTTCTCTACAAAATTTTGGTCACGCGTCTGGTCGTTGTCAAGGAAAGAAAGGGGTTGAAGTGCAGTTCTAATTGTTGGAGAAAGGATGGAGACCCTCAAGACATGAAACTTACACAGTCCAGGTTTGTACTTCATAATATATTCGAACGATTCTTGTCTCGTTAAATAAATAAGTGGGGAATTATTTCGAAAGCGCTCTAATCGAGCACGACTAATGAGAACTGCTTTCTATGTGCACTCGGCGCAAAAACGTTCTACAATAATTACCGTTAAACACGCTGTCCTGTAGTAAGATAATTCGGGTATCGATTACGAGATATAATTGTCACGTTTAATTCGTTTTTCTGCAACACCGATAAAAGATCGGCAACTTGATAACACTTTCGGTTGCTTGGAAAAATCGAGCATTTATCGCGAGACTGTCTAATTGATATGGATTAATAATAATCTTCAGTGATAAAAATGAAAGTCGAACACGTACGGTTAAAAATCGAAGAAAATCGAGGAGCACAGGCACACAGCTTGCTGCCATCGGCAGCGTCGGCGACTGTTGCAAACTCTCTCCTGCACGTGCAAGACCTACAAACACGTTTAAACAGTTCGCGTGTATGTAAGAATCCATAGTGGTCGACCTTTTACAGACGATAATTCCTGACACGCTATGCGTACGAACGACGCAATATCTCTTTCAATCTATTCCCGCTCGATTCTGTAAAATTCCCGACAAATGTTCGCCTGATAAAATGGAATGTAAAATGTGTTTTTGACAGAAAATTTTTGAATTAAATTCTTTCACTTTCAACGCCATCTGTGATTAAATTTGCAAAATGCTACCGCAACTCGCAGATGACGCCACCAGGTTGGCGAACGATTTCCTTCGCGATTTATCCGCCACATTTTAATATGATTTTAGCAGTTGAATGATCGCGGTGATTGTAATCAAGTTTTTCTGGTGAATTATGTATGACGCGTCCAGCGGAATCAAGGTAAGAATTTGATTTATTATTCGATCCTTATTTGCGAACTATCGGTGTTGTTTGATTGTCTTGAAGATGACTATCGTTTCGTTCGCCAAATCTGACATTAGATGCCACAGTGCATGGTGATTTACGTTTTCTGAATATTGTTTGGAAAGATCTAACATGGATATTAAGGTGAAAGAATCTGAGAAAGAGGCTCGCGATAAATTCGTCGTCAGCGATGTTTGGAAGGAATTTAACTGTCCAAAATATGTTGTTCGCGATTGTCCCGGGACCGACAAGATACCGGCGAACCATTTCGATTTTATGAAACAGTCGGAGGTCGATCCGAATTATACTTTAACGAAATTAGACGAACTTATATCTGATCCTGTGACGAAGAACAGTGCCCCGCGAATTTGCAGGCTCTTGCATGAATATTTATGTGGAATAAAAGATTACGGTTATGTATCCTTTGTAGGATAAAACATCGAATTTCTTGGTTCAAATGTACTGAGTGTCCCAAGGTCAACGATATTTAAATGGAACTTCGACAGGGCACTCTGTATACGACGGATTAAGTTTTTTAATCATTTATAAAAGCTTCCTTAAAATGGTACTTAGAAGGTAAAAGATTTGCTGAAAATAATGACGGTATTACAATTTTTGGTTGAAAACGCTGACTCTGTTAAAGAGTATGAGCCACTCCTCAATAAAATGCTGAAGCTTTGCAGTTTACCACCTTTGTTAGAAAAGTCTTCTGAAATTGTAACGAATAACAATATAATGGAGCAGTACTTCACATTGTTAGGGAAGCTTCTTGTTGTTTTACCAGCCAGAGAACAACTATGTGAGATTCACGAAGCCATCCACTGTTTATTATTGAAAAGAGATAGCTCGAACATTGCAGCAGTTAAGATTAAAGACTGCCTTGCGATCATAGAAAAGTCACAGCTGCCAATTATGGTAGTAAAGTCATTGGAAAGCTCTCTTCCGGGCATGTATCAAAAGATCTTGGAATTGGTTTTCTTGCTTTGTTCTGTATCACATGTGTGCTGTAAGTAAGATATCAAGGTGATCTGTTCTAAATGTTCCACTCTGTATATTTGGAAGAGAAGTAGGGATTCTCTAAATTATTTAACACAGCTCACAAGATGTTAGAAGCTGGAGTGCTTAATATAGTATTGGTCAGAATGGATCTTCCTTATGCTACTCAATTACGCTGCACACGGCCACCAGATTCATTACTAATAGGTAGCGAGTACCCCGAGGACACAACCCTTTTAATAATGAACACGCTATGGTGTTTAATGAGATCTATTATTCCTCCTATCACCATGCCCAAGTTGAAGTCTACTACGTGTGTGCACTGTGCACTATGGTAAGCAATGAATACCTGAAAAATGAATCAATAATGTACGTCTAATCAAAATCACGCAGGGGTTTGTCCTACACATTCGAGAGACAAGTATTCTACAGCCGATTCAAGAGTATCAGCATAAGAATCAGAAATGATATCGCAGCTATCATTCTTTCAATTCTAATCAGCTTTCCTACTTGGAACTTTGTCAGCAGCGGTATAGCGGACAAAGCAATTAAGTTTTTGATAGCAGTTGAGACTGGCTCTGTGAGAGTATTTTCAGAGACAGTTACATTTGGCAGAACCAACGAAGACTTGTTCTTCCAAAAAGTGTTGTTGTTGATTGTTATGCACCTATCTCAAATCGACGCATGCATTCCTGTAATTATTTTGATGATTTCTGTGTCTTGATTGGATTATAGTGAATATTGTTATTCTTTGGTATTCTTTTTGAGTAGATAATGGAGCACAGAAAATTGATGAAGACGATACTTCAACTTGTTAATCCAGATACCGAAGTATCACAAATTACTTGGACTGCTTCTCAATATTGGAACTTGTGGACATACGCTATTAATTCCTTGTCTGTGCTGGCACCAAAAATGCCAAAAGATTTTATAGCATACAATGGTACCATTAGGTACTTAGAACTTAGTAATCAATATATAAGATACTTAATTTGTTCATATAAAGTAATTGTACTCTCATAGATTGATAATGCTGTTAGACTGGATTTTGTGTACAAATTTCAACATGGACATTATGATGCATTGCGTAAAAGTAATCTGTTCGATTGCCTTAAGCAACAATACTTTGTTATTGGAGAACTTCAGAGAGCATGGGATTACAGTATCATTGATCAGTTAGCTCCCAATTTATGAATTAGTACTTTCATTCATTATTGCTAACGTATAGTAATTTTCTTTTACAGAAGTGATTAACTATATCTTGACTTCTTGCAAATTTATAATGAAAGAGCAAAGAATTATTACACTGGTGTTAATCTCGATCGAGAGGCTTTTAAAGAAGCAAATCTTTTATCAGGAAATGTTTGGAGATCAAAGTTTAGAATTCGTTATGGAATTGCTTTATCAGTGTCTATACCAGAAAGATAAAGAAATTCAAATAGATCAACGGTGAGTTTATTTTAATTCGACCAGCACAACTGTGCTGCTTGCAGCTTCCGTGCGAGTTATGGTGTAAAGAATTTTGGTAGCCTTTTATTGGCATTAGGGTCGTACATTTGGGAGTGTATAGTATGGTGTCCTCCAAATTTGAAGAAGTTCATCGAAAGTGGAGCAGTATATATTATTCTTGACATTATCGAGATAGTCCCATACCCATCTCAGCGTCTGTTTCTCGCTGTACTAACAGACATATGCGACAAATATTTCTGCGGATCTTATTTATGCACTTGGAGAGGCATCGACAAAAAGACAACATTAATGTCTCTGTTAGCAACGATCTGGAGGGATGAAGAAATCAGGCTTGAATTCCCAAGATGCTCCGATGGAGCAATGAGAGGCAAATTGCGAGAATAAGGTTTTATTAAGAAAGCTAAGTCTGTCTAATAATTAGAAAATAATTTGCTGTACATCAGATGATGAATACCCTGCAATGGGCAAGAAACAGTGGTTGGCGACCTTCCAGACAAAACTTCATGGACATATTAGTCCAGCATTGATCGACATGATTGGTTCAGTTAGGGCAAAGATATACAGTATTAGAAAGATCATAGAGAGAGACAATGAAAGATACAACATGGCGAAAGAACACTATAAAATATTATACTGTGACCTTCCAGTGGAAGATAGAGTGAGCATATTAGCTGACTGCTACGACTTTATTGTAGTATAATTCAAATCATTTTTCAGATCACAGTATCTAGCATGGATCTGTATTTTAAGTTGAAATTAGGTCAGGTATGGATAGAGCTGGAAAGGTATTTCGAGCAGATTGGCATTACCCCGCTGGGTATGGATGGCCAAGCAATATTTTTAATGACTCAAAGATATTATATGTGGGGAGTATTACTGAAAAAAAGACAGAAACAAATACTCCAGTCTGTGAAAAGAGAGGAGGACGTAGCAGAAATAGATGAATACGCTAGGATTCGGGATTCCAAGCTTATTTTATCACTGGACGCGCTCGATGAATTAGATTACATCTACAGAACAACAAATCGAGAATATATGATAAAGAAAAAGGCTGAGCAAATGCAACAGGTATATCTGTCCCTGAATTTTCCACGCAAGACGAACGAAAGTAATCACAGAACGTTCATGGATGCAGTCAATTTTACAGTAAATATATTTGAAAACAAAATTATTTATATAAATAGCAGTATTAAAGGATCTTTTTCCACAGACAATATTCGATCAACACGTGGTGTTCAGCAATCTAACAGCCCATTCAGATTTCGATGAAATGAAAGTTCTCCCTGTTTCGCCAAGCGAATCGTATGTCCTGGACCATTCAATTTTTTCCGGAACGTCCAGTTCGTCCTTGACGAGCTACGATCTCTCAAAATTAGATCACTTCGACGAAGATGAAGCTTAGCTAAAACATCGCATACTCGTCCTTTGCTGTCTTTGGTAAATATAGGGGTCTTTTTTATCGGCAATAGATAAAAGTTTCAATCATCACAATGATGTTAAACAATTTTCGACAGATAAATATTATTTGTTTTCATTAAGTTGAAATAAGTAAATAATGCAGGGAATTAATCGCACACCCGTGGAGCAGGTCACGCCTGAAAGTAGGCAACCCGTCATAAAAGCTGTAGAATCGGTTGCGCGCCGTAATTATGACGGGAGTAATGTTTCAATCAATCGGATAATAAAAAAAAAGGTCGGTGTTATACGACAAAGGTAAAAGAAATATTACAATGAGATTCGCTATTCATTCTGAATGAGAAAGAAAATACTATAAAAACATTATCCATCGAAGGACTCGATCTCGTCGATCGCGGGTATCCGAGCGTATCCGATCGCTTCCGAAGGACCTGCCCCGGGTCGTTCGTTTCTCCCTGTTTACCGCGATAAAGAGGGAAACGTATTCTATGAATCGCGGAATAATAATTTTCGTATCCACTGACGAGCAGCGCCGTGCGTTTCGTTCGAGCAACGATCCGATTGGCTCGGTTGGTATCTCGTGCCTCTAGATTGCCCCGTCGATTATCTAGATAACGTAACGGAAACTCCCCTAAGAGAGCGGTGGAGGAGCAACACGACGGGGGCGATGAGCCAGTGAGAGCCAACATGCCGTTCCCGCCGCAAGCGATCGTTGTCGTCGTTCTCGTCCGTCCGGTACCGGTTTAAAACGCGTTTCGGAGTACAAACCGAACAAAGTCCTCCGCCTTCTCGCGGTGCAGTTGGTGGCTTGTGTCTGCCGGAATCGAACTGGAAAATCGGTATCGCGAATATACCATACCGTCTCATTTCCTCGACGTATCTACGGTGACGTTATTTTATTTCCCTTTCTTTTCTTTTGTGAGCAAATCCTCGGTGAAAGAGACACTATACTCGTATCGTTCTCTCGACAATCTGCGTGCAGCAGCCGCCGTCTGTCTGCTGCGTCGTTGATCTGCGTTTCTCTACCGAGAGAGAACCCCCTCCCTTATTTCCGTTCATCATCCTTCCCGTCATTGCTAGTCGTGCGCGAGACAGGCACACCGACACCAACGGATTCCTGTATCCTGTGGCCACGAGAGAGTTGTTCAACAGCTATACGTAAATATGGCGTGTGAACGGTGGTGCTTTAACCGTGGCTGTGACGGACCTGTCCGAGGATGGCCTTGCGTCCTGTTGCTGATCGCGTTGTACATGCTCGAGCCCGGCGTCGCCGACAACGAGTTCAGTGAGTCTTTTCTCGATTCTACTTGTTGCACCCTGTGGAACGCGTTCTCTTACGAGATGCTTCTCCTCCTCTCTCTCTATCTCTCTCTCTATCTCGAGGCCTCTCGCCAGCGAAACGCGGCGGACCACTCTGGGCTCGCGTTTATGGCCGTTCGAAACGAAAATCGGGACTCTCTACCGTTCATACAATATTCTCTTTTTACTTCGTTCTATAATTACATATCAGAACCCGGTTCGTTTATCGCTCGAGAGAACATAATGGATCAAGTTGTCAGAGTGGACATGTTTATTATTAGACAGCGGATCTTGATGGAAAGTCAAAATTTTCTACCTAAAAATGATGTAACAGTACCTTTAAATTGATCGAAAGTTTACTCTGTCTATTTATTATTGTTTAGTAACCTTGTACACGAAGGAGCAAATGTTAACGGTGTTTCTTGAATTTCTTTTTGCGTTTTTTCTGAGAATTCTTTTTGGCATGATCGCAAGGTATGTTTGCCTCAGGTAAAGTCCAGCTTCGGTCGAAAGTTGACGCGTTGTCTGTGAATTCACGAGGAGCTTGAAAAAAATGGACCTTGAATGTTAATGCTGTCTCGATAATTCTGCGAGCCGTATCTTTCCGGCGATATCGGAATGGTTGATCTCTCGAACCAGTTATCGTTTCTTACGATGTCCATCGTAATATCGTTTGCTCTTTATTGGGCTCCTCGCGGAGACTGGTATGTATTCCTCTCTCGATCTCTTCTTTGTCTCTGGAACCTTCCTGTTTTACGTCACAGCTGTGAATCCCGCGCCATGGACGTTATCATTTATTAGCGGGGTTCGGCGATTTCAATGCCTCTTGCGCGAGCTGTTGTGTCGTCATCAAACTGCGTGCTTGCGTTACATGCAACCGCAACTAGATGCACACATAGTCTACGAATTAAATTATAACCCTTAGCGCTCTAAGTGGCGACCCTGCGGCGCCATCGAAAAATATTGTTTACTATATTAAATTGATTCGTGTTTAATGCATAGGGTAGACAATTTCTATTAAGAAATTACTCGACGTTTAAGTGTTGTATGAGATTACATCAGCTCCATCTTCAAAGAATGGAAATAAGTTTGTTATAGAATAGGAAAATTAATAATGAAATTTCACCTGGATTTTTATAAGCAGATGGAATTATCTTGTAAAGTCATGTTGATCCGATTTATCCGCAGTGATACATTTTTTTTTATCAGATTCGCGGCAGAAAATCGTCGACTTCGCCGCGCTTTGTGCTCCTGCGCCTGTTCGTCATTCCGAGAGCATGATCGCTAAGCTTCACCAATTTTTCGAAGTCGTTAACCTTTCTCGGGCGCACGTTCGCGTTCGCTCCTCCCCTCTTCCGGCTATCGAGGTAAAATACAACCGTCCGATTCCTTTTCGCGGAATACGTTTGCGATACTTTCTATTTCAAGCGGGAACGCATACTTTTGCGAGAGAACTGCACCGCCATAAGCTCGGGCTACGCCGGAGAACGGACATTTCGATTTAGCGACAGTAACAATAATAACAACCGCGGCAAGTGCAACCGTTCACTTGACCGCGTTGACGTGGCCGAATCATCGCGGCGCACTATCGTCTGGAAAGCCGCTTTTTCCGGTTCGAAAGTATTTTAGCGTTATTTCAAACTATGCTATAGGTCGTTGAATTCGAGATACTAGTTAGAAGAGTATGAAGTCAAAAGTATATAGTAAAGTATGCTAGGTTGTTGAATTCGAGGTACTAGTTAGAATATTATGAAGTCAAAAATATATAGTAAAAAAAATTCTTTCTTCCCTTAACACTTTGCACTCGGAAATTAAACATTTCTTCCGACCTAGAACAATTCTATTCTATATTAATTTTTCCCTTCGTGCGAATTTAAAATTGATATAAAACCTCGTATAAATATATAAATGTTTGATTGATTGATTGATTAAACTAAAGAATATCTTGAATAATGGCACAGGGATTTTTAGTGGCGACTCTGAGTCACCGGTTGAGTGCTAAGGGTTAATGGTGTGCGGTTTCAAGCGGGGGATATTGCAGAATATTAGTTCCAACAGTAAATGATTGAGAAGTTTATTGCCCAGAGCCGCTCATTAGAAACCCTAATGCTTCTATTCGCAACAGAAGCGTCCCGATTGACACTGACCGAGTTGAAGCCGATTGTAACCGACCGAACGGGTTCCAGCCGACTCGCGCAAGCGTCGCTCGATCAACCAATTCAATTATTGTTTTTGTAACAACCGCGACACTAATTCGATGCTTTACGATCGCGTGATAATTGTCCGCCATGCGCTCCTTTTTTTCTGCTACCTCAAAATAGGCGCGAATCGTATGACGCATAACAGAATAATGTTCAAGGTCACTCGTTCTCGGATCACGAAGGACGATGGAGGGGTCTCTCCTACGTGTTCGAAGGGACAACCTTGAACACTATTCGAACGAACGTCGGCGAATCCGACCGGCTATTCATTCGACCACTAAAAATTTCGTTTCTATTCATGGTTCCCCTATAAAATTATACACGTTTCACCCGTGTGTCTTTTGGAACCTACATTTTTACGATGAAAAGTGTATTATTTGGTGAAAGAGAATGAAAAGGTGCAGTGAAGAGAAATACGGGTGAAGTTCGGATTTACCATAAACGTTGAACGAGGGAGTTGAAACCTGGTGGCAATGCTGAAGTTCCACAGATGTTGAACACGTCTGGAGCCACGTAACGAGGCGCCGGCTGCATCTTCCTCATTTTTATTCCTTTTTTATCATCCGTCCCACGGAGCCAGCCGTAAACATTTTCTCCGGCGACGACTGCTTGCATTACGAACTGCAAGGGATCATGGAACGGCCCGGGAAATTCTCCTCGAAGATTGCATTAAAATGCCATTAGTCGGTTGACCTCGCGCTCCCGCCGTCGAACCTTGTACTTTTTCACGTCTGGCGGGTTCTCTCGGCCGTCCCATTACGTCTAATGCTCGCGATTACGCTAGACAAATTTTACACGCCTTGTTCAATCCATTCTTAACTTCTGACGTCTTCGAACAATTTTCACGGTATGCTCGATATTCTTTGAGGAATAAAAATTTCACGTCCCCTTACGTCTAATGCTCGTGATTACGCTAGACAAATTTTTACACGCCTTATTCAATCTCCATTCTTAACTTCTGACGTCTTCAATATCAATATCAAGATATTCTCTGAGGAATATTGAGAAACAACGCAAGCGTTATTCGCAAACACGCGCGACATCGCAGCGGAAGATTAAAGAGTAAACACAGTAAATAGAGTCGTTAGAAGAAGAAAAAACTGATGAATCATCCGAGTGTTATTTTGTCTATAACGATCATAAATAATCGTCGAAAATAGTGATGACGCTGTTTCGTGATTGAGGTGCAGTTTATTGGAGATTCAGAGGACAGTTTTCTCTATTTGTTTTAGAACAGCCTGTACGCAAGAATTTACACCAGTTTACGAAACCGTGAATCGACATTACAGTCTCGGTGCGAGGATGTCGAAATGATTTTTGTTTTTTCTCGCACGCGATCGACGAGAGCGAACACGATACGCGTCTGCTGGTGCAGACGGAAAAGAATCGATAGGTCGTTCTATAGACAACTGTGCGACCGACTGCTGTTGCGTACATAGTGGCTTTTTTCAGTATGTAATAACGTGTCCCCATTCAAGCGCGCCGCGACGATTGCCTCCTGTACCGGTTGCGCCGGAAAGGTCAATGAATGTCCAGAGCTTCGCGAGCCATGGTTCCTGTTCTTTAGAAACCGCCCAGAAACTCACCACGCTTAATTGACCATTGTCAAAATAATTAACTAAGATATTTCGTTGGGAATCGTTCGACAGAGTTCACGGTATATTAGTCAACGATACAGTGTCTGGGACACTACCCTAACAGTAAGTAACGAATATTTCTTTTTAAATATGCAGGGAATATCTATTTCATGTTACGAGGAAAATATTTTTTTCTAAATATGCACGTGACAGAGTACGCTTCAATAAATACATATGCCCTTTCATTCTTAAAATTTATTTTAATATCTTAAGAATAGAGTGAAAATGGAGCAAGCTAGTTAACAGATGAACTGATTCAGTTGAGATCGTTTCAGAAGCCAACAATCTCGGATAGTGAAGGATCGTGACAAGACCGGACGGATGTGGCAACCGGTTGCATTGGTTCACACGTTCCTGAAACGATGCACGATCATTATTCGGTTGCTCCATCGTCTCGTTATTTGTTCTTTTTTATCGTGTGCTCTCGAAAGCCTCTGTCACGGCGTTTCGAGAGCGTTCGAAGGAGTGTTCTCTCGAGAAGAGAGGGACTCTTCGGGGTTGTGTGTTTTGCGGCACGATTTAAACCTCGAGTGGTCCTCGACGAGCGAAACAATAACGGGCGTACGCGCTCCCGACAGTTATTATCGTTTCACCGAACGAGTCGAAACTGTAACGACAAAAGGAAAACGGGATTGCGCTTTCCAAGCGTGTCCCTCTTGCTGGCCGACCGCGACACGATCGTTCGATTCAAGGCTAAGCGGGGCCAATTAAGCGACAATCGAGGGATACCGTGCCCGCGTTACCATTTATCTCGCGACGTGTTTCATTCTGTTACTACTAGTTGGCTATCGTTCGCTTTCAACCACTTTTTTTATACAGGGTGAGTCCGCAGAAACAGAACACCTAAATATCTCCATTACTTTTCGTTAGTTGATAGTAAATCTTATAAAATCTGTTCAAAACTCCTGCCCGTTAAAATTCAACCAATTTAGTCGATAGTTTTAATCGATGGTGCCCAACACTACCACAGTATTAGATGGTACATGGAATAACTTTTGTGCCCGATGATTGGTAGACTTTTAAAATCTGAAAAATCACGGATTCTCCAAGTGATCATGCCTATTTCTCCATCGTCTAGTCAGGGAAATTATAATGTCCCCAACTCAAGGTAAACGTTTCTATGTAGGAATGTTAACTGTTCGAGTTAATGTTTCTTAATGTCCCGAGTGGCTTGAATACGAAGTCTAGTGGCGCCGTGGCATTTCCGGTGCTAGAATAATCGCTTCATCGCTTCAGTTATACGTTCAACATAGCATCGAAGAACAATTCTGACAAATACTCAAAGGGTATAGCTCGAGTTATACAAGATAAAATATATTTTTATATCGGGTCGATACAATCTTGGAGATCTAGCCCGCATAGCTTCAGGTATGGCTCATGTATATTGAATCATCGATGGCCGATAATGGCTCGATGACGATCCTAGCCTCGTCACGGAGGCTTCTAGCAGCTAGGAAAGTTCAACGTTCTCCTCGAATTAGTTCTTCGGATCGACGTTTACGCTATTTTCGTCGGACCCCGGCCAGAAATAGGGAACATCTGGACTGGTTGGCACTAGGCGTGCTTGTATTCGTGCATCCCACCGCGAATGGAGCCAACTTCTTAGCCCAGATCCCGTTGCTCTAGCCTCTTGCTCGGCGTCGTCGAACAAATGACCCCATTCAGATCGTTATCGTTCCGAGTTTAATCGCCGGAGGAATTTCAACGAGCTCTCGAAATCTGAACTCTGCGCGGAAAAAGGTTGGCCGCGTGTGGAAGGTCAGAGTCGTCAATTTTAATTGCTTTTAAAGAGTACTGTACTCTTGATAAAGGGTCGAATAGAATGGTACTGGTTGTTCGGCCACCACTGCGACTCGTTTAAATACGCCAAGGGGTTACACACGTGTGTAATTATTGTAAGGAATTATTTATTCGGTATAGATCGTCGAAAGTCCACCCTTTACTCGCGTATAATCGAACTACACTGAAAATACACCGTGCTCCAGTTTCGCAACACGCCGGCATATCAAATTGACCAGCGAATCGCTTCCGCGTGCGTCTGCTCGCTGGTCTTGAGCGAAACTTCCGCGGAAACTGTTTACACTAGCCACGAACCACGTGCCGAGACCCGGCAATTTCTGTTTTCACACGACCAAGTGTGTTTTTCATGCGAACACGTACACCGACCGCCGCCGAGGAACCTGTTGATCCAATCGGAGAGTCAATAAATCATCTGTTCTAACGTCAACCCATTTTTCAAAGATTATACATATAACAGAAGCTGAATAATTATCTTCTCGATAAAAACTTCAAAAGAAGTACGTTACATAAATTCGAAAAATTGGTTAAGAATTAAGTATTGAGAAATCCTTCGCCATTGATCTTTGATTATTAAAATTCCTGAGTATTTTCTACCGATGCATAAGATTTTAATCAGATAACGAAAGCGCTCGTCGATACCGAAGAGCCACGTAGAAAATCCTTGACCTTGACCGTCGTTGATAAGCCTAATCAGTCTCGTGGGTGGTTGTAGACTCTGAGATAGTTGAATTTAGTGTGACGTCGTTTTTATCGCGAATATTTATATGGACGAACGCTGAAACTAACTGAAAACATCCAATTTTAGTTTGTGGAATTAGGGACGGGTGCAGGTGAATCGAAAGTAGTCGCACAATTAATCGAAAGTGAAGACAATTCTCTCTGCCAGGTTACACGTAATCAGAACAGCCTAATAATATTCGCTAGAAGCTAATCTTATCTTGTTACCTGCATGCAGCAGGTACAGGGCATATCGATAAATAAACAGCTCCGCGCGCTGTTTCGAGCGGAAACACAACCACGTCACCATGTGTACAGTGTCTCTTCGATAGCGCGGATCTCGAGAGTAAACTCGAAGCCCCCAGTGTCTCGTTTGATTCACTGCTTCCCGAACATTGAAACTTGGCTTTTTATAAGCCCCACAATTTTTATATCTATTCTAGAATTGTGTTGTAAAACACTACGAATTTTTTCGTGCTCCCTGTAATCGTTTTGTAGGCCCACAATTTTTATATCTATTCTAGAATTGTGTTGTAAAACACTACGATTTTTTTCGTGCTCCCTGTAATCGTTTTGTAGGCCCACAATTTTTCTGTGTATCCTAGAATTCTTTTATAAGCCCCACAATTTTTCTATGCGTCCCAGAAGTTTTTTTTATAAATCCCACAATTTTTATATCTATTCTAGAATTGTGTTGTAAAACACTACGATTTTTTTCGTGCTCCCTGTAATCGTTTTGTAGGCCCACAATTTTTCTGTGTGTCCTAGACTTCTTTTATAAGCCCCACGATTTTTATATCTATTCTAGAATTGTGTTATAAACACTACGATTTTTCATATTGCATAGAAATGCCGAATAATAATTCATCATTATAATTGCCATGATCTCTGATCGTCGAATAGCAAAGTCGATTAGTTAGATTGGCTAGAACGATCGGAGATCTGTTTCCAGTGCGAATAGGCGAGTAAATACGTGGCAGTAGCTCGCTTCTCGGTGAACAAGAAGATGCGTACCACGCGCCCGCACGCGTATCCGGTTTCTGCGACGTATATCGCGTCGAATATGCTGGTAACACACGACATAATCCTATATATCGTGTTCCTCCGACTATCGGTGCAACGCACGTTACGAATACCCGCAACAGACGAACGCCTGGCCTCTTAAGCCGCTTCCTCAGGTAAATCTACACCTTCGCCGCATGCCGTAGAACCCGAAGAGTCCCCACGGAAACACGAACTTTCCTCTACGCCGTCGCGGTTCTCCGTAGGGAAAACGTCTTCTTCGTAATCGATCGTAAACCTGATTTTTCGGGACCACTTTTACTCGAACGTTATATTGCCTTGGCAAGAAAGTAATTTCACTAATGAACGATAATGAACGATCAACAAAACATTTTCCATTTTATTCTATGAACTTTTGCCATCTTTCTGGTCGTTAAACATTAAACTGATCCAAATGCGATTTCAAGTCAGCATCTTTAGTAAATGTTTTATCATTCTTATTAAATAAAATCAATTCATTTCGAAGTTTACAAAACTATTTGAATAGAAAACATTCACTAAAGACTAAACAGCGGATCTTTAGGCAACATCAAAATTATTTCATGTGAATTACAACAAATGGGAGTGAAGTAGACTTGTGTTTCTTTTCTTAATATGTTTAATAGATTGAAAATATAAATATTTTTACTGTTCTAAATTACACTTACGATATATGATATAAAAAGGCAAGACTCGAGCCAAGGCGAAGATCACACAGGCGCCGCCCACGCGCGGCTCGTTTCATCCGGTCGATTAAAGTCTTCCTTTCGCGGATGGTCCTCCTGATTGCACATGATTGGACCGTGTCTTGCACACCGGTCTCTCTTTCTCTCGTTGCTCCTTGACGCATGCGAATTATAGGTCAGCCACATTGTGGATAAGTGTCTCGCATTAAGTATCCGGCTTACTTAAGTAAGACATACGACGCTCGCGCGAAAAGGACACACACACACACAGAGAAGTTCCCCGCGAGATTTGTTATGAACCAAGCGGTAAAACGTTAGCCCCGTTTCATGGTCGATTAAACGCCAGTCAAATTAATTAATCGACCGACAATATAACTTACAATGCTTTCCCAGGAAAACAATGGCTTATCGCTCGGGCGCTCTTATTAGTCCGCGGCTGATATCCCCGGAATTAATTGGAAATTGCGAGGGTGGATCTCTCGAGCTCATTAAGAGTTCCCTGGGAGCTTAATTGCGGCGCACATTTCCAGAGAATCGGCCGAGGTAGAAAGTCGTACTAATATTTGATCAGATTAGTTTTGATTCGAAATGTCTGATACTTCGATCACGTGGGAGTGACGAAAACACCTATCAGCCTAATTCGTAATCATAAATCAACACGATCCGTTTACTTTCTTTTCGAGGAGCGTCTCCGGGAAATATCGAAGATCACAAACACCTACACTCGAAGCAAATAAGTCGGTGTGCTAGTTGATAAACGAACCAGCGAGGTATTCGAAAGAGGACTAGCTTCTAGCAAAGAGAACGCGACAAACGTTCGCTGACTTGGTACCAACCTACGTATTCCCGAGTATACGCAACGGGCATTAACCGATAAGCTTGCTAAGAGGGTAACTGGAACCAGCACCGCATCGTGGTCGTCGTGAACCCTGAGCATTTTACCCTTTTTTCGGGGAACTTAATCCTCTTTTCTCAAGCCCCACAATATTCCACCATCTTCGAAATTAGGTAATCTCTGGAAGCTTCTTATGGATGAGACCCACAATTTAGCTGTAGGTCTTCGCCAATCATTCGATGGAGGTCAGAGTTCACTTCAAGGTCGTGTTATCAATATCGATAACCTTGAAGACTCTGTAAGAAATGATGTTGCGAAAAAAATATCACTGTGGATCTTTGTAGAAAATGTCCGAACAGAAGTCTAGTTTAAATTCATCTAAGCTTTTTATTGTTTTAAATCACAACTACTAATTTTTGCCACTAAAAATCCGCAGTCTAGTCATCGCAAATAAAGCCTAATAAAATTATTAAGTCTAATTATGATTATTACCTTTACGGAAGCAGTTTCGACAGGTATTTTCGAGGGATCGATAGCGAAACCGCGTCAGAAAAACGTCGAGTTCGTTGCACCCAGTCGATCGGCAAGAGAAAGAGTTGGAAGATGGTCGACTTAGGTGGGATTGGCTGGTTGACGCATGTCGTAGGTGGACGAGGCGCAGGGACTGTGGAGAAATGCTTGACTCGACTTGCCGTTGAACGTGCCGGGGCTTCTCCTGCACCGGAAGCTCGCCGCCCTTCCGCTTTTACGCGGAGATATTCTAATGAAGCGGATCGTTCGATCGGTCACGCTTCCTTTGTCTTCGACGTTTCTTTCGCCTCTGTCTTCCAACAAAAATGCCTTGGCCTTTGCGTCCGCTACATCGCAGATCCGCAAGTTCTATTTTGCTTAAGGTCATTGTAGGCGGATCATCTTTTTATTGTTTATTCTCGTACACAGTGTCTTCCAAACGTGCTTGAAAAATGTCTCGCGCTTGTTAAGAATTATGGATCAGCAGATTTTATTTTTCTTAAGGTCGGCGAGGTCAGGCTCTTTCTATTGTTTTTATTTTTTATGGAGAATTTTTTATCAAAAACTTCCATTGCTTGGAATTGTAGAGAGAATACAAGTTGTATCTTGTACGCCCACTGTAATATCTGCAGAAATAATGGATCAGCAGATTTTATTTTTCCTAAGTTTTTTATTCTGAGATACAATCTTCTCGAGAGCATATAAGGAGAATTTTTTATCAAAAACTCCCATTGCTTGGAATCGTAGAGCGAATACCAACAGTTGTACCTTTGTACGCCCACTGTAATATCTGCAGAAATAATTTGATTCGGTGCCTCGCCCTGTACGGTCGCGGCAAAATTTTGTTGCGAACCGGGCCAATAAATAAACGCCGTTATTGCTCGGGTCGCAAGCTTGTTATTTGCCCGCGAGCAGAGCCGCGCTGGCTTTAATAGGATACAGCCGAGGCAGTTCGTTAAACGCAATTCGCTCACGTCCCCGGAGAATTAAGTCAATAATCCGTATCGGGGTTAGCGGTAAGAAACCCGGCACGAAACGTGGCACGCGTATATCGCTCGATAGAAACTATCTTCTGAATTATTTGGCGCCAGCCAACTCGCTGGTCACCAGTCCAAGTCGAGCCGAGTCGACGAACAAGCCCAGATCATTTCAAACTTTTCTTTCGTATACCAACACAGTGCAGCGACTAAATCTATTTTTTCAAATCAACAAGTGTTCGATAGATCGCTCGTTCCAAGCGGTGAAACCCGATTAAATCATTTTTTCAAATCAACAAGTGTTCGATAGGTCGCTTTCAAACAGTGGAACGACTAAATCATTTTTGAAAGCGAGTGTTAGACTGCTTGTTTCAACCGGGAACATATTTGATAAATCCACTATTCATCGTGAGAGCTGATATTTATCTCGAGCGAGATTGCTATCGAAACGGTTTATAGGAACTACGCGAAGCAAAGTGATACGGGCATATGACGTATTTAGAGGCGAATGAATTGCAGATAGTTTACCGTTCTGCTGATTCGAGCATCGATAAGGTACCGCGCTAAAAATAGGCGTGGGTAATAAACGGAACAATGACCGTGTTTTGTTTAATCAGAGGTTCAAACATTTTCCGGTAATTATCGCGAGAGGTTAGCCATACTCCGATTTTGATGAAATTTAAATATGTTATAGATTTCGCGTTTTAAACAACTTTTTTTCTTTTCCAATATAGGGGATCGCTTTTAGTTTTTGAGATATTCGCAAAAACTATTAATACTGTATTGAATTTTGAAAACAGAGTCTCACTCTATATAGGATGATACATGATACAAGTTCCGCACGGAAGCAATTTTTAGTTTGTATAGAAATGCAAAGTCTACTAGAATTTCTGTAGAATGTGTGATCTACCGTTTCTGCACATCGCGTTACTGCACACGTTGCACCGATGCACGGTGGAACGTCGCCGAGCAAGGGAACCCACGACGAACGTATCGGAATGTGTGTCACGCATATACAACGCGTAATCTTTATCGAGAGCACGGACACACGCGTTCGCGCAGCCTTGGTGTAACCTTCCATTTACGAGCTCGCATTTTTATCACATGTCTTCTCACAAAGACCCTCCTTTGCATACCTAAATCACGTACCATCGCTGCTCTTTTTCTGCAAACCATCAAAAATGACCGAATTAGGTGCACCGTGTGGCTTCTATCAATTTTTTATAAGCCCCACAATTTTTACATGTATTCTAGAAATCTATTGTAGCTCCTACAATCTCTTCGTGGGCCCTACAATTGTTTTGCAGACCCCCACAATTTTTCTATGCGTCCCAGAAGTTTTTTATAAGCCCCACAATTTTTATATCTGTTCTAGAATTGACTTGTAAACATTACGATTTTTTTTCGTGCTCCCTGTAATCGTTTTGTAGGCCCACAATTTTTATATCTATTCTAGAATTGTGTTGTAAAACACTAAGATTTTTTTCATGCTCCCTGTAGTCGTTTTGTAGGCCCACAATTTTTCTATGCGTCCCAGAAGTTTTTTATAAGCCCCACAATTTTTATATCCATTCTAGAATTGAGTTGTAAACACTACGTATTTTTTTCGTGCTCCCTGTAATCGTTTTGTAGGCCCACAATTTTTATATTTATTCTAGAATTGTGTTGTACAACACTACGATTTTTTTTCGTGCTCCCTGTAATTGTTTTGTAGGCACACAATTTTTCTATGCGTCCCAGAAGTTTTTTATAAGCCCCACAATTTTTATATGTATTCTAGAATTGAGTTGTAAACATTATGATTTTTTTCGTGCTCCCTGTAATCGTTTTGTAGTCCCACAATTTTTCTGTGTATCCATTCTAGAGACTCTACAATTTTCCCAGATTTTATAATTGTCCCGCATGCTCCGAGTGTCAAAGATTCTTCCCATAACCAGCCCGAGGTCCGCAGTCCTTAGATTCCGGACGCTCGCTGTTCGCTACTCGAAGAATTTCAGCATTGCCGATCTCAAGCACGATAACGCCCCAAGATTCCTACGGTAAATAGGTTAGCGCCGGGTCGTGTCGTGTCAGGTCGGTATCGAAACGATTTCACCGTGGGTCACAGCCGTGGAGAGACGGTGTGTTTACTTTCTTGAGGGAAAGCGTTTCTGTTGTGGTCGTAGCTGGAACGGGAACCTCGATTCTAGGTCCGACGTCACGGTGGCCGATAACCACCTAAAAAGTGAACACTCTTCTATTACTGTACATAAGAATACACAATAGACAAAGCACTCGTTCCACGTATCCAGATTTATTTTTAAAAAATTTTTTTCTCAGTTAAATGAAAAGAGTTGAATTGTATCGGTGGATTTACTATTCGATTGTCCCAGAAGTTTCTTTAAAAACGTGTTCCTTTAATGTTGCTAAATAAATACAAACAAAGCGATAATCTTTTATGTAAATTTTTTAATACTTCCTAACATGAACATGCATTATGTTCATGAATGAAAAATCAACTTTTGCGACAATCTAATATAATCCACGGTGCTGCATTTGTAAATGACGAATACAATATTCGAAGGAAGTGGGAAGCGAAGAACGAAGGGAAAGGGACGAAGAAGGGCCAAAGACCTCGAGAGAGCAGTTCTCGGGGGAGCTCTCGAGTGTCGCGGTTTTCGGTGAAAGCGGCCATTGTTCTCGGTATGTTCATGTTGGGAAAAACAACGGGAACAAACTGTGGCTCGCTGTGTTTGTAAACACGTGTTGAAGTTTTACCTTAAGGGAACGTTCCTCTATTAAACTGAAAACATTCTCCGGTATAAGATTGTTGCGGAATGCTCGAGTCTGCAATTTCCAGAGACTGCACCCGTGCACGGCCGATTTTGTAACAATGGGAGGACACGGTAATGACGAAACGCGACCAGAAAAGAACCTCGCTGAATCGTAAGACGAGTGCCTGGTTTCCTGACGGAATCGATTAATCGGTGGCATGAGTCTTTTATTAGTATTACCGGGCGTGACGTGTGCAATGTTCTTCGCAATCCTTCTGAATATGGTGTGCGGATCGAGTCTTGTATAAAATAGACTAGAATAATATTTCACCCCTCCGTTGCTACGCATTTTAAATCTACCAATTAATGAAAAAATAATAAAATTAATAAAAAAATGTTCGTAATAATCCGATTAAGATTTTCAGGGAAAGAAAGATTGGACAAGTTGCCTAGAAAAATAGAAATTTCGGATAGGAAAAATGAAAGTGCTTTTCTCTGTGGAATTTTTGTATGAACTCCCGAGGAAAAGTTTTCAGGAAAAACAATTCGAGACAATTACAAAGGAAAGTCGGAATAATGTAAAAATAATTCTTCAAAATTTTCATTAATTTGATTCATTAAAATAAAATAAAATTAAAATAATTAATTTCATTTTGTTCACACATTTCCTAATAGCTTTTCACAAATTCGCAAAACGATCGCAGAAAAATATATTTAAATCTGGTCAACACAACGTCTGTCGGGTGAGCTAGTTTCAAAATAAATCTTTGGAACATATAAGAAAGTGAAATGGGTGAAGTGTTTTACCTTGAGGAACGTGCGAAGGTTAACGACCTCTGGTCATCGAAATCGAGAATCCACAGAGGTGTCCGAATGAGGAATGATTGTGTAAATGATTGAGTGTTCGAAAACGAAACACGTAACACCGGTTAGGCGAGCGTTCTAGGTGAAACCATCGTATGTTTCTGCGCAGAATTGCCACGATTTCCGAGTGCAATCGGCGCCGATCATTTCTCCATGATTCACCAGCTCGGAATAATGGGATTCCCTCTCTAATAAGCGGATTAAGTATCCGCCGGAAAATTAAACAAACTTTCCGGTTCGATGCCGGCTAATTCACCTGTTGACGCAACTAGGCGAAAGCGGTCGCGGTATAGTTGTTCCCTTCTGAATCCGCGAAACATAAAGACTGTTGCTCGCACTGTGTTTAGTTAGAAAGATTGAACAGCCCCCTCGAGTCTCGATTACGTCGTGGATACGTACGGACGAAATTTAATGTGGACCAGTGATCGCTTTAACGGCTGCTCAATTAACGCTAATTGGCCACCGAGGGTCGTCGAGAGACTGTCTTTCGCTTTTTGTTATCCGCTTGATAATCTCCAGCGATCGTTGTAATTTGTTTGTACGCCTCATCATTCCTACACGCTGCTTTTCAGTTTGTAACACGGCCCGATAAGATCGGAAACGGGTTTGCATCGTCGATGACTTATTCAGGGGTGACGATTCTCGAGGCTACAATTAAATCAATTATGAATAGACTGCGGATCTTTATGCGTGTATGAAGAAATTGCTTGGGCGAAATATAAAACGGTAAAGAATTTTAATAATTCAAGAATGCTGTATCGTTTTTTAATACAAGAAAGTCCTTAAGGGATAAAGTCAATTTTTATGTTATTCCTGCTTCCCAGAATTTATCCAAAATATTTTTATTTTGCATAAAGATCTAATGGTCTAATTATGAACTCGATCAATTAGCTTATGAATGCGGATCTTTATGCGTTTATGAAGAAATTGCTTGGGCGAAATATAAAACGGTAAAGAATTTTAAAAATTCAAGAAAGCTGTATCGTTTTTTAATACAAGAAAGTCCTTAAGGGATAAAATCAATTTTTATGTTATTCCTCGACAATGTTATTCGGGATGAATCGAAGCATTGAATGAGGATAACAAAGGATCAAACAATGGTTGGAAGGAACTCGACCAAGCGAGTCGTTTCGATCTATTTATCGACGACACTACTTTCACGGCCGCCACCGTGACCAATCGCTCCCGTTTACCGGAAAATCGTCGATCACCAGATTACATTCCCTTCTTCTATCGATAGAGGTTTGCAACTCTTTCTCTCGGCCTACTATCGACTTCGGCTCTAAAGAATCGATACTAGACGAGAAACGGATATCGAGGACGGCAGTAGCACAGTGGACCGAGTGTAACATTTCAATAAGAGCGAAATGCTAGAAAGCGGTAGTCCTTAAAGGGGCCTCGTACGACTCGCGATTTATTGTATGCACACGGTTTCGTTCGCGGATAACCTGTCCCACGATCTCGCGGAAATCTTGTACAATAGGCCGCAAAACTGTGGAAACAATAGAGTAGTATCGTTACAAGGGAAATATACTATTGTCGAAAGTCTGTTTAGAACCGATTGAAAAGCATCTTTCGTTTTCCGTGGTATTTCAATCATTCGAGAAATAACCGGCACAGTTTCACGGTTCAAAGTATTGTAGAAGAAAGTATGAACGTTGAACGACGAAAGACAAGTATCTTATTTTGCTAATTCAATTTTATTTTTATTTCAATTTTATAGGTGTAGAAATTTTATATGCAAGATTATATGCAGATTTTCTATGCAAAAACCTAACAGAAAGAAGACTCGTCTGTCACAATTGACGATACTAGTATAATTAACTCGCGGCACGTGTCGAACAGACCCCGGATCATCAAAGACCGTGTTCCAACGTCAACGTGATCTGTTTTTTACTGTTCTGCGTCTGAATCTATCATCGTGTCTCGTTGAAGAGACTTTAGCGTGGCTCGCGTCGAACGCGTCCCCATCGACCTCGTTAGTAGCAAAAGGCCTTTTAGCGAACGATTGACCGAATGGGATTTCGTGGCTTGCAACACGGCCATTGAGCGAACAGTGGAACCATAAGCGCGCGACACTGTGACACGTCGTCCGGGAGAAGGAAGTTCGCATTAGTAGAACGCGGGTCCACGTTACGATTCTCTCACCTTTTAACCTTGCCTTATCATTTGCACGGTGAACGGTTCACCGAGGGGTTCTCTGCTAACTGTGCTGCACTGTTCAATCATGCTTCTCATGCTCGACAGTCATCGGGGGATTCAAATTGTACGAAAAACTATTTGACACGTGTTCCTTTCATCGACCATCGTCAACAATTCAAGGATTAAAAACAGACCGAGGAAGTTTTCGTACTCGTATTTTCCAACCGAAAAGATATTCAAAAAAGAAATTGTAGGACATCATAAAAGAACGAAGAAAATTGTAGACGCTGAAGAAGAGTCGTAGAAGCAACAACAAAAATGGCAGGAGCCGTAGGAACGTTATATAGGCAATAAAAAAAATTTGTGGGACGCATTAACAAATTATAGGGCCCACAGAAAAACTGTAGGATGTAAAAGCCAGTTGGGCCTGCGAATAAAAATATTGTTCGAATCAGAAAACATGTATCCAATTTCAAATCTCTAGCTCATCAGGAAGTTAGTTTAAAATCAATTGATGAAAACCAAACGAATTGAAGAAAAACAAACAAGAAAGCGAGTTAATAAAAACGTGGTAAAAAAATGTTCCCTTCGTTCTTTCGAATCCTTTTCTTGAATAGCGACAGTTAGAATCGTCCTCGATATTCTCCGATTTTAAGAAGTAAAAAGGATCTACAGCTGCTCGATCGTTTCATGACGGAGCGTACAACTGAGAGCCACAGCACCCCTGATCCTGGTAGCTATTTTTGTGGTCATAAATCGTTCCCCGACAATAGCATCTCGGCGACGGGTGACCGTCACGCGTTTCGAATGGCTGCGATTCGGTAGGAGCGCCGGCAATTATGTTCGACAACGAAACACATACGTGCCCGGTGCTCCGGATGCTTGTTGTGTGTCGATCGAGCACGCACATCAAAAACCGTGTTGCGTCTCTTCTGTGCGCCTACATGCCGTGCTGACGCGAGCTTCCTCGGAGAATTTCAACTTCAGACCGGTGCCAGACGATTCTCGTGCGGGGGAGGTCGACAGTCTATCCACCGGAAGAAAAATCCGATAAAGAGGTCTCCAGAAGTGTGTCTGTGTGTGTATGTATGTCTGTCCGCGACATTTTCCCACGTGTCATTGAACCGTTACGTTCGCACACGACCATCACATAATGAACCACGACCTTTTACATCGTGAATCATGCCCCAACACGTGGAAACTGTCGCGAAGCCTGGCCAAACGTTTCTAGCTTAGCTTCTTGGAAAAATTGCTTAACTGTTTCCTTGTAGATTTATCCTTTTTTCGAGAAAACGGTATCCTTTGCGGTTAACCATTATGTAATCAATCAAAATGTGTTTGCAATCAATTAATTAAAATCAATTAACATGTTTGCAGAAATTCTCGTTGTAAGACTAGGAGTTAATATAAATATTAATATAAATATTAGTGAAGAATGGACGTTCAGAAAAATTTGTGATACTCTTTAGAAGACCATTAACAAATTGTTGAGAGAAGGGTTAATTTACCTAGAAAGAAGAGAATATTTAACCGCGGTTTTTCATTCATTCGTAAGAAAACTGAATTGCATACGAGTATTGCAATTTTATTTTAAAAAAATCTCCTGATTTGGATCAAAGGGGAACTCGGATTCTTCTACGGAGCGTGTAGAAAGATCCAGAAAAAGGCTTTGCTCGCAAGAAACGAGCGGTAACACGTGGAAACGTTCGCTGGGACTAATAGCGAAGCCTCGGAGAGCTCGTGTGTTTCCACGTTCTCTCGGCGAACAATGGTTGCCTTGTGCGCGTTTAATTTGCCCGCGAGAAAACGTCCGATCCCCGGACACGGAAAAACGTGAACCAGGGGAAAGAGGATATAAGAAGGGAACACCGTAACCGAGCAAAACCAGCCGAGAGTGCCTTCTCTTACCTGGCTGCGAGAGAGACCAGCAGGCATAGCTAATACAATGCCAGCCACTGTGTGTATAACCAGTTCCAGGAGAGAGAACGCTGGCCGTTTTACCTGGCAGCCATCGGCGATCTCTCGTATCGAACGCGTGGAATTCCGCGAAAAAAATCGAATCGCTCGCGTTCTTCCCAGCAGAATTTTGCTCCTTTCTTTCCATTGAAAATTTTGCTCAGCGTTCGAACTCCTTCATTTTTCTAGAAAATTCTTTCCAAGTATGTTACTTTAATTATTTGAAGAGATCCATTCTATAAATTGCTGCAAAAATTATGCTCTGCGATAATTAAAACTGCGGAGCTTTTTATATAAAATTCTTTCAATGTGTGTTAATTTAATTATTCGAAGAGATCGGTTGTTCTACGAATTGCTGCAAAATAACGCTCTGCAATAATTAAAACTGCGGAGCTTTTTTCTAGAAAATTCTTTTGATGTGTTAATTTAATTATTCTCTGCGATAATTAAAACTGCGGAGCTTTTTATATAAAATTCTTTCAATGTGTGTTAATGTAATTATTCGAAGAGATCGGTTCTACGAATTGCTGCAAAATAACGCTCTGTGATTAAGACTGCGGATCTTTATGCGAAATTAAAGTTCTCTGTGTCTGTGGTAATAAACTTTTCAGTAATTCGAAAATAATAAATGACTATTCTTCCAATCCAATGATGATAGCGTTCACCTTGAACGACATTCAGTAATCGTCCTTGCGTTCGGTAAAGGAGTGGACCGTTCGTCTGCGTTAGTCCTGGGATTGTAAATCAAGAGGCGGCAACGAGGAGGCAGATGCAAATGCCGAAAATTTGCATAGATTCTTTTCTGCCCGAAGGCAGCAGGATGATTCGAGGAACGCGTTGGATGCGCTTTAATTGCGAGATTGAAACGTTTCACGGAAAACGGTCTTCCTGATCACGTGAGTTCTGGAGAAGCGCCTGGTCTCTCCCGTTGCATACTGCATTTGCAGCTTTCTGCATACGGAATGGGGACGTCGACCTTTTCCGCAGAATTCTTTCAGAGGCTCTCGGCAAAATCCTTTGCATCCTCCGAATGAAAGAACATTATTAGTATCGAGCATTTCATGCTTTTATTGGGCCTATTTCTGCTGGGTGAAAATGCATAATTTAGAAATGATGGACGGCACATAACGTATAAATAATAGACGTGCATGGTATGTAAATAATAGACGTGCATACTATGAAACCAATATACCGATAAATATGATTTTCAAAGGCGATTACTTCTGACGGAGAATATTTACATCATACAACCTGCATTCATAAATAAATTAAAAAATAAATTGTTAAATAAATTAATTAATTTTAATCATATTTATTTGTACGAGTAATATACTGGGTTACTAAGAGAAACTATAATCGATCCATCGAATAATTCCCGGCCGAGAAGTCCAACAGTTGGTTGGGAAGTTTTCTGTGGGACACGGAGACAGGAAGCGAGTCGTTACACAGCGCATTTATCGAGCGTGTATGAATGATTAATGCCGAAAAGCGTGTAAAAGGAAGCTGTAAAAGCGAAGGAAACTTGGAAGGAAGGGAGAGAAAGAGAGATACGAGGGAAGGGAAAAAGAACACAGTTCCTGTTACGTCTGGGCCGGTGTGCATCGCGCCACTTCCGGATGCTAGGTCTTTACATAACGCCGAATCGTTCTTATCTCTATTGACAACGTAATTGCACTATAGTCGTTACCGACGCGATGTCGCCGCTTCTGATATGATAGCTTTACGTGGATAGTTCCTTCCGTGTGAACGGTCCCTTGAAAGTCTGACACTACTTTCGAGTTGTAAAATCCTGCTTCTTTGGGAAAAGGTGGAGGACGCCTTTCTCTTTTAAAATTGCAAAAATAATCCTCGCCCGAGTTCCTCACTGGCCCATAATAAAATTGAAAGAATGGCCCATATTTGCCAAGCGAGAAATCGCAATAAAATTTGATCGTTAAAAATGAGGAAGGGGTGCGCCATGTAAAATCCTTCTTCTTTGGGAAAAGGTGGAGGACGCTTTCTCTTTTAAAATTGCAGAAAATAATACTCGCCTGACTTCCCCCGCGATGCACCATAATAAAATTGAAAGAATGGCCCACATTTGGCATGCAAAAAATCGCAAGAAATGTGATTGGGAGAAATGGGGAAGGGGTGTATCCATGTATGGGGGTTCTCGAGCACATGGTGTTTCGTAACCGCGCCAAGGTTCCACGGCAAAGGGGATCTCGCGCGATCGTCAGCCGATTTCGCGCGGACCGATTTCAATTCCGAAACCGCATTCCTCGATACTGTTGCTCGTCCAAGGACGCGGCTCGTGCAGCATCGCAAAGCGCATTCTCGTTGCATTCTCGTTGCGACTCGCGTGTCTGGCGGATATATACGTCGGTTACTGCGTACACCTGGGTGGGAGAGACACCCATGGCAGAACCACCGATGGCACTCGGGGAAACCAGTTTTTAAAACGTGACTCACGATTGTCCCGTATCATACGCGACACCCCGTAAAAATAGCCAGAGAACTCGTTCACGGACGCGTCTCTTCGAACACCGTACGCTGGAAAAAATGAGCGCGATTTGCATAGGAAACCAGGCGCCTCTTTTTTTTCACAGAGTTTTTCTCGAGTCAGATCGAACGTGGCATTCCTCTGTTTTTCATTAGTTTTTTTTTATTTACTCTGTCGACCTCAGATGATATCCTTGATCCGCGTGGCATCACCTTGGTGAACGTTTAAAGTCTATCAGACTGGTTTCGCAGCGGTGAAACGACGATAAGTTGATTGGACGAGAGAGCGAAGGGCTGGAGGCTCGTTCGTTAGCCCCGCCTTGACAGTGGGCGGGGCTCGGACAAGCGAATCAGGCCCTTATTTACGGTCAATTTGTTCTGTCTGTAAAGTGGGGGATGAAGAATTACAGAAGAAAAGAATGAGTATAGTTAGAGGAAGCTTTGTGTTTTGACAGTGGGCGGGGATAGTGGAGTTATGAGGGCGTGGCTACGTTGGTTAGTGGACGCCAATTAGACCCTTATTCATTTGCTCGGATAGTTAGCTACGAGTTTGTAGTGTTTACAAAACAGGGGAATCAAAAATTTAGATAAGAACAGGCTTGGTTTTCTGCAAGATTATTGTATTCGTGGAAGTGGGCGGGGTTGCTGCCCACTAATCAAAACAAAACTTTTCATTTGCTATTACGTTTTCTTGAAAACAGTTGTTGCTTTTCCCAGTGGGCGTGGCTTCCAAACAGTGATGGGTGGAGCTTGTAGGTGCCAATTAGGTCTTTTTGCTAGGAAAAATCTCGGTTTTATTAGAGGAATCCAGTTGAAGGTTTTGCAACCGATTGGCTTCAACAACCACAAGCCCAGCCTCTCCGTCCTGTTAACGACCGATGACTCACTCTGGCGTCAAGTCGAATCGCGTTGTACATCGATGCTCGACGCTTCCAAGCTCGAGAAATTACAAATCGCGGTTCGAGAACGTGTCGAGAATCCACCGAGCAGGTCCTTGAGATCCAAAGTGTTTCGAGCGACGTTTGAACAATGGCGTTTCGAGCGAATCGCTGCTCGAGGAGACGTGGTTCCGTCGTCTATCCACTGCCAAGGACTTTTCGTCGTGGATCGTTCGGTGCGTGGAATGCATTATCTACATACAATAAAAAAGCATACCTTCTGTTTGCAATCACAGGCCTCGGAACAATCGCTCGCGAAGTATTCTTAAGGCAGAGATAATGTTAGCGTCTACGTTCCAGGAACGTTTCGACGTTCTACTCGCGGGTTCTCTCTCGTTGCACAGCCTTTCCGACACTCTTCTCACGCGTTATTGTTTCGATCAATTTGTCCCGGATCATCGTGAGAGCATGAGTACAATTAGAGGCAATTAACATCTTTCCGGAAGCTGTTTAAACAATTCGACCGCATTTTATGGGTTTATGATACACCTCGGATCAAGTACTCTTAAGCAACAATTATAACAATATATAAGACATTCCATATGACACGTCTGCATTTCTTCAATTTTGTTACAAGCAGGATATTCAATTTAAATAATCTGAAACAAATTTGGATTCTTCTTAGAATTTATAGAAATCATTAACTAGGGAAAATAGAGGAAAATCTGATTTTTCAAATTTACCCTATAACTGTCCTCCCGATCTTGGTAGAGGGTTGAAATTTTGAATGACGGGTCAAGGCCACTTTTGACCATCTTATCTGACTATAGAAGTTGTAAAAAAAAACATGAACGGCAAGAGCAAAAATAGTTTCGCCGAGTCAGAGCCGCATGCTAAACCGGCGCGACGTGCAGCGACCTCGCGTTTAATTACCCGAATAGCACAATGAGTCGTAATTGCGGGTCGGCCCAACTTCGCTCGTGTTTCGTGCGACCAGTTATCAACGATAATGTGCCACGAACAAACAGTCTCGATCGCTCTAACTTGATCAGACAGAAAACTTTATCGCTCTAATCACCGCAAATGTTTCTTTTGAGACCAGCCGTCATAAATCTTTTCGAAGTCTCGGATATTGCAAAGACTAGTGGCGAATGCAAAAAAAAACAAGATTTTTCAAGATTGTTCTCTTTCAGCGTGACTTTCTCGATTTTTTGGAAAGCGAACAATGAACACGCGTAACCCGAGCAATTAGTAGCACCGGTTCACTTCCTGTCACTCGCATCTTCATAAAGGAGGAAGGAACTAGGCAACAATCGGAGCTGCCAACGGGTATGCAAATGTTTCAACGCGATATGGGGACAAGCGTGAGAACGAGCCTCTTCTTCGTGAATGAAGACCTCTTTGAGAATCGACCTCTAAGATCGAACGTAACAACGATTACTCAGAAATGAGGATAATTTCAGAATTGCAAAGCTTAATTGAAATGATATTGTAATCGAGGTTGCATAAGATCTAAATAAATCTAGGCTCATCTTTATGCAATTATGGCTTTCGAAAATTTACAAAGAAGACAGGATACAATGATTTTTAGTTCGGTGAAGTGAAAACAATTTAAGACAGAATACCATTATTCGAAGATGAAGTGAAATCAATTTCAAGACAGGTTATATATATATTTATTTATTTATTTATTTATTTCAGATAAAAAATTGCAAATTGCATAAAAGTCCTCAGTCTACTGATTACTTTCGCGAATAAATGGTCGAAAGTCTCGGCTTTCCCGAGATTTCTACGGTACTTTCGGAACCATCATGCTCGAAACGAATGAAAAGCGCGGTGCAATTATCATTGTCTGAACGCCTGGACGTCGCGACGGCTCCGTCGGCCGATTCGTCTGTAGGCGTGGAGCGAAAATATTGTTTCGTTTGGAAACGACGACGATAGTTACTCGTCGGTATAAAGTTGAACGAGGCTCGAACAAATTGTCGTACCGTTTGGGGCCGGGGACGGGCAACGATCCGGAGAGCTCTGGACGTGTTTCATCGAGCCGGCTTTCGGTGTATGAAAATTTCCAGTGACGTCAAGCTTCGTGCATTCTCGAGTATATGTCGGATCGCCAATTATTGCTTTATCCGGTCGCGGCCCGCCACGAGCGCGCACTTTACCGAATGGCCATTCTACGTGGAAAAAGCACATGTCGGTTAAAGTCGTTTTCTATCCCCTTTCAATACGATCTATTTAACCCTCACATGTTCTTCAGGGTGAAAATTCACCCGTTCTATATTTTCACAAAGTGTAAAATTATTCATCCTATCGTGTCTACGTCGTTAGATGTATTTCTTTAAAATGTAACGCTAAAAATAAAACATAATGTGTTGATTTAACGTGGAAAATAAAAATAAGTTTAATGTTATCATAATCTCTTTTATGCAGCTATTTTTAAGGAGTGTATGAGGGTCAACGGTGATTAGAATTTTCTTGTAGTTCGTAATTTCCGAAAACAGAAGAAATATGTTCTCCGATAGCTGTAGATCAATGAAACCAAACTAGAATTTGATTTTTGTGTGCAATAAAAATGTTCTACAATGCTTGTGAACAGTAGGGAGTAAATAAAAATTAATTTCATTCCTTAGTAGATCTTTCACATTGAACAGATCATAACAATATTCTTAGATTTTTCTAATGTCTTACTGTTTTATATTTCACCAATCCCATTTTGTCATAAATGGATAAAAATCCACAGTCTATTAATGACATATGAGGTTTATAATAAATTTTCATAAAAAAAATTTTTAAATATGAAATTTGATATTTATTAAGCTCTGTTCTCAAACACGATATTGTTAGGCCAAGGGGGTTGGATCAAGAGACCTGTGCTCCTTCTTCGAGACTTTTGTTCGTCGCGATCGATATTATAGAATGCAATTATAATTTTCAAACATCCTGTACAACGTTTCTGAGCACGTGTGTATAAGTATCGATGTTCCACTGAAAGCTAAAAAAAGTTTTACGTAGAGTTCCACACGAAACTTGACTGTTCGAGAAGCGAAAGATAATTGTTTACCCGGTTGGAAGAGGTGGCGGGTTAATGGGGAAACATTGGCATCGACGATCTCGAATTTATACTGATCTGGGCCACTGACTGGCCGGATGGCGCAGGCACAACACGACCAGCCACCCGACCCTCTCCGTGAAACGACGACGAGTATGCGATCCATAAATTGATTCGGATCGTCGCTCGGCTGCCGTTGAATAATCATCGCGATGAAAATTCGCGGCGCTCCGGCCACTTGCCGTCTAGTGTCTGCAATCGAAATAGCCTCGCCGACGTCCAAACAAATAAATTATTGCCGACGGTTCAGCGTCTTTCTCGAATCGTCGTTCGATCGCTGCTTTTAAACCCGTCGATCGATTCCAAGTTATCTCTCGGCTATCGAAACTAAAATTACTTCGGTGATCCGATTCGCAAACTTTCGAGCGCCTTTGAGGCGCTCGGTGAATTTGTTGAATTGTTTATTTGCTCAACGGCGAGATCAGCCGGTCCGGCTTGCCGTAAGTTTAGAGGAGATGCACGCGAGGTTCGTCCCTTTGGGCTCGAAGGAAATTCAATTCCGAAGTTAAGACGTATCTTTCAATCTAAAAGATTTTTATTCTATGTAATTTTTTTTACTGGGTGTACGAAGTATGAACTTGACTTTACTCGATTAAAAAAATAATAACTTTCGATAGAAATGAGGTAGTGCGATGAATTTTTTTTTTAAATGAAAGCTGAATGTTTACAGAATATGAGAAAAATAGGGAGATTATTGTACGAATGTTTTTAACCGTGAGAAAATTCGACAAAATTGCACAATGTAATCTTTCTTACGTTAGGCACACGAATCTATATATAATATCAGTAGAGATGAATGATTTTCGTTCGATTGTTCGCAGATCGTTACTATCACTATGACGTGGGCAACTCGAGAGGACACTCGTTGGCGGAGGATGGATCGATCAGTTTTTCGTTCGTGTCCGATAACGAGGAGCAGGAGCTCGAAAGGGAGCGTCGCGCTGCGGAAGACAGTCTACTCGACACATCGAAAGAATTACCCCACGAAAGATACACGCCGACACCGGCCCCCACGTTGCAGCAGTCGACGTCGGAACAGCCGAAACCGCAGCCACAACCTCAACAACAATCGGAACAGCAGCAGACGCAGCAACAGCCACCGCAGCAACAACAACAGCAACCGGAAGTAGCTATCGATACTCGAAACACGCCGGCGAACGTGTCGTATTCGACGGACACCGGTGAATCCTCGACTGTTTCATCCGCTCCGCCGACGTCCAAGAGCAAACAGGATAACACGAACGTCATCGCCCTTCGGCAATCCACTGCCAATGGTACATTGGCCAGAGTGATACCGGTTAGTATCCGAAATCCCTATTTCACCCGAAATCTAAATACACGTAATTTTTAATACCCGTGTATCTCTGTTTCACAGGAACGCCGCACAGTGGGGAAAACTGACTTTTCTCGATTCAAAAAGAAATAACTTTCGATAGAAATGAGGTAGAGCGATGAAATTTTTTTTAAATGAAAGCTGGACCTTTGTAGAATATAGAAAAAATAGGGAGGTTATTGTACGAATGTTTTTAACCTTGAAAAAATAAAAGTTTAACTGTATACGACTTTTTCGTGAAATTGTGCAACTTTGACGAATTTTTTCAAGGTCAAAAACCGTTCGTACCGTAATCTCCTTATTTTTCTCATATTCTGAAAAGTTTCAGCTTTAATTAAAAAAAAAATTCATCGCTCTATCTCATTTCTATCGAAAGGTATTTCTTTTTGAATCGAGAAAAGTCAGTTTCCCCACTGTGCGCCGTGGCACGTGAAACGTTTTAATTTCTCACTACACGTGTCACGTGTCTTTTAGGGTGGGATATGTAGAATATATAGTGGAAGAAGGAAAGTTTGAATTAATTGGAATTTGCGATACAGGTGGTGTCAAACGGCAGGAGGGTGCTCACGTCGAAGATTTGGACAAACGCGACGGAGAGAACACCGGAGGCAGGCAAAACCCCGGCGAAGGTTTCGACAGAGACAACGAGCGAGGCAGCGGACCACGATGACGAATTCGAAGACAATATCGAGGACATATCGATTGAGAAATTCTCCGACCTGACGAACAAGACCCTATTGCAGCACAACATTACGAAAATGGAGAACGACACGCACCAATATTATAACAGCAGCATGTTCAGCATCAGCGAGGCCATGGGAAAGAAGTACTGGGTGGATATGGACAATCATCCGGATCTGAAGGTCAATAATCTGCTCAGCCAGAGCCATCGCCGAGCCACAGTAAGTTCTATTTATTAAAGAGGTCTGTCGCTTGCAAGCTTAGCAGAAATTTATTTTTCATTGTTCAGGATTACTGTAACACAATGTTTTTCTAGTAAGAAAAACAGAAATTCTAACAAGAGATCAAAAAAGGTCACAGAACTAACTGTTATAAAACTTATTCTCTAAATAGCAGAAAATTGGATTTTCTTTAAGAGAACGAAATGACTCTTCTTCGAACGACGTAATACGATTAACACGAGACGCGCGGACTAGTGTTGAAGTGGCATTTCTACGGTAAACATTGACACTTATACCACATGTTCATTTTTTTCTGTGTAGACGGTCAAGCTGAAGTTCGATTTCCCGTTCTACGGGCATAAAGTGCGCAATATTACCATCGCCACCGGCGGTTTCCTGTACACCGGCGAGTACGTTCACAGCTGGCTGGCCGCCACACAGTACATCGCCCCTTTGATGGCGAATTTCGACACACGTCTGTCGAACGACAGCTACGTCAAGTATGCTGACAACGGTGAGTGTCCGATGACGACAATAGTGATCGCTGAACTGCGGATCTTTACGCGGAACAAACATTTTCTGTCTTGATCATAAGTAGACTGCGGATCTTTAATGCAAAATAAAAACTGTCTGCGTCGAATTACAAGAATTACAAGAAGTATTGACATTAATAATTTCCAAAACTTTCCTACAATTTTAAATCAAATCTACTCGACTTTTCAATAAATGCATACAGATCCGCAGCCGAATCGTAAAAGCACTGGAATTGAATAAAAATGTGTTCCTATAATATCGACACTTTCGAATTCCATTTATCTACCTCGCGTTTCACGTTCCACCTACTGAAATTTCGTCAGAAATCCGTAAAATCCGCAGCCTAGTAATCACCGTCTCGCGTTCGACGCAGGAAACACCGTAGCCTAGGACGATAAGTATAATCGACGAACGTTCAATTGCAGGAACGGCGTTCACGGTTGAATGGGAGAAGGTGATTCTGCACGACAAACCGGATGCCGGCCCGTTCACCTTCCAGGTGACTCTGCATCAGAACGGCAACATCGTTTTCGTCTACTCGGTGATACCTCTGATGGTGAAGATGATCGAGGACACGGCCCACCCCGTTAAAGTTGGCCTCAGCGACGCCTACATCATGGACAGAATAGTGTTCTGTAAGTATAACCCCGCGAGCATGATCAAAATCATTGCTGAGAACCGTTCATCCAAGTAATTCATCCCTATAATTCACGTGATACCTCAAACTGATCCATTTTCTCTGCAGTTGTTCGCAGAAAGACGATCTACGAGTACCATCGTGTAAACTTCAACCGCCAGGACATTCGAAACTGGACGGTGATCTACCTAAGCGCGTTGCCCACTTGTCTGGAGATAGACAACTGCAAGGACTGCTTGACGAAGCTGAACGGTTTCGACTGTAAATGGTGTTCGTTGCTGAACCAGTGTAGCACGGGGACGTTTAGGTCGCGGCAGGATTGGCTGTCGAAGGGTTGCGAGGTCAAGAAGATCAAGGACGTCGACCTTTGTCCGCTAAGAACCACCGCGTATAAAGAACAAGAGGAAGACTTTAATCCAGTCGTGCACATGCAATCCGAAGAAACCGTGACTGTGCACGAGATGGCCTTGCATAGCATCAAGTCGAGTAAGTTGCTTCTAGATTCTCGTTCCACCGGGTAGATATTAGAGATCGCGGTTTTGAACGTGTATTTAAATACGCGTGTACTGTGTAGTACGCATTCAAGGATTCGTATTCACGGATCCTTAAATTCGCACTACACGGTTCACGTACCACGTGTATTTACATGTACGTGAAACGGAGATCTCTAGTAGATATCCCCGGGGAAATTCTCTGTAGGAAAAGTTGATTTTTACGCTAACGCTTTTATTACAAACGAACACACAGTTAAAGCACGTCCAAGCAACATGAACATGGGAGTCTCTGGAATCATAGGAATCCTGATGGTGGTCGGTCTAGTAGTAGGTTTAGTTGGCTGGGGTGCATACGCTTATCGCAATCCTCACAGCGCGTCCGGGCAGATGTTAATCAGGGTAAGGATTCATCCCTATCATCGCCGTAAAAGCACCAATAGTTGACCAGTTCAGAAAACATTATCAACGAAAAAGATTATCACGTCCGGAAACATTATTTTTTAACGTTTTCCTGAAGAAATGGTCAACTACTGATACGAGGCGAATTACAGATGCCTTACTGCGGATTTTTATCAAAGACTCGATTAACACTGAATCGTTATGTTCGTTTTGTTACACAGTACCGACCGAGCCAGTGGAGTTGGCGCCGAGGTGAGGCGCGTTACACGGCGGCAACGATTCACATGTGATCGGACGTTGCACTCGAAACGCAGTCAACAGTTAGTACAGAACTGTCGGACCAAATTTCCTACTAAATGTAAAACTGTACCAGGTTTTATACGCACGAGACCATTTTGTCCGCAATGACGCGACCGTCGCGACCGATGATTGCCATAACAGAACGCGTGAGATCCGTTTCCATCGACGATAATCAGAACAAGTATACTCAGCTTGTCGCAATTGTTCCCCGAATCGATGGCAATTGAACCCGTTAGCGCGGCGATGTTCTGGAACAGGAAAAGGAAAAAAGTCTTTCTCGAACGGACTCGGATCAGGAAACCGTTCGTCTGGAAACGAAAAGAAAACTAAAGTCGCATTCGGTGTTTCATTTGTTCTTAACGTTGCGCTAAACTCGTCCATCCTGATTATTTTTAATGACGATGAGGTATGACCACCCGAACTCTTTTTAATTTTAGAGAATTCGCGAGGCGACCGTGTCTATATTGTCCTGAATCGATTACTCTTTTATTTTCGAACCTCTCGCAGGGACCACTACCCAGTCAGCACGCCTGCTCTGTTTCTGCCAAGCCTAGGCCCTGCAGGTCAGGGGCTCTGCAGGCTGGGCTAGGCGGCAGGCCGTGCTGACTGGGTAGTTCTGTGTATGCAAGAATCTTATTCGCTCGAATCGAATCGCAGACTTCCCTCGCATAGCGTTACTGCCTCTCGGAGGTGTGGAGACTGCTCGGAAAGCGTAGAGGTACGTTCTTTGATATCTGTCGAACGTAGAAAAAAGGACAGTGTCGAACAAAATTTTACCAATCTGTTGGTAATGGTTTCGTGATAGTATTAAAGTGATACTATGCGAGGGCAGACTGTGCCCCTTGATTTTGTCCGGTTGATCGTAATAAAGGAAGCATATTTCACACAAAAATTGACCTCGCACGATGTGTTCAAAATACCGTCCTCGAATTAGCGATAATGTGAGCGAACCCTGTCAACGAATCCGGTGTCCAAAATCATTGCACAGATACCCACGTGCGTTTTACGAAAGTCGCGCGAGCCAAGCAAGCAGTCATGGTACGCTTACCATCGGTGATATATACTAGCAAAGAAAATAATACTATAACACATGATACGTATAAAATAAGGGAAACTCGCGTCGCTCGGAAAGTAGGATAGAAACACTATCCAGGAATGGCAAACGTGACTTTAACATGTATTAAGTAGGGACACGATTATAAAATAAGTACCGATTAAGAACGAATCCGAAGCGATTCACTCTCCGGAAACAATTTGGAAACGCATCACGAGAAGGAAAGCGAAGAACAGTCGAGAAGGACGAGGGTGTTTGGAACAAAGTAAAGAGAACAGGGAGAACATTGAATTGCTGTGGATACTTGCGCCTAACGGGAGGAGTGTACAAGATCGTTTTGTTTTCGAGAAGAAAATTAATCAGGTTGCACGGTTTATCGTACAAGAACATTCGACAAAACGAACTCGGAACATTCTCTGTCGTGTAAGAGGTTGGCCCGTGAAAATACCAAACTCTGATCTCCGCAACACATACTTTCTCGTATGATTTTTATTTCCCCGAGGTGTCTGAAACGAGCGAACGATAAAACGAGAAACAATACAACAATGTAGAGAGAGAAAAAGAACGAAAAGGAGGCCGGTATTATTTTTTTGTTGACTTCACGGAAAAACGTTCCCGCGACGTTCTCCCGTGTTGGTAGTGAACCGTTTCTTTTTTAGCGTCGTCGAGAAACGGGCGAGAGAGAGTAATTGGTTACTCCTTCGGACCCGGGTATCGAGAGCGTTTATGTGATTCTAGTATCATGTGGTATATCTTGTTATTGTTTAAGAATTCTTTTTTATCGTTACACGAACCGCAGTAATTGTTTATACATATATGAGGTATAAATACATTATACATACATATATAATAAAAACACCGCGACATGAGAGAGCAATGTGTTAAAGAAATCAACAAATCGAGTTGATGAGAAATCATCGAACAAACAAGTTCCGATCTAGCCTGTCGAAGCTACAGTTCGTTCGATACACGCGAAAGATCAAAATTCTGGATAATACGCGATTTTATGGAAGAAAAATTCGCAGCACATTCCAAAATAATGCGATTCCAACGAATATTATATTATGTATGGAGTATATGTCGCGACACGTGTTTTCTGAACTGTAGCTTCAATTTATATATATATATATATATATATATATATATACATCTTAAGCAAATTTATAAATAAATATATATATATAAATAATTATATATATATATTACAGATATATTTTACGAAAATTTTTTCGAAATACGAGCACCTTAAATCGTAATATGCATGAGGAAAGGCAGAACAATGGAAAACTCATATGTATCGATAACATTAGATCACCAGTGTATATAGTAGTGCATTAAAGCAATATAATTTTTATGTAATTGTAAGTATAATTAATGTCTTGAAAAAAAAACACAAAAAAGGTGCCTTCGATCGACTTTTTTGATCCGTTTATCGGCGATAGACTATATTGGGTAAATAATTTTCTACTGGAATATCCGAGGAAACTTTTAATTGTATAAAAACCACGAAATTGTAAGCGAATAGGAGAGATCCTCTGTTTTTATCGTAAACAGCGACGATCACAGAGTTTAGACGATCCTTAGATTTAATGTGTATTTTGTGTGGCAGCGAATTTTTATATTTGTAACGGTGTAGAATCGAATGATTTTTTTTTTCTAACCATATTGAAGAAACATCGTCTCCGTACCATGAAATTATTTAGGGAGAAGGAAACAATTATAAACATCATGATTAATTTTTTCTTACATAATTGTGTATGATTTTAACTCATAGTTTGTGATAATAAATATTATAATTATTACAATACAAGTCGACTTGATTCCCATCGTTTATTTCAGATATATTTCTCACTTTATTTAATTTTTATAATAAATATATAATACATTAATTTAGTAATATAAATAAAATGTTCTGGTAACGCATTTCGATCAGGAAAATTTCATAGTAGCTAGACTGTGCTGATCTCCTCCTCAAAAGAGCGAATTAATTCGAGTAAAGGAGCGCATAGTTTTCCCGTAGTTGAAATTTCAATTTAAAACGAACCGCCGAACAGTTGCGCCGCGAACGGCGATCTTCT
>CM052333.1:3955520-4131142 GCA_028455615.1 Lasioglossum zephyrum
AATTGTAGTTCCGAAGATCGCCGTTCGCGGCGCAACTGTTCGAATATTTACTCCTATTCGAGTGAAACTGCCCTGGTGTTTCTCTCCAGAAACAAAATGGCAGCCCTCGCAAAAGCCATTAACATCTCGAAAAGTGTAAATAATGTAAGAAAGTTATTCGCAAATTTATCTTGCAGTTTAGTTAGCAATTCAATTGCTCCTGCGATACACATTCAAAGGTACGGTGAATATTTTTACGTTATTAGTTTGATTACCAAATGAAGTGCTTACAGGCAACAACTTTTACCGTATATTTTGTTTATTCATCGATTGACATACACGCACAGTTGGTCTCACGAAATCTATTAACATTATCCTATCACTAGCTGTCGTTTTTAATCGTAATTTACATTTTATCAATGTTACATTCGCGAGAAAAGTTCAACTTTATAACCTAACCTTAAAATACTCTCCAAGACTCAATGTTTACGTTGCACAGAGTAAAATGATTTCAAACATTTCAGGATACCTACCTTCCAATACACATTCATTCACACCACATCCAAGAAAAATGACTTGATGGAATTTTTCGACGACGAGAAACATTGGGGAAAGTCTAAAATACAAGTGGGACGTTCGTGGAAGACAGACGAATTAAGGTTGAAGAGTAACGAGGATTTACATAAATTATGGTGAGTAATTTGAAAATACAATGACAAATGTCGTACAATCATATTTCTGTTTAAACTGTTTAGGTTCGTGTTATTGAAAGAACGAAATATGCTATTAACTATGGAAGAAGCCTATAAGCAACAGACCGAGTACTTCCCTAATCCCGAGAGGATTGACAAGGTCGAAGAAAGTATGTCTAACTTGGAGACTGTGGTCCGCGAGAGGAATAGGGCGTACCATATGCTCGAAACTGGAGAACACGGAGAAAGACCAGGAAAATTGGTGTTCAATCCCATAGGTATAATATGTTGTCTGTGTACAGGGTGGTCGTCCACCTAAATCGTCTCCTTTATTTGCGATGACTAAACTGCAGATGTAACTGAAAAGAATATCGTATCTTATGCATTTATAACAAAAATGAATAGGTGTAATTCATTTCGGAATATATTCAACTTTACAGGTCTTCGATACTTTTACCGTATGAGGCAGTACCCTATGCCGAAGTACGCCAATAGAAAATGGAACGAGACGCACCAATTCGGTTATCACGGGTACGCCGTCCGGAAATTCCTGCGACTCTACAGGGAGAAAATTTGGAATTCGAAACGTCGATTGCGCAAGTTCGTATCGCACAGTATTTCATCGTTCAACTCGAGTACTCTGGTTCGTCGAGAGATAATATTGAAAATTGTTTAAATTGCAGTCTTCAAACGAGACGTGTGGCTGTTCTAATGCGAATGTTCCCCAACATGGATATAGAGGCCGCGAAAGAAGAGTATCCGTTAGCAAATATAGAGAAAGCGAAGAACGCAAAGCGGTCTATTGGTCATTACGCGCCCAAGTGAAATGCATTTCTTTTAGCAATGTAATTAAAATAAGCATTATTGTAATACAAGCGAAATATTTCTTCTACTGTATAAAATGTCCTGTACAGATCGTAGCGTGTTATACTCTTATGATAACACTTGCTCCAGAATAAGAATATTTGACTCTATATTTCGGCTGTGTTTCCTCGAGCTGCCACTGTTGATTTTTTAATTAAAAGAAAAATAAGAATCACAGAGGTCATTGTTTTCCTTTTTTATTTAAAATGTAACGAGAGATCAAATTCACTGACATTGTTTCAGCAGAATAGGAGAGAAAAAGACGAGATCTCTTCACTTTTTATTCTGTCGACTAGTCGGTAATTTTATTTTTATTCGTTTTGTTGCAACTTTGAAGGTCGAGTACGGCGGTGTCGAACGTTGTGCAAAAATTCCATGACCAGAATATTTAAGAAATATATGCTTTTACGCGCAGCATTGTAGAAAGTATAACGTTTGAATTTCATTATTTTTTTTTTTGAACACGCTAATAACTAATACAGGAATTCCTTTCCCCGTCGTGTAACAAGCTACACGAACTCCGTGTCGGGATTACATAAATTAGAGAGTCTTTAGGTAATTCAACGGTTTCATCGTTTAAATGCTTTATCACAATCACTTACGACTCACGCGAAACGATGCGTACAGTGTTACAGTTTTATTCACAGTGATTTACAAACTGCACCGGATCGCGTAGTTCTGGTAACGCAAAAGGTATACGACCTTACAAAAAGAGAGCATACGAATCCATGAGAATGGTAATTAATTAGTTCGATCGTTCAACGAAAATCTCTTTGGTGCACGAAATCGCTGATATTTCTTTTTTTCCGTTTCGAAAACGTAAAAAATTATCGATATGCAAGGAGAATAACGAAATTTCATTTGTCTCTAACAATCCTCGATATCCTTGATTCTTTCGACGATATTTTCGACTTCAACGGCGTACAAAGAAATAAAATATATAATCGTCGAATATTCGATATACCAAGTTATTAAATAAAAGCACCTTAAGGTCGATATGATATAATTACATATATCTCGCGATTAAATGGTTCCGTGTCTGTACAATTGAAAACGAACTAATATATACGCGGTATACCTATGTATATATTATTATTATGCTAACTAAGGACTTAGAAACGTTAAAGCGACAGAGCACGCGGCGCATAGAAAGAGAAATAGATTAAAAATAAAGTTGGAAAGCTGCATCGTAATAATTACTATTCTCTCATCGTTATCGATATTACTGTAAGGAATGTTAACTATAAACGTCATACGATTACTTCGAAAGCAATTTTATAGAATATCCTTTTTTCTTCTTGCCAAAGCTGCTCTACACTTTACTGCCATTTCGTTAATATTTCTCTCCATCGGGATAAATCACTCGATATCAATAGGTGCATCCGCGGACGCGGATTTGTTCTTACAGTAAACGTGAATATTATAGACATTCATATAACTGTTACAATCGATCATACTCTCGCGCTCACCGTTATATATTACAATCCTGCGTCATAGATATATCATCAAGGTGATTTTTTACGTTATTAAAAAGATATTGCACCCTTTTATTGAATTAGCACATCGATATTTATGTACCGCTAAATAATATTCTATAAGTCGTACGATGTCGAGCGTCCGTTACTCCATAGAGGAACATGATCGTCGATCTCGAGAGCAATTATATATTTTATTCGTCGACGCTTTAGTTGAGATTTCAGCCGTTCTTAATATATCTGTCTCTCATCGTATCTGTATATGTGTACCGATGGTATTCACGTAACTGGAGCGCCAACATTTATGTTTCATCTGTTTCTATTACTGAATACGACGATGCCATTAACTATTGTCTATTAATACACCTTAACAATATTTAATCGATCTCCAAAGGTAGCAAATGTTGCCATGCAAGCTCTAGCTCGTTACCAGCGTCCGAGCAACGTCGATGAAGCTTGTCTTCCGGTGGAAGTGTCGCCATTGGAAATTCCCCCTGAAAGATAGCGGTCACGGTGAAACATTTTCACCAGATTACCACGAATATTTCAAATACTATTTCATATTTTAAAATAGCCTTCGAAAAAAGGTATACAATTAAAATAAAATATTTCTATTTGAACAATCTGAAACCACGAAATCAAATATTTTACTTCTCACTTGTTCGCATTACTCTGAGAAACCATTTAAAATGAAATACTATTTTCAAACATGTACTGCATCAAACAAGATATTTTATTTTGAAAGTTGTACGCTGTTTAATATTTAACATACTATTTTACCCAGCTCTCTGATTACAAGGCAGATATTGTAACTGACATTTTCACGTTGCTATCCGTGAAACGACAACGTACCTGACGCGCTTTAGCCCACAGCGTCTCCAAGATTTCTCTGAAGGTGCACAATTCCGTGTAGTTCGTGAAGTATATCACCCAGTCGCCGCTGTTCTCGTGAACTTCTCGGCACGAGAATTCCTTTACAAATGAAATTTCCTATCAGAACTGAGATCGATGCTTGAAGAGTCCAGCAAGATGAAAAAAGCTCCCGTAAAGAATCTTATTTAAAGAGACTGTATATACGAAACATGGGAGTTTACTTTGCCCGGCTACTTACCAGTATGCACCAAGATTGTTGCGTCTCAGGTACTCTGAAGGCCGTCAGGTCTTTGACAGAGGCACAAGAAAGCGTTTGTCCGTGTTGCTTACCGGGAAACACTTCTCTTATGGCGACTATGTGTTTCGTGGTAGTGATAAGACTACACGGCAATGGTTCGCGTTTCTCGGACGCGTCGAACAGTCCCGACGCGCTTTGAACGAAGCTCTGGAGCCATTCGGAAGCGACGTACTCGTCTGGAGCGGCGAATTGGAAGGCTTTGTTTGGTTTCAAAAGGATTTCGAAGGTGTGCGGTCGATGGGAGTTCGGGATCCTCCTGCATCCTTGACAAAGACCACCCTTCAATGGAATCGCTCGTTTCGGAAGCCGTTGATTCGCGTCCGTGAACATGTAAACGACGCCGCCCTTCAACACGAAGTAACCAGCTTCCCAGGGATTTGTCGGAGCGTTCGGATGTAACTGTTGATAAGTGTGCGGTCTGTACATGAGGTCGCCCTCTTTCGTCGGTCCACAGGGTGTACTGGGAGGCGACATGTACTCGTCCTCCATGTAAATCAGATTGTAGTGCTCGATCTTCTCATCCTGAAAATGTTCAGTCCCCACGTGATTAATAATTATTACCCGCAATAATTATTACTACAGTATAGTATTCTCTCCGTAACTGGGACCCATTAAAATTGAATCTTTACCGCTCTACCCGAAGTTTTCCAGGTTACAGAGAGAATACTCTACGTCTGTTTTGTTTCACGCACTGGATGCACAGCAGTGTCGCTGAGTATCGACTGTCTCAAAGTATGCATGTCCTCGTAGCTGAGTTCCTTCACTGCCGGAAGTCGAGGCTTCGTCGGAGACCTCCTCATCGCCATTTCCAGGTAGGCGATCAGCTCCATCGTGGTCTCTGAACTTCCGGTGGAGAAAAGATACTGCATCTCGTAATCCGCGTTCGACAACAATATCGTTTGTGCATTCGGTCCGATCTGAAACATTCAATCACCTATGAAAAATATGAAATTTCTAATAGCCTTTGAGAATTTTCAAAAAGTGCTAGCACATGAAACACGACATTCTATTTTATTCCACTTTCTTAAAATTTGTGTAGAAAAGTAGTCTAGACTAGGGCTGTTACTTTCCTTCTAAATTACAGCTAAATTATATTCCAGGCAATTACAGTTCGAAGAAAAATCCGCCACCACAACTAGAGACCTACCATAATCACGTCCAACTCGTTGTACGGGATAACGAATTGATTGCTGTAAGTGTGGTCCGGTTTCGTGCCGGTCAGATACAATGTTTTATCGGTGAGCAGAGCGATCATCGGTTTGCTGTCGCCGTTCGTCATGTAGGAGCTGCGGATCTTGTACACTTTGTACAGCTCTTCCGTCTTGTCCCTGTAAATGTGTTTCTTGAACAGCTCCCGCATCTTCAGGCTGATCTTCTCCCCGCTGACCTGTTGCTTGGCCGCGGCCACGTTCTCCTCTATCTCTCGATCGAGATTATCATTGAAATCTTTAAAGGAATCGTTGCTGGTCTTCACGCCTTTCACGTAGAGCGGATTCGACTTCGAGGACTTCTTGTTCCTCTTGATCTCGAACTTCCTCTCCGTGATGGACTTGAGGAATCTGTTCAGCAACGAGGTTTTCGAGGGCGCTTGTCTCAACGGCGGCGGCGCTAATTTATTACTACTCTCTCCTGTCAAAATCGAGGTCATGTTACGCTTTTTCGACGGCGAGGCTAAGTGCCTGCTATTCCTACGCTCGTCTAGATCGGACATGGCGATACTATCTACATTGGACCAGTCGCTGGAACTGGACTGCTTCTTCGAGCTCGAACAATAAGGCATCTGGACCTTCGCCGGTGGATCCTCGACTATGTTCCCGTACGCTTTCTCCACTATGTACGCTTCCTGCGCCTCGTTGTCCCCCAACTCGATCTCCATTTTAGGTAGCAACGACTTTCCCGGGTCCTCTTGACCCTCCGGCACGCCCCGTTCCGAAATTGATAAACCGCAAGCGCATTGGCTCTGGCACGACGATTCCGCGCACGTCTGCGGCAACGCTTTCTTCTCGCTGTCGCTGTCGAAAACGCTCGACGACGAGGAGTACGAATAATAATCGGAATGGGCGTTCCTGGTGCACGCTGTTTTCTGAACGTAAGGCGAATCGCCGTGACCGCACCAACTGTACCTTCCTTTCTGCGCGGTCTTCTTCTGGACCGAGTTAGGTGTTAAGAAACTCATCGAGAAATCGGCGAAGTTCTCGTCGTCGTCCAACTTCATGGTCTTCAAGATATCCTCGTGGAAGCTGACGCGCTTTTTACTCTCGCCGCGTTTCTTCTTGCGTTGTCTCCGCTGCACCAATGCCTCCGAGCTGGAAGATGATAGGATACTGGCGTCCGTCATATTGATCGTGTTCAGAATGCCGTACGGTGCTTCCATGTTCTCGCAATCGGAGATGGTCATGCTAAGCTCCAACAGGTTCGTGTCGTTGTTGATCACGTACGAGTTTCGCGGATCGACGCTACGCTTGAAGCTGTAACTACCGTCGCTGTAGTATGTGCTTCTCTTATTCAACTCCTTCACGCCGTTGTCCAGCTTGTTGTTCGGTTTGTCTAGCTTCGACTCGTCTAGGCTCTTGCTATAAAAATCATAATCTTTCAATGTTTCCAAGCTGGAACAATTAAGCTCATTGTCATCGAGTTTCCTAGTTAGGTTCTGGTTCGCTATGTCGCTTTTCGTCACCGTCGTCGGTTGAAACTTAGAGACCATCCCAGGCGACTGCGTGGGCGTTTTCCCGTCCTCGCTCGAGTCGCTCGGACTGAAATTCTTGTTATCCTCCAGGCAACCGTTCATCATCGCCTTGTACCTGTTGTTCCTGTACTTTGGAAGCTCTTCCAGATTATAGTCTTCCTGGAAATTTAAAGAAACGTGGTTACTTATAACGTATATAGCGAAACATTTTAACGAAAGGGTTCAGGATGAATTTTAGAAATTACTTCTTTGTAGCTGCTAGCATCGGTCTCGTTAGCGAGATCCATGTCACTGTCGAAAGCAACTCCACTGTCGCCGGGAGACGCTAAGCTCGAAGATACACTGGACGATCTAAGGTGTAACGATAAAATCGTTCCAGAAGGTATTACGCTCATAGGCCTCTGGGGCATGTAATTGCAAGTGTCCAGGAAAGTTACATCCTAAATAGAAGATAATCATTAATCTTACAGAGAACTACAAAACGACTTGGACTCCCCGGAGCAAAGATACGGGGAGCAAGAATTTTCCATGATCGAATAAAGAAGGTGATATTAGAGGAATGAATGAAAAATAGGTGTACTCGAGCGATAACTTATTGCCCCTTAAATCCGTATAAACAGATTGCACTGAACATGCAACGTTCGCTAAGTGACAGACATTAATTATTATTGCGATAATTGTAACCAGGGGGTGATACTGATATCAACGCCAGGGGAATCGAGAAACAACTACGAAAAAACAAACGAACAGAATGTGCCGACGACCACACGTCGATATCGTCTTCTGGCTTCTATATCATGACATGAAAAATGAATTAACGCTATGCTCCGAAGCATGGAAATCTGATAAAATCTTTGTAGAAATTTGTTGTAGGTTTTATGCTACGTACCAGTTGCAATGTGAAGGATACATTCTCTAGACCTGCAAGAAGATTAACTAGCTGGTTGGTCTTATCGGCATCCCGAACAAGTGCATGTGGGAAGTACTGCTTTTTCAATGTTTTCGTATCTCGTAATAAACAGGCTAAGTAACTTTCAAAGCTGCCTTCGCTAAGTGTGTGGTAAAGCCATGCTCGACCTATAAGACACAGAACCTTTAACAATCGATTCGGAAGTATATCAAAGAGAGAAGCTAGAACATGCTCAGAGAAATTTGCTACTTCTCCTGTTGACTACACAAACCTTTGCCGATGGAAGTTAATACACCTTGGAGAGCGTGTATCACAACGACAGTGTCTTGATGGCTAAGTTCACGAGCGGTCCCCCAATATCCATGGCGTTCTATACGTAGTCCGTGGCGCAAGGCTCGGTCTAGCCAATAAACCAACCAGGAATCTCCATCCAAGACAACTGTTCTATATATACTCTGCGCATATACCTATTCGGGACAAAACAAAATTACTTTCAATCGTCGTAGAAGCTAGACTTTGCCAATTAAATTTTAGCCCTTCTCAGTCCACGCCGATCTTAGTACACGATTATTAGACACCGAAAGTTTTCATTTTGCATAAAGAGTTCGACGCAGTCTTACCAAAAGATTCCATATCTTTAAGGCAAAGAAACATCGCAGGCAGCTCGCAATTAACTACCGTTTATCCTGGTCGCAGAAGCGTCCCTAGGTCGACTACTACTCGGACGACCCGAAATTAATAGCAGCCATTGCATGGCAACAGCTGTTTAATCTGGCGTACCTTTTTTCAAGAGCAAACTTCTAATTATTATTATCTCATCCCTATCGAGAATCCTTGGATGGTTGAATAGTATCTGTGCTTCGAATGCATCGATGCGAAAAGGTCAGAACGGAAACTTCAAACAGAGATAAATAAAATGAAGAGAACCAAGAATAACACAAACAAAAAAATATATAAGACATCGAGACTAGCGCGGAAAGTGGATCGTAAACAAAGACAAACGCGAGAAGGGAGGATCTCGCGCAGTACGATGAGATTGCGAAAATACCGTTTCGACGGCCGATCTTGATAGCGAGGAAAAACGCAGCGGTGGCGAAATGTCATAAAACGGATTCATCGATCCGCATGGATCCCGAACGGTGGCAACACGAGACGTGTTACGGCAGTTACGGCCGTGTGACAGGTGCAGACACAGACAGGTACAGTGGCACAGCTGCACCGCAGCGGAAAACCGCGACGCAGGTCGAAGCCAGGGAGAACCAGAGATCGCGATGACGTTCGGCGCACATGTATGCTTTCAAAAACACGAGAGAGACAATAGAACGCGTCGGCCTGTGTTGCACCCGTGTGCAGCTTCGATTTCAGCTGTTCCGTCTACAGTAGTCTACACGCATCCGTTTTTCTGACGTGCGGCACCGGAATTGCGGCCTGAAATACTGTGGACTCAATTAGGCGCCGTACGTTACAAGAAAATTGCCTTATCTCGAAATAAAAATTTTTCTACGCGAATTGCAACAAACCCGAAGTGGAAATTGATTTTCTTTCTTAATACGTTTATCAGGCAACAGTATTTTGAAATTCTATTGCTATTGTTCTATTGCTTCGAATTGCATCATTTTTACCAGATGCATTAAATCCGCTGGCTAATTATTGCGTATCAGTCGATGTGCATCGTTATTCCGCCGTACGGTCGTTGCACGTTAGAAAATAATGGATCTGTGTAGCGGGCCTGATACATAAGTGTCTCGCGAAACTCGTTCCGTTCTTTTCTTTCGCATCTATATAACGAGGAGAAAGGGGGATACTATAAGAGAGTGAGTGAGAGAGAGGATCTCGAAGTGAGTCAGAAGGAAGTTCTGAAAAATGTTTTTTCGGCTGAGGAGGATCGTTCGATCGGTGGTTGCAGCTTTAAATCCGGAGATGCATATATAGCCTCGTGCGAATGTACGTGGTAGATGTATATAGATGACGTATGGCCTTGATACGTCGTCCCCGAGCCTGAACCAGACACTCACCAATTTGACAGCTTTCGTCAGTTCCTGCAGTATTCTTCCCTTGGACAGTACCTTGTCGGTACAAAGGTCCATGTCTTCCGGACTCGGCATCGCAGTCTCTCTCTAATTTTACATGATTTTTATCGCACGATAACACACGGATCTCTTTCAGGGGAATCTCGGACGAGAAACCGTTCGAAGACAAGGGAAAAAGGCCGAACGCGGCTCCGTCGCGACGTCGGTGGAGTCGCACTGGCACATTCGCCGGGTGTGCTCATTGATTTTAGTTACGCGCAGGCGGCGCGCCAATATCAAACTCCCCTTTATTAATCCGTCTCTCCCCCGTTTTTCCTCCGCTATTATTCACTTGTCACCCCTCTCGTTAAGTAGACAACTGCCTTTTCTTCTATCCGATCGGCAAACCGCTAAATAAACAACCTCCTGAATAATTCCGCTCGAGAAACACAATTAGTATCGAACGATTTCTTGAGCGGCGATGTCGTGGATAAATCTGATAAGGTCAATGTCCCTATACTTTTTCTGCAATTTGTACTCAGTCTTTCAAAGTGATTCCGATTTTTTACGCTTTTCAGAAATTAATATCCGATCAGCAAACCGCTAAACAAACAACCTCCTGAATAATTCCGCTCGAGAAACACAATTAGTATCGAACGATTTCTTGAGAAGCGATGTGACGGATAAATCTTATAAGGTCAATGTCCCTATACTTTTTCTGCAATTTGTACTCAGTCTTTCAAAGTGATTCTGATTTCTTACGCTTTTCAGAAATTAATATCCGATCAGCAAACCGCTAAACAAACAACCTCCTGAATAATTCCGCTCGAGAAACACAATTAGTATCGAACGATTTCTTGAGAAGCGTAAGAAATCAGAGAAGCAGCCACACGATCCATGCGGCGGAAAAATCGTATACGGTCAATGTCCCTATACTATACTTTTTCTGCAATTTGTACTCAGTCTTTCAAAGTGATTCTGATTTCTTACGCCTTTCAGAAATTAATTATTGTGGCTCGCGTGCGAGATAAAGCCAGCGGAGTTATTCGGGAATTATACACTATTCATTTTTGTTATAAATGCATCCAATCCGCTAAAGAGCGGTGATTATCGGATATCGGTTAATTGATCGAATAGATCGCAAGGAAGTTGTAGAAGTCCGGCTTCGTTGTTGCGCAAAGATTCCATATCCACTCGGTTATGGAACCCAATAAGTTGAAAGGCACCAGTGTAATCGATTCTTTTAAGTAGATCACACGTACGACGTGACACTGGTTAATTTCTAATGATCCCCGTTGATCATTTTTATTGAGAGGTTATGTATATATACGATTTTGTTGTCCCTTTTACCATTAGAAACGATGCAGTACCGCGGCGCTATATTTCCGGTACGTTATATATTTATCGTAGCATATATGCAGCTTATTATGTGATACAACTATTTACGCAACGTGAAGAAAGTTTTACGAAATCGATGTCTGATTGAATAATAGGATATTAATTTTAAAAACGAATTGGGGTATGTCCTCGATACTACAGAACTTCATTATTATAGGATGAATCGAACGTGATCGTTTCTCGCATTGTATTGTGACATGAGTCACTGCGTTACCAACCGGACAAATTCTAAATCAGTCGCGAAAGATTTTGTTATGCATTTGTATTACACAACTCAAGCAAAACTGCAGAATTATTTAGAGAAATCAATGATGATGATACTATTTTCATATTACGAACGCTGGTATTACATTTATATCGATGATTACATTGAATAAAACGGAAAATAACTTGGTCACTGTAACTTACCTACCATACTCGACGGCACTGCTCAGCGAATTGGCAGATAACTGTAATGATTTATCGCGGTGAAAATAGTATAAAACATTGTTCTGCAACGTGATAAAGACAGTGCAACTTTCATGGATCAACACAATCTGTCGCGGAGGGTCAGAAGTGCGTAAACAGCTATCGTTTTCTTATCGTTGCGTGTAAAATAAGACGAGCAGTTTTTAACGCGTTGCACGTATATCAGCGAGAGGAAATCTTCTCTTCTGGTGTCAATGTATGTTATTTTTATTTTTGACTCATACATTTACTCATACGCATATGTATTTACAAATAAGACAATGATATATTCTAATAAAAGCCGATGCTGAAAGTATTATTTCGTATATTGAGGAAATATGAATATACTATTTAATTTTCCAGTATTTAATATTCCATTGATTTTTATTTGGAGGAACCCAATTATGATATCGTAACCAATAGATACGTCACTGTTTCGGACGCGCAGGCGCAAGAAATCTTGCACAATATCTCACCATTATGATCTCAGCACTGATAGGTGCTAGAGTGATAAAAAATATTGGTCCTCGAAGGATCATCGTTTTCTCCTGCCTTTTTCACTTTATTTTTTACTCCTTTTGACCCCACAGACACGTTTGTGACCACCCTTGAAAATACCGTCGATAAACGCAGTATTCTAATTTACCAGCGGTCGTTAACACTGACTTTCTAGGACACTGATTTTCCTACTTCCTAAGAAAAGCATCTGATAATACTTTATTTATGATTCACACGAATACCACTGATTTCATGAATTCTTTTAATAATTCAGGACAGATGTGAAATATATTTTATACATCGTCGCGATTCAACTTTGAAAGATACCCTTTCCCTAATGATTATTTCCCTTGAACAGACCTGTTCTAGCAGACTGTATATGCTTCATGCAATTGTAATCCTTGCGACGCGTCATGCTTGGTTCTGCAATCGCGAATAATATCAAACTATGAAGTGTAAATACTCCTCTCGTTACACGTTTATTTAATATTATTTCCTCTTACCACGATCTCATGATTCATCTCGTGTGTGGTAATCTCGCGTTCTTCTTTTAAAATTTTCATGTCATCAGCAGTTGTGGCGGCAAACGAGTTGTTGCTTAATTTCTCGTTATATCTTAACGGATAATATATTTGCAAGACATCTTGCGTGTTTCGTTCGTACAATTTCATTTTCGTACGTAAAAATGTTATATCTTTTTATTTTATTGCTTTAATCATTTCCATGCTGTCTATCGTTGTTTATATTTGCTTTATGTTATTCGGTACACTTGCAGTTAAACCGCTACAATGTCAGAATCTGGAGCAGCCGAAGAAGAATTATATTTATCAGAAATTTTTGATGAAGTACAAAATGATACGTTTAACTATGAACACTATGATCATTGTAAGAGATTTGCATATATCACAATCATATGTATATGTGCTTTTCTTTCGATGTATTATTTAATTATATTTGACTTCTCGAAGCAAGCCTGATATCTAACGACGAGGACGAACCAGAACCTTCAGAGGATACTCCGAACTGGAAAGGCGTTAGCATGGATCAGATTCATAAAGGTTTAGGAGTATACGGTTGTCAGGAACTCCCCTACATTTCTCCTTCTTCGTCTCACGTAGTGTTAGTAATGGTGAGACTTAAATAAGGGTATAAATAAGTACACTGAAGCTGTGATATCAGTGAAGAGAACATTGTCGGTGCACCACTTTTACTATTGGGTTGGCAAGAAAGTAATTTCGGTATTTTAAGCTGAAGTAAAAGCCAATTTTTGTCATTGGTGAATGTTTTACCATTCAAAGAGTTTTGTAAACTATCAGAAAGATTGTATTAATTAAACTTCACTGGTTGGATAAAAGGATTGGGTTTTATTTCACTTTAAAATACCAAAATTACTTTCTCGCCAGCTCAATATTTTGATGGTTCTCTTCTTTAATATTGCAGCTCCATTGTAATTGTAATCGTACCCGCAAAGCAGATTTAAGAGAAAAGCTTTATCATACAGTATATTAGATCCTATATATAAAATATATTCTAATCAGAGAATTTTATGAAACAGTTACCATTGCCCGCACACGGAGTACCAAAGCCTTATCCTTCTCACAAAGCAGATGCTTGGTGTCAGAATTACGTGAGAATGCCACATTCAGACTTCAATATATATCCAGTAGATGAGGTATATACCAACATTTAATATTATTTAGAATAATTATGAGTAATATAATTATTCTTCTGATATTTCACCATAGGACGGACCTCGACGTTACCGCAAAAGATGGAAAATGATCCAAGAATCTTTGCTCCAAAGTTTTGTGTCGTCGCAACAACTAGAGGCTGCAATACTTTCTTATAATCATATATACGCACAACGCTGGAACTTCTCAGCACTGCATCATTTCTTTTCAGAGGTGATCTGATTAAGTCTTTTCCTGTTCCAATTTTAATATATCAACTGTATATTAATTTTTGTAATTACAGGTAGTCGTGGAGGAAGAGGCGAATATTTTCTTCGAGGTTTTATTACCAAAGATGATTCAATTAGCTCTGCAGCTTCCTGTCTTACTACCAGGAGCTATACCTCTCTTGAAACGCCATAACAATAAATCAATCAGTCTTAGCCAATTACAAATAGCCTCTTTACTAGCCAATGCATTTTTCTGTACATTCCCGAAACGAAATTCGACGAGTCCGCAGTCTGAATACGGAACGTATCCATATATTAATTTCAATAGGTAAAAATCAAGAAATAATCATACATACATCGTTGCACAGATTTCTCTTTAATGTATAAATTTATTCAGGTTGTTCTCAGCGTATAGGAAAGACAAACTGAATAGATGCCCGTCGGTGATGGAAAAAATAAAATGCATATTTCATTACTTTAGGAGAGTAACGACAAAAGGTGGGTGCATTTTGTATTTGTTCTCGAGCGAGCGTTTTATAAGTCTGCGCAAAAGGTGTATCAGCTTGATTTTATTCGAATGACAAATCGAATTTGAACTTTACTATAATATCGTGATAGAGCAGCCCCGGAAGGTGTGGTAACGATACAAAGACGGTATATTCCGAAACCAGACTGTCCGAAATGGAATGAACGAATAGAAAAATTGCCACTACTCCACATCACGAGCAAAGGAACGATAGAATCGGAAGGAGCTGGTCTCTTGCAAGTGGACTTCGCCAACAAGTATTAAATGAATTAATTACGAGTTTTAAATTAATTAAAACACATATTTAAAAACTTGATATCGCTTTAGGTACGTAGGCGGCGGTGTTCTCGGTTTTGGATGCGTGCAAGAGGAAATCAGATTTGTAATCTGTCCGGAGTTGTTAGTAACCATGCTAGTTACGGAAGAATTAGACGAGACCGAGGCTCTGATTGTTTCCGGTGTCGAGAGATACAGTCACTGCAAGGGCTACAGTAACACCTTTAAATGGACAGGAGATTACATCGATGAAACACCAAGGGACAGCAGTGGAAGACGAATGACAACTGTCGTTGCCATAGACGCTCTTTCCTTCAGGCAACCTCAGTCGCAATTCAGCATCAGTAATATAAGGAGAGAACTGAACAAGGTTGCAAATTAAATGCTCAAACATAATTACAACCGCAGCTGTATCTAATAATATTATTCTGTGCAGGCGTACGCGGGATTTGTTGGATGCGAAAACATGAGAAACAATTTGCCCGCGGTAGCGACCGGAAATTGGGGATGCGGTGCGTTTCGAGGAAATCCAAAATTGAAAGTCCTGTTGCAGATGATGGCCGCGGCAGTGGCAGGACGATCCGTTGTTTACTTCACTTTCGGCGACACAAATCTGCGAGACGACATAGCCAAGATGTATTCGACTCTTGTGAAGCTTGATACGAGCATAGGTATCTCGAATCCCCTTTTAATATATTTGGCGTTTACAGGCGATATTAAATCTACTATGTTCTTTCAGCTCAGCTATTTTCTTTGCTGTTAGACTACCAAGAGTTCGCGATATCTCGGAAAACGGATTTCTACAGATTTTTGTATAGCAGAATCGAAAACGAGCCTACGACGCAACAGCCGAATTGTCAAACGAATAGAATAGGTTTCAAGAGAAGCAAAAGCGTTAGCATAGACGACAGGAAGTGTACTTATACGGACTTTAAGGGTCCGGATACGGAGGAGGAGCAAATACAGAAATGGTTGGTCGGTTGCGAAGAAGGAACGAGCGAGAGGAAAACGGAAAGCTTAATCGAGGAGCACGCGCAAGGTGGAACGGAAGAAGAGCGAAGTCAAGGCAGAGATAGCAAAGAGAAGAAGGAAGAACATCTTCAAGATAAGAGCTGTTCCGAGAGGAAGAGGAAACCGTCTTTATGGAAAATTTTAGAAGACACGCCGCAAACTAAAACGTCTCAAGAGAATCGACTATCCGGTCTGGAACTGTTGGATGCGAAACCGGAATTGATTTCTCATCAGACGAACGACTATTGCGGTGCGTCAACGAAATCTGAGAGCGAACCGATGGCGATATCACCTAAAACGCACAGCACAAGCGAGTCGAAAATCTCGAGCGAAACTTCTACGGCAACACCTCCCAGACGAGATTTCCTCTGCAAAAAGCCGGGACAACGAAAAATCTCCGACTTCTTCCAACGAACGTCTTGAACATTGTAGAACCGTGTTAAACGGTACAGATTACTTGAAAATTTTCTTTGTAAGACATACTTTGTACAGGGCGCAGTATCGAGGAACAATTAAGAAACTGTAAATAACTGTTTCGTTTCGAGAAATCGGAATTGTACAACTGTTTAATGAAATTCCAAACGCGGATGTATGAAATAATAAAACTATACCACTCTGATTTACAGAATTTTCAGAATGTTTTATTCAAGCAGATCTACGAGTCAAACGAAGAAATCTCTTCAATAATTTTTAATAAGATGAATCTAATATATTGAAGCTCCGAAATTGTTTTAATCCGTCTACTGCTTTGAATCGCACCTAATCATTTCTGTAAAAAATAAGTGAGCGAAATACAGAGCAATTATTTCGCGTGGAGATCCGCGGTCTGTTATAAATTATGATTAGACAGCGGATTTTACGCATTCACGACAAAAATTAGTATAGGTGTGTTGCATATACGAATATACAGCATGACAAAAACATCATAAGAATTTAAAAATACTGTCATGTTATTTTTAGTCTATAAAACGTACAAAGAAAAATAAATAAATTTCTATTTCGCTCAAGTTTATAGAAAATCAGGTAAAAAGTTTTTATTTCGTGTAAAGATCCGTCTAATTACGATTGACCTATGAGACATTTAAATGAAAAGCTTGTCGGTTGGTGTTTCGATCGGAAAATTATCAGTCGCATTATATTGCTGAACGCGGTCGAGCTTGATTGAAAGTTCAATTCAAAAGCCGAATAGATCCGCGATTATTGGTGGTCACGTGACGGTTATCGACGTATCGTGTCAGCCGTGGACCGAAGAAATCGGTCGAACACACGAAGATGGCTGCTGCCACTGAATTATTAAATACTCTCGCCGAAACAGCAATTTTCCGAAAGAAAATGTAGAATTGTCCGGGTTGCGACGCGTTTCAGGTAATAATCAATCTGTTCTCAGTGAGTCTAGTTAATGTCCGCGACTCGTTCTTGGCCGGTGTCGTTCGCGCTGATCCGTGGGCGGTCACGAAACAGAGTCGTTCCCAACGTCAGTTCGCTCCAGCTTTGACATTTTGACAGCCGACGGACGTAAATATTGAGCGGAGCCATCGTCGAAACGAGAGTGTCACCGACAGACGCGAGAATTCTCGTGTGGCACGAACACGAACCGATTGATCCGGTCCTTGTCCGATCAGTTAAAAGAACCTGGCATTCTCGATTCGTCTCTCTCTCTCGCAACACTACGTGCCATTTTCACATGTTACACGTTCTCGCTCGATATGCGTTAACATCTCGAGTCTCCAGTGACAGGACAGGCTCGCTCGTTAAAGTTTACCGCCTCTTACATCGTTCTCCTTCCTCGACGAAGAAAGATCTGTTACACGGTGGTGTGTTCCGATCGTTTCTCCGTTGTACACCTGTGGCAACATACATTTCCGTTTTTCTCCACCTGTACACCGTTCCAATGCGTTTCCCCGCGAATTATCCGCTCCTCTCGTTGTTTACAACTCGCTCTCTCCGTACAGGAGCCGTGCGATATTATTGAACAAGCGAAATTTGTCGTGTTACCTGGCGCGCGTATGTTTATGTAATTTGTAATGACGGGAACGATTCGCTGCACAATCGTGTATTCTGTCATGAGTTACACGGTCGGGAAACATTTCTCGAATACCACCTAAGACGGGTATCTCGAGTTGTCGATCTTTAACGAACCTTCGTTAATCCCGCTAGTGCATTGAAAATGTAGATTCGCTTTGTGAAAAGAGTAAAATGTAACCGTTGTAATCTATGCACTATCCATCGTAACATGGATAACGTAAGTTCCGAACGTATCAACACCATATGTTACCCTTGACCAAGTTCTAGAACTGGTTGGCAGGTGTTGGAAGGTAATCTGTATCGTTGGTTCTCTCTTTTAGCAAATTCTAAGTATGAACATAATGCGTAAATTACGGGGGGGTCCAAGCGTCGGAGGCATGAGTTCCAGCAGCACAGGCGGTTTGGACGATTGCGTGGGGACCACCAATCCCCAGCATACCGCTCTCGGTCTCATGCATCTCAAGAAACTCTTCTCCGAGTACACGCACCCAGCACATCCCCTCATGGATGTCGAACGGGACGACAAGCTGTACAATATGTTGCCATTGTTTTGCAAAGTAAGCTTTTAACATTTTAACATTGACTGTCTAAGAAGTTAGTTGCCGAAGGATCGAATAAACTCAATTAATTTACAGGTATTTGGATCTAGTCCTGCGGGAGACATGAGCGAGAAGTTCTGGGACATTTTGGCGTTCACACAGCAAGTGTCCAGATTGATGGTGTCCGAGATCAGGAGACGAGCCAGCAATCAGAGTACAGAGACGGCGAGTTGTGCCATTGTAAAGTTTTTAGAAATCGAGAATAGCGAAGAGTCGAGTAACGGTTGGATGTTGTTATCCGCGTTGAATCTGCTCGCAGCTGGCGATACATCACTGATACAGGTACCTGCAGTCGCTTGTTTGTGTATTTTGTTTAGTGATATTTACTAATGATGTAATGTATCTTATCAGGCGATGACTACTGCTTCTGTTCCCTCGACGCTGGTGAAATGCCTATATTTATTTTTTGATTTACCGGAAATGATAGACGAGGAAGCCGATCTTACAGATGCAAACAGCGATTTCACTCCGAAGCACCGTAGGATACTATTACAAAAAATATTCGTGCAAGTAAATACTGCAATGTTTCTTTCCGACAATGCTGCGACGAAATAAAGTTTTTATCGGAGATACAAACCGGTTCTAATTTATAGTTATTGGTGAGATTATGCAGTCATCCTTATCCAGCGGAAGAGCTAGCTCGCAAAGACGATCTGACCTTATTATTCTCAGCAATAACTAGCTGGTGTCCTCACTATAACGTGATGTGGCGCAAAAGCGCGGCGGAGGTATTGATGACTTTATCTCGACACGGACTTACCCAGAATGTAGTGAGTTACATCCACAGTAAGTATTAATTGGTATCGGTCGTTGAACAATTCGTTCGATATTCATCTCACCGAATATTGTTTCTTTTTTTGTTACAGAAAAAGGATGTATAGCACTTTGTGTTGATAATATGCAACGCGTACCTGAGCTGGCACCATTGGAGGTGGTAGAAATGTTTGTCACAGTATTTTGTTTTTTAAAAGACTCCAGCGAAGTGTCGCAGACTCTTCTCGACGATTTCCGCGCTTGTCAAGGATACATCTTTCTATCAGAATTTCTATTGAAGTGAGATATCTCATTTATTAATTAAAAATATTGCTTGGTGTACATTTGATGAGAATGTGTATTTTTTACAGACACGCTCCATCGAGATTAGAGCAGGACAGTAGAGCGGAAGCGCAAGATGCTATCCGAAATTTGGTCCTCATGTTGGCGTCTTTAACCATGTGCGGACATACTGAATTGAAGCCTAGTCAAGCCAGTATGGGATCTTTGTTTCAAATGCTTGGTTTCACCTTACCTCAACCTAGTAACCGAGGTATATCACCTTCGCATCTGTAAAAACAGTCGCTGTATCCTCGATTTTCACTAAATCAAATTTCATTTTTCATCATAGGTGGAAGCGTTCGAAATATTCAGGCATTCCAAGTATTACAATCAGTCTTCGTGAAATCGAACTCATCCTTATTATGTTGTACAATTCTCGACGCAATATCTAGCGTGTATCACAGCGACAATGCCAATTATTTTATACTCGAGGGTCAGAACACGCTGTCCCAGTTCGCGGAAAAGATTCACTTGAAAAACCGGGAGATACAGGAAAAGTTCTTTCAGCTGCTGGAATTTATAGTGTTTCAACTTAATTTCGTGCCTTGTAAGGAACTTATATCTTTATCTATACTACTCAAAACAAATAATTCGACTAGCTGCAGTATCTTGTGCATGGAAACACTTCTTAATATACTCAGGTAATTGTTGCACAGGTACCTCTCGATAGAGATACGTGACAATCGACCCAACGAATTCTCGCCGATTCAACCTCGTTCGTTTCTTTCAGACACAATAATATATTTAAGGACGTGTACCGAGAAGTAGGTATGTTAGAAGTGTTCGTTACGTGTCTTCACCGTTATGCAACTTTGCTTAAGGACAAACAAGCTGCGTACGATCAAGGTTTAGGTACGTGCCAATATTCTCTTCTTTTCTACATCGAAGTAAGATTCGTGTCGTGAAGTAATATCTTTCTCGTAGAATACAAAATATGCCCAGAGGATGAACGATTGGGTGCCTTAGTAATGGAAGCCTTGACGACATTATTAGCAGGCAATGTTCAGAATGCTACTGTCTTCAGGGAATGCGGTGGTGCACGCTGTGCTCACAATCTTGTACCCTACATGGACTGTCGGTACCAAGCGCTTGGCATTGTCAGGGAATTGATACTTAGCGCAGGGGGGGACGATGACATGGCTACGTTGTTAGGTGTCATGCATTCGGCACCTTCCAACGCCTTGATTCTGAAGACACACATACTGAAAGTTCGTATCTCAAGAAAAGAAAATTTATATTCTTTATACGACTATATTTATTCGAATGCTCGTTTACAAACGAATAAAATTTTGACTTAATTAAAAAAAAAAGGCGTAACATCAATAATTGTTAGACTTTGTTCAAGATCTTCAAGTGTGGCTCGTTTTTTAACGAGCAAGGTGGTTAAAGAATCATTCTGTTGCAGTCGCTGTTGGCATGCTTACGAGAATCTCACCGAACCAGGACCGTTTTCCGCAAAGTAGGAGGTTTCGTCTATGTGATGTCCGTTTTAGTGTCCCTGGAGAGTCAATTAGGCACGCAAAGGGTTGAGTGCGCCGAGCCCTGCAACGATCTAGTAAAAAGGACATCGCAGGAAGAGGCGCAACTGTTAACGCTGCTGCACGTTGTCTTTCACACGATAAGCACAGCCATGAGGTTCGAGCCGGCGAACGCGAAATTTTTTCATCACGAGGCAACTATCTTTCAACTATTTAACCCTTTGCACTCGGAGCTCTGCTTTAACTCGAAAATTAAACACTTCTTTCGACTTTTTTTCATTTAATGGATATGTAATTAATATAATACCTCGTACACAATATCTAAATGTTCGGTAATTGATTAGATAACAACATGTTGTACCATAAATAATGGTACAGCAATTTTTAACGGCGATTAGTGTCACTAACAAGCTCACCGACTCGATCATCGTCCGACAGATATGCCAATCGAGTTTGTGCGACACTTTGCGGCTCCTCGGATGCTTCTCCACGCAAACGAAGCTTATGGAGATCGACCTGATACCGACTACGAATTATCATAACATGTTGTTAACGCTGTTCACCGGTAGCGTGCTGGAACCCGTGTTCCCGGACGCTATGCCGAAAACATTAGCGTACGCGTGTTTATTGTTACGGCTTCTGTACGACGTAGCGCTGGACTCGTTCGACAAGCCGAATCTGGCTGGTTTGGGCATGAGATCACCGAGTCACAAGCAAAACAGCGTCGAGGTAATTCATCGTTTCGAAGTACGACACAGTTACATTCAACGAATTGAAAATAATATGTACGATATATATTTTCCAGCAACAAAAATCGTTCGATTCCCCCGGGAGCGGAAAGAGGAGCATCATAAACTCGTTAAACCTAAGTCCCCCTACTCCAGAGCCAATAGTAGTTCATCCCGGTATAGTCGTCGGGATGTTGCACTTGCTTCCATCGATCTCGGAGCTGTCGAATGCTCAGATGGCTTTAGCTTTGCAGTTATACGTGGCCGAGATCATTAAAAGTCTGGTACGCTCGGAGAGGAATCAACAGATCATGTGCGACGCCGGAATGGCCGGCGAACTGCTGTCCGTCGGCAGAATTGCTTTGCAGGATGAGACCCATCCTTTGCATCAACCACTACAATATATCATAGAGAGATTAGCTGCGCAGTCTTTAGAGCCACGTGATTTGAGGTATGGAAAGAATCGGATTTGTCGATTTAACATTATAGCAATTTTACATTACTTTATGAGAACGACGAACGTGTCTATTCAATTTGTTCAGCAATTCCTCATGGATGCATTTTTATAATCTCGATGATAATTTATAGATTATTTAAAACATCTTGTATTTAACGTGTTTGCATAACTTTTCATTTGAAGACTGTAAATTGATATATTAGCGTGCAATGAATGGACATTCGCAGAAATTTTCTGATATTCTTATCACGATGCAACCGATGCATCACGGTGCAACGTAGTTTATTATACACGTTACTTTTGTCTCCAGAGAGTTCCTGCGATTAGGTGATCCGCTGTGTTGCATCTCGCTGGACGATATCGAACCGAATAAACCTAGAGGTGGTCCTGTACCGTTGACGCGTATCAAGACTCTGGTGTCTATGACAACGCCGAAGGATTTTCGAGCACATGGTTCATGCACTCTGCCACCTTTCGTAGAGCTCGACATGAGCGCAGAAGGATTTGCATGTTTGTATTTACCCAGCGTTGCACCACAGAGTACAACCCCGCCTACGGTGGTAGCTGCCGATAGCAGTGTTCTCGGGGGTATTGGTTCAGGTAAATACCTATAGTTTGTCCAACGAGACGAGGAGGATAGCGAAGTAGCTCTCTTTCTCTTTTCATTTCTCATCTCATCGTTGTAAAAGTTGAAAAGAAATACCTTCGGGGATAGACAGCGGACTTTATGCATTTACGACAAAAATTGAATAGGTGCAATGTAAAACAGTAAAAAGATTAGGAGAGTTTAAAAGTACTGTTATATTATTTTCGATCTATTAAACATATTTAGAAAGAAAATAAATTTCGACCAGAAACAGTTGGATTGTTCTTAGACACAGTAAATACTATCTATATTCGAACACCGTTTGCCCTCAAAGTAATTCCGTTCAATTCTAAGACGATGTTTGCGAACCACTGTGAGACGCGACTATTGTACTAGTTAGTGGGGGAGTCGAATCACTGGAAGTAAGATGATACAGGAGCGGTGGGGAAGACGTTCGACAGTCCTTCCCTACGGTACAGTTGTGTACCATAGTTCTTTATTATCAATGTAATTGGACTAAAGTGCCTGACGTTTTCAGGCGACCGACTATTTCCTCCACAAACCGGGCTCACGTACAGTACTTGGATATGCGTTGACAAATTCAGTGATCCCAGAACCGATCCTCATTGCGTGCGATTATTGACATTGGTGCGCACTCCGCAATCCGCGAGAGATCTAATCTGTTTGACTGCAGTCCTCAGCGCGAGAGATAAAGCTATTATCGTATCGACGCAAGAGACGCCGATGTCACAAAGTAAGTTTTTCACCTATACATTTATAACATTTCTTATGTAATCAAGTTTTCCACGAAAATCGTCTACAGATAACGTAGATAATTAAAATTGTATCGTTGTCCGCACAGATGTAGGCGAATGGGAACCAGAAGGTACCGGCGAGTGCGGAGCAAGAGTTTGGTGTCCTGATTTGCTGCACGAGGGACAATGGCATCACATAGCTATAGTATTGAACCGTGCTGTATTAAAAAACTCGAGTTTCTCGTTGTATTTGGACGGTCAGCATATTCACAGTCAAAAGCTACATTACATCACGCAAGTTCCTGGAGGTGGTGTAGCTAATTTGACCGTAGCATCACCGGTTTACGGGTACATAGGTACACCGCCTTGCTGGCGACGATACTCCAGACTAGCTTGGAAACAAGGTCCGTGTCACCTGGTCGAAGAGGTGTTCAACTCGCAAAGCATAGCGACGTTGTTTAAATTAGGACCACATTATATGGGTAGCTTACAGGCTCCGCAATTATCAGGTAGTCGATCAATCAAGTTATCGATCTCGTGGAATTAAGTTTAGACGTGCACGAAGATAACTACAGTGGAATAAACAACTTTTCCATTGCAGTGCAAGAACCGCTGATGTCTCTGGTCGCGGAAGAGAAAGTTGTGTTTGGGTTGAACGCGAAAGCGATGTCTCAATTGACGTTGGCTAAAATTAGGAAAGTCTACAGCCGGGCTGATAATAAATCGATCGCTAAACAGGTATGCTATCTATCGGCAGTGTGCGCGTGTTCTCTTTTAGGAAATCATTGTTGTATCGTTCGAACTTTTTTTCTGATAGCTTGGGATGTCTTCGCACGAGAATGCTACGCCTATTAGGGTCCTTCATAATTCTGCGGGCCACCTCAGTGGTCCAGCAAGAGCACTAGGAGGTGTAGTCGTCGGCTACCTTGGCGTTCGAGTTTTTAGTCCTCGACCAGTGGCCACGATGATCGACAATGTGGGCGGCTGCTCAGTGCTGTTAGGTGATTGAAGATTTGTTTGATCCACCTACCCAGTCAGCACGCCTGATAATATGATCGTGATAATACAAGCACGGGTTGGTTCAGTAGTCAAAAACGCTAGATAAAAGATCAATCTAGGCTTCAAGCGATGCTTAGCCTAGGCCGTGCTGATTGGGCAGGTGTACGCAGCCTCCTAAAAGTAATACTAATTAATCATTCGTGTCGACAGGTTTAATAGCAATGGCTCAAGACGTAGAGTCCCTGTACGCTGCCGTTAAAGCGCTGGTATGCGTGGTAAGATCGAATCAAGCAGCCCAGCAGGAAATGGATCGTCGAAGAGGCTACCAAACATTAGCGATGCTGCTGCGGAGGAAATGTCCCCTTCTGAACAGTCATATTTTACACTTAACGTTCAGTCTCGTCGGCACGGTGGACAGCGGCAGGGAGACAAGCGCGATTCCGAATGTCACAGCATTCCAAGATCTTCTTTGCGATCTACAAGTACGATTTTTGTTTAGTAATTCGTCGAAGTTTCATTTCAAAGATTTTTCTTCAACAATTTCGAACGTTTAGGTGTGGCACGAAGCACCGGGAGAACTGTTAAGATCACTCCTGGAACATCTGTACGAATTAATAGCAGAGTCGAGCGAGAAAAGGACGAATCTGCGTTTGATGAGAGACCTGCAGTTGGTGCACAAATTGTTGCATATCTTGAGCGACGTGAAGCAAAGCAGCACGCGACAGATTCTGCTCGCGCTGCTCAGTATTCTGTTGAGTCAGCCGAGACAAGCTGATTTGCTCTGGTAATTTCGATACACTTGTAAATTGTGTTGTTCGTAGACGGACGCGTTAAAATATCAATTTTTGCAGGTTCGGTCAATTTATAGTAGCCACTTTGCCCCAAAGTTCGGAGAAGCATTTGATTCTTCGAGAGAGCGAAGGTAATAAGGAAGGGGAGGGAGAGCACATACTCCTGCGAAACCGTTGCTTGCAGCTGTTACACTCTTTGTTGTTTAATGGGCCCAAAGTGAATGTAAAGTAAGTATTAGAGACTCGGTTCGAAAGAAATTCGAAATCGAATGAAAAATTTGTTTGCAGTATGTGCGAAGAATTGTCTAAAGTGCTGGGCCTGGATTGGATATTACTGTTCCTTCAGTCTGGTCTCCATAGTACAACGGTGATATGGGGGTTACGAATATTGGTAGCAGTCTGTTCGGTGCTACCGATATTGCAGAAATTCAAAGAAGGAACTAGCAACGGTGGTTGGCTGCGTCACACGGACCACAATAAAATGGCACTTGCACTTGGTATGCTTGCTAGAACCTTTAAATTTTCATTCGCAGTGAATTAATCACTGGACTGCGGATCTTTATGCATTTATTGCAAAGTTTGGTTTCTACTTGTTGCAATCGATGCAGACAATTTGTATGTTGCGTAAAGAACCGCAGTCTAACGATAGAAATTAGTAGAATATGGAACAACGAAGACACGTAGAGAATTTAAAAGTAAACTTAGTCATTTTCAATGTCCTGAATCCTGTCTCAGGTTGTCATCAGCAAATGTCGGGTGGCGAGACCAAACCATCCACCCTTCACGTACCAGGGTTTCAGCATTTAGGATGGCTACTGCCACAACACGTGGACCTCGTTCCAGAATTGTATTTCCTCTTTATCGCTCTGATGATGGGTCAGCCTGTAAAATTATTGCCCACCGATTCAAAAGTGATTTTGAAGGTTCGATATTCTCTCGAAGAACATATTTTTCTTTTATCAACGTTTGAACCGTAAACGTAACAAGCTTGTTGTATTTTACAGCTCGACTTGGATAACGTGTGGAACTTCTTGTTCGGTGTGCCAGCGAACCACACGCTATCTTCCTTCGCGAGTAGAATTAATCTGTGCCCTGATGCCGTGGTCACTCTGCTGGCCATGGTGCGAACAATGCTTAACAACTATTCGATGAAGTGGGTATTTTATTAATCAATTCTACGGATAGTTTGATTCACTGGTCTCACAATAATTCTCGTTTTGCAGCCCTGAATCTCTGCCTGATTGGTTGAGCGACTATCCAGTGACAATAATACAGTTCCTGTTCTTCCTCTACCACAACTTCACAGACTTCATGCAAGTGTTCATGTCTGCGGAAGTGTTGGGCGCGTTGGCTGGCACTTTATTCCCGAAGCCTGCCAGTTCTAGCCAAGATAGCAGCGGGGCTAGCACTCCGGCAGACGAGGTAAAGTTCGCTGACCAGTATCGATTGGCAAGCTATTAAATTTCTTCATATTTAATATTGGTTTTGCAGTCGAAATTCGCTAGATTTTAATGTAAATTACTAAAAATTTAGTAGGATCAGACAACGTTGTTGTTGCAGCAAGAACCAGTTCTGGTGAGATCTCCATCGAGGGACGTCGGTTTGACGAATCACCCGGCGAAGAAATTCGTCATGGACTTTCTCAGAGTCATCGTGGTGGACTCTCTTTCTCTGCCAGTCACTGGGAAGTCTCCACCAGCCATCGACTTAGTGTTGGAAGCATGGCCAGAGCATGCGTCCAGTGGCCAGCAGACGCGCTACCAAACGGAAGTCTTGTCTATACTGATGGAACATCTGTTGGCTGCGGATGTACTGATCGGAGAGCAAGCTGCGTTACCTGTAGTTCCCGGAGGCTCGGTCAACAACATCACCAACAACGTGTGCTACGTCGCCGCCAGAATAGTCGACAAACTATGGCAAGGTGAATCCCACAGAGTTTATCGATTACACCTGCTTTCCGATTTACACGGAACATTTCCTCAGGGAAACATTTTTAAAATACACTTATTCGTATGTTTCCAAACAAACTATTTGTGATTTCGACGTAGGTGCTCTGACGAAAGATCCCCACGAGGTGTTCGACTTCATCGTGAAATTGATCGGACAAGCCAAGAGGCGTCCCGGTGTGGTCAGCATGGAAGGTCTGCATCATTGTCTGAACAGGACTATTCTATTCTTGTTGTCTCGATCGACAGACTCGATCGCTGATCAAATGGCTGTATTGGAGGCGTTGCACAAACTCACGACTCATAGGTATGGCAGGTGTTTCGAGAACACGTTGTATGTTAACTATTAACACGTTCGCTACCACAGTCTTATTAAGAAACAACTGGTAGCGAACGTGTCAAGTCGCACGAAGACTAACTATAATGGTATTCGCACAGACTGTTAGTTTTCGGCGCTGGTAATCACGAGTTAGAGTTCATCGGTTGCTTGACCTACTGCCTCTTACAACTGACGGCTGATGTAAAGATCATGCTAGACACAAACTTCAAGACCACGTGGCACCTAAATCCGCAAGTGGAGGCAAGCGACGATAGACTAACGTCGCATCAGGGGCACAATTTGATGGCAGTCGCTGCGATGAGAGTCTGGGAAGAGTTATACGTATGTAAGAAACCCGCCATAGAAGAAGTTTTTAAAATAACACTTCCAGCGCCTGTAGGACACGAGCGTGTGCCGGAACTGGCCCTGATAAGGGACCAGTTGAATGAATCCGCGACCAGGCTTTGGATGAACTACGTTGTTATGGAGAGGAAAGCTTCGTACAGGGTCCCTTGGGAGCTTCACAACCAGATACAGTCGGTAAGCTTCGTGGTTGTATATTTCCTCTTCTTTGGCTGTTTCATGATCGAAGGACACGTCGAAAATAATTATGTAATGTTTTAGAAAATCCAAAAAGTGACTGGAGGCTTGACTAGACTGGCGAGCAGGACCAAAGTGAGGAAAGAGGAGTCCGTGCGCGTCAGATTGCGTCTGCACCAGAACACCGTGGCGCAGTGGACGGAGCAACACGTTGCACTGGTGCGCGAATTGGCTGCGGCGAAGAGGCTGCAGTATATACAAACGAATCAACATACTCAGAGATACGTGTACCAAGTACGTAATTTAGCAAGTGAATTAACACCGAAGTTGTTAGACAGTGTATGGTTCAATGAATTAATGAAATACAGGAATGGTTGCAAACGGAAACCGAGTTAACGAGAGAACGCGGTCTATGGGGTCCACCCACGGCCACCAGGCTGGACAAATGGATGCTAGACATGACCGAGGGTCCGTGCAGGATGCGTAAGAAGATGATGAAGAACGAGCTCTTTTACATACACTATCCTTACCGACCCGAACTAGAGCATCCCGATAACGTAGGTTGCATTTATTTAGAATTTAGATCAATATATTCGATTTTCTATGGGTCCTTTTACTTGCAGAAACAATTGAAGTACAAAGTTGCGACGAGCACCGACAGCAAAGAGTATTATTTGAAGCAACTCGGCAATTCTTCGGGTATGTTCGAACGGGAACGGGACCCGGTTATCGACGACACTCCGTTGAACGTGAACGAAGCCTCCACGGAAAGCGAACCTCCCATGGTGCCCTGTACACTGGAACGCCATGCCAGCGAACCCGACGAGGTCACGGAGGATAACGAACAGGAGGAGGAAAATAATCAGACTGTCCCAGACAATCAAACTTTGATACGACTCTTAGAGGAACACGAGAAGGTACGAACCCTTAGGCATCATTAACGCTGTTCAACGTAACAGAAAGTATGTAATTGCTTTACAATTTCCAGATAAGCCACATGTTCAGGTGTGCTAGGATTCAAGGATTGGACACAACGGAAGGTCTACTGTTGTTCGGAAAGGAACACTTCTACGTGATCGATGGGTTCACACTGCTGAAATCCAGGGAAATCAGAGATATCGAGAGCTTGCCTGAGGCTTACGAACCCATCCTGCCCTCGCCCGGATCTCCTAGGAGATCCAGAGCGATGAGACAGTGCTCAAAGTTCAATTACGAAGACATTAGGTAACGAATTCTCTTTATTTCTCGATCTCGTATTAAGCTACGATCAGGAATCAAACACGAACGTTTGTTCTGATCTAATGAACGAGGATAGCAAGTTTACATTTTGCATTGTCATAGGGAGGTGCACAAAAGAAGGTACTTGCTTCAACCGATGGCCCTGGAGGTGTTCAGCGGAGACGGCAGGAACTATTTGTTAGCATTCCCACTGAAAGTCAGGAACAAGGTTTATCAGAGATTCATGACATTCGCGACTGCGATAGCCGACAGTGCGCAACAGTCTGTGGCTGGTCAGAGGAGAACGGCGAACGTCGAACAGGCTACAGGTCTACTGTCGAACTTGATCGGCGAAACCTCGGTTACCCAACGATGGGTGGTCAGTATTGCAACTTTACTATACCGTACATCGTGGAGAAAGTTAGAGAAGTACTCACCGATAAATACTGACACTTTTCAGAGAGGTGAAATATCGAACTTCCAATACTTGATGCATTTGAACACCTTAGCTGGTCGCAGTTATAACGATTTGATGCAGTATCCAATATTCCCGTGGATATTAGCCGACTATGACAGCGAAGAACTGGATCTGACTGATCCAGCGACGTTTAGGGACTTTGGTAAACCTATGGGTGCACAGAGCCCGGAACGATTGTTGCAGTTCAAGAAAAGGTACATTCAAGTTTATGTACTGTGGATGTACAGATTTGTTAAATATGAATTTACGTTTAAATAGATATAAAGAGTGGGATGATCCGCATGGGGAAACGCCTCCTTATCATTATGGAACGCATTACTCTTCCGCCATGATAGTATGCTCCTATTTGGTGAGGATGGAACCGTTCACGCAACATTTTCTCAGGTTACAGGTTTGTAGAAACAATCGCTTGATAATATTATCCTGTTTGAGTTCTCACGTTCCTTCGCAGGTCGAAGTTTCTGAAGCTTCGAAAATCGAAATTTTGAAGTAACATTATGAACATTTAAAATGATTATATTTGTAGGGTGGACATTTCGATTTGGCGGACCGGATGTTCAACAGTATAAAGGAGGCTTGGCTGTCCGCGTCCAAACACAACATGGCGGACGTAAAAGAGCTTATACCAGAATTCTTCTATCTCCCAGAGTTTCTTGTTAATTCGAATCACTTCGACTTAGGTGGGCATCGTTCTTTCCCACTAGACTTTCACATTTCCATGCAAAATATAACGCTTCGAATGATTTTCTCAGGCTCGAAACAAAGCGGCGTACAATTAGGCGATATCGTACTTCCGCCATGGGCTAAGCAGGATCCTCGTGAATTCATACGCGCGCATCGGCTTGCGTTAGAATGCGATTACGTATCGCAGCACCTGCACCAATGGATCGATTTAATATTCGGTTGCAAACAGAACGGCCCTGCCGCGGTCGAAGCAGTGAACGTGTTCCATCACCTATTCTACGAAGGCAACGTCGATATTTACAAGTAAAAATCGTGTTACTCATATGAAAAGTAACTTTTTACTAAAACTAATTTGAATGTACGCGTTTCAGTATCGACGATCCCTTGAAGAAGAACGCGACCATTGGATTCATCAACAATTTCGGTCAGATACCGAAGCAGTTGTTCAAGAAACCGCATCCGGCTAAGAAGATGACTCAAAGAACGAGCGTGATCGATCCTGGACCAATCACTCCGGGCTTGAGCATCACCACGTCCGATAAATTGTTCTTCCACAACCTAGACAATTTGAAGCCGTCGTTGCAGCCTATCAAAGGTTCGCAGTTTCACAGATTTATTTAGCGCTTTTGACTACTGAAACACCTCATCTTTGCATTATCGAGAAATAAGAACGACCGAATAATTGAATCGCATACTGATCTTCGGTCATTCGTTAGAATTGAAAGGTCCAGTCGGCCAAATACTCCACGTGGACAAAGCTGTGTTGGCTGTCGAGCAGAACAAGACGCTGATCCCGCCGTCGTACAACAAGTACGTTGCGTGGGGCTTCGCGGATCACTCGCTCAGAATAGGGAACTACGATAGCGACAAAGCGATGTTCGTCTGCGAAGCCATGATGCAGAGCAGCGGGGAGATAGTTGCTTGCGTTTGCCCGTCTTCCAAATTGATAGTAACCGCTGGCACCAGCTCCGTAAGGATACTACGATTCATTGAAATTCGATCTTATTTATTATTATTTCAGACTCTCATATGTTCCTTGATGTAACAGGTTGTAACCGTTTGGGAATACACCAAGAGGCAATTGTCTATCAAACAATGTCTTTACGGTCACACAGACGCTGTCACGTGTTTGTCATCGAGTCCGGCTTATAACGTGATAGTATCAGGATCTCGAGACGGCACCGCGATCATATGGGACTTGTCCAGATGCTTGTTCGTCCGCCAATTGAGAGGACACGCGGGTCCTGTGGCTGCGGTAGCCATAAATGAACTAACAGTAAGTTTGATACTATTATCCTTTTGAACTCGAAACAATTTTAATTAAAGAATAATTCCTCTTGGTCGAGTTTTTACAATCTCTAAAAAAATACTCCGTTTACAGGGAGACATAGCAACCTGTGCAGCGACGTGGCTACACGTATGGAGCATAAACGGCGAGGAACTGGCGAGCGTGAACACATGCGTTGGTCGAGCGGATAGAATGCAGCAAATATTGTGTGTGGCTTTCAGCCAGACCCACGAATGGGACTCGCAAAATGTTATCATGACAGGCTCGACGGATGGTGTAGCTCGGGTAACAATTTGATTCGTCTATTCCTATGACTCCGGAGTCAGTGTTCGAGAACTGTTGCAATATCCATTTCGATTATGAATAGACAGCGGAACTTTATCCTGAAAGTCTTATATCACCCGAAGTCCAACAAACTGGAATGACAGACATTGAAAAGTCATTAAAATATATTTACGAACGTTGCTATATTGTTCTCGACATCTCCAGACGATTAAAAGAAAAAACATACATTTTCATTCACCGTGATAAACAATTTTCAGATGTGGTCGATGGATTACGTGCAAGTGCCTGCGGAGGAGGATAAGCCTGAGGAAGTGGCTGCAACCAAAGAGAAGAACACAAAGTCTAGCAAAACGGAGAATCAAACTGAGAGTACCAAGAAACGAGTACACGAGCTTGTGAAGCAAATGAGTATATCTGCAGAAGGTTCAAGTAAGTCGCCATGGGGATAATATCGATATGTTGTTCTGTGCGTTACGCTCTCTTATTTGCTTTTGTAGGTATGCTGGCGAAAAGTGGATCGGAGAGTAGTCTTTCCGAAGCGGAAACGTCTAAGGAAGCTTCGAGGTTGCACGAGGAGAAGGAGGAATGCTCGGACAACGAGTCGAGCAATGGTTCCAGCAGCAAACCATCGCCGCAGAATAGTAATACACCCACTGTTGTGCTCCGAAGGAAAAGTCGGGGAAATCCAATGTTCAGAAAGAGCGAGGGTGGCGGACGTGCGGATAGCGAGGGTACACAAACCAGGTAACACTTCATTCCAGTTCGTCGTAATACACAGAAAACATTTTTTTGTATAGAGATCCGCTGTCTAATAATCAGAATTTTCAGTCTATCGCCAACTTAAGGTAGTACATTTTCATACAAGTAAATCGTTAATTTTGCAGCGAGTTATCCAGCAACGCTGGGGACTCCGAAGGAGCCTTGCGCGCTAGTAAAAGTGATACGAGCTTGACGGACAGCTTCGTGATGGTCTCGGAAGCGGACACGAAGCCCAAGAGGATCAATCCACAGAACGTCTTAAGAGACGGTTTCAAGTGGCAACGACAATTAGTGTTTAGGAGTAAATTAACGATGCACACTGCGTACGATCGCAAGGACAACGCAGAACCGGCGTCTATAACGGCCCTCGCAGTTTCCAGGTAAACGATTACCCTAATAGAATCGATTCTTAGCCGGACTGTAAGCTTGAAAAGATTATTTGCAGCTACGATTTATTGTTACGACCGTTCGTATCGATCATCGTCAACATTATTAATGAAATTTCAGGGATCACAGAACAGTGTACGTAGGAGACACACGAGGCAGAGTGTTTTCGTGGAGTGTGTGCGAGCAACCGGGTCGCACCGTCGCCGATCACTGGCTGAAGGACGAAGGTGCTGATTCCTGCGCTGGCTGCGGAGTTAGGTTTAATCTTTACGAGAGGAGACATCATTGTCGCAACTGCGGACAAGTGTTCTGTTCAAAGTAAGTTGTTGCAACAAGAAATTATTTTTCCCAGGGATCCTAACACAGTTACGGTAACCCGCATTAACTCTAAAGGTTTCCAAGTAGTAATCAGAGCGGGTTACACGTCTTAACCAAGTGGGTTACTGACCAAATTAAATATTTACAGTTGAAATGTTATAAATAGACTGTGGATCTTCATGCATTTCTTCCTACAATCAATGCAGAACATTTTCCTTGTGCACAAGATCATCCGCAGTCTAGTTATGAAGAGCTTTCTGTCAATTTTATGTTGTATTCGTTAATTAGGATCCCTGATTCTCGAAACTGCTAGATCACGGATCTGTTTCTCGTTGTCCACGTTAAATGCCCGTTTCACCAAGTATTACCACTTTTCCAGGTGCAGCCGGTTCGAGTCGAAAATCTCGAGGCTAGGAATTCTGAAGCCTGTCAGAGTATGTCAGGGTTGTTATTCGTCGTTGCGCTCTCAGCTCTCCGCCGAGAGCAGCACCTAAATTTAGCGGTATAGTGTAACGGTTTAGCGACCGGATCGATGGTGGGTACAACACGAATTGTACATAATCACGGGTACCCTCTTCATGTGTTTACCCGAATCTCCCCCCAACCCGATAAGGTAACCCGAACATGCATTTCATTTCGTTGAACGCGCGATTATATCTCGGGCTCTCTCTCGCATTTCGAATGGCACAGGACAAAACGTTGCATTTCCCGTTTTCCGATCCCTTAGTTTTGTTCTTCTACTGATGGATTCTCCTCCTCGATGTTCGAAAACGTCATGGTGCATCCTATATGAAATCGCATCCGGGCATTCTTCTAACTCAGCGATGCAAACCGTCGCAATTTATCTAGGATCTATTCCTAGGAACGATCGGCCTGCTCTGCTTCGTCGACAGGTTTGTTATCGTGTGGATGTTAGAACAGCGCAAACGTTTGTTCTCCGTGTCTCTCTGAATTTCGAAGTTTTTCTTGCTGGCGTTTACTGGCGAACATGTGTACAGTCGTCTTGTATGTCGCGTATTACTCGATGCACTTCAATCATTGATTTGTTTCAAACGAAAATTGATTTAGCTTCTCCGTGAACACGTGCGCCACGGAATTACTTTCGACATGCAATCTGTGATTACTTTCTTTCCTATTTTTAGTAAATTTACGGTCGATCAATTTCGAGGTGGTCATTGACAATTATATATAAATATATATATATTTATATATATATAATATATACATATAGAGAATGTTAATAGTATTAGACCGATTGATTTCACTATCGGAACGATTACGGCGGTTCTCGTGTCTGACTGTATTAGACGATTAATTGTTAATATTTATTTTAAATTATAGTAGAATAGTATACAAGATGTCAATATTGTTAATGGAAAAATATAAGATTGAATATTTATCAGATTTACCAGGTAAAAAAAAAAAAGAAAAAAAGAACACTATACATATATACATATATATAAAAAAGATATACCGTGTATTATTTGTACTGCTGTTTTTATATTACGTTTTACTTATAATTGCTGTTTGATAAATGGAAAGGAAGAAAACGATAAGAAACGTTTGTTTTGTCTGTTTTTTAAACGGTGAACGTGTGTGTCGTGTACATAATGCAATAATAATACGCGGTGTAATTGATTCTAAGCGGAGTTGTCGGGGGAGGGGTGTGTGTGTAATTTATTATTGCATCGTGAAAATGGACAAGGTCTTTTATTTTTCCATTTTGTAGTAATCGGCGGAACTTCAACGGTTTAGAAATTGTGACAAAAAGAAAACGGAAAAGAACGAAACAAGTCAACATAATATACGTGTACTATGATTCCTGGCGGGAAGGACACGCGCGATTACAGTGCACCACGTTGTGATCCGCTGCCTACACAGCTGTAAAACTCGTAACTTTATAATAGACAATACCTTTAATTACGTAAAAGTGTTATGACGTAACTTGTAAGTTGGTTAACATGAAACCATAGATTCTAAAACAAAAAAAGATACCAACAGTAACATACTGTGTAAGCAATGTCGTAAATGTGGAATACACTCATTCGTTCACAGAGTTGATATATGCGGTATACAGGATGTTCGAGAAGAAACGGTACAAATTTTACAGGGTGGTTCCGCGAACGACGAAATAAAAAGTCTCGTTCTCATCGTCAGATAAATTACAATAATTTGTATACACGAGGACTCGCTATTTCTCGCCCGCGGAATTACCGTTTAAAATGTTCACCAACAATCGGAACACCTTGTATATCAATATATACATATATTATATATATTATCGTGACCGTGTCTGTAAAATGAATCCGTGAAGGCAGAAGTGAAATTGAAACAAAAAGAATATGCGTGTTCTCGGAACAAGTATTTTATAACATTTTGAAACGGCAAAGAATGCGATAATGCATTCCCTCATGAAGAAAATTTATTTAAAAGAAAAACGGTTAGAATCGATCCACGAAATCCGCTGAAGCTGATCGTGCAAAGGAGAATTTGTATAAATACGAAGGATTGCGAAGTGAAACAAAGGAGAGGATAGAGAAAGAAAGGAAGAAGGAAGAAGCATTGTCTCCCTATACGAATAACAAATTCTACCGTTTGTATTCTATCGATACACTTCCATTTTTCTAAAGGCACAAATTTTATAAAAGATCAAGGAATAGCGCTGACAAAAAAAAAGATAATGAAATCGAGCAAGAAGTGAACGCAGTTCAGACACGCTGCGGGAGTGTTGTTTCAACGTGGTACATTAATGTTAACTAGTATCGTCGTTGCTAGTCAAATAAAGCGGGGGGAATGATTGTTCGTTCATGCACCCCTCACTGTTGTTCTCGATTGTTAGTGTCTCGACTAAATTACTGATCGAACAATGCGAGACAAGAGGATGGCGAATATAATGATCCGCGATTACACAATACGCCGAGACACATTTATCAATAGACTACGAATCTTTATGCAAAATAAAAATTGTCTGCGTCGACTTCAAGGAATAGAAACTAAATCGAATGTTATTTCTTCCTTTAACGATTTTAATAGAGGAGATAACAATTTTGAATTTCGTCTACTCAATTTTGCTATAAATATATAAAGATCCGTAGTCTATTTATTAAATATGTGAAGATACAATTGTTCCCTGAAGTGGGAACACAAATTGATAAAACACAATTATGTTAATTTGTGTGATTGCACATCGTTGTATTTGTCATGTTGTTTCTACCTTGTTCTATCGTTTACGAATAAATTGCGAGTTTAGATAGCTAACTTTCCTGCGAGATGGACCGATATTTTCAATTGCATGGGAAACTGAATCTGCACAATTGAAAATAAAAGCGAGAGGTGTACGAATCCTTGTTTCTCTCGCCGTGTATAATCAGCACAATGTCTAGTATGAATTCCTTCTGTGAGAATGCGTTTGATACGAAGGTGAAAAAAAAAACTAAATTACAGTAACTTCCCTATAAAATCGGGAAGTTAATAAATCGACAAAATTGCTGGAGACGTTGCCGAGTGAAGTTCACGGAAAAAAATATATTGAGGAAAATCTCGAAATTTATGCGGACGCATAAAAACTAGAAAAAAAAGAAGTTACCACGTATCTTATGCAAATAATATCTGTGTGTCATTATTACATGCCAGTTCTAATAAAACATTGCCAATTATCTTTACTTTTGTACTTCTACTTATACACAAAACGAGACGAAGCTTATAATTCATTGTACGACGGAATTGGAGAGCTTGCGCTTTGATTCTGATCGAGGAAGGAAAGAAAAAATGTAGTTCTCTTCAAGAACAACACGGAACAATGTTAAATCAGCCGAGGTACAAGGCGAATCTAATCGAACAGAGAACGCATTATTTTATTAAGTGGATATCACGGTTGCAGATGATTACACACGTGAATTGGGAACCGAGTGATCGTTTCACCGTGTATAGAGAACTAAGTATAATTTCTAGTCACGTGGACATTCGGGTACCTTTTAATCGTTTTACTTCGGTGCATTGAGAGAAAAAAAAGAGAAATTTCATTTTATAATTTCCAACAGTATTATTTGTAATCGTATTGAAATGCGCTGGTGTCTGTGTACCACATGTATTATAAAATAGAACTTTACATACATTTCATTGTGTATTTTATTACAATGCGTTTTTTTACAGGAAGCGATATTCTATTTGAAGAGAATCAGTTACGGAGGAATTATTAGCAGTACAAAAATCATTTCACTGCGTTCCTAACGATGTCATTTTTCGAGTTTCAATGGTAATTTTCTAGTTGCATTAACTTTTGATAAACTATCGAAATTTCAGTTCAGGCGCACCTGCGCAATTCCCAGTCCCTCTAATTTGAATTGATTTCGAATATCTTGTCTGATTTTGATCGCCGTAATAGTAACAGGGAGGATATTATTAATATATTTATTATTTCTGGCTGTTTATAATGTTTATAAGAATTCCTTTTGCCAACGAAGTCGACAAGCACTATCCTTTCTTCGTGATTTTTTGGTCCAGCATTTTATTAAATAAAAGGATACTCGAATATCCACTAACGAACGAATTAACAAAATCAAATTTCCCGCGCTCCGCTAAGATGTCCGTACAGCGCCAATTACCGTAGTGGCGAAACGCTCAAACTGTTAGCTAAATTGTTACCGACAGAGTAGTTTCACCGAAATTGGTGGCGCCATCTATCGGACCCAGATTGAAACACAGTTTCCAGCGTTGTGCTGCAGAAGGCACCACCAATTTCGGTGAAACTACTCTGTCGGTAACAATTTAGCTAGCAGTTTGAGCGTTTCGCCACTACGGCAATTGGCGCTGTACGGACACCTTAGCGGAGCGCGGGAGACTTGAATTCGTTAATTCGTTCGTTAGTGGATATCCGAGTATCTTTTTTATTAAATAAAATGTGGGACCAAAAAATCACTTCGCGAGATCCTGCGGGATTGCTGGATCCCACTTTGAGGGATTGAAATCGCTAGATCACGAAGAAAGGCTCATGCAACTAATGCTATTGAACAGCAGTTAAAAACCGCAGGAGATCAAGAAAATCTTACATTGTATGATCGCAATCTTATGTTTCGACAAGTGGATAGCTGGGGATCCTTTTTATTCAAGAAATGCAATACCAAAAAATGACTTACCGAGATCCTGTGGAATTGCTGCATCTCAGTTTGAGGGATTGGAATCTACAATATCTTGCACCGTATCCCAATCTTATGTTTGGATAAGTGGATAGCTGTGGATCCTTTTTATTCAAGAAATACGTGACCAAAAAACGTCTTTCCAAGATCCTGCGTGATCGCAATCCCTAGCATCAATTCTGCAGTAACTTTCAGACAATTCCACCTAGACCGGAGATCATTTCGACTTTGTTTCTTTCAGCACTGAGCGTGTCTGAAGCGACACGATTAGATAAGGGGAGGCCGCCGGTTCATAGTGCGGCCGAGATGCAGAGAGCATAAGAGACCAGGAGGCTCGAGGACCGGTCTCAGTTAATGCTGCGTGTGCAAACCGGCGAATTCGTTTGGTGAACCGCGGAAAACCATTCGAGCATTCTTCGAGCATTCTCCTCGCGAGTGTCTGGTGCACGTGTTCCTCCGCGAAAGAGGCCTGATCCCCAATCACCGCAAGTACACCACCCCTAGAACAATCATAACAAACTTCTAGAACCAAGCTATGAATCCGCCTCTGCGAAAGCGCTCGTCTAGACGCGAGACGAACTCGACCCGTTTACAATAACCGGAAGACAAACATAGGAGGACCTCAAAAAAATCTGAACGATGCCAGCCTGCACGAGCGAGAACATCTCGAGGGACTGGTCCTCTAGTCCATCGATCTCCAGAAGCAACAGCGTGTCACCACCAATACCAAGCTCTCCTCTATCAACATCACCGCCATCGGTATCTCCCCTATCCACATTCAAGAGATTACCATCCAGTCGTTCAAGCACGAACGTCTTCAACATCTCCAGCCTGACGCAGCCTTCGGGTTCCACCTTGGTATCCAAGCGCCATCAGCCCCATCTTCATCAAGGTGGTTCTTCTTCTCAGTCCGAGGTAGTAGCAGAGGGTCAGAACCACAACCGGCAGGAACATCTGCTCTTCAGACTGGTGGAAGCTTACTTGAGTGCTTTGCTGGGTATCGTCCGTGGGTTGATCAGTGTAGTGAGCTGCGCGATTTGGGCGCCGGCGCTGTGGGTGTCCGTCTGGGTGCACGTAATATGGGCGATCTTCCAGCTACCTCTGGCCGCGCTCAAGTGGTTCATCACGGTGCTGCATACACCAGCGTCGGAGAGGGTGCGCAGCAAACGTTGCGTCTTGATCAGCGGGGGTAGCACCGTGCAGACGGTCCACCTGGCCAGGAACTTCTACAAAGCTGGAGCTCGCGTGGTGGTGTGCGAGGTGGACGGTTTGTTTGGGTTGGCCAAGTACTCGACCGCTTGTTCCAAGTTCTACGCGATCCCGAAACCGGGCCCAGGGAACGCGGTGGAGTACGTGAAGGCTTTGAAGGACATCGTACAAAGGGAGAAGGCGGTCTACTACATTCCAGTCAGCTCCAGCAACACGGCTTACTACGACGCCCTAGCGAAACCTCATCTGGAGCAGATGGGGTGCGAGTGTTTTGTCCCTAGAGCCAATGAGGTAGCTTTCCTGGATGATCCTTTGGAGTTGATACGAAGGTGTCGGGTTCTGAACCTAGCCACGTCTCAGCATTTCGTGTTGCGTTGCTCGGAGGACGTGTCCAGGCTGTACGAGCAGAACGCGTTTGCCACAGGAAGGTACTTGATGCTAGCCGCTGGACCGGCCGGTATGAGGGACAGGGCTAAGAAGACAGTGATCCCGCCGACGGTTCGAGAGTTCCGCCATCAACAGCACGAAATCAGCGAGAGCAAACCTTGGCTGGTGATACGAGACCCTAGTGGCAAGCATTACATCACTTGCACCACGATCAAAGAGTCCAGGATCGTGGCGAACGTGACCTGTTTGATAGATGAGGAACGAGGCTTGATCCCGGAAGAGCGACCGGAAGTGACGCAATGGCTGGACAGATTCTTCGGGGCGTCTTTCAATGGGCGCATCAACGGACACCTTAGCTTCAGATTCGCTGTCACCGAGGAGGGAGACCTGGTGCCTATCGGATGTCGAGTTGGCGTCAGTCTGCCGTACGTCTGTCACACAGGCGTGCACCCCAGGTTGGTTTGGAAACCCTGCAGACACTTCTCCAGACAGAATTCTGGTGCTCTAGGTACGGTGGATAGATATCTGTTGCCGGAAGCTGTGGCTAGTGCTCTGAACTTGCCTGCTGGTGCGATTGCTCCTCATCTGTTGGGCACTGTCTTGGATAAACGAGAGGCACTGTTCACTTACTGGGACCCGCTACCTTATTGCGCTTACTATCATCTTCAGCTACCGTTTAGGAGGCTAGCAGGAATGATCAGGGCGCAACCGGTACAACATAAACCACCGCTCGGAGTGGTGCAGTAAATCTTCGGGGATGACGCTCGGAAGACGATTACTTGGTTTGAGAACACGTACGAGGTTCTAGGACTACCAGTGGAAGAAGAGGACTGTCCGGCAGACTGGACGATGTTTGTTTCTTGTGAAGAGGGAGGAGGATTGCGGAGAGAGAGGATTAAGGGGACGAGTGTCTTGTAGACCAGGTAGTTCAAACTTGTGGCTCGCAAGTCGGACACATCGCGTTTCGTTCATGGACAGGGAGGTTGATGGGGGAAACAGGGGTTTGAGGAGCCCCCCACCCCTGATAAAAATGAGTAACCATGGAAATTACGGAGGTGTTAATTTCCGCAATATAGCTTGAGAAGAAGGTCCTATATTTAGGTCCTGGGCGGTGGGGGTTTAGATAAGAATAACTTGGAGGTGACATAACTTGGAAGCTTCGGAGAAGTAACAGCCCTAGGTGGGGACCTTGTCGTTCTCGCAGGGGAACAAATTGGAACTCCCTGTTGTAGGCGAAGTCGAAAGAGGTCGAGGAGGTTCACGGAGGAGTGGGGTTAGCATCCAGAGGTCAAGTTCGATCTCGGCGATGAGACATAACTGCTGACCATGCGTCCATCACGTGCTACGTCGGCCATCTTGCTTGACCAGAGATTACACTCGTCGACTATCTTCGCGGACTTATTCGAAGGGACACGTGAAAAGTGTTTGGTGGAAAGTGCTGTCTTTTGAAATGTCTACGATCGTTGCTCTTCCTGTTAAGAACTTGCTGACGAATTCTTCTTTTAATGACATTTAGAAAGCGATTTATCGACTTCGAACACGCTAGATAAACTAATGAGATCACGAACACTTTCCGCCGTCGATTTTAAATCGCATAATTGTAAACAATCGTTGCGAATGTTCGCGTCGCGGGGCAAACTGTAAATAACGCAAACCCGGCTGTATATCGCTGTAGCGATTCGAATCCTCGCGACCTCGCGGGACACTTGTACATATTCATAGTATTCTGTATTTTGTAAGACGACAGACAACGTGGTCCCGTGTAAACACGTCTTGGCAGATGTGATCGAGTTTGCCGAGTCAATAAAGTGTTCTTCGTTTCTTTTCTAAGGAATCTTGAAAAGCATCTTGCAAAACCTTGATCCCAGAAACCCAGAGAACTTTCCAGGTGTCTCCCCAGCTACCTCGAAACAGAGTTCGGTATAAACGTAATCCGATTAATCATTGCAAAATACCGTCGATGCACTTGCGGATTACGAGATGAACTTCTTCGTATTGAAACAATGAAATATGTATTGTTTACTCTTTTGTATCGAGCTCTTTTACGCAGAATTTGGTGGTTTATCCGAAAAAGAAGATGACCCTCGTATCACGATAAAAGAGCAAAGTAACAAAACACAGATTATAGATGTTGTTCTAGTTATCGATCGTAGGATTGTTAAAAACAAAAGATGTATTGACAACATGTAACAATTCTTTGCACAACAAATAACTTTGGAATTATTTGAAGTGATCGTGTCACGAGACTCATCCTGTGTACTGGCTGACCCGGAGGGCAGCAGAGCTTTGACGGACTTTGAGAGGCCGGGGTCGCCGATAGACGGTGTCTTCCGTTATCAGTATGCTTTCCTTCTTCCCTAACCAGCCAACATCATTGCCTCGTCCTTGTTTCACAAACGTTACACGTTATCATCGTCGTCCGTTGTCAGTTGGACGGGCGAACGTTTTCGCTAATCGCAGCTCGTCTCGCACTTCTTTATCTCCGTCAACGACAAACGTTACTAAAACCAGAGAAACGAATGGCGGATTCAGGTATCGTTCAACTTTCACGTCCACGATGCAACACAGTGGGGTAATTCGGATGAAATCGGCGACAAAAAGAACTTTCGGTAGAATCAAAAGACTTTCAGATAGAGCGATGAATTTTTTTTTAAATTAAAGCTGAAACTTTGAAGAATATGGGAAAAATAGGGAGATTATAATTAGGGGTTTACAATTTACATGGGGGTTAGACAAGAAAATCCATCACACAGCCCTGATGAACTTAGGAGATGGCACAGAGGCTGAAGAGGACCACTATTTTTTCTTCAAGGTCCCTAAATTGCGGAACAGTAGAATAAAATACTTATTATTATTATTAGAAGCAGCAAGAGATATTCAAATAATTTTCTAGTCTTATTAAATTACATTGCACATCAATTTTTACCCTTACGGGGGTTGCGATAGCCAATTTCCGATTCTCATACGTTTCCATGAAGAAACCATTACGAACATTTGATCGTATTCAAAGAACCATTGAAAAGAGATACAGGGAAAAATTGTTTTAGCACTTTTCATACGGTCCGATTGTTGTAGCAAAGTGGAGAAGTCTCGAGGCTGTTCGTGATCGAGCAGAATCGTTTCGGAACGGCGAACACGATCGGCTATCTCGTAAATATCGGTGATAGGGGTGAACGATAGATGAAATACGAGTCACTTTAGCCACGAGGAGGCACAGCAGCACGCAGAGATTCGGAGACGAAGTGTGTAACGCAATCTTAGCATGCGATAATATTGAAATGCAGTTCCTTGGCGACCGCTCGCGAAATAAATCGATACGCGAACCACCCTGTTCATTCTTCTCGCTCTTTTTTTTCAATTCCGTTTCGTTTCATCCATCGAAAGCACGCGAGAGGAATATTGTTCGCTCGCCAAGAATCGTATAGACGCTCAGTGAGTCCGACGAAGACAGCGGGCCGAAAGAGAACGAATTAACGAGGACGAATGCGAGGAAGAGGACCTCTGTCTTCGTTGATTAACTTGATAATGAAATTTCTTTTCGTGACGTGCAGTGTACACTTTCTGAGGCAACCGAGCTGTCGGTGTTCCTGTTGTTGTACATGAAAAGATTAGGTGAATTCAACGGCGTTGGAGAACTTTAGGAATATAATGTCTGAAAACGTGTTGGAAGCCTTGAGGATCCTGAAAACCCTGGCGAATGTAGACGATCCTGGAAGTATCTTGGAAAGCTAGATAAATAATATAAATTAAATAATAGAAATTAATTCGTGATGAAAAAAAATCTCGTTCAACCAATATTTTAACCAACCAATATTTCTCTGTACAAGAGGTCCTATAAGACCTTAACCCTTGAGAAAGTGGAACCCAAAAATTTTGAAGAGACACTTTAAAAAAGCACACAGACGGAATATCCTGCAAAATAATCTACAATTAAAAAGAAATAAGCTCCTCAAGTTATAAAAAAACACATTTTTTGCTAATAAAGTAAGAAATAACAGACAGACAGTCTCGATTTTATTTTATACAGAGATGTTGCGATGTCACCGAAAAAGAATTATCGCATTTTCGGGCCTGCACTTTCGTACTGGTGTTTTCGTCGGCATCGACCCTCGTTATCCGAGGACAAGCAACGCTCGCGATTACCGCTATTCGCGCGATGCATTCCCATCAATTATACACTCCTCCGACCGTGAAATATCTCGAAAGGATTCGTCACGCGACGCCGATTTCTCCGAATTCCACGGAACCGATAAAAGCTCTGTGTACGAACCACCGTTTTTAAGAACGAGCATGTAACAAATGTTTATTAAACAAAGATACCGACGAATGTTTCTCCGCACTTTTCGTCCTCAATTTCAAAGGGTTGTTCTCAACCCTTGTCGAAATCACTGTGTCTAGAATCAATCAAGAATGTTTCTTTCGACTGCGGGATTCTTATGTAAAAGAAAAAAAATTTTATTTGGCTCCTGTATCTTGCATTCTATTTTGTAATTTTTATATTTTGTTTTCTATGTGGTGTATTTCGTTTTTGTAATTATGTTGAAATAAATCTCATATGAGATTTTCTATTAAAAAAAAATCAATGCAAACATTTTTCTAGAAGTAAAAAAAATAGGAAGGAGAGTACGAGTTGAATTTTATGTAAAAGAAAGAAAATTTTATTTGTCTCCTATATTTTTTAAAAAAGAAAAAAATGAATGGGAACGAGAAGAGGCATTTGCGGAAAGAAAGAGTGTTAATGTGAACGTCCCGAGCCGTGCAACACCTGGTTCGTGAATTCGTAGTTGTTGTTTGGCGTAGTTCGGTTAGAAAGAGCTGTGGAGAGAAGCGTTCGGGTTTGCGGTTAGGCTCGAGCGCAGTAAAGGGAACCGTAAAGGCCCTTAACTGGATCCGCCTAGGAGTAACAAGAAGGAAAGTCATTTTCTTGGACGGCCTGTGCCACGTGGTTCCAGGCACGGGTGCACTGTGAGAACAGATTCACCTGACTGGCATACCAATGGTTGGCCGGCGCACACAAACGCTCGCGAAACACCTTCGCAATTTCGCCGGTGTAAAACGATGTTGAACGCATCGTGCCGATGCATCGGTGCACGATCCTTACGCGGTAACTGCGCCACGATTAACCGCAATGCAATCCGTTATCTTAGATTCTTTTCTTTCCACGGCAGATAGCGCAAACGCTGCGACGCGCCACGCCGAAACGGTTACATCATTTTCTGATGTAAGAGGAACGATGTTGTCCGGCGACGGCGAAAAGTCTGCGAGTAGCGACAACTTTATTTATTCGCACCTAAACGCAGGTGAAAATTAATTTCTTTCGCGATATTGTGCAAGACCGAAGTTCGCAATTACCAAAATTTTATATGAATTTAATATTTAACATGTCTTTGCTTCGATCGTGCGTGGGAGACAGGATTCTCAAAAATTAATTTCATTCGCGATATTATGCAAGATCGAAGTTCGTTATTAACAAAATTTTATATGCATTTAATATTTTATTGCTTCGATCGTGCGTGGGAGACAGAATTCTCAAAAATTAATTTCTATCGCGATATTGTGCAAGACCGAAGTTCGTTATTACGAAACGCTACGTTGCTGTATATCTTCGACTTTTTTAAATTGTTAAGAAGGATGATGCATATTTCTTTAATTTCTGTTTCTTTCGAATAACAAGTGACTAATATCCCAGCGGTATCGAAACGCTGATACAATTTACACGAAGATCAATATTTACAAAACTATGTTTTGACAAGTGTAATGATATAATCACTCGCACGATTCTTTCGCCAATATTTTAAAGGCCATGGGCAAAGCGCTGTGATCTTCTACTTCGCGATAAGCGAAGCACGATGCAACTTCTCGCGTCTGCCTATCTGCGGGGCTATTCTACTTGACACGCGGGGCGCCGTTCATTCTTGCGCATAACCAGTGTATTGGTTTCTCCAACTGCCAATGAATCTAAGGATTTTTACCTCTTGTATCGTTGTATTCTAGGTATTGCATTAATTATACTGCATTATAATCTATATAATCTGCATTAATTACTATAATAATTTTAATAATTAATATAATAATCTGCATTATAATCTGGGTATTGAATTAGAATAAAATAAAGCACAACTTTTACTTCGATGTCTCGTCGCAAATGAACGATCTTTCTTTTTAGCAACAAATATCTGTAGTCATAGGTTGTTCAGCAATTATTACATGCTACACATTTTCTGCTCCAGACAGGGGACGCATTCGCTACTTAAATTATTTCCTAAAATTTTATATGAATTTAATATTTTATTATAAAATTTATTTAAATATATAAAATCCCCTCAAATTTTGTACGAATTTAATATTTTACTATAAAATTTATTTAAATGTATAAAATCCCCTCAAATTTTATTTGAATTTAATATTTTATTATAAAATTTACTTAAATATATAAAATCTCCTCAAATTTTATACAAATTTAATATTTTACTGTGAGTGACCACTCGAGTGCCAAGGGTTACGCGTCTCTGAAATCCGCTTTCTCGTAGTTACACACGTAACTGGAGCAGTTTCGGATAATTCCCCGACGAGATAAGGCATCTCGAAGTTCCGGAGAGTTTGATAAACGAGGAGAGAGAAAAAGAGAGAGAGAAAGATGTGTGTAAGGTTCTTAAGGTTGAGTGTTTCTCTGTCGCCAGAAGAAATAACAGAGCGGACGCGAGTTGCACGAGATACCACGCGTGGTTGTATCTAATCTCCTCGACGCCGAAGAAGAAGAAGGCGCAACAAGAGTAAATATTGTACCAGAAGGGGGAACTTTCGGTGTATCGATGGTCTTGGCTATTAATACTGTCCGGTTAGTCGGTGGCACACGCAGCATCGTCCTCCTTCGATAACGAATAAACGGTGTGTTTCTCGATTGAGTGAAAGAAGCGTTTCTCAACGGCGGGAACACTTGTGGCCCATCGTTTTCCGACTCTCTTCGTGTTCCGTCTCTCGCGAATGATTCGAGTGGGAACTTGTGGGAACTTACTCGATGGAAGGAGGATGATCCTAATCGCGGTGTTCCTCGCGTTCAACGTACTCGTCGCGACTGAAAGAACGGACCAGTGCCGTTCGAGGACGGACGAGCAGCTTATCTGGCAGTACGACGTCAGAAGATCGTATAGGATCGGCGGGTACCAAGTGCGTGCGATTTTTCGGTGCCTCGATCGCGGCCAATCGTCGATGTTGTTGTTGTTGTTCTTGTTGTCAATTAGTCGCCGCTCTCGGTCATTTTCCACGGCTGGCTGATTAGAATTTCTACGCTTCCGCCTCTAGTCACTTCACTTAATGTGAATTAATGTGAACTATTACAATGGAAAATTTTCAGGATGCAGATATTGTTTGTTTCTGAAAGGTTAATCCATTGGTGACACAATTTTAATGGAACTTTTTATGATTTAGTATCTTTTGATAGCTGTCGACAAGTTGGAAAAACCCATTTTATTGAATATAATTAGAATATAAAGCATATAGTAAGTATGCTTTAGTAAGCATTTAGTAAGTATGCTTAGTAAATTGCTAGTGTGTAGAAAATGATCAAACCGTGCGCTGCAAAAATTAATTCTAATTATCTTAAAAATGCTTACTAAATTGCTAGTGTGTAGAAAATGATAAAACCGTGCGCTGCAAAAATTAATTCTAATTATCTTAAAAATGCTTACTAAATTGCTAGTGTGTAGAAAATGATCGAACCGTGCTCCGCAAAAATTAATTTTAATTATCTTAAATATGCTTACTAAAATGCTAGTGTGTAGAAAATGAATTCTAATTATCTTAACATTACGATTGAGAACCAAAATTACCTTTATTGAGTATCTCTGGAACTGTTAGGACTAGAGGAAAATCTAAAAATCCAATTAGCGCGTGTTTCAATGTATAATGTTTTAGTGTAAAGTGATTGTTTAGAGAAATTATTTGTTCAAAAAATAGGTTCAGGTGTGATTTCAATTTTTAACGTGTTCAACATTGATTGCAGGAAGTAGAGGCGGATTATGGGCCCACCAGTGCAACCATAACTTGCATAGGAGTCGATTCTCTGTCTGAAGAGGACAACGACACCATGTGGGTGACTTCCGGTGGAATCGACCACAATTTCATCCGCATTAAATTCAGATCCAAGTACTCCAGAGGACTTCACTATAGAGTTTACGTCTACGGAAAGCCTCATTGAACTGTGTAAACTAATCTCTATCTGTTATATAATAAAATTAAGTATGTCTACCTGTCTGAAATATCTTGAGACATTTTTCACTAGCGAAATCAGCCGTTAATTCACGCGGAACATTTTGAACGCTGAGCAAAGTTGCGGGTACAGCTAGTAGATAAGAAACGTTCGGTAGAATTCCGTCTCTGTTTCTTTTTTCTAACACTGCGATATCTGAAATGGCGTGACCAGACCGATTGGACTAGAAAGAAAGTTCCCGGCGTAACCGGAAGATCGAGAAACCATTAGCAAAGGAAGGTACCAGCCTCAGATTCCCTCCGACGACAAGTTCGACGAATAACGAATCGGAGGACATATTTTTTCGATGCGTGCGCGAAACAATCATCGTCAGAACCGAGCGAACCATGCGACCCGACGACGACTTCCCGGTTCACTCGAATAATCGCGTGGACGAGTGCCTAAGAAAATTTGTCAACCGATACTGGGTCGTCGTTCCTTTGGACAGCCTTCAACTTCCTTATTGCGACTGTTCTTCCGTTCTGTGCAAGCTTCCAAGTGTCACGGGACACTTAAATTGCTCGAATAGCTCGAATTAAGGCGAATTCTTTAAGATTGCCCACGAAATTAGACTCGTTACAACTAGTTCCACCACTCCCAGCTTAGTCTCAACTTTTTAATTAGACCGTCTTTCAGATTTCGTGAACCTGAAACATAAATAAATTGTTAAGGAATTCAAAGTCTTGTTTATCGCAACGATACACATCGAAGACTTATTTAAAAGTGATTACCAATTCATTCACTTTGTAATGTATGAAATCTATCTGTAGATATGTGTATTCCTTAATTGTAGAAATTTTCTGAATAATCAATTTTCAAAATCAAAGTACATACATCCTTATTTATTGAAACCCATCGAGTATTCAGTCTGATGTTTTAAAATAAAACGTCATTACTACAAGAGAACAGAAAAATTTGAATTTATCTAATTATGGATTAATTAATCCATTAAATCGCATTATTACACAATCTTGCACTATTTATAATCGTGTTAAATCTTCTCTCATTGTGCATGTCCCTTCTTTGCTGTTGTCAAACGAGTTTAAATGATTAAATTATTTAAATCATTCTACGAGTCTTGTACTTTTTTCTTTGTTATTGTAAACAGTTTTGTAAAAGAATTTCATTCCGTTTATAATAAATATATAATAAATAATTTTGTCCGGTTAGAATCGAGGAATCGATCACTGCGCGATGCTGGCAATCTGATTACAGAGAAAAATAATTAATAATAAATTAATTAACTGGCCGAAGGATCGTGAACGAGGGTTTGATAGCGCGAGTACGTTATCGCGAGACTGGTTCGCGCAAGGCATCGTTAACTGACAAAACAAAGTTTACGGGCGATACCGAAATAGTCACCCCGTGTATCCTTTGCTAGCAACCCTCCGCAGATCCCGTGGATCATAGGGAGGTTCGAAGCACGCGATCACACGCGAGCCAGGATTGCGGTAGCAGGAGCATCGCGACGCCGACGCCAACGACAAGCCTCGACGCCGACGCCGCTGCTTCAGTGAAGGCTAGCCGTCCGTCCGCGTCGAACGCAACCGAACCTCGTTGTCCGTCGACAGGCCCCGAGGAAACTGTATCGCCGCCGAACCATCCTCTTCAACATCTCTCTCCGACATTCCACCGGACACTCAACAACAACTGTCAACGTCCTCTCGCTGCGAACATTCTGCACAAAATGTCCAGGGTGAGCCGCAGCATTCGCTGCTTCCTCAAATTTCTTCTTCTTCTCCCTGGATAATTTTGCTTCGTTATCTACCTTCGCTCTTCGATCATTCGTGATGATCCGTTTTCTCTTTACACGGTTGTGTAGCAATATTTTTTAAATTTATATTATATATATATTATTTTTCAGACACAAAAATGTCTCTCTTGAAAGTGATCCATATAGGATTCTGTGCACCGAAACCACAAAATTTATTATGTATTTCATTTTCTATCGAGAAGAATTTTACTTTTATTCGTGTTTTTGTTCGTTTCCTTGGTTAAGTAATTTTTCTATCCTTGTATCAAGTCGGGGTACGTTGTTTCTTCATTCTCGTATTTTGTTCAATTGTATTTCTGTTCTTTTTATTTCTTTGCATTCGATAGTTTCTTCATTTTCACTTATCTGTTTGTTCCCTTATTTCTTCACCCTTCTACCCTTCTACTCCTTTGATCCTTCCGCCTTTCCTCCCTACCCACGCACCCTAAAATTCACCTATCTCTCTGATTTTCACTCTCGATCGTCATCCATGCATGCACACAAATCACGCTACCTAACCAAGTCCCTAGTTTCTTCATTACATATATGTATACTTTATTGCTTCCCCTTCGAGTTTACAATCCTTTCGCACAGTTTCTTCATTAAATTTATATATTTGTTGTCCCACAATCGTGTTGGTCTTCGGAGAATTATAAAATCGTACGAAAGATTAATGATTACATTAAAGGGTGAAGGGTGGCGAGCTTCACGTTTGGAATTGAAGTTTGGAATTGCTTCTAGTTGTTCGATCAGGATCGTAGGTGATACAGAAGGCGTAGATCAAGGATCGTTATCAGTAGATTAGCGGGTAACCAAGTGTGCCGGTGTCGGGTATCGTTTGCTCGATTCCGCATGATCGTCGCTTTGCCATGCTTTGCCTCGCTTTGCCTCGCTTTGGTACGCGTACACCGGGTCCGAGTTAATGGAAGGAGTCAATCAATCCACGCCGGTGCGAAACTAGTTAACTGGCCCCGCCGCTAATTATCTCGTTTCTCCCGGGGTTTATTGTTCAGCCCGTGTTGCGGATCTCGCCCCCGGAACGATCGAAGATACTATACTCCGGTGATTGATCGCGTGGCCGACGCTATCGAGTCGCCACTTCAGAATTAATTTCACTGGGAAACTTGTGCTCTCGCGGAAACTCGCTCTCCTCGTTGGATCGTGATCTAGAGATTCTCGTGGTTTATTTCTCGCTGCATAAAGCTTATCAGAAAATGCGAAGGGTTCGTAGCTTTTTAAATGAGAACAGAGAAAAAATTGCTAAATAGAGTTGAACAATAAAAATTAATTTCACTAGGAAATTCGTTTAAATGCTCTCTGGATCGTGATCTCGAGATTCTTTTCTCTCGAAATTATTTGTCACTTCGTAAAATAAAATAACAAAATTATTCGTAAAATGCGACGGGGTTCGTAGGTTTGTAAATGAGAAGTTGAAAAAGTTGAAAGACGAAATAGAGCAAGGATTTGATTGCGAAATGTGAACCACGTCATTTCTCGAGTCAGTTTTCAGTCCTACCGAAAGCCCCATCGATTTCCACGTGGGTGAAACAGTGTCGGGGCTTGAAAATCGTGTTTCCGGTGTGCGTATGAATAAATGATGGCCGGCTTCGATAATGCGTTGACCACTGTCCGGTTTCGCAGAGGCATGACGCACACTTCAGGGGCTTGTGGAGTACAATAATTGGGGCGGGTTTCGGAGTCGGGGTTTGTTCTATCACGTGTCGCGGACTCCCAACCATAATCACCACGTGCTGACTGGCTTGTCGAGGACAGTCGCACGCGTTTCTTAAAGCAGCACTCCCACCTCACCAGTCGAGTTTGTTCTCCTTAGGTGTTCGCTACTGCGTTAACCGTCAATTAGTTTCATTTTGTAAATTTTCTTCGAGAAAATGCACATTGCAAATCGATTTAGATTTATCATTATATTCCTCTATTTAATTCTATATTTTCTAATCCAGCCTGAAGAAACACAGATTTCTTTGTGTACCTCTCGTCATTTCAAGTACAAATAAACCGCTTCAGGTAGCTCGTTCACTCTGCGAAGACGCTGTTCGGTTTCCTGGAGAGCGCCTTACGGCAGCCTGCAGACTTACAACTTGTTCGGCTTGAGTTAAAAGGTTTAGTGCACGTAACAAGCCGAGCTGCCTCGCTAATCAACCAGAGTCTAAACACGCTCTCTTTTTTCCTCTCTCTCTCTCTCTTCGCACCTATTTTCGCTGTTCTTATCGATACAGGATGAATCATTATACAAAATAAAATTTTTCTACCTAACCCAGTAGCAACGAGCTGGGACGAAATAGAAATGATTTTTCTTTCTTAATGTGTTCTTATCGATACACAACGAATCATTATACAAAATAAAAATGTTCTACCTAACCCAGTAGCAACGAACTGGGACGAAATAGAAATGATTTTTCTCTCTTAATGTGTTTAATAAATTAGACCTACTCGTTTTCGTTGTAAACGCATGAAATCCAATTTTCGTTTATCAATACATAATTCGGTGAGAAGTAAAACGTGTAAACGAGACGTTCTCCTCGAGTTGGCCAAACAATGTGTCGTGCGTTTCGCACGCGGGATCAGCCCCACATATGTCACCTTTGCGTGGTCGGTCGATAATGCTTAGCACCGTCATGCTACTGCACCGCGAAAACTGCTCGTTTTTTAGCGAGAACCTGCAATTAAACCGACCGCTCCACTTTCCTCGTCATATTTCATCGGACAGCGGTTCCTCCCCTGCAAAAATACATAGAAACGTTTCCTTTTCGATTGAAATCGATACGAAAAATTAAATAGAAGTCTCACGAACCTCATACTTTCCGTAACATTTTCTTTGCAGTTACAGTGATTGAAACGTATCCCAGAAAATATCGTAGAAGAGAAATACAAATTTGTATTCTTTGCATGACTTACAATTATTTTAAAACTAGCTGACCCAACAGATGCGTTGTCCTGTCCAAATTTCACTGTTTGCGATCGTTTTGTAAATTTTTGGAAATCCATTGGAAATCTGTAAACAAAGTATAAATTAGAAAAAAATATATACCATTTAATTTTTATTTGTTGGATCAGAAAGATGATCAGAAAACCTTGGTCGCCTATCCTCGGCGTCTCCGCCGACATAATTTTATTGTAAAAAGAAAAAGGTGCGTTAATCGGAGACGGCGAATCACGTGTCAAAGTGGTCGGTTCGAGGAGTCTCCTTCGACCCTAGCAATCATTTGTTCGCGACGATGTGAAACGTATCGCGCGGCACGTGAACCGGATGAACGATGAACATTGACCGTGGTAATTTCCCCGGCTTCGTAAGACGTTCACTTCGTCCCGTCCAGCTGTCCTTATTAATAAATGAGCAGCCGATAGCTGTGCATTAATTTCCCGTCGAGATAGATATTAATACGACTCGCCTACTTCCTCGAACGGACGGTAAAGAATCGCCAGTCAGAGTGAAATTGGACAGCAAAAGAACTAGAATGAACTAGACAGTGGATTTTATGCTATTTACGACGAAAATTAGTAGGTCTAAATTACTTTTACATTATTTTCAACCTGTTCAACATATTAAAAAAGAAAATAATGAATTTTCATATAAAAATTTTTGTATATATGTATATACATGAAAATGAACTTTGCGAATCGGTTTACATTTATTATTATATTCCTCTATTTAATTCTATATTTTCTAATTCAGCCTGGAAAATTTCTTATAATAATAAATTTAATTACATAATTCGGTTCGAAGTGAAACGTATAAACAGACGTTCTCCTCAAGTGGATATAATAATTAAAATTGTTAAATAATTTCTTACTACGATTATTCATATTTATTTTTCCCGAAAATGTTGTTTTAATTTGTTTTCAATATTTTTCTCTGAAATACAACACAAAAACTAACCTTTTTTTAATTTTTTTCATCCCAATGAAAAAAATTATGCACTGAAGGGTTAAATATGGTTCGCAATGATATGCAGTTAAAAGAAGACAGTGATCGTGTGGACAAAGGTTTAAACAATTGGATTTGACCCTTAGTTCTACGGGTCGGGGCCCTCTTAATTAATAATTTGCACTTTACGCCGATAGATTCGGACTCCTCCAGTGAAATCGCGCGCAACCCGCAGCACAGAATGATAGTGGCTGATAATCAGGCGCCGCTGATAAACGACTCAAAGACCTATTCGCCCACAGACTCGTCTATCTACGCGAGAATAGAAACTGAACGTTGACCGTCATTAATTTCTGCGGCGGTATTGTTTGGTTTTTTTTCTTGTCTGCCTCGTTATCTTGTATCTACGTGACGTAACAGCGGCGCGACGTTTAGGAGCTTTTTAGTAGAATTTCGCTGTAACAAATAAAATAAACAAAATTATATTAATTTGACAACAATATGAAAAAATGAATTAAATTCATTTCTACAATAAACTAGATGGCTATAAATTCGAATGACATTTCACATCAAATTAAATATTCATAATCTTTATACAAAAAAAAGAATAATATCCAATTAGCTCATTTATACTCGATAGTAATATTAAAAATATTTTATATTCAATTAACCCTGACACAAAAGGTACAAAACTAAATTTTACTATTTTAAAATTTAAATACATATCTTTCTTAATATCACACTACCCCGAACGAGATAAGTCGATTTACATTTTCCGGCAACTGATTAAAATAAACTCTGTCGGTAGCTAAACAATGACAGGAGGTTAATGAATTGTAACTGCCGGAAGAGTCGCGAAGGATGAACGAAACGATGAAAATTGATTTCGAATCGGGGAAGTTCAACGACTACGCGAGCGGCCATAAATCAATTCGGTATTCGAAGCGTTTAATCGGAGCTCGTTCCGGCATGGTCAAGGACGAGTGGAGGCGTCCCTTTACAGAACTATGTGACCGTGAATTCCGTGTAGCCCGAATTCCCTCACGCTACACCCTTTCGCTGCATTTATCGGCGGTGTGTGCCGATCGATATCGCAACACCAGCGAAATTCTTCGAGATCTCGCTCGCATTCGGAAACTCGTAAACCTCCGACGAGTCTCATTTTTCATCGAAAACGCACCCCCCTGACATTCGACTTACCCACTAGAAAATGTGGTGAACCTCGAAAGACGTGTGTTCACATTTTACAGCTAAAATTTTGCACAGAGGTTTCCTTTATGATCTATACAAGGGATAAGAAAGGATTTCTCTAAATTAAACTGCTAAGGGGATGAAAAAGAGTTGCAACGTTTGTATGAGGAATATTTTGTTCGTGGTTGGATTTCCTTGAAACTTGGTCTTAATGCTCTTTGATATAATTAATCAAACATCTATTTCAGCATTTTTAAAAATTCATCCCCTAAGACCCTTGGTACTCATTGATACAATCTGAATGGGGTGAATGAGGGTTTAAAAGGTTTTATGGAGAAACAATATCAATTTTCGAGGGCATTGAACATGAAAAGCTAGTTTTTAAATAAAAAAGGTCCGGGGCCGGGGGTGAATTTCTTACTCGGGTATAGCCTTCCGATTTTACGCGAGGATGAGCAATAATAACGAAAGTGAACCGGACGCGTTGTAGAATCGCTCGAAGCTCGCGCGCGATCTCGACTTTGTCCGGGGTGTGTGGAAAACAGGAAAACGAAGAGGTCGAGAGGCTGTCACTCCACTGTTCTGTGTAGACCCGAGCATAGTTACACGGCTGCAGTGATGTATCCCAGCGTTGTCTCGTTATCACCGGTCCGGGATAACGTGAGAACAGTGGGAGGAGACACGAGGGTGGAGGTGAAGACTCAATGACCCGATAGTCTGCAAAAATCTCGTTTAGATAGCGGAGACGGGCAGCTCGATCCGGTTCGAGCGTTTCCTTTGCCCCGTTTTCACACACGAGAGCCCATCTTGTTCGGTAGCCCGAAAATTTCAAAACCGACAACATAATTTTTTAATGACTCAGAAGATAATTCTTTGAATTTAGAAAGCAGTACAATGTAACTCTTTGAAATGCTGCCCTTAAATATTTTATCTTTAAAATAACCTTAGATTCTAATTCAAATAAAAATATAAACTAATTCGCAATAATAACAACCCACTACAGTCTCACCCTTCTAACTAGAAGGGAATCGTTCATTCAGAAAATTCAGGATAATGTGCAGAATATAATAGAAAAATTTTTTTAGATTTTTTTTTTTAGATTTTTGATCATCGAATGGTTCAAATTGAGCCCCTTCTGCATCATAGCACGGTCCTGTTTGAAGTATCGTTGCTTTATAGCGAAGAAAAGTTTCGAGGATCCGCAGTCTAACTAGAACCCGATAAATGTTGTCTCGACCGCGATAGGCGGCGAGGGGAGGGGCGGGGGTAGTTTACCGAGGCGTAACGAGGCTCATTAGACGCGGCCGTTCGAATCGTAATTGGAAAGATTGATTTACGGAAAGAAAGTTCGCCGATGGGTTCGACGAATTCCATCGCGGCGCGGGGCTTCCCTGATGCCGGGCAATTACGCGAGTTTCTGAACTCGATATCGCGGGACACGTGATCGAAAACCGACGCCGTGAATATATATATACGAACGAGAAAAGTTTTCCGGGCGTCGTGTTCCCGACACCCCCCTACCCGGCTAATTGTTATTACTATCGACGCGGAGGATCGACTGTGCCCGAGACAGAGAGAAAGAGCACGCTGGTTTTATCTCGTCGCGATTGTTAGTCCAGCTGCGGGATTCTCAGGGGGTTGCTTGAAACGTTTCCTCGTTCGTTGAACTCGCCCGGTGCCATTTTCCGAGGTTCCTGCTGCCAGGCTCCACCCTATTAAAAACCACCTAATTGCTGATGGACACGTCGAACTCTGAACATCACGTCGAGCTACCATTCTTCTTGCGTTTTATTCGTAGCAATGCTGCGAGTAGTTTTCTTTCTTGAGATAGATGACGGTTCGATGTATAGTCTCTTCCTTAACTGCGGATCTGTGTGCAAAAGAAAAAAAATCAACACGTGGTTAAAATTATTGTAAGTTGCAATAGTTACTGCCTCACCCTCTATAGGACAACTGGCAGCGACAGGAAAACGCGTAACGCGCTGGCCTTACTCACCACTCTCAACGGAGAGAAGGTGGTACAGGGCGCAACCCTCACTTTTCACCGTTACGCTTTTCCATGTCGCGAATTAGGCTTACAGCCTGCTAAAGGAAGTTTCACTTCGAAAATTGTCTCTTTCCTGTGGACCAAAACTGTGGCGTAAGGAACTGTGCACCGAGTAATTTAAGTGGCAATAGTTATTGCCCCACCCTGTATAGGACAACCGGCAGCGACAGGAAAACGCGTAACGCGCTGGCCTTATTCACCGCTCTCAACGGAGAGAAGGTGGTATGTATAGGGCGCAACCCCCACTTTTCTCCGTTACGCTTTTTCATGTCGCGAGTTCCGTGACGCGAAGTAGGCTTAAAATTGTCCGCATCGATGGCAAAGGACCGACAACAACAAAATTGCACCAGCTCTATTTCGTCATAAATGTATAAAATGGTTTCCTGTGGACCAAAACTGTGGACCGAGTAACGTGGCAGGAAGAGGTGAAATAAAAGCGTTGTGAACACTTTGGACCGCGAAGGGTTAACGATTTTGCGGCTCGCCTCTCCGCCGCGCCGCGTTTAAACTTGTGCGCACGAAGTCGTAGAAAAGTTAGGACAGTGTATTCGAAGGGTGATATCCTCGCGAGAACCCGGGTTCGCCATATACATATCGATTGGTGCCATTCGGTGCCTGGCAGTGGGTCGTGCTTCTTCTACTTCCATTCGCCCAGACACCGGATACGACAAACCTCTGCCAGCCGAAAGAGGAACAATCGAGGGAGGAACGCCTCTGCCGAGCCACGTCCCTCGCGCCCGCCGAATCGTTTCCACAGACAATTAGGATGCCCTCGTACCCTAACCTGGGGAAATCGCCACCTAGACGCAGTGTTCTGGGATCTACGAAACATTTTAGGCTTCGATCCCCAGAAAGCTACAGGAAAGCTAGCTGAGCTCTGTTTTCGAAAGACATCCCCTAAGTTAGGATCTAGGTACAGTGTCCGGGACTTGTGAGAAACCTTTAGAATCCGGGAAAACAGGATTGGGAAAAGTGGAATCCTTTATCCCAGACCTAGGACAACTTTATCAAAGTTAAAATATTATTAAAATATTATTATAATATTAAATTATTATTATTATTATTATTGTAGCTGCCGGAGGAGTCGCAAAGTATGAACGAAACGATGAATATTTTCGAATATTTTTTAATATTTATTTTTTATTTTAATATTTTTTAGGTCTCCGAAGGATTCGAACCTGTTTTCCCGGATTTTAAAGTATCTCACGAGTCCTAGGCACTGTACCTAGTTCTATAAGTTCAATCTTGTTTAAATAATCTCTAAATTATAAATTGTCTTGTTTAAATAATCTCTAAATTATAAGTCCAAATTAAGGCCATCTTAATTAACAAACACCTCAGACACAGTGTCTGGGTCACGTCTGACAATCGACAATCCTCTAAAAAGATTTACCCTGTTGATCCGGAAAAGGCGTGGTTTCAGGGTGGATTTTTATTTCGTGAAGAGAGCTTAAGATTCAATTTAAACGGAACAACTCTGTAACGTCGCGGGCTTGATAACGATAATTTTCCAACTGTTTGTTGCTTTTGCCAGCACAGATTAAGCTGACCTAACGAAACAGTGACTGGTTTGAAATATGTACGTGCCACGGAACACGGCCATGTCGGCTCGATGTTGGTTTATTCATTATCGTCCGGTTCTTTTCTTTTTCCTGTTTATCAATTCGAATGATAATTCATCGACAGAAGAAGATTCCGTTGGCAATGAGACCAGCGAACACGATCTCTCCCTCTCGCGCTTAATATGCGTTCGCGTCCCTTGAACAACCTCGCGGAATAATTCACTTTCTTCTGTTTATTTATTAATGAAATTCTCTGTTCCAGTCATTGTCCAAAGGTATCCCACAGCTCTCGACGAGAGGACAGATGGAAAGGCGGCGGCCACCGTTTCTTAGAGGGCCTAGCAAGACGAAAGAGGTATTTCTCAACCCTCAAATCATTTTTTTTATAAACAAATAATCTTCTGCATCGAATGCAAGAAATATAGAATCCAAGTTTTTTCTTCATTCAATCATTTTAGTTATCTGAAAAGAATAAATGTGCGTTTTAAAATTCCTCCAATTTTCCTTATATAATTTTTATATAGTCTAATTACGAGTTATACAAATTCTAAATACCTTCGTAGAATTAAATTAAACGGCGCTGCTACTGTGTGCAGTTTTTCTATTCGTTTTCAGGAGACCACCAAATTATTCGCGAAATGTTTTTCATTTTAAAGCGCGTCCGGCCTAATCGAGATTAACCGGCGTTCTAATAAAATCCCGGAACTTCGTTATATTTTTAATCAAAGTTCGGTTAAACTACTTTCCAAGCGCTAATTGCATGGGCGTTTGAAATTCGTGCAGCGTGGTTGCAGTATGCAGGCGCATGCTATCGTGTAAACCGCATGTTGCATGTGTGCGGGTTCGTGTGTGAGCGATTTCCATGCACCCTGCCAACCGGCGGTAAACAGTAAACAGAAACATAACCTCAATGATAAACACGAAACTTCATGACTGTTTTAAGAAATGCGTTACCGCGGTGAAACGCGTTTACCATTAAGAAACGAATAGAAATGCGCTACAGATATCGATAATGAAACACTACTCACAACTAGGGAAAGACATTCCCTTTAATCGTAATGTCAAATATTTTTTAACCTCGCAGCGATGCACCTAATGCGCTCTGTCAAACGAATGTAATATATATTTGGGAACGTTGTTGAAAGGTATACATCTTTAAATATCGTAACATTATTTTTTTAAGAGCCAAAATTCAAAGTCGGATTTCGCGAATAATGTTTATTTTCTGTCCCACCCTGTATATTACATTTAATTAATCAAGTACCTGTCCCTTTAAGACGGACAAGAACACAAGCAGTAAAATGGACTCGTCGCGGAGCACTGCCAGTGGTATGGTGGACCACAAGGACGATGACGATCTATCACCGGATGCACTGGTCAGACAAAATTTTGAACTGCGTCATCGTCTCGAAGAAGAGGCTGCCAATTACAAGAGACGGCTGGACACATATAGACAAGCACAACAGCATCAGGCAGCCCTTGTTTCCCGTTTACAAGCCAAAGTACTGCGCATGCTATTAGTAATTGACAAATGCATCTGTTTCGCTGAACAGAGAGCTAACGAACCATACTTGTAGGTTTTACAATACAAACAAAGATGTTCAGAGTTGGAGAACCAAGTGGCAGAGACCAGCACATACGATTCTAATAAACTGTCCAGTTCTATACCAGTGTTGCCCACTCCGCTAGACGCGGCGCATCAAACATTAAGGGACATCCGCGAAGAACAGATTCACGATTTAGACACTGCCTTAAAAAAGCTTGCAGACGAACGGAAAAGGTAAGCCAATAATAATAACAACACTCTGTGCATACTTAGATGTACCGTATCGTCTTAGGTGTGAAAAATTGTTGCAACTCAACACAACGCTCAAGGACCAACTAGAAGAATCGCATCAGACGAACGAGGCGCTGACCAACGATCTACAAAAATTGAGCAACGATTGGGACATACTAAGAGAAGAATTAGCGATCAAAGAAGACGAATGGAGAGAAGAGGAGCAAGCGTTCAACGATTATTATACTTCGGAGCACAATAGATTGTTAAACCTCTGGCGCGACGTGGTCTCCGTGAAACGATTATTCGCGGAGATCAAATCCAGTACGGAAAGAGACCTGTCGAAAATGAAGAATAGTATTAATTCTACCTTTAACGACGTATCATCGGCTTGCAGCAATATAGGCTTTGCTATGAAGATGCAGGCAGCTGTGCAACCAATGGTAAACTTACGAAGGAGCATAATTCTCGTACAATTTATTGGACGGTGTAATCGTGGAAGACAATTTTCAGATATCGCAGCAAGTTCACCAAGCACAGGAACAGGTAGCGACAGACTTGAAGACCGAGTTGTCGTTGCTGAAGCAACAGTACGACGTTGTTCACCACGAGAACCGCATGAAGGAAGAGAGAATCAACCAGCTTATTCGTGACGTTCACACTTTGGTAAATCATTGGCGTAATGATTAGACAGCTGATTTTTCTGCAAAATAAAAATGCCCTGTCTGAATTGCAACAAGCTGGAACGACATTGAAAATAGTATAACAGTCTTGCTGTTTTAAATTATACCTACTCGTTGTTTCCGTAAATGCATAAAATCCGCTGTCTATGTAGCTCTGGTATCTTGCAATTAATACGAAACAACTTCTACGTTGCATAAAAATCCTAGTAATAAGTTTGTTCCGTTAGGAGGAGAGATGCGTGGAGGCAGAAACAGAAATGCAACGTAACGTGCGTGCCCAGGACGACGTTGAGATCCTGCAATCCGCGTTGAGAGACATAGCGCACGCGGTGATCCAGGACGCAGAAGCTCGCGAGATCGAGAGCACCCAAGGACCCCCTCATCTGCATTTAACACCCACCGTCCCGATCCCCCAGAAATCACCGAAAAGAGGTACAAGAAGCAACACCATCCCAGCGTTTGCTGAAAGTACGATCAGTGCTGTGCAAGCAGCGCTGCATAAATATCAGTTGACTATACACGAGCTTCAGGTGGGAAGATTTTATATTCTATACTTTTGGTAAATCAGCGTAAAGCTATGTCCACACTAGAGCAAGATCCAGTAACTTGCTCGATCTCGTTTCAATGTGCACATAGCTTAATTCGTCCTCCGAGGAGCTCACAGCGTTTTATAATAATCCGTTCCGCTGTCTGGTGATAGGTGAAACTGCAAAGCAATAAAGAACAGTTGGTGGCGACCCGGAAACAATGCGAGAACGCGGAAGAAAGTATGAAGATCTTGGAGAAACGCGTGCAGGAATTAATCTCCGAGCTAGACGCAGCTCGATCACAGTGTTCGCAGCTGAATCAAGAGAAGGACATGTTGCAAAAAGGTCTAGACACTGTAAGAGTGGAGAAGAATGCGCTAGACAAGAGTAGAGTCGAGATTAACAGCATGGTACGATTTTTCACTATCGTACAAAGTGCGTACGTATCTTGTTGATAGTGTAAAGAGACACAAGATGCTTTTTTCAGATGGAAAATTTAAACAACGATTACGAGAAGATGCAGAAGGCCAACAATAAATTACAAAAGCTTTGCGACAGTCTCGAGGATGAGAAATTGTATCTGCAGAGCGAATTGAACAGAGTTTCCAAAGAGGCGGAGTTAAGGTGATTATTGATTGTTTTTTGCAGCCTTGCCGATTAACGCTGATTTTATGTTGATTTATCAGGGAGATTAATCTCCGTTCAGAAGAAGATAGATGCAGTAAAATGAGGGAGGAGTTGTTGACTCTGCGGGAGGAGTTGAACAAAGCTTATTTAAGCAAAGACATGTTGGAACAGCAGAAATTGGAGACTGATGGTTTGATTTCTCACATCGAGAAGAACAAAGGTAATCTTCCCGCAATAATCGCTGCTTGTAAATCTTTATTAACTGAATTAATATGCAGGCGACTTGGAGCTGGAGTTAGAACGCGTAATATTGGAAAAATCGGACGTCCAAGAGGTCCTGATGAAGTTAGAATCGGTTTGCGGTAATCACGAGCAGGAGAAACATCGGCTGCAAGAGGAACTGAAGAAGGTATTAAAGATTATCGCATAAAGATTCGCAGTCTAGTGACGACGGATTTCCAAACTTCAGGTGATGGACGAGAAAGCGAAATTGGCGAATCAGTGTACGGATCAGCAAGGTGATTTAGGCTCTCTGAGGAAGGAGCTGCTGCAAGCGGAGCAAATCAGGCTGGATTTGGAATCTGAGAAAGCTACGTTGAACGAGAAAGTGAAATTCTTGGAGATCGAGAAGGAGAAGACCGAAATAGAATTGGCGCAGGTCACGCGAGAACGTGGAGACCTGAGCAATCAATTGTCGGTTCTAGCGAGAAAGAAGGAGACCTTGAACGAGGAGCTGATGAGACTCAGACAAAGATTGGAGCAAGCGAACGAGATGAATGGAAGGATCAACCGGAACTTGGAGGATCTGATAAAGGACAACGAGGAGAAACAGGTTTGTCGTTTAATTAAACTTTGGCAAGTTCAATTAAAGAACACCTCAATAAATTAATATTTGGCAGGTGCTTCTTGAGACCAACGAAAAAGAAGTGCAGCGGTTGCAAGAGCAGCTTGCATCAATGCGCAGCGAGAAGGAAACCTTGGAGGGTGTCCTGTTCGATACGCAAACTAACTTGGAGAGCCTGCACATGAAGAAGACGCAGCTGGAGAAGGAGCAAAAAGAACTGTTAGTTAACAAAGAGAGTCTAAAGGGACAAGTAGAAAGACTGATGAAGGATTTGGAAAACAGCGAGAAACGGGCCAAGGAAATGAAGCAGAGCTTAACGCAGCAAAGCGGCGACCAAGAAGCTGAATTTCATCATATCATCTCCAACTTGAAGAAACACGGCGAGGATAATATTAAGAAGCTGAACGAGGAGAAAGTAAGAAGTTCGCGTGGGCATGATAGACGGAAAGAAGCTATATTCACTGAATTAATTTTTACAGGAACAGATCAAGATAAGCCTGGAGAAGCGACTTCAGCAGTCGATGTTGCAACTAAGTGGCGAGAAGAACAACGAGATCAACCAGTTGCAGCAGAGGATAGACGAGATGCAGCAACAGATGGAGAACTTGTGTCAGCAACACGAGGAGGTCCTTCTTAGGGCAGAGAATGACAAACAGCAGGCTCTTTTGATGGGTATAAATACACTAAGCTGTGTCAGAGCGGCTGTATTAAAAATTCTAATTTTATTCGATGAACTTCCTCAGCTCATCACGATCAACAAGCGCTGATGGAGAAGCTCGAGGGTGTTCTGCGAGAGATGGAAGAAGAGAAGAATAACGTGGAGAGGATAAAGAGGGAGGCCGCGTCGCGTGCCGAACAGGAGCGCAACAATACCAAACAATTGCGCGACGAGTTGAGTCGTCTGAAGACGAAGCTAGACGAGACTAAGTTGAAATCCGACGAAGAGAGGATCAAGCTTGATCTGAAGATCGAAGAGCTGTGGAAGGAGCGGGAATCGGCGCAGAGAGAGTCCGAAGAACTGCAAGTTCAATTGCACCTGACAGAGGATAGGGTGGATAGTCTGCAAAATCAGCTGCACGAGACTGTTCGAAAACTGAAAGATGGTAATTTAAATTAACGCTTGGTTGTTGATCACGCACCAATAATTACATAATTCCAGCTGAGACACTGAACGAAAGCCTGCGCAAAGAGTTGGTGGATGTCAGAAGGCAATTAGCAGACTCCACGTACGAGAAGGAGAAGTATCATAACAGCAATAAAGAACTGCGGGAGCACGTGAAACGCATTGAAAGTGAAAAGAGAGAACAGAGTAGGACGTTGGAAGAATCGTACCAGAAGATTGCAGGTATATCGTAGCGGCTATACATTGTACATTGCTGTAGCATCTTATTAATTAACATTTTTGATTGCAAAGCTCTGGAGGACATGAAAGTAACCATAGACGCGGAAAGATCGCGTCTACAGGCGCAGCTTCGGGACATGGAACGAGAGATTTCGCAGCTGCAGAAACAATTACGGTTTACACAGGACGAATTGCAAAAGTCTCACGATAGCAACGCGCAAGCACAAAGCGACGAGAAAGAGTTGCAAGGTCGACTGGCGAATGAGACAGAGGAGAGAGAACGGCTGCAGCTGCAACTGCATCAAGTGAAAAAACAGGTATCTATACTGTTCGCCTGTTTTACATATTGCATTCTATATTTGTTCATCTGCCAACTATTTTTGGTCAGTTGATAGATGTGGATAACAGTTTAGAAGCCACCAGACAAGAGCTTGGAAGACTACGTTCGCGTGCTGACGAGGAAGATGAAAGATGGCGAACGAGGGAGCAGGAGTTACTGGTCAGACTGGAGGACTGTCGATGCAGGGACAGAAAACTTGAAGATCAGAAACATAATTTGGAAGTTTGCTTGGCTGATGCTTCCCAGCAAATTCAGGAACTGAAAGTAATATCAAAATGAATAGTTAAACTTCTGAAGAGTTCGTTATAAATCTAGAAAATTGATTGAGTACTGCTTTTTCGTTGTATGCGCTGTTTAGGCGCGTCTCGGAGGATCCGAAGGACGAGTCAGAGCCCTGGATGCTCAGTTGTCTCAGCTAGAAATCGCGAAGAAGGAAGCAGATCAGAAATTGAGTAGCGTGGGTTCTACCTTGCGACGTATCATTGGTATTCAGATGGACGGAAGCGTAAACATGCCGTTCAAATTGATGAGTCCTTCGAGAAGATGGAGCCCCGCAAGAGGTGAGTAGTCGATCGATTAACATAGAAAATTAATTAATCGTTTAGCTTACGTTTCAGCTCAAGAGCACACCGACTCCGGCAGAGACGCGATATTCGACGTCGATCCTGAAGCAGTTAGGAAGGGCGTGCGGTCCTTCATGCAACAAGTGGCGCAAATCGAACGTGAAAGGGTAATTGCTGTTTCCTTCGGCGAATTTCCTACAGATTTCTTTTAACCAGAGTTTTTAGCAATTAAATTAAATGAACAGCAAATGAAGTTTGTGTGAATTAATTTAAATTTTACGCGATCTCCAGGATGACTACAAAACGGAGCTGAGCAACTTGAAGAAACAGCTGACAGAAACTCAAGAGATCCAGAACAAGTCAGACTCTCAAATAAACACGCTATTGGCTAGCATCAGAATGCTGCAAGACGAGAAGAACTCGTTGGAAGTGAAGCTGTCTCAGAGGCAGGGCAGTTACGACATACAGGTATATTTTGTTTATGGAGCTTCGGTTGTAATTTTTCAGTCGTTACTGAATGGGTATCTTTTAAGTTGAACGCTTTGCAACAAAAGACAGAGGAATGCGAGCAGCTGCGCGAGAAGCTGGCGAACCTCGAGCTAATAATCAACAGTGGCACCGAAGAGAAGATACAGTGCGAGGTAAAACCGATCAATTTTCTTTCAAAAGAACGCTTCTATTTTTGAATTTTTTAAAGGACAAGCTAGAGAAAATGAAGCAAGCTCTCAGTCGAGTGGAAAACGAGAAGCGCAGTTTGCAAGAGGAGCTTAACAGGAGCGAGTCCCGAGCTACCAAACTGGAATTGCAAAGGATGTCGTTGGAGGGTGATCTCCAGAGACTGCAGATGATGTTCCAAGAGAAAGAAGCAAATATTCATGTACGTGAATCGAGCCTGTTACTTTTAAACTCGTTCAGCAATCTTGAATTATATTATTGTTTTCAAAATAATCATACAGAAGCTGCAAGAAAGAAGCGAGACTCAGAACAGAGCTATGGCGAGCTTAGAGGAACGCTGTGCTTCGTTGAAATCAACGATAGAACAGTTGAACATAACTTTAGAGAAGGCGTCCAACACGGAAAGCGAGCTGAAGAGTGAAATTAATTCTCTGCAGCGCAACGTTCTGGAATTGACGACGACTTTGCAGACGTCCAACGAGAAAACCAAACAGGTACTTCTTTATATTTAATAGAATTGCTAGAAATGATAATTATCACGGATTTATCATTGTTCCAGTTGCAAAAACAACTGACCAACACCGAGAACGAGCGTAGAATTCTGACGGAGCGAGTGGAGTCTTTGCAGCAGACACTGAGCGAGCTGAAACGAACGAACCAGTCGTTAACGGATCAAATAAATCGAATGCAGAACGAACTGGCTAACAACGAGGTGCAACGTTGCACTTTAGAGTCGCAGTTGAGGATAGCTAGTTTCCCGCAGGAGGAAACAACGAACAAAGATGAGGAGCTGATGCGTCAGCTGCAGGCTGCGCAAAGAGAGAGGAGCGAAATGAGAGGAAAGTTGGATGCGCTTAGCGACAAGGTAGATATTGAATCAACAATCTAAGATGCATCCTCTAATGATAACGTTTCAGGTGAAGATGTTAGAAGCGGATAAGCGTAATTTAGAACGGCAGGTGTCGTTTGCTAAGTCGACCAGCGTTCGCAGCAAGAGTTACGAGAGGCCAGAGAAAGCGCACACAGAATTGTTGGGCACTGGTTTCGACGTGGACCATTACGAACAAGAGAACAGGGAATTGAGATTGAAAGTCCGCAGATTGGAGACTCAGCTGGCGGAGAAGGAAGCGGAGCTGATAAGAGTGAAGTCTAGTTACGTTCATAGCCATTCGATGTACGATTATAGTCGGGATAGATCGGGAGAAGTCGAGAGACTCAGGGCTGCACAGCTGCAGGCGGAGAAATTGTTGGAAGCAAGGGAGCAAAGTCATCGTCAGCAAGTACTGCGCCTGGAAAATCAGGTCAGTGATTATCCGCATTCTCGTCCAAGATTCAGAATGTCATTGTAATTTTGATTTTTTCCGGGCAGATTCAATTACTGCGGGAACAACTGAATCAAGAGATAAAACGCAGACAGTTGTACGTGCTGAGGAGTTCAAGGGCTGGCAGGGAGATGCAACAGTTGAGACAAGCTTTAGGCGACTCGTTGAGAACAGTGGCTCAAGACCCGTCGCTGGACGCGGTGTTATTGGAACACGAAGCCCGTAAGCTCGACTCGACCTTGACGAGTACCACGAGCTTACCGCCGTCTTTGGCTTTGCCCCCACCATCGTCTTACGACAGATCTTCCACGCCGGCACAGCTTAAATAAATCATCGCTCCGTTTCAGACTGAACTCGAAAACTGCCAATGTTCAATCGTCGGAAGAATAGTGTACAAACGATTCTTGCATTCGCGGGAGCATTCATTCTAGTCCCAAGTGTACTTAACCGATTCATCCGAAGGTCAGTGACCTTTCGCCTAAGCTCCACTATCATTCGAGCCCTCCGAGTACCGCATTTTGGTCACACGTTCATTCGAATCTTTTACCGTCATTATTTATATATTCTAGCGAAGAATTTTTGATCGCAGTTTTGATCATTTGGACGAGACTTTAATGGGTCAACAAACGTTCTGTTCGCAACGAGAGAAGGAAATAGTGGTACACTAGTATCTCGTGTTGACAATAGTATTCTTAACGTAACAACTAGGTTTTAATTAATATCCATTAATCCATACTTCATTAGACAGTAAAGTTCTCGCTGAAGAATGGATTCGCTCGTAATCTCTGGTTCCGCAACTGGAACGCATCGTATCGAGATCTTTGTGTACTCTCTTTTTATACAAATTCGGAAGCAAAGTTCTACCGATGGTACAGTATGATCTTATAACTGAGACAGTTCTTCCTTCTTTTAGAAACAATTTCTATACCATTCGAAAAATTGTCTAGCTAAGATGTTAAGGCTCACGGAATCGTACTTTAATCTCAGTCCGTCCATGCGTTTCAGCAAATGTTCAATCGTATTTCCGTGTATAAGTTAGTATTTTATTGATTTCAGCGTTAACGGCTGTTGATTTCAGAATATATATCCGGATTACCAAGCGTGCGCTTATGATCCGTATAATGGAAAGCACTTTCAGAGTAAGTTGTACTGGCAAGAGTAATGCTATCCTCGGTCTCGTTCACGAGACCGAAGAGAATCACAAAACAAAAGCATTGTAGAGATATGCTTCTGATAGATGAGTAAACCGGAGTCTACCGTAGACATAGGAAGTAGAACATGGTATCGTAGAAGGAACTATCGAAGGGACAACGTGCACGCGCGGGGTTGCATCGACGAATTGGATTGTGTCTATTCTTTATCGTTAAGAATATAGACATCTAATCCAGCCGAAAAAAATATTTAGCTGGCTTTAAACCAAGCTGTACTGTTTGCGGATCATGGAAAAGTTTCATGTGTTCGAAGATCATATCGTTTTCTTTCCCAGACAACGTTCTATTGCGTTAGTATTCTCGCGCACCGTTTGAGAACTTGATTGGTGTCGGTATTATTTTTCAATAGCGATCTCAACATAATTGTAGATAATTTATATGTGCCCTATTTTCATGTATACAATGCTAGTCACGGAAAACCAACGTTATCGCGTTTCCTATTATATATGATTATATTATATGTTATAATTAATGTTCACTTTTGTAGAACTACTATACATAAAGATAATAAATAAACTATTGCAAACTTCGTGCTCGTTTACTTAAGATAGAAAGTTTCGATGTAAGCTGGGTGACCTCTAGTCAACTCCGAAGTAGTCCATAGTCCTCCTGAACCCGGACTGACTACGCACGTGCGCTGTGATGCGAGACTACTCACCCTCTGTAATTTCGGTTGATTTGGAAAAACCGTTTTTCCGTCTCCGTAATAATCGTACATCCTGAAACAGTGAATTCTCTAACAAAACTGTACAATTTTCATTCTAAATTGAACTTACCGATTGTAATCATTAATTTGGATATCCAAGCTGAGATCGTGTTCCTCAAGATTCCAAGGAGTAATCGAATTGCATTGAGTCTTCTAGATCTACATCCTGAAACAGTGAATTCTCTAACGAAACTGTACGATTTTAATTCTAAATTGAACTTACCGATTGTAATCATTCATTTGGATATCCAAGCACGAAAATCCAAGCTGAGACCGTGTTCCTCAGGATTCCAAGGAGTAATCGAATTGCATTGAGTCTTCTAGATCTTAGACGTGATTATATACTCTGGAATTTATTTCAAACTTATCTTGTATAATTGAATTTATAAGAGTTTATTAATATACAGTTACCATTCTGTCGTATTGATTTTTGTTTATTATCGAGTCGATAAGCCAGAAATTCAGTTGGGCGACGACGCACGGATAAGATCAACTCGCAGTTTTGAAGTTCCTTTATTTCGATGCTAGTCAAATTGGCATATACAATGTACAGATGATAATTCTAGGAAAGGAAGTGCGTCGTTCTTTAACCGTACGCAAGCTGGCAGACTCATGTACACGAAAGAAACTTGATATGTGTAGTTCGAATCTACAATATTACGCGTTAGCCACCGTGTAGACCCAATTAATCGGCTCGATTAATATCGGTCGTCCGATTTATATTCGCCGCGCTTGCAATATTGTAATTTATTAATAACAATACAGACAACTGACAACGCAGAAAATCTCCATTCTTCGGTGTTTCACACGAACAACTGGACCAAAGGTCACTTAGTACAATTTTCGCGTAATTTAGTTGTTCGTCATTTCGTTGGCGCATTGGTTTCAAATGCAAATCTGGCCGAGCAAAAATCAAAGGAATACATATTCTATCCTGTCGCCGATAAATCGATTGTAAATTCTCGAATAAATAAATCAATAGCGGGAACGTATAAAATGCGCGCAACATAAAAGATAACGCTTAGCATTATCAAACGCTGTGATCGCCTTCATGATACTTTGAAAAATTATAAAAAAAGGATGTTGCAAAAGAAATGGAAGATGGAATAAAACAATTAAAAAATCCAAAAAAACAACCATGAGCCGGAAAGAAAATAATTTTGCTCGACTAGAGGTCTGTATGAAACCACTGTGCTTGTTGCATTGTGATCATTAGACAGCGGATTTTATGCATTTATGACGAAATGAGAGTAGGTGGAATTGAGAACGGTGAAAATACTAGAATTTAAAAATACTATTACATATTTATATTTTTTTTATTTTGCATTAAGATCCGCTGTCCATAGTAATCGTGTTACAGTGATCATGCTATGCGAAGCGTCGCACACTGCCGGACTATTTTCATATTTTTCTTTCGTCGTATATATATTTGCGATTACGGAGGGAATGTGACGGTGTTTTACACGTTTTGCTCGATAAAGGTATCCTCAGAATCAAAACTAGTATACGTGATAAGAGAATTTATATATGATAATAATCTTGAACATTAATACTGTGCACTGTACGCATCCTACACGACAAACGAGTCTAATTTAAATCCAAGCACGTCTCTCTAGTCAACTGAATCGTAGGAAAGTGCATCCGTTTCGTTTAACATTGTGATTACGCGTGAGGAAAAAAAACTGTCCATGCTACCAATTCATTCTCCTCAGCCGTAACGTTTTTCTCATCTTAACGTTACATATCTTTCATCTAATTCATAGACTTTCTTCTTGCGGGAACTGAAACGAACGCGTTGACCGCCGCGCGTACCATTTTTCAAAGGGATGATTTTTCAAATCATCGAGAATCCGTATAACGCATGTACATGTTTCATTCGAAGAAAGTAAAAAGACGATGCTCGAGTGCTATATTTGGATGATTGAAAAAGTTTGTACGAAAACTTGGAAATCAGGTTGTAGAATGTTCGGAGACAATTGTTGAAAATAGTGGTGACTATACAATTGATTAAAACAAACCTGTTATTTTCAAATAGGGTACGAACTTTTGCAATCGTCTTATATTATAAGTGAATCAAGCCGCAACGATCAACGCGCTAAAGGCTCAACGATTCATAAACTTTCCTGATCACCTACATTCTACGTTTAAGAGGTTTCCAGTGTGACAAGATCTCTCAATTTGCAGCTATATCATTCTGAATAATGGCATAACTATCACGGCAAGATTTGAATCGTCGTTCAAATTCTATCAGCATTTACAAAATCATGGAGAATATTTTTTAACGCCACGTTTGCCCATTCGATTATCGGCAAAGTCGGCTGTTTCCTTCTCTGCACAACAAGAACAAGACGTTGAACGCTGACATGAGTAAAGAAATTTTTGTTCATCTCCGTATTATGTATAAATATGATTCTGTCTGATCGTGGCTTGAAGTCACGCCTAGATTCGATAAAATCAAAATTGTTAATAACACGGTATTTGTTGCTCCGATTCGCCGTACACGTTCTACCGCGATCGGTACAGTATCAAATAATTTACAATTTTTTCGAGTACAGGTCAAACATTTTTGAAGTGGTCCGTATAAAAATTTGATGGGGGGACCATGACGGTTATCGTTCACAAAATTTTGGATGCGAAGAAACGTAAATGTATCGTCTCATATAATTATGCACGATGCTCTTCGATTCATCCAATAATAACTACACACGTGTAAATATAATATACACCTATCTACAACAAAGTGTTCTATTCAATTGTGTGGTGCTGCTATGCTCTTTGCATATCTTGTATTTTCTTACAGGAGGGTGTTTCGATATTTTTAGCTTTGATAAATAATTCCTCGTCTTCGAAGTTCCTTGCCTTCCATAATAGCGTTTCCCCTAAACATTAAAAGCCATTTATATCGAACATCTAATGGTATACTCATTTTCCAGGAACCGTGTAAATATCATTATTATGTTTTGTTCTTATGCGTATATACAGGTCGAAATAATGCGGTCAATGAAACGTTCTGTACTTACTGTAATTTCTTTCCCTATAACAGGCATGTCTCAAATTATTCAGGTACTCTTCTTCAACAGAAATTTCTAGCCTACGTAAGCTGCCTTGATATTCAGTGTGAAAGTTTTCTTTGACATAGTATGGCACCTTTAATCCTTGAGTTGTTCTCGATACAGAATATTTTCTGCGCACAAATCAAAATGTGCATATAATCACTCTCGCAGAGGTCATTCGCCTAGCTTTTAGTGTTTAGTTGTATACCCGGAGGGGTTACAGCCAAGAAAGTAAAGCACAAAGCAGTAGAATTGAAACATTCCGTGAAAGTATTAATTAAAACTAATTTATTTGCCATTATTCGTCATAAATACTCTGGCATGTGGGGGACACTTACGCATTCGAATGCAAGCTATATACAGGATCTGATATAAAGAAACTGCTCATCATAGTTAACAATATTAATAACAGTACAGGAAACATCTGAAGGAATGTGGTATATCCGTTCGCTTGCTAGAAATACAAGATTTCATTTTAAACCATTATCAATCGACGTGAAAGGTATTTCCATGAATTTTTGTATCTATGTATATACAAAGTATAATCTATCTTCGTGTTCGTACCTGAGCATGTGTGTGCTGAGCTTGCACATCTTGTTGTCTCATCCATCTTCCAGCAGAACGTCTCATATAAAATTCTTGTTGTTGGAACCCGCCGCCAAAGAACATATTGAATAATTCTTCTGCAGTGATATCGGCTACCAAAAATTTATTAAATCAGAAAATCTATCGACAACAATATTAATCAACAAGTTAAATATAATTTCAATTAAATTTAATGTAACGGTACATTCAAATCCTCTTGTATAATTGTAATGCGCATGATTCTGACGACTCGGAACATTTTGGCTTCTGTCCTCTTCAGGACCATACATGTCATACTGTTTCCTCTTTTCCACATCGGTGAGAATGGCAACAGCATTTCCAATAGCTGCAACAACAGATACATCTCGATTTTAGAGGTGTGAGAGGATCCAAAAATGGCAGATCAGGACATGTCCAGGATTTTATTCAGGATTGGAACGGATTCTTGTAAATCAGTACAGTGCACAGCGAACAATATTTACCTTTAAAGGCTTCCGCAGCGCCTGGAGCTTTATTTTTATCTGGGTGTAACTGAAGCGCTAACTTTTTATATGATTTCTTTATATCGCTATCGGTAGCATCTTTGCTTACACCCAAAATTTCATAATAATCCTTGCACTTCTTAATCCTGTAATGAAAAATAATAAGCTTGTTGTAATAATCTATTTTCCCAAATATAGTGTACCCGTTACCTAAAACTTTTTACACAGACTACACGAGAATAGGAGAACTTGTTTACAGTCTGTTTTGCGGTAATCTGCTACAGTACATACATTCTAAATGTTATACATACTTTTTATTTACATGATCTAATTACTTAAAATCATACATATAATTAGTTTGTTGTCTTTAGCAGCTCTAATACTTTTGCGGATGCTTAATCGTGTCCTGTACCTTTTAACGTGTTCGAGTTGTTCCTTCGTAAACTCTGTAGGAGTTTGAGCGTACGTAGCTTCCTTAGGTGCTGTTTGGCGTTTTCTAATAGTAGGTTCGGACTCAGACTTTTGATTTTGTCTAGAAAGCATAGCCACTTTTGCTAATACATCTGCGAATACAAGTTAGTTTTACACGTCAAGGTGTTTCCAGAATTTCGCACGACACCCTGCTATTTTGTGTTTTCTCGATTTTCGTGTTTTTTTTTATTATTACTATTATTTTCTATTCCGAAGGAAGCTCAACGACGTTTGCTTTCTCGTGTGAAAATTTCACGTCTACGCGAACAGAAGGTATATGTTATTAGAAAAGAACGTATTAATGAATATCAGAATCATTTGATCGAGAGTGAACGACACACCTGATTAGCTTCAAGTTCTACCAATCGTATGCAAAACGACGGGACACATTTTACAAGTGATGACGGTTTCGGGAAGATCAATGATCTGCGTGTGCATGGAAAGGTGAACAGACGAAAATCGACCAACGAATCACAAACGGTACACTGACGTGGACAATCAGTTCGCTTACCTTCTGTCTTCTTCGTCGGATAAAGTTTTTGTGCTTTGCGCACGAACTTTTCGGCCTCCTCGTATTTCTTTTCGCGGAGGTACCGTTCCATGAGTTCCATACATCGTTCTGCTTCATCTTTATTGCTGTCCATGACTCGTTACCGGAGGCCGAACGAAACTTTATCCCAACCGAATGACGGGGCAGAATAGTAAATAAATTCAATCACTCGTCTCTTAATTCTCCGCCATAGCAATTTAATAAGTTACGTCATGAACGTGCTACAATGTAGAGTACGCTTCCACGTATGAGGATTATTGAGGATCAGCTGGAACACCGTGAACGTAGTTGCGCAACTTCTCCAAAGAGTAGGGATACAACCTTGGACTGTATAAAATGTAGATACGTTTCACTGCTGTGATCTTGGTCCCTTTCGGTCCCTTTAAATAGTCACGCGGGAAATTTACTATATACAAATAGAATTATACTAAAATATTATAATATTTATTATAATTATATATAATAATTTATTTATGAGTATAGGCGTTTGTAAGAATTTGTTCAAGCAGTGGGTGGAATTATAAATGTTTATAAACGAACCACATGCACATTAATTTCATTATTTATTTCAACCAAATTCACTTCATACATTTTGCCTTTCTAACCCATTATGTTATAACATAATATAAAATAATACATAATTATAATATTATATTATAATTTATAATTATATATAATTATATTTTAACTATATTAATTATTTAATATAGTTAAATCAACTGGAATTAATATTCTTATTTCGCGTCAATATCTAATAATTATTTTAATTTAGACTGCAGTATTTATTAACATTGGTTTTCGAAATATTTACATTAATTTTACAGGATTGAAAAGCTAAAAAAGAAAATTAAATGGAAAAGCATCGCACGCATTGTCGCTATTGGCCGAATATACTTTGCTAGCCATCATCTAACAAGTTCTAACAATTTCAATTGCATAAATAAAGAAATTATGTTTCTTTTGATTGAAACAGATAAAGAACATGCTTGAAGCTCTTTCCACACCCCCAAGCGTCTCAAAATGGACGAGACTTTATAGTTACAAACCATTACAAACCTGAAACGAATTGTATGAATAAATATATTTATCACCGTACAGTTCTATATTAGAAAAGTAGCCGAACAATATATTTTTAAATTACAAATATTCCTTTATTTACGATTCTATATGCAACATCAAGTTCGAATTATTCAATAGTTGCATTCGAAAGTGTACGTCTTTCTCAATACGATGCGCAAGTTGTAGATCGATTTTGTTTACGATTAACAATTATTCTATTTAACATTATCGAACGTTTATGAATAATTTGACAGAAACGTAAGTACCTTTGAGTGTCTCATATTTGTGTGATAAATATCACGGAGAACCATTCGTTAGTGGTATAAAGGTTATATTGTTTTCAATAGATTAATTTTTCACAGAAGATGCAGTGCATAAGACAAAATATAAGATTACTATCGAGTCAACTGTCTGGCGTAAACGTTTCTAATTGTTTATTCGATGCGTTGAAACCTTTAAGTGTAATATCATCTTGTAATATACATGGATCCTCACCTATGTTAGACGGCGATGGGAAACCCACACAGTTTCTTAGTCACAACAAAACCATTTTCCCTCCGCAAAAACCAAATGAAGAAAGAAGGCCTGGTGTAAGTTTATTTTAAGTAATATTATACTTTATTTATGCAGCACCTTCTTGTGCACGATTCACCAAATACATCTATACATATTTTACAGTATGTATGCCACATGAGATCAAATATAAAATACAGTCCACTAAAAATGTGGTACGTGGCTTGCTTCATAAGAGGAATGACTATAGATGAAGCAGTAAAACAATTGAGCTTTCTGCAGAAAAAGGGTGGACACATTGTAAAAGAAATTCTACTGGAGGCACAACGTATGGCCGTAGAGGAACATAACATAGAATTTAAGTCTAATCTATGGGTTGGTGAGTATATCAATTATTATAGAAGCTTAAATTATTATATGTCAAGAAGCTAATAAAAATGTTCTTGTCTGTCGCAGCCGAGTCTTTTTCAACGAAAGGTTTAGTCTTCAAAGGCGTTCGTCGACATGCCAGAGGACGTCCGGGAGAAATACGTTACAAACATTGTCATTACTTTGTAAGATTAGAAGAAGGAAAACCACCGAAGGATTATTATTTGAAGAATCCTCCGACCGGACAAGAAATGCTGGAGAAGTTTATGACTTCTTTGAAGGAGCGCAAAATATATAATTCTCTGTAACAGCCTTATAATAATAAAATGTTGAATTTAGGATTTGTTTGAATGAAAATCTTCTTTACACATGTAATCCGAATTTATTTAAGAACATATGATTAAAACATAGTAAGGAAATCGAAGCAAATATAAATTAGAATTAATTTACAGCTTCAGCTTGGTCCTTCTCCAGTGACGCCTCTTAGCGTTGTACCTGCAATGGAAAAATTAGGTTATCAACTATTTTCAAAACTGTCATCACGTGATTAGATAATAATTGACTATTTAAAAAGAAATAGCACGATTTTGCTATACAGTAAATTTATTATTTGATGCAATCGAAATATAAAAACGATGAAATGTTTTGATTCTTACCGTATTGTGTTGCCAGTACGCATTCTAACCCATTGTGGAATTGGTCTGTTCTGCTTCAGCTTTTTCGCAAGCTTCCGCTTAATAATGAATGTTTTGTGAGCCGACTGAAACAGATGATAAGATTTGTTAATATTTCAGGACTAATCTCCTGAAAGTCGTTTTGTTGTAACAGTTGGGATGTCAAAGGATTCGTCGGATATAATATTATAACCTCAACGTTACCATTTTGCTTGAGCAGCAACTCACGGAGTGAACGATTATCTTACTAGGAGCTGTTTGGAGCTGTTTCTTACAGGAAAATGTCACTAGGCCAGTGCTGGAATATTAGGCGGGTTTCATGCTCATGCGCAAACAAATGCAGGAACGTATCTACGTTCTAAATTTGTAGGGAAAGTAGCGGAGAACTATTAGCTACGGCAAGAATGTACATCATATTATATATTTATATTTCAATATCAAATCATAGCAAATTTTGCGAAATTATGTGAGGTGACCAAGGTACCACAGTTTTACGTTACTGACGCTAAAAATTGTCGCACATGCGCGCGAGACAGCACTAGGCACGTGTTGCCAAAAATAAAAAGATTATTACTAAATCTTCAAAAAATTTTATATTGTTGTACTAGAAAATTTGTTATCAAAATAATTGTTATTATTACATATAGAAGCTGCAAACATATTTGCGTTTACGCGTACTTACTGTTATGTACTTGTTGCATATTATAATATTATTCACGTTACAAAAATACTAGTGGAAGCTTATAGTTTTGAAAATTTTGAACTTTTTTATTATCCACGAATCTTTTATAAAATATGCTTGCTTCGCAAGAACAACCGCTGTAGTATTAAGTTTAATTATAGAGGGTTTATTAATTATTATTATATGCATACGTGATATAAATATACCTATTTTGGAAAAAAGTTAGTGCGTCACTTTCGATAACGTATCTCTTATCCTCTAATTAACCCCTTAGATGCGGATTAATTTTCTTCAGTTATTTCGGAGCGACTAAGAAGTAGCCTTCATCGATTATAAAATGTTCGCTACGTGTTCGAAAACATTGCGACTTACTAAGAAAGTGAGTATCGAATTTTTCGACTTCTCATCGTCTTCATTTGTTTCATATACTAACCATATAAACTTGACGTCAACAGACCGTTCTAATCGAAATAGTTCGACATATTATTATGCATTTTTCTAAATACCAATGTTACAAAAAGATATACATCGAACGAATTTTCCGGAAAATAGAGCTGAAGATAATGTTTAACGAAATCGTTTACCATTTATAGTTTGGCTCACTGGCACGTTATGAATCGACATTGGTCATTGCAGAACATAACAATGAATCGTTGTCACCTGTTACCTGCAATGCACTCAGTGCTGCGAAAAAGATTGGCGGTGACATAACTGTATTAGTTGCTGGTACAAAATGTGATGCAGTCGCGCAGGCAATTAGCAAGGCCAATGGTGTTTCCAGGGTTCTGGTTGCAGAAAATGATGCATTCAAAGGGTTTCTCCCCGAGTCGTTAACCCCTCTTGTTATTGCCACTCAGAATGAGCATAAATTTACTCATATTATGGCTCCATCCACTGCTTTTGGAAAAGCACTGTTGCCGAGAGTAAATATCTTGACTCAAAAATTTCCTATAAATCTATTCGTTCTGTATAATAAGAACATTATTGTTCAAAGGTTGCAGCTAAGCTAGATGTATCTCCTATAAGCGATATCATTGATATCAAAGCTCCAGACACATTTGTCCGTACTATCTACGCAGGGAATGCGATACAAACATTAAAGAGCAAAGACAATGTGAAAGTAGTCACTGTACGAGGAACATCGTTCGAACCATCACCTTTGGAGGGAGGCAGTGCTAAATGCGACCCAGCACCAGCCGGTGACTACAAAACAAGCCTAACAGAGTTTGTCAAACAAGAATTAGTGAAATCTGATAGACCAGAGTTAACATCTGCAAAGGTTGTCATTTCTGGAGGAAGAGGAATGAAGTCTGGAGAGAATTTCAAGTTATTATATACTCTGGCCGATAAGCTTAATGCAGCTGTTGGCGCATCTCGAGCCGCAGTCGATGCTGGCTTCGTGCCCAATGACTTGCAAGTTGGACAAACTGGAAAGATCGTGGCCCCTGTAAATAAACTTTGCATTTTCGTTGTTTCTGCCTTTTTCAAATACTGTAGATCGTAATATCAACTTTTTCAGGATCTGTACATCGCTGTGGGCATATCCGGAGCGATCCAACATCTGGCTGGCATGAAAGATTCAAAAACGATCGTCGCAATTAACAAAGACCCGGATGCGCCGATCTTCCAAGTATCCGATTACGGTCTTGTCGCTGATCTGTTTAAGGCTGTGCCTGAACTTATAGAAAAATTGTAAATCAGGAAAATATTTTTATAATATTTTTATACATCTTATACATATATATACATATATACAAAGAGGGTTTATTGAAATCATAAAGATTTTACATGTTCGAACTGTATTTGTATTTTATTTATAATCGTCATTTACCGATCGAGCATTTATCGTACTCGAGAATCGTTCGAGAGACAAATATATAAGTATAAATCTTCGGATGCGATAGATTGTGTAATCTGTGATGTAACGATCGAATTTTTTTTCTCATTCTACTTGAGTTTTCAATGATTATCGAATGATACGCATCGCGTGTAATGTTCGTTATTCGTTTATTACGTTTGAAAAAATGTGGGACCGATAAGATTTCCCGTTTGCGTCGTGAGCGCCACGGGACGAAACGGTTTATTCAATTGTGCTTGAGGTGTATATGTATACACATGGAATCGCCGCCATCTTTGTTGTTTCTTGGCGTGGTGCATAGCCGGCTAGATATCTGATTTTTACGTATATGATCGTATTTATGTGTCTTGTGATTACGAGTGTCGAGATTACATACAAAGTTGAACATGAGCACGGACAGTATTGAGAAGCTGTACAAAAATTTTGGTATTCTCGCCGACGCCAAAGACAAATTGGCTGAGGTAATGTACGAACATGGTTATACTGAATAACCACGTTTAGCTCGTTCGAGCTACGATATATACCCGCGAGAATAAATCAAGCGGTTTATCTCTCGAATTTTTCAAATTCTAAATGCTCACAAGCACATCGATACAGAACGCTATACTTGTATCGTGCTCGTAATTTAATTTCTTCCGCGTATTAGGTCATCCCGTAAGTCGTGTCGGTTTTTTGACGCTCGAAATGTTCAATTTGTATACTTGCAATTTCCTTCGAATCGTTGCTCTATCAACGATCGTTTTCCATTTGACGTTCTAACGAGAAAGCTTCTGCCTTCAGTCCGCCAATATTAAACTTCGAGACCCAACCTCTTAATATATCGAGAACTCTGTTTAAAAATTCAGAGAACGGCGGTTGTCACTGTCTCGTACTCAAAACATGCTGTCCGCACACGTCACAAATATTTACAACCATACTTACTTTAAATTACGATAAGAAACGACACAATTTATGATCTAATATAATCGCATAGGGAGAATGATAAAACGTGTACACACGTATTCGTACATTAACAAAAACTTTTATTTTTTTTACAGCATGAAAAGGAATACCTAGATATTCTCACAGCAGTGAAAGGTTCGCCGAAGGAGAAACGATTGGCATCCCAATTTATAGCAAGGTTCTTCAAGTATTTTCCAAAATTGGCTGATCAGGCTATAGACGCTCATTTAGATCTTTGCGAAGATGAGGACATGGCTGTAAGTATTGTTGGTTTAACTTTATGTAATCGGATCGTCATAGATTATTTGTGGAATAGCATACGATATATATATATATATTTGCAAAATAAGGCATCATATGCAGTGTATATATATATAATGTAAGTATATGCGATTCGCTTACAGATTAGAAAACAAGCTATTAAAGATCTGCCTGCCTTGTGCAAGGACAACAAAGAGCATACAGCAAGAATCGCGGACATATTAGCTCAATTACTCCAAGCTCAGGACCCATCTGAATTAGCTGTAGTTCATAACAGTGTTATGTCCCTAATGAAGTCGGATCCAAAAGGTATACCAAAATATTCTCGAATTTATAGCACTGCTTGTCTCATACATACGATTCATGTAAACCTAGACATTCGTGTATACTATATCTAGTATACCTACAGAATGTCTCGGTTAATCACGCTTTCAATGAAAAAGGACACTATAAAATTAAACAATTCCAGGTACGATAAGTGGATTTTTCAGTCAAATAATTAACGGCGATGATGGAACACGCGAGCGTTGCATTAAATTTTTAGCAACAAAACTAAAAGCAATAGGTCACGATGTTATTACTAAGGAACCCGAAGACTTATTGATTTCCGAATGCAAGAAAGTATTACAAGTAGGATTGACAAGATTATATACAATTCGAATAAGCGTCCCCCGCTTTCCTTCAATTTCCTCTATCGACGAACCTCTCGTTAAACATTGATTCTTTTGTAGGACGTAACTGCCGATGAGTTCCATAGTATCATGGAAATCCTAGCTTGGACTAGATTAGGTTCGACGGTGAACGGGCAACAAGAATTAGTAGACATCACGGTTGAACAAGCTGAATTATCTGAGCCGTTTAAACATACCAATGTCGAACAATGGAATAGGCTCGTACAATGTATTAAACATGCACTTCCATTTTTTAGCGTGAGTATCGTTAACGTAGGACCTTCTAACGAGAGCAACGCGATTCTTTTTAGATGCATAATCGAATGTACCTTCTCGTTACAGTCTCAAATAGATTCGTCTCGTTTCGTCTCTTATATATGTATACAAGTTTTGCCGCATCTCTCCCTGATCACCGCGCCGGATGGTAGAGACGTTCAATTGGAATTATTGAAACTGCTCGCCGAACTAGCTGTATTTTGTGGTACAATCGATAAACCGGAAGAGAAAGTACAACAACTTTATAATACTCTCATAGTGAGTAGAAACAATCCGCACATATAACTGTACGAACTTCTTTTACGATCGATAATATAATTGATTACATATTATTTTCAGACGTACATGCCGCTCCCACCGGCCGCTGACATAACAGAGGTACCAAAGCTGCAGTTCAGCCATGTCGAGTGTCTTATGTATGCCTTTCACAAATTATGCAAACAAACGCCCGAGTTTCTAATGAAAGATCCGGAACAGCTGAAAGAGTTCAGACTAAGGTTACAATACTTCGCGCGCGGTATTCAAGGCTACATCAAAAAGTTAAGGGAAGCGATCAGCGGGAAGTCCGAGGAGGAATTGAAGTCGGAGGAGAATCAGTTGAAAGTTGTCGCGTTGAAAACAACCAATAACATTAACACTTTAATCAAAGATCTATTTCATTCACCACCTAGCTTTAAGAGCGTCATTCATCTCTCGTGGAAGACGTCGGTCACCGACAAGAAGGTATCTACAAATTTTTGTTCCACCTGGTACTTGCCTTTACCTTGGTAGATCTTAAAAAATACTAAACGATTCGCTGTCTTCCAATTACACGTGAGTTTAATTACACTAATCGTACTCTTCTGTTAGAACGAGAAGAATTCATCTGCTCAGAAGAGACATACTCCGATCACGTTCGGCAACGACAGTAACTCGAACAAGCGTAGTAAAGAGGACAAAAGTAAGAGGGAAATCTATACTCCACCTAGTGGCAAATACAGTTCAAACATATCATCGAATTACGGTACTTAAACATTTCTATCAACATGAGTTCGAGAACGACTATTAAGAGCGTGCTATTAACGTGATTCGCGTTTTCGTTACAGGCCGAGGTAGATTTCGAGGAAACAGGTCGGGCGGCCGTGGTGGTTACAGGCCGAGAGGTCGCGGTACATGGAGAAAGAACTTTTACTAACCACCTGACCGGTTACGTTGTAAGCACAAACGGCAAGAGCTGCAATAACAAGAAAGACTGTACCAGGTAAAACCATTGTAAAATGTACATACATACAAATGATGATTGTAAAAGTGATGATTTACAAAGAGTGCTTTTAAGGGGAGTGACGAAGAAAATATACAGATTTTTTTCGTTCTGTAACCGTAGCGCAAAGGAAGCGTTCGTCCGTGCCAGTTGACCGTTGTGTACGTTTGCTATGGTGTCGTAGGTTCGTTGATGTGGACCAGGGGTCCTAAGGATCTGTGTTTCGTCTTTATAGGTGGGCGGGAAATGATCGAACAATTCTACCGAGTCGTGAAAGTAACTTAGTTGCTACTACACAGTTTTCATATACCTTCAGGTTCACAGAATATAAAGTATCGTCAACAGCGAAAATATGGTTTCTCGGGTAGCCGAATAGGGAGTTCAGAATATTGTTAGTAACAGTGATACGGTTCCTTCTGTAGATTTTATAGTTTGATTAGTTTACCTTAATAACGGAGATATAGTTTTTCTAGATAGGAAATTGCGTCTTCATTGTTAGTATACTGTTAACATAGGCGTGTGTCGTTTCTTCGTACAATTGTGCAGAACCACCAGTTCTTGGTTCGATTGGTTTCCTTAATAAATCGTTCTTACTTGTGTATTGTTTTTGTTATTAATCCAAATTACATTCATCTCCGTGAATCGGGCATTCAATTTTGCACTGACCTAATATCAAGATAGAATTTCGTCTCGTAATTAGAATTTCTAATGCAATCTTCGAATCTGCAATTCGATTTAAATATTCCAGTCTATCATTTCAATAGAAGGGGAATAGGAAAAGCAGTGAGATCAAAAGGGTTTTGTTTGAGCGACTAAATTTAATAACAAAAACTTTGGCTCTTTTTGTTATAACAATTTCTCAAGTCTTTTCGTAGTGGTTTCTCTTTGTCGCCAATTAAAATATTTCATCAACTTTCGAACAGCTTCTCGAAGTCTACACCACTGCTTTTGTAATTTTTCTCATCTTCATTCACTTCCGGCAAGTCCTGATTCTGCTCCAATGATGTACAACTTTTCTTGCAACACCATGAATATACATAATATTATGTCGCACGAACGCTTTCTTCTTCAACTGTGTGAGACTTATACATGTACTCCAAGCTATTGTCGAAACACTACAGTGTAAACTCAGTGCCGGATTAAGACTTTTAGAGGCGCTAAGCGCTTAAAAAATTTTAAGGTTTTCTTACACAGGATCAGTTCGGCGCAACGTAGGGTGGACCTCCACAATTTCATAGGCATTTTCGATAATTTGACGGAAAAGTGTTTTTTTCATCAAAAGTTAGCGTTTTGCTTGCACGCTACTGATTTTCATCTTTCCACTATTTTATCGTATTTTCCACTCGCACACATATGCATGTAAACGCTTAGAAACATTTCACTGTGTAAAATACGTAAACTTCGGAAAATTTCTTCTTAACAAACTAAGCAGTGCTTCGTTTGTTTATTGGTTAATCCAGCACTGCGTACACTGTAAGTAAGCTGTAGTCTAACTTGAATCTTACGACTTCCTGACTAGAAAAAACTGTCTCCTCTGTTAGTGTAGTCTAGGCTATCAAACCTGCAGAGAAATCGTATCGTTACTATAATATTTTGGACCCGCTACCTCGACTGCAAAGGAACAATGTAATTTCTGTTACGGTGCTCTGTATTCTGTTTAACTCGCGGCGTGGAACAAATGTGGTGTAGCCAAATAGGCTGCTTTGTATTTGGTTCAATCATTTAATTGTTCCACGCCCACCTCTTAAGGTGAAACGTTTAGGATCCTTTGATCTACATCAACGAACCCGCGACACCATAGTGAAACGTACGCGACGGTCGATTGGCACGAGCAAACGCTACAGCGTCCTTTTCCTATTCACCATCAAAACAAAAATTTTGTAACAATAATACTTCATGAATATATTATCATTTAACTTAATAAATATCACTATTGCATAATACACGTTGTATTTTTTGTGCCCGATAAACGTGAGAATATTTCCACACGCATGTAATCTTTCGATTTGTGAGAACAATCTTTTACAGTTACTACTAATAGCTCGTACGTGTTGCAAGCGGATGTGTTTAAATAAAAATGTTTCTTTTGTAACGTTTACTTGTCGATTATGGAGCAATGCCGAGAGAGCATTCTCTCTCTCTCGTGTATATTAATATGTATTGTAACATTCGGAAAATAATGTTGAGAATTACTATGTCGTTTCAAACATGTAAACATTACTTTATTAAATTTATTACAATATCGCTAATTGAATAAAGAATATTTATCAGAAATATATTGTGTCTCCTCTGTACGTGTAATATTAAAATATCTCGAGAATCATGAAAAATGATCTTGCCTTGTATCGTTTAATAAATAAAACTAGCAGTATCTGTAAAATTATTATCGTTACAATGTATGTTACATATATAATATACAGTGTCTTTTTTTTACAAGATAACATTCAGAACGGATCTTTATCGTTTAGAATAGTCCGTTCGACGAAATCATGTCATCGATTACTTTACACATAATACGATCACTCGGGCTGCACGGATCTGATGTTTGCTGTTCAGATCCTAAATTATCTATACATTCCATTGCATCCGTGTTTATTGCTAGCTTGGAATCCAATTCCGATGTGTCCGGCAACATTTGTAATGCGTGCTGTAGAATTTCTTGAACCTGAAATGGAGTTCAATCAATTTCTACATCGTCGAATCGAAGTAAACTTATCGAACTTATCTCCATACCCTCTCTAAATGCTTTTGAAACCTGAGCGCAGTTTCTATGCGTTGCCTACGCTGCAGCTCCATCATGACTCGCAGTGTTTCTCTAGCTTGGTGAGGCCTGAATTCGTTCAGCAAGTGATGGATGTGAATGAAGAGAAGGCTCAGATCTTCTACCTGTGAACAATTAAAAGAAACGATTAGAATCCGGAACCGAGTAGTTAAAGCAACTCAGGATTGCTTCCAAATATTGAAACATAAACAACAGGCAACTGAGAGTGCAATTAACGATTTAATTATGGTACCATATTGCTAATTACTAGACTACGGATCTTTATGCATTTTCGGCAACAGATTCTATTTATAAGATAGAAATAAGATTCTGTTTTAATCCACTATCTTAAAATTCGTCATACAAACGTCCGTAGTCTACTAATTACTTTCACCTATTACCAATTTGACGCAGCAGTGTCATCTGTAATAAAAAGCTGTACGCATAGACAAGTCGAGGCGCAGATCCCAATGCAAATCAATGGTACAGATTACACAGCGAGTACTCACTTTCTCGGCACGTCTTGGACTCTCAGGGCACTGTACGAGCAAGTCTATCAGATCCAGGAAATTGACAAGCAGAGAGTGGTTGAGCTTCTTCAGCTCCCGACGTCGATCAAAGTGTTGGGGGTATAATCTCTTGATGCCTTGAGCCTCGAGAGGTCGAATGATCGTGTCGTCCGCGTTAAATACGTTCCCGAACATCGAATACGAGTCGTGTATCGGCGGCGGTGGCCGTGGTGCTCTCCCTCGACGGACATTTTCATCCGTGTACAGATTAATATACTGTACCGGTGGCAACGGCAACGAGCTGACTTGTATCGCCTCGGGAGCAGCCATGTCTGATGTTCAGGAACGCAGAGCACAATGTCGCTCGAAACGCGATACACTACTGCCCGAAGCACGCAGCAGGTTATGTTTGTCAATGCTCTGGCGATGCTGTTGTCAAACTGATCTGAACTGATCGGAGCGCTGAACTGGAACTGCGCATGCTCGTGCTTTCGCGCTTCGCCGCCGTCATCGTTTTTTCTTTTTATATTATAACAAGCATTTTCCAATCTGGAAAAAGAAAAATAATTTTCGCATTATACTATCTAGAAACAAATACAACTTAATAGTTTATAAAGTGCGTCTATATTATTATATCTATTAAAGATACAAAAGGCAGGGTCAGTAACGTACGAAGTTGGGCTAAACTGGGGTACCTTGGTCACCCTTTGATTTTGAAATATGAATATGTACTACGTGTGCGTTGTATTAAAGGTTAGTCCCTTAGTGACTTTGTTACATAGGAAACAATGTTACAGTATTCTGATATTTTTCTAATCTTTTACTGTTTTAGATTTTATCCAACCGTAGACAAAGATACGCCCCTGGCTTTGGTCGCGCAAGCGTGTGGGAAGCGCACACAATGTCTCATCACTGCCACTTATTCGACGAGTACTCGAATACTGTATCGTATTCAAATATTTAACAATGACTGAAACTTTTAATACAAACGAGAGGTTAGCAAACTTTCTTTGAAAAAGGCCGGATCATAAAATGTTTAGGCTCGAAGATATTTGCATGGGTAATTCAGCTTGTAGAGCAACAAAAAGAAAACAGGTTCAACATTATTTTATAAGTAAGTGATATGTTCAGATAATATTTATCGATTATTTCTTTTCAACAACAATATTTAACCTGACTTAGTTTGTCGACTCCTGATACAGACGATTTTTAATCTACACTCTTATCTAAATTAAACAGTTTCAAAATCGCTTAAAAATATATCGGAAAAGTTGTTATCTAAACTGTTTTCATATACCGGGTGTAACAACGGTGTCATCACGTGCCCGCCAGTATTTTATATACCGAATCTAACCTAACTTCTTCTGTTATCTGCACGCCGCTGTTTCAGGGTTAGGTTCGAACACAATATTTTTGAGTAACAACAAAGTGGCGGGTAGACAGCAGGGAAGATCCCGCAACAAAACTGGCGGACAGCTAATAAGGTTAGGTTAGGTTCGATTTAGCAAAATTAGTCTGAAAACAATAAAACCAATAATAGAAATTGGAATAGACATTAGAAAAGATCTCATAGACATACTACACTATCCAAAGACTCGTGGTCGGTGTGTTAAATGGTCGTGGAATTCGGACCGTGGTTCGAGCGTTTAGGTTATATCGATTCTGGTAGCGTTTGCGTCACGTGTTTGTTTAGATGAGAAATGTTCATATCAACCGGGCAACGACGTTCCGTATCGTGTAACACTTATCACCCGTGTGTTTTTAAGAAGAGCGAACCGTTCGTGCCGTGTCCGTTGCAAAAGCAAAACAACATGAGCGAGACTCAGCCTTCGGGACCGCCATCTTGTTTTTTTTAAAATGAGTCAACAGGTATTCTCTGTCGGGCGAGTTAACGCGTTAACGCTGCCAGGACATCGAACCCCGGCTGGGAATTTTCGTTGTTCGCCGAATAAATCGGGCCGGTCGAGGCGTCGGGCGTGTCGCTCGATTTTCATGGGAAATCTGCATCACCGTCCGGGATAAATGCTCTACTAACGTAGTGAGGTATTTCCTGCCGTATCTCGTGAGTTTCCAACGTCTTCGTTTGACAGATTGTCGGTGTGTGTATGCGTTCCGTTCCACGTGAATTCTTTGTTTGGGCACCGGTCATGTTTCTGACAAGCGTTGAAACCGCGGCGTGGTAGCGGCCGACCTGGTTACATGGTGAGTCTCGTTCTCCTTTTCCATTTAACACGGTGATCCCGTTGTTCCCGTGGGAAACGTCCTTGCACAGACAGAATCGCGCCGACACGAGTGTCAGGATATAACCACAAACTAGCCTCCCGTTCGACTCGCTATTGTTTTTCGCCGATCACGAATTAAAACACGTTCGTTGCACTCGTGACGTGTCCACCAGTCGTGATCATTCTTTTTCCATGATTTCGAGATCGGTCTTCTTGATAGATCGAGCGTGTGCCGAATTTGGTTAGGATCTACAAGCCGCAACGAAAATATTCATTTTGAATTCTTCCCTCTCGCTTCGCCGAATAATATTTCTTTGATTTCGTGTATTTACACTTTCACGCGTGACACTGCCCTGACGCGTCATTTCGGTTTTCCCTAATCGCTCGGTGGCCTGAACTGTGGGAAATCGTTGAAAGATCAAAGAATTAAATAATACGACTCGACGGATTGTTGTTTGTTATTTCGAGACGATGACAGCGTTGTTGAACATTGTGTTACAGCTTGAAACGAGTCGCGTGTTTCTTCGTTTAATTCTTCGGAAATGATTGTTTATAATTTTGGTCTTCTTTGTTTTTCGTTTATCGCGGATTAGTCAGTGTGTTTAGGAAAACGATTTGTGGCAGGGAAATTAATGGGATTTTTATTGTTATTTTTCTATTTGGTGAAGCTGTGATTAGAATGTCTGATTAGAATATTTATTAATATTATTCTGTTGCAATTTCTCATGAGATTTTTATGGGGTTATCTTACGTGGAACTCGGTTGCTTGTGTATAGCCTGGTATGTTACGCCTTACGGGTTTTGTTTCATTGGTATGTCTTTAGTATTGCTATGGAAAACTATGTCTGATATATTTATAACTATTAAGGACAGCCTGGAATGGCCATGAGCATTTTATGATTTTGATGTACAGCTATTCATGGAAATTGGAAGAGATGAGAGCGCTCTCTATGGTTTCACGTAGATTCTCCATGTGCTTTTATCAGACCATCATTATTTATTCCAATATAGGTACAGAAACCTGCAGTTTACTGTGTAGTATCATAAGCTTTTCAATTGACATTCTCTTTTGTTATATATACTTAAGTAGTTGTAAATATCTGTGCTTGAAAGTTCAAGTTCTGGCTTCGAAACAGGTTGCACGCTGTTAGTCATAGATCTATTGAGTTACAATCATACAGACACATTCACAATTTGTTAAAATCAATTTAATCTGTCAGTGGTGTATGGATGTCATGATTAAGTAACTCATGCATATGTGATCATTAATAAATAGAATATAACAGAATCTTATTTTTAGTTGTAGTAGCCTTTGCTGGTCTGAAATAAATAAAAATTGTACTAAATTCTGATGAACGAATGAATTACTCTGAGAAATTGATCTAGGAATATTATTTACTTTGAACCTCCCAAAAATTATTAAATATATTTTATCGCGAAATTCGAGTATAGTATTTATTATTGTCTATAAGTAATATACTTGTATTGCTAAACTTTTCCTGCTTCGTGAAATTGTTATTTCACACGGAGACATTTATCAATCGATTCTCTGAAAGGTTACAGCGTGAAAAAATATTTGATAAATGATTTACCGGGGTTAGCCGATATAACATTTACGAGTAACAAAAAACTTGAAATTTTTATGTGTGTATAGAACAAAATTCATTCCGACAATTCCTCAAATAGTCGGAATAAGGATGATTAGTATATTTCGATCACTTGGAAGAGGTCCTCGAGGGCGTGGCCTAAGCGAGTTAGAGTAAACAGTGAGGGCGAGGTTTCTGGTTTTAGATGTAATCAATCGTATATGTTTGTTATTGCATCTTGCTTCGTAGTATTTCCCTTATCAATATTATTGTTGTTTAAGAAGATTGGATCGCAGAGAGCTAACAATGGAAAGGAATTGTTGATCAATCCGATAGGCGTGCTTGTTAATGGAGAATTTGCGAATAGTTTTGCGATTCCCTGTATACGTCGACGAGGATTCCCGATCCTTCCGGAAGCTGAACCGGAAGGAACTTGGCGCGGGCACGTGACCGTGCACGCAGCTAACGCAATTTTCTCTGTGGTCGCGTATGCGTATGAGCGGCGCGACCGCATCTGCGTTACATCCGTTCTAGCTTCCAAACCATGATAGAGAGTTAGCTTCGCTGTATTAAACAGTTGCCGCTATTTACTCGATGTATTTACTGCCGCAATTTTACGCCAGATGCTAAACACTCACACACGCGTCCTCTCTTCCATGTCGGGCTCGGCGACATTGAGGGGTCAGGGTCAAAACCTTAAGAACGGTGATCTTCGTGAATTTTTTTCAAGTGAACTAGTAAGTCTATCGCAACAAACCTTTCCGCATTCGAAAGATTATATCTTCTAGCAGCTCTCACAATTTTTTCCTTGAAAACTATTAACAATTTGGAAAGATATGGTATTGTTAACGAGGTCATTTTCCATTAACTGGACCTAGAAGACGAAACATTTGAATTTCTTGCAGATCTAGTAAGTCTATCGTATCAAACCTTTCTGCATTCGAAAGATTATATCTTCCAGCAGCTCTCACAATTTTTTCCTTGAAAACTATTAACAATTTGGAAAGATATGGTATTGTTAACGAGGTCATTTTCCATTAACTGGACCTAGAAGACGAAACATTTGAATTTCTTGCAGATCTAGTAAGTCTATCGTATCAAACCTTTCTGCATTCGAAAGATTATATCTTCCAGCAGCTCTCACAATTTTTTCCTTGAAAACTATTAACAATTTGAAAAGATATGGCCTTTTTACCGAGGTCATTTTCTATTAACTGGACCTAGAAGACGAAACATTTGAATTTCTTGCAGATGGGTCATTGAAATAATTCCTTCGACGAGGTTGAAATGAGTCGATGTAAAGCTCTTTTGCATCTCGCACTTTTCGTCCGTGGGGAATTGTTAAATAAATCTATTCACTCACAAGCACAATGGAATCGAATCCAGCAGAGTCTTGAAAATACGATCTCGTGAAAAAGCTTTTAAAACAAAACACAGTGGCGTGCAGAAGTTAAATCGAGTTGAACTTTCGATTACGTTTAATGTCTTCGAACAATCTCGTTTAAACTGTTCCATTTAACGCTTAACTAGTGCGATGGGTTTCTATCGTATTTTTCTGTTGGACGCAACGTGCCTAGAATTTGATTTGCAGCGAGTTTCCGTGCGGATTATTGCTCGGTCGATTAGTCATAAGAGTGTTCGAACGAAGAGCAAGGTTCGAGTACACCGCTGTAATTTTCTGTCTCACGGAGAATTCGAAAATCACAGGGTTCGAACCGATATCTACCGAGGATCCGATCCGGCGAGATAATTGAAAGTTCATCGGGGAAGTTGCGTAATTGGCCTTTAATAAAGTTTCAGTTCTCCAAGAAAACCTCAGGCTTGTTTGAAAGAATCCGGAAAGCAAACGCTGTCGATCGGCCGGAAACGGTTAATGGAACTCGCCACTTTGGAAATTAGCCTGGGAAAGATACGACTCCAGGAATTTTTTTTCGAGGAAACCAATGAACGTATTCATTTGAAACTTTCTGGGTATATCCGGCAATCCTTTCCAGAATATCAAAAAATTCACCCCGATTTAATCACCCCCTAGCGTCTCGCGTCTACCTCTTATCAGTAGACGGCGGATTTTATGCGTTTATAACAAAAATGAGAAACAAGAATTTAAAGACACTGTTAATTTATTTTCGACCTATCAAACGTATTAAGAAAGAAAACGAACCTCTATTTCACCCCGGTTAGTTGTAATTCAGGCAGGACATTTGTATTTTGCATAAAGATCCGCTCTGTAATCTTATCAGTGGACAAGAATAAATGTGTTACAACACGAAGCACTGAAAACATTTCATAAAGAGAATATAACTGCATTTATTCGCTACGATTGACTTGGAAGATTGTTATTTTGCGTAACGATATTGTTCTCCGACTTATTAAGATTATTACGAGCGAAAATATATTTTTTATTTAATTGCTGCCTGTTGCAATGGTCTCGAAAAGCTAATAGCTTAGTTGGCAGTCCAGCGAACTGGGATTAATATGAATAATGAAATTATGTTCGCAGGGTGGCCCACCGTCGGTGATGGCGGGAAAAGATGGCAAGTTGGAGCCGAAAAGCGGGGACGTGGTGAGACAGGGGTTCATGGTGAAACGTTCCCAGAACAAGAAACGTTTCACCCCCGTCAACTACAAGCAACGCTGGTTCGTTCTGACCAGGCGCTACCTCGTTTATTACGACGGCGATGGAGAGGTACGTGGTCCTCATTGTGTCATTAACACTTCCGCCGTGAATCGACCGCAGCATCTGTTGTTTCTCTCCGTTACACGAGTCAGTAGATTTTTGATCTACCCATCTCTCGATTCGACGGATTCCCGTTGCACATTCCGAACGCGATAAAACCGCAGCGGAAAAAACGTCGAATTTTATGATGTCGTTATACGGCACCGATCTACGAGTACCACGTCGAATTGACTTGCGGAAAAATGTTTTCTAACTCTCTGTTTCACGTTTCGACTACCAATTTATCTGACCACTGCATCGAAATTAGATTATTTCGAACGGCCGTTTTCGTTTCGAGCTATTTCAACTGGAAAAATTAACAATTTGTCTCTAATTTTTTCATAAAGCAGGTTGGCAATTTTATTACTGTATTTTGAATTCTATATTTAAATCCGTTGTTCAGTACATTAATACTGAAATTTCTATTTAAATTTACAGACGCAGTTGTTTACCTCTTTCTTGAAAAGGATCAATATTAGGATCGAAACGTAGAAAGTTTAATCAAACTATCAAAATTGCTTTAATTTATTCTCCGATCAAATCTTTGCGCCGAGATCATCAATACATCTTGTTATTAACAATCTTACGCTCGATAATCAAAACACATAATCCAAACAACATTTTGAATAATGGTATAGCAATGCAGTAGCAACTCCAAAGAAAAATTAAATAGAACATCGGAAAATTAGTTAAACGCTTGAAGAGCAGGAAATGTATTAAATTGTGTAACAATAGCCCTGGTTATCGTTAACAGATATTTTTGCAAAAAAAGGGTCATTCTGTTCAACTCGGAACCCGCCCCCAAGATTAAATCCTGGGTGCGCCATTGGTCGAGTGATAATGGTTAAAAATCCCGAAATCTCGCGAATCGATTCCTCCGCATTACCCGGAATTTCCATGAAAATCAAACAGCGCGACAAATCCCCCGGTCTGGAACGTTCCTCAAACATCCCGAGCAGCGATTCCCGTAAATTAGAATCCGGAACGTTGGTAGCGATCGACGCCGATCGAGCCAATGGTCGCTAAACGTGCTCAATTGCCGTTCCGGAGTTCCAAGATATAACTAGCCGGCGACACATCGACGCATCGAAACAAGCTACGAGTATTCCACCCCCCGGTGATCCCCCGGCCATAATCTTTCTCTCTTGATCTGTAGCTACACTCGGTCACGGTTACCGGTGGTAGTTGGGGCTGCGTAGGTACGCAGGGCTCGTTGTGCCTGGACCGGGCAGTTTGGGGGTGAGTTAGGGGTGGCCAGGTATCTCGCTCGCACGCTTGTTTTCTCTCTGATTCCTGCGAATGATCACGGATAGAGAGAGAGAGAAGGGGTACATGTGCGGGGGTGGTCGGGTATAACGTGCTCGTAGACCATGTGTAAAATTGGCGGCGCAGGCGCCCCGGGACCACCACCTTCTCTTCGTCCTTTCTTCCGCTCTCTGGCTCCGTCGCGAGTTCCTGACGCTACGGTGGCTCAGTCGGTGATCGTCGTCGGGCTCGCTCTACCAGCGAATCGCGTGCACTCTCAGAACCACCCTCAGTCCCGCGTACAAACCATCAAACAACGTCAAACTTCACCGCGAGTGATTATCCGCGCGACAGAAAACGACAAAACTCGTGACCACACATCTTTAATCCACACCTCCAGCCTGGGTCCAGCATTGATCTCGAGCCTACAGATCGATCGATCCTGATCTCTGGCTTGGTCCAACAGCTTCGGTTCCACCAGATAGATTCAGCGACAGAAGACCAAGAGACTCGTTCTTTAGAGGATCCTTGATGTGTGATCTTTCGGATCGGTTAAACACCGGGTTGATACATCGTCCGAGCGATTGTCTCGCTTAGACCCTGGAAGACTCGTGATCATCCTTAATCTTCATCTGAGAGCTACGGACCGGTTCCAGCGTTGATCCTGAGGGCCCTGATCGATCGATCCTATCCCTCGTTCAGGTCAAACACCTTCGGTTTCACCGGCTAGATACATCGTTTGAACCATTGTCTCTGGACAGATCCTAGAAGACGAGTAGACTACCAAGAGACTCGTTCCCCAGAGGATCCTTGATATGTGATCTTCTGAATCTGGGAGACTCGGATCAGCTACAAACTGACGAGTCCTAATTAATTCTCTGGTAGGTTCTGTCCATTCTCACTCTGCTTGTTGAAACTCTCTCGAGACGACTGGGAGAGAGGCTGTTAGCTCTTTGGAGAGCTGTTTGGAAGTTCGCGACTGTCGAGTCTTTCCGGTCAGTTCTGTTGGAGGATCGCTGGGACTTTGTCTATAGGAGATAGATAGACCAAGGAAGATCGTGGAAGTTGGGGATTCGGTGGTATTACTTCGTTTCCTGGTCCAAGAAGTATCCTTTGCGTTCTCCAGAGCGTTCCTCCACGTGGGGAGGAACCAGAACATCTCAGCCCGTCGCAGCCGCGAAACTTTTCCTGCTTCCGGTCCCCGTCGCGCAACGTGGAGGTAAGACCGATAGCTTTCTCTTCTAGACACCTGACAAGTTATTTCTCACCTGGCGACGGTGGCTGGGATCATTTTTGCCGCTTTAATTTGATGCACTATGCACCGAATTCGTTTTAGCAACGTTCACCGTATCGTTTGATCATTTTTCGACAGTGTTGCGTTGATATCATACTATTTATTTGTACGTTTTGGAAAACACATTTCCGATCGACGGGAAAACTCACGAGCCCGTATCCAATATTCTATGAAAAAGTTTGATAATTCATTTCTTTGAAATTTAATTTTTTCGAAGCAGGAATCCTAAAAACTAACTTAAAACCGCTGGTTGATAACAGGAATTTTTATTGGCAGTCTTTCTTAGTCTTTCCAAGGTTGTCATTCCCACTTCTTCAAGAACCCTAATGCTTCTTAACACTTTATTGACCGGAAGCCCATTAATCGGCTTTTTGTTGCCAACGTTCATCGATCGGTGGAACCTAAAGTTGCGCCCTCACTGACATTCGCCATATGCGTGGTCGTTTGAATTTTTATATTTTCCGTATATTATCTGTTTTCCCTTTCCACCTACAGATTGCTCCAAGTAGGCGTGGCTTTTTCGCTCCGAGTCAGAGCAGTGCCCGAGAGAGAATAGTTCAAAGCACTCTTTACCTCATTAATACTCTAGATTTCCTCAAGAACTATGTTTCAGGACAAACGATATTAGTTAAACTAGAGAACTATCTGTTTCGTACTTTCTCCATGCAGATTGCTCCAAGTAGGCGTGGTTTTCTCGCTCCCGGCCAGTCTCCTCGGATCTCGAACTCGAGAATGAGCAATCCCCGGCGGTTTCAATTCCAGTTTCATAAAGAACAGACAGCCTCGGGCGTTCCCGTTCAAAGCGTCCACCCCGTACATCCCTGGCTACAATCAATTTTACGCGTACAACGGGTCTCAAAGAGTCGGACTACGAGCTTTCTAGGGGTATAACGGAACATGCTCGAGTGGGATCGTAGCATTCTGTTTCTCGCGAATATCCGAGTGGCCTCTCTTCGGGCGCAGTAGCCGTTATCGTATCCCTCCGATCGGAAGAGGAACAACGAACCGGGTCGATTCCTATCCTCTCGATCATATTTCCGCTCCGAAAATCACTGTCCGATTGGCTCGTTCAAAGGTGGACGACGTTCACCCTTAAAACACAGCGTTTACAGCAGTCGCAACAATTAATTATTAAAAGTTAGCACACCTTCGAACAAGTCAGGACTAGAAATATTCAAGAAACTTTTTAACAATAATCTTATTCTTTAAATCAATATATACATCTTGTTGCCATTTTCCCATTCTCCCCAAAGTCGTTTCTGTGAGGCGTCTTCTAACAGATATTTTTGTTAATTTTATACTAAAGTAGGCGAAAAGCCATTGTCGAAGTTGAGTTTGAAAACACACAATTTGGAAAAAATTACAGCTGCTTAATGCGATTGTCACGAAATGAATGCTACCGAGTAGCGGGGATCAATCTGTCGATAACGGGATTAACTAGATTATATCGAAGGGTGTAAACTACATTATCGTGTCGCGAACAATTGTTATTAACAACGCTGACTGTTTCGGCGCATTAAACGAATTAGTTTAATCGTATGGAATGTTGAAGGTTTTTGTATCGCGATACATATATTTAAATACATGTTGAATTAATTATTGTAAGTCGAGGGTAGATGTTCCTAGAATTTCGGAAAGGTTGCACGCTTTGTCTGAAACAAATGCAGGGAAATTCGTTAATTTTCAGCAGTTTGCGTCAGGGCTCCCCCCGTTAATTAAAGCCAGCCTCATTATTCGTTGTTACCACCCCCTTAGACGGTGAAAGGAGTCGAGCCGACCAGCCGCGAACGGACCGGGCCGATTCAACGCGAATTTCTGCTCGAAAGCGGATTCAAGTGGCATCCCGAGGAGAAACCGAGGCAAAAGAACAGTTTTTCCTTTTCTGGATTTTTTCTGGCGCTCCTCGGGGTCGTTAAGTCGCTCCGACGGATATTTCTCCTCGTTTCCGTTTGCCCCGTTCCCCTCTTTCTTTCATGTTTCCCCCTCACTGATTATTATTTTCATCTTTCCTCGATTTCCGTACGTTGTTCAAACATGTTTAAGTGTTCGCGTTCAACGTAACGTTACTTAATTTATAGACGTAACGCAAGACTGGTCCGGGGCATTCGTAGGAAGGTGTTGAAATTCGTGAGGGCGGCGTTATTTATCGGAGCTCGAGGCTCGAATAGAGAGGGTAGCTTGGAGGTCTTTCAGACTTCTGTCTGAAAACGGGGGATAGCCATGCGGAGTGGCTGGAAGAATGACGACAGTAATGAAGGGCACCGGTAGTCGGCGAATCTAATAAAGACGTCGTCGCACAGGACCGTTCGCAAAAGCCTAAATGAAATTTTCTCCGGCGGCGTCCTTTCCGCAAACGGCCGCTGTTCCGGCTCCGGTTCCGGGCAAATAACGAATGCCACCGCCGCCTTTTTTCCTCGAGTTTATTCCTAGCTGAAAAGAATCGGCTCCGGGTTTCTGCTGTTCTCCGATGTAAATCGATATACGACGCACAGTGGAAAAGGATCTGTTTTCGCACTTGTGCGTATAGAAAAATAGATCCGATCAAAAGGAATTCAAAAAAAGTCCAAACGATTTTGATTTACACGGAGATTTTTCATCAGATATTAATTAAAGCAGTTAACAAAAAGAATTAGCTTTGAATTGTATAAATTGAAGCACCTAACAAGGCGAAGTCGATTTTCAGAAAAAAATCGAGTTAGACAGTCAACGATTTTACGTGATATGAGAAAATTGAGAGGGCAGAGGTGAAAACACTAAAAGGGATAGTGTCGTTTTAATGCCTCGATTGAACTCAAATGAGAGAGCACGGTAGAGGTTGTTCGATGCTCGAAAAAAATAGATCCTTTTGAATGGTCTACGGTAAACAAAAAAAATAGCAAGAAGACAGCGATCGCACGTCCTGTCCCCGAGAGCTGTCCAGCAAACGAACGGGAAAAAATTGGCACGCTGTAAATCCGTAGCGCTCTCGCGACCCTCTATTTATCGACGCATCACGGAAACGTCTGTACACAAAAGGAAAAACTATTTCCGCAACGCGAGGAACGTCGATGCCGAAACAAACTGGACAGAGAGAACGGTAAATCGTTCGCTCGAGTTGGAAACATAAAAAAAAGAAGTAAAACAATGCAGCCCCTTGTTAAAGGGGCGGGAGAATTTTACTCGTGTAAAAATTCCTCCCCCCTGTCACCGAATTTATTATTCAATGAAAATATCCGTTCTGCACCGTTGCTGCCATCGTTGTTTCTCGTTTCCGGATAATTTCCCTCACCTGTTCCAACGCAGCACCATAGACAGTCGTAGCCTACGTACTTTTTAATCCCGGCTAATGGCATTAAGGGTTCACCTGATATAACCTGTTGAGAGGAACAAACTATCGGCTGTTATACTCTTTTCTGTTGCGTTCACAATTTATTTAGCACAGCAGCAACTTCAAAAATCTATTTAACAAAATGAAAATTGAGAAGATTAAAAATTAATTAGTTACTAAACTATTTATTTACCAAAAAGAGAGTTCATTTTCACAAGCTGTGTAACGCGGTCAAGGGTTAAAATCTAGCGAGATAAATTTCGCGAGTGCAGGCAACGGTTTCGCAACCCAGAAACATCGATGCATAAATTGTGGAGTGATACGAGGGGTTGGGGGGATGATGTTAGGGGTTAGTTGACCACCGCTGGCATAAAGCAATGGCAGGCCGTGTACACCAATATCCTTCCGATATTCGGAGGAAACTCGATTTGTCTCGCTGGATTTCCGCCATTCGAAAAGAGCCACCCGTATTACCGGTTATGCACCCTCTTTCTCTTCCCCTACCACTTCGGTTTTCCAATAACAGGGGCTAAAAATTGTTCAATTTGTCGCGCGTGTGCGGGACGAGAGAGAGAGGCTTCCCGTGTCGACGTGCTGTAATTTGTCTCGGGTATGTTAGCGAGCTGCTCGAGACAGACACCCTCTTCTGGCGTGATACACTCGCCGTTCAGTCGATGAAAGAATTGGCTCGCAGAACGGAGTTCTCGATTCTAGACAACCCTTCATTTTTCACGGACCCCCCATTGTCGCGAATGCTCGTGCACTTTGGACGCGGAACCGTTCCAAGATGCTCCAAAATGAAGAGTCCGCGACAGGAAGAAGCAGTATCAATCTTCAGAAATTTTTCGTCTAACGGAAACGCATTTGCCTCTTCTGACAAGTGCAGCATCTTTACGTACACCATTCCTTCCTTCCCCCAGGGGTTGGTAATTGTTCTTCGTGTTCACGCCGCACTTCTCTCGTCTTTCTTCGAAACCTGTTTCTCTTCAACCCTATTTTCAACTGTTTACCAGTTTTATGTTTTTTAATTATCGAAATTATAAAAATCCACTTATGTGTGACGGTTTCGATAAGTTTAACGTTGCCATTTTTATAAGGTAATATTTACCAGATACTTTTAACAAATAAAATTTTTTTTTGACGTTTCGAAAATTTTTATTTAGTTTCCAACTGAAGCAGAACTTTCGGAAAAATACAAAAATTCGTTGGACTGAATTTTCCTCAGAAGACACTTTCAGAGATTGTACTCTGAAGCAGGTTTCCGGATCAATTTCTTCGCCTTCTTCGATCTAATCGATCCCAGTTTAATCTTCGGTTACGATCCGGTTGCTGTTTCGTGTTTCATTCTTTGCTAATTCGGGGATTCTATCCTGAATTCGAATTTTCTTCATCTTCAGTGGTAAAATCGCGTTCGGTCTTTCGTTTCACGCTCTCTCTCTCTCTCTCTCTATTAATTCCCCTCGTCTTGCCTAAGTGCTTTTCTTGGTTCGCTGTCTCTCATTCTCCCGGCACTGCTTCCCGCTTCCGTTTCCATCGATGACAAGAGCCGGAGAAAAGGGGATTTGAATCCTTTGACCTCGTTACGTCTTCGGGGGTCTGAGCACACAGTACACACATATCCCCGTCCCGGGATTTTCCAATTTCATCCCCGGTTGATGGCTTGAAATAAGGTGAAATTAACTTCGCCGTGTAATTCGCGCCTCGAACGGACGGACTGTGAAAGCGGCGAACGGTGAAAAATGTTGATGAAGAAACAGTCGGACGTCCGCGCGCTCTTTGTACAGATCTACGTCTTCAACAGTTAATTAGCACTCTCGCTACTCTGCACCGTGCCCGTTCCTATTCGATGGGAGTAGTCGAAATGTTTATTCAACGCAAGAAGTGTAATTCTCCGAGAGGGGATCTTTGTGGAAAATTAAAATTTTCTGCGGAGCGAAGCAGAAGTTTATTTCAGGACATCAGAAAATCATTTACAACAGAACTGAACAGGTGTAATTTAAAAGCATGAAGACATTAGAAGTATTTAAAAATTCTGTTACATTATGTTCAACCTTTTATCCATATTGACACGAAGAAAGTAAATTTGTATTTCACACCAGTTTGGTGTAATTCTAATCTTTTTTATTAGGCACATTTTTATTATTTTTATTAGATACAATATACTTTCATACTTTACCATTTATTTTCTAGAATTAGAACATGGTTATGGAAAATATCAAAGAGAGTCTGAATCACAAATTACAGCAACATCCCCAATGTAAATACAATATCTATCATGCAGTAACAAAATGACGACCGCCGTCGTCCTCGAAGGGTTAGCTTAATAGGTAGATAAAAAAAAATCGTTTCCACTACAATAATCGCGCGATTCATCTTCTGAGCGGCTCCGGGAATTGTCCTCGGACGATGGCTCGTCCGAGCGTTCGCGCCCTTTGCAAAAAGCGCAAAAATATTACAAATTGTAGCGATATTATATCACTTTAACGGCGACCCGTCACTGTCCCGTGCCGGGTCGGCGAGTCCTCGAGGCCGGGTCGTAAATCACCGGCGCGGCGAGGTTCGGAAAAAGTTTCGGGTCGTCCCTTCCGCGTGGCGATAACGCGTTTTTCCCGGAACGAAGCGAAACCACCCCCTGCGACGAAATAATGAAGAACAACCGTGGAATCGATGCGGATGTTTTATCGCGGCTCGCGTCCCTCCGTTTCACGTTCCGGGGACGCTAAATCGCGGCTAAGAGGACGACACACCGGTGTTTTCGGTTTCCCGCCGAGGGAAACTTCAACCCCTTCGGCCGCCATTACTCTTGCCCTCGGTGTCGCTTTTCTCGTTTAATTCCGTCGGAGAGAGCCCGCCCCACGTTTCTTCGGGAACATCTGGTCAAACAGACTGGTTCCAGTTCGCCTTGTACATGCTGGACCTCCTTGTCCCCTGTTGGACGACACCGAAACTTGAGGAGCTTCTTCAGTTTGACGATTGAAACTGGGAATTCGGTGGATTTTACTATTTTTATTCGTTTGATTCTGTCCCCTCGTTTTCTTCACCAACTTACAATAGGTCAAATACAGAGTGTCTCAATAATTACTTTACCGTTATTCTGGTTGACCACGCCTCGGGGGGCGTGGCGAAACCGCGACGCTACGGAGGAAAAATCAAACCGTTCCACCACCAGCTAGCTACATTATTTTCCTTAACGATTACCGTCGAATAAAATTGAAAAATCAAGTTCACACGACCATCACCGGCGGAAAAATCGTTCGATCGAAAACACGGTAGACCTCGTCGACCATCGAACAACATAGAAAATCAGCCGAGCGATTACGAGTGCCAGAAACGAACCACCGAGACCGTCACCAATCAACGTCAACGAGCCTAACACGATTATCAAAAGTGGGAACAAAAAAGCGGCGCGTCGTTGGAAAAACAGAGCCAAAAAAAAACTAACGCGAGTGCGTGAAAGGTGTATCGATGCTCGATGACGAAAATCTCGCGAGCACCGACGAGCCAACAATCCCGCGGGATATTTACACTTTTGTACAAGCTTGTCAGTCGGCCGCGTTACGTCGTCGTCGGCGCCACTGATTGACAGTGCCATTCGATTTCTTCTCTCTCTCTCTGCATTTTTGTTTTTTTTTTTTGTTCATCGGCTCCTGTATATTCGGTATACGTTGTAGGGAAACAGGATTCCCGTTGCGTCCGCGTTATCGAAACTGCGGATCAAGATTACACGGGGGATCCAATTCCGTGAGGCAAGTTCGAGCCACGGAACCATTGTTTGGCTAAACGGAATGCAGCCGCTGCTTAGATCCCTTCCGGTCCCGTCTCCTCGACTAATATTTGCCGGATCCCCGAGATACACCTATCTGGAACGCGTGGGCGGATCACGCCCACTGAAACGGATCCCATCGCTCCGAGGAAGGTCGTAATAGAGTGTTTGCGATGCGGTGTACTTCGCGGAAATTTGAAATAGAAAAGACCCCCCGGTCCCCGAGGACATCGCTGTCACGCGACCCATCCGACATTCGTGTACAAAATGTTTGCGTTCGTCCTCGCGAAGAACTACCTATGTTTGACTTTCGGCCATCAATTTACGTATAAATAGTTTCACTTTGTTTTATCGCTACCTCGATTATTGCACGTACCTGTATATCTTCGGGGCGCCGTCTCGAGCACGGGAAACGCGGCAGAAACCATTTGAAAAGGCATCGCGGCGACTAAAATCGAGTGATAACGTAAAGAGCAAAGTCTTCCCTTTCAGCTTCGACGAAAAAAAAAGAAAGAGAAATAAGGAGAAACGAGGGAAAAATGGAGAGGAAAGCATGAAAAAAAAGAAGAAAGAAAGCGTAGGTATAAAATGTATAAACGTCTTCCGGTGAAAACGGAAGCGAAGGAGAGTGGCGGTCGCGTGTATATCCGGCGCCCGCCTTCCGGCCACGTCTCGGCTTCTGGTCTCGTTTCATTTCTTTTGACTCTTTTCCTCCACTCGGTGCCCCTACACGATAACGAGCCGGCATACTGGTTGTTCTATGGTTTAACGGCACCAGGGAACGAGGTAGAATAGCGGTCGATTTCAAACCACTGTGAATTCAAAGACTGGAGACTTCCTTTTGTAACTTAATATCTAGTGTACGATTGAAAAAGGAGGAACCATTTTGGCCTGTTCACCCGTTCGCTCACTTGAAACAGAATCATTTAAATAAAAAGACAAGTTGCAGAGACGAAAGTAGAGATCCCACCTGTTAAAACGAGCCCTCGCGGAAAGCTGTCCGATTTTTAATCGCGAAGTTATCACGGGATAAATGTAGCAACACTTGCCGCTGACTGGAGATTGGTTAGTTGGCGAGGTGGGGGTATTGGGAACGCCTCGGGGCGTGGCTTAGCCGCGACGTAACGGAGGGAAACACGGTTCCGATGTAAAATAGCTTGATTCAATGGTAGTATACTGCCAATAAAAGATGGATAGAGTTGAAGAAGGCGACGGTGTTCCCGCTCGAGGTCTCGTTTCATTAGTTCTTCTTCTGTTCTGTCGACTCTTGGTGCTGGACAAGATAACGAGCCAATTGTTCTGTGTGTGTGTGTGCAGCGGCGCAAGGAACGAGGTAGAATCGCGGTCGAGAGCGTCCACGTGGTTGAAACGGCGAGCCTCGGGAGCAACGCCGGCGGCGTCGGCGGCGTCGGCAGCGAGGTGGCAGGCAGTGAAGCAGGCACCGGTGGCGTCGGAGGAGGAGGTGGAAGACCACCTGGACTACCTTTCCAGGTGGGCTATCGAGAAGCCGGCCAAGAGTACACGCTCTACCTTCTAGCCGCCCGCGAGCAGGACCGCGCCGAGTGGATCCGAGCCATTCGTGCTGGTGAGTCACTATTCTTTTTCTCAATTCTCTCTCTCTGCTCTTTCAATCCTCATCCCAACTCCTCTTCACCCATACGTAGTCAACCAAAATTATTTGAAATCTTTCTGTATTTAACATGTTTGCACAAATTCCCATTATACTAGGATTATTTATGTTCATTTCTCTCAAAATATTATTTTTTCTTTTTAAATATTTTTCCCTTAAATAAAACACAAAAACCCCGCCGCGGGCACCTTTGGAAATATTCCATGTGCCATCTTACACTGTGGTGCCCAAGGTGCCACAACCCTTAGCACTTGATGCGACGTAAAATAAACAAAATTAAAAAAACATCATGCAGTGAAGGGTTAATATATTAGCGAGTCAAGAATGGATACTCATAGAAATTTTATAATATTTTTTAGAGGAACATTAACAAATTGTTGAAAGTAATACAGCCTACCATCTTCGCACCAGCTTCAATACTTAATAGAAGAGGAATTTCATTAATGTAAATTTTTGCAGGATTAGAATTAGAAATCGAGGTGGTTCATCTCGATATGACAATGCGTTAGTCGCGTACGTCGGCAGCCAGATATTTATCCGATCTGTCCCGTGTAGTATTTGCATAGAGTTGCACGTGCAAATCCAGTCCGCATACAGATCGTCCCCCGGGGCTCGCGAAGCGTTAATAAAGATATTTTCTTTCTTTTTCTGTCGCGCCGCGCCATCATGGACGGCGAGCATTAGTTTTATCCTTCGCGTCCACTATTTTCCGCGTGGCCGATCGTCGGACAAAGATGTCACGGTGAATTTTCGCGCGCGCGCGAGCGCGTCCAGTTTTTCCGCGTTCGCTATTCATAACTCTTTTGACTTTTTTCCTTTTTTTCCGTTGCAACGACGACGAGAGCCGGCCGTTCCCAGTCTCGCTCGAAAATTTATTTTAACGGAGGGACAAGGCCGAGTTTCGAGTACCGGATAATATTAAATCTCTCTGGGGTGGGGTGGGGTGAACAGAGGAGTGCAAGTCGAAATTAGTTGTGCAGAAAAGCGCTGTGCTCGAAATATATTCCTCTTTCTCGCGGAGAATCACGATCAGCAGGTTGGACTTTTAACATTTGATTAAGAAGCATTCTTCGCCTTTTTTTTTCGTGGAAATACTGATTTGTGTTATACATTTCAACGGAAGTTTGTCTTGCACCGGTTTCACCGGGACGCCGGAGAAAAATATTCGCGGAATTGAAGAGCCGGATGAGAACTGGGTTAAAACGATACGCGCGCCATGTTTCGCGATACTGATTTTTTTTTCGCGGCGCTATCTCGCCTGATTACGGTTATCAATTTTGTCACGACAGCCTCGAAATGCTGTCGAAATTTACCGAGACACTATAAAGCTTGCAGTTTAATCCAAAAGCTTATTTGTATTCCATGCAATCCATTCGAATCGAGGGATGAGAGCCTCGACCAACTTCAACAATCTCTCGCTTCATCGTTTGCGAAGTGATCCGAATAAAACTTCGTAGGCTTGTGTGGAACTAGTGAAAATATTAATTTCGAATACTTTTAACCCTCGTACGCTACTCGGGCATAGTTGCATAACAGATTCTATGATAGTTTCTCACTCATTTTTGTTTCACTTTTTTAGATTAATAAACTTTGCTTCATTTATTGTCACATTCCAGATAAACACGTCTGACAACACAAAAAAGAGGAGCCAATCATTTTACACTATATAAAAATAATAAACGGGTGAATTTTCACCCTGAGGAACGTACGAGGGTTAAGATTAAAGTGTCCCGCGTTTTACCTGTTCTACATTGCCCCCGTAAATTTCGAACGGCTCCGCCAACAAATCGGAACTCTCTGCGAGTTCCAGGGCCAAGGAAATCGCGTTGCAGGAAAATTCGAAAGACGAGCGCGGGCGCGCGTATACTGTAATCGGCGGATGAGGCGTTAACTTTGTTTCTTAAGTAGTTCGTGAAATTGAGGAGGGCTCGGCGTGTCTTTCCGTAGTCGATTGTTCCGTTGGACGAAGTTTCCCGAACCGTGAAGTAACGTCGTCCGCGACACGACGCAGGAAATTGCGTCGAACGAGAAGACGCGCCGAAAGTTCTGTCGCGCGTCGCATCACGCCGTTGAAATTACACTGACAGAGTTCCCGGCCGCTTTCCACGGCTTTTGTTCGCGATACGTCGACGCTTGATACCCTATTCATCAACTTCGAAGACGCGTCGAACACGCGGTGGTCCACCCCTTCTTACGACGGCGTTTGCCTTTATCCTCGATCCGTTGCCACTTATCGTTTCTTTGTTTTCCTTCGACACGCACGTGGCACCGCAAGCAATTTTAACACGTTGATCGCCACGTCAGCCATCGGTGGCTGACACTAGACATAGATATAGAATAAGAATATGTAAGACATAGATATAGAATAGAAAGTAACATGATATAGAACTATAAAATTTACACTGTTTTATGAAATTACAGAAAATTTATTTAAAATTGGCAGTGTCTAGTGTCAGCCACCGATGGCTGACGTGGCGCTCAACGTGTTAACAATTCCTCCGAAGTTATATTGATTTTTAAAGGTTGATTGGAAAGGGGAGAGCTCGATCTTCATATCCGCGGTGGTTTTATTCGCGGAAACAATTTCGTAGACTCCGCACAAGCGTTTCAATTGACACAGAGCAAATCCGATAACCCCCGACCGATTATTCGCTCGAAGTGCAATAAAACCGTAGAAGAAGATCGTAGATTGATTTTCGAAGTGTAATCGCGAAGAGGAGAGTTCAATCTTGTAATCCGCGTGGGTTCGATTCCGAGAGAAAAAAATTGTTGGACTCCGTAGAACCGTTTCAATTTATACGAGGCAGATTTGATTCGTTATCAGTGGTTCACGTTGGTTCGAACAAACTAATCTCCACCGGGGATAAATAACGTTTCAATAATATTTAGGAAGGATGAGAACGGCCGCGAAGAATAATGGCCGGTCGAAAAAAAATGGTACGTTGCATGGGGGGAAAAAGGAATAAAAGTGGAAGCCGAGAACAAGTTTCGCGGATACGTATAGAAGCGGGGATGGAAGTGGCGCGCGGTGGGAGAGAGAAGTCGAGGATTCTATTTCCGGTGGTGCCGCGACCACGAATAATAACCGATCACCTCGGACGAGATTCTTTGGAAACTCGTTAAAAGTTCGAACGTCCCTCCGCAGCGACAAATCCATCACCGAGCGGGGGATCGCGATACGTCAGCGATATCGACGATCGATTCCCTTGATTTCTGACGCGAGTTCTGTGCGCGAACCAACCGGGAGGGGACCCAAGGAACCGGCACGCTGATAAGTCTCGCGTCGAATCCCGCGATCACGGCCATATTTCTCGTGGAAAAATTGCCTGGAGTCTCTCTCCGCTACCTCGTTCCTCGGCTCCGCGAATCTCTGCGGCTTAGAGCGCGAGAATCACTTCGCGAGTTAAATCGAATCACTGTTGACGTCGATCGAACGGAAAAGATAACCGGTGACATACAAGGCTTGTCGAAAGTATTTCGTAACGCTGTAACGTTAACGAATTTCATGAATAACAAGATTCGGAGATGAAAGTAGAGATCTTGCCCTTTAAAACGAGCCCAAGTACGTTGTGGTACGATGTTTTTTCCGGGAGTTGTCGCGCGAGAAACACAGAGAGACTTTCGGGAGCAGGAGAAGCTACTACATCGACGCTCTCATTGGCTGGGTACTCTGTCCGAGAGGTAGCGGGGATAGGAACGCCCAGAGGGCGTGGCCAAACTGCGACGCAACGGAGGAAAGCATTGATAATTCATATCACAACCGAATAAATTGATTTCTAGTGGAGAAGAATCGTGAAATGGAGAACGAATCTCGAAGCAATCGAGGCGAACAGCGAAAACTATTGTTCGTTTTTCGCCACGGCTCAATTCAATTTCGCAGTTTCCCGGAGGCCAGGACCGATCTCGAAAAATTCGCGAAGTCTGCGCACCCTCGGCCTACCGGGAACAACGGGAGCAGTTTGGTCGGAGTATGAAACTCGTTTTGCATAGTTAAACTTCGGAAAAAAATCGCGGACCGCGTCTTCGGCTGCGGGAGCGGCGATAAGAATTTCCTCCGGAATAATATCATTGGACAGAGAGGAATTCCGCGGGAATCCGTTTCAGAGAGAACGACAAGGGAGGAGCATCGGCGAGAAATGAGAATTTATTTCTTTGAAAGAATGCCGACGGCGGCACGCGGACACGCAAACTTGCAGGACAGATCAAGGACCATGCAAATGAAACACGGCGTGTTTAAAGTGCCGGGCTGTGCTCCAATAAGACAGCCCTCGAATAATGAAATGCACGGTTTTCGAAAACATTACCGTGATGCGGAGAGAGAGGATTACTTCTCGGGGCTCCTGTCCTTCTAATTGTCCGGGAGAATGTTCAAGAATTGCTTCGAAAGCATCAAACTAAATGTCTCGTGACGAATTTAATACGTTGGTGCATACTTTCTCGTAAATAAACGACGACGAGTGATTTCCTCCGTAGCGTCGCGGTTTGACCACGCCCTCGAGGCGTTCCCATCCCCACCAGCGAGTCGCTGGCCAATGAGAACAACGAAAAACTAGCTTCTCCTGCTCCCGAACGTCTTGCTGTGTTTCTCGTGCGATACCTTTGTGAAAAAAATAATCGGACGTGGATTTTTAACCCTTATAGGTTCCTCACACCTATTCGATATTATCATATACTGCAAAATTATTCATCCTTTGTATTGATTTAACGTGTAAAATAAAAATGGGTGAATTTAATTAGTTAAGGGACGTTTGCAAAGGTTTAATATTTTGATAAAGCCCTTTGGAGGACTGTCGCGACAAGTATCGTAGACAAAGGCGATAAATTCGGCATTTTCCGTGGAACATCGTGCGTGGGCGGTGCTGTAGAGCCGGTGGCACCAGCTGGAGCCTCTGACCCGTAGACATCTTCGGGGTTGGAGGGGCGTTTTACATCCGAGCTTGAGAGAACGAGAAGTGGTTGCTCCTCGGAACACGTGAAAGGCTATTCAAGCTTCTTGCGCGCGGCAATGATCATCTTCACGAGAACACTGCGGCAACATTTGAAATGTATGCGAGCCCGGCTGGGTCCCCGCATGAATCGTCGACTCCTCTCTCTCTCACACACACGTATACACGTACACATACACTACTCTTACTCTTTATACGTCTTTCTAGTCTCTTTTTTTCTGCCGCTTCCTCGCGGAATTGACGTGGTTCGTCCTCAAAGAGACGGAATAACCTGCCCGCGGAAACAACTCGGCTCGTTTCGATAATTGGATCTTCCGGTGACAAACACGCCGTGGAACTTTTCAGAGCCGGTCTACCTAAAGACAGGGAACGAAAAACGCGCGTTGAACAGTCTGTTCTCCCTGGTTTTTCTCCCTGGAACCGTATATTGGGCTCATTGCGAATTACTGGACCGTTTCTGTCTCCCCCACAACAGAGGTTCCGCGTGGTTTTTCTCCGAAATCGTAATTTCTGGGTCGCGTTTTGTCACCGAGAACCCGGTGCGCACAGTCTCTTCCCTAAACGTCGGTTTTTGTAATTGTAATTTCGCCAGAATATTATCGAGATTCGGAGCTGTTTGCTTCGTTTCCACGGTCGCGTAGGACCTCGAAATTTCGAAACTCCGGCGCGTTATGAATTTTGCAACCGCCTCCGTAATGAGCTATGCTAATGAACGTAGGAAGATTTATTTGACGGTCCGTGCTCGTTAATACGCTAACCGTCCGCGCGTTCCCTCGGACTGCGATTATCTTTAATTATTTCGGCCCATTATCGATGTAGCGGATTTAAAAGCATATTATTGGCACGCGCGGTGTTAATTAATTTAGAGGTGCGTTTCGAAAACGTGGGAGGACCTTGGGATTAATTGCCAAGGGATTCTGGGAGGATGTTTTCAAAAATATGTGGGAGTTCATAATGAATTGTAGTGTAATGAACCTCCAGAAATATCTTAATAAACCCATGGCTTCTCAAGGCTCGCCATAGTTTCCAGGAGAATTTAGTTGGTACTCGGGTGCTTTCAAAGAAAACCCAAGTGTCCTCGAGATCAATGTCTAGTCTGCTTAGAGGTCCTGTCGAAATCAAAGATCCTCGAACGCTTGCAAAGGGATCTTGGGTTGGCCCAAGGACTTCCACAGGACTCGTATGGTTCATAGAGATCCCGAAGGAAATTCTTTGACTCCCAAGTCATTTCAAGTAGTTCTCAAGACTCCATTAGAAGCAATCAAGAGCTATGAAGAACCTGCTATGTCCCTCCAGAAATATCTTCATAAACCTATGGCTTCTCAAGGCTCGCCATAGTCTTCCAGGAGAATTTAGTGATACTCGGGTGCTTTCAAAGAAAACCCAAGGGTCCTCGAGATCTCTCTCTACTTTGCTTAGAGGTCCTGTCGAAATCAGAGATCCTCGAACGCTTGCAAAGGGATCTTGGGTTGGCCCAAGGACTTCCACAGGACTCGTATGGTTCATAGAGATCCCGAAGGAAATTCTTTGACTCCCAAGTCATTTCGAGTAGCCTTCAAGACCCCATTAGAAGCCATCAAGAGCTATCAAGAACCTGCTATGTCCCTCAGAAGAATACAATGATATTTAGATCTGTTTCATAGAACCTAGTGGGTCTTTAAAGACTTCCGAAGGAGTCAAGAAGCCATCAAGAGTCTTTCTAAGGATCTAGAGAGCTCCTCAAGAAATTGAGCAGTCATCAAGTGTCTCCAGAATCCGTCAAGACACTGTTATGCTGTCTCGAAGGAACACAATGACTTGGAATAATTTTCAATGGATTTAGTAGCTCTTTAGAGGCTTCCACAGAGACATCAGAAGCTCGTTACGTCTCTCGGAGGAACACAATGAGAACATTTCCGAATGAGAAGCTGTGCTATAATCTTCAGAGAAACACAACGACTGCTAGATCATTTTAAAAACGACCTGGCAACACTTTAGAGGCTTCCAAACGAGTTATCGAGTTATCAGGAGATCTTCGAGAACCTTTTCACAGAACCTGGAATTTCTCAAAGAGACACTATGCTCTTCGCAGTTTCTCCGAAGAATCTAGCAGCCTTTTGAAAGACTCCCGATGCGAATTCTCCGGTATTAGATTCTCCTGAAAAAACTCCCACGAAGAGGTCTCTCGAACGTATGATTCTGGTAAAAAGAAGGGGAAACAAGCTATCCGCCAGCTCGCGTCATCTTTATTATCCGCGACATCCGAGGGAAAAGTCGCGGAGTCTCTCACACACACATACACGTGCATATGCATCCGGCCGGTAAAATGTTCCAGGCAGCGGTTTTAAAAGGCTTCGCGATCGATACCGGCCCTCGAGCAATTTGTCGGCGAGAGACAATATCGATGAGACCTATTGTGCATGACGGCTCGCTCCCAAACGAAAGTGCAAAGTAGTCTGGTTTCAGCTTATTCCTCTTTATCACGCCGGTTCTTTAATTATTCGCGTTCTCCCCTGGGGCTATCTCACTCTCTTTCTCTCACTCTCTCTCGGCACTGTCTCGTCGAGCTCCAACGAGAACAACGTGGTTAATCGCCTCATTATCATCCGGGGGTCAGTGAATTCCCGTGTTACGACCACCGCAGCCCTTGTTCCGCCATTGTCGAGAACCTCCCTGGCTGTTTTCTTTCGCCCAGAACACGGAAAATTTGACGTCTACACGGTTCACGAACGAAACAGACCAATGGAAATGGGTATTGAAAATTGACTAACACAAGAATGTTAATACAGGATTTTTTAAATTCAAAACGAACATTATAGAAACACACGGAAGACGTCTGTTTGTAAGCCAGAACTGAAGTGAAGTACAAAGTATAATGAGAGAGAATTCTTCGATATAAAACCTCTCCTATTGGGTCCGTTTGAAGAAGAACTAAAAAATAGAACTGCCCCGAAAGTTTCATTAGTCAGGCCTTCTTCGAAATGATAAACTACAGGCCTTATTGGTTCCTAGCCTGCGTGTGGTTAAAACAAAGAACCCTTTCAGTATCTTTATCAACTCAACGTATTTTTGTAGCCAGATATTACAAGACAGATTGCCAGGAAGAATCGTCAATTATATCCTTCGGATATAATAATAATACTACCATTGGATGTTAGAGACAGGTGTTCTCGCAGGTTTAATCAAATAAATACCTCGTTCAAGGGTGGTCGTTGGGAAAGAAGGTCTTAATAAAATCCCCGAAGGACGGAATTCCTTTGAAATCCTCGAATTCGCTGCGGTCGCAATATTCCAAGATCGTGTACGAACGATTCGTTGGTTTCGCGGAGAAGGCCAGCCCAATTTCGTCCAAGAAATAGCGGGTCAAGAGGGACGATAGCCCCTTGGCGGAGGGCTAAAAATTAATTAATCCGAGTGGCTCGTTAGAATGCAATCCGGGGGAAGGCAATAATTGTGCAGCTTGCAGAATCGCTATTTATTTTCGTCTTCTTTTCGGGTGATTGCGCGCGGGAACAGAATCGAATGGTTCGGAGACGTTCGTGTAAGTAGTTCGATCGTGTATTGCGTCGGACGGGCCAAGTAGAATGCAAGGAAGGAAATTAATTAGTGTTTAATCGGACGCGATAAATGCAATTTTTCTCCATAAAACCTTTTAACCCCCCATTCAACCCATTCAGATTGTATTAATGAGTATTACGACTATGATGTAAATCGCAACCCCTTTTCACCCCCTTAGGGGATGAATTTTTTAAAATGCCGAAATAGGTGTTTGATTAATTATATCAAAGAACATTAAGACCAAGTTTCAAGGAAATCCGACCACAAATAAAATTTATGTATATATAATTATATACATAAATTTTATATTAAATAATTAGGAGTTGAATTTCGAAATATCCTTTCTTATTTCTTGTATAGATCATAAAGGAAACCTCTGCAAAATTTCAGCTTTTTAGGGCCAAGGGTTTAGCCTGGGCGTTGATGAGTGAGTGAGTCAGGACTTCTTTTTTATATATATAGATAAAATAATTATAAAACAGAATCACCATGTTTTCTGTCTATCAGAATTATCGCGTGAAATATTAATTCCGAATAACTACCAGCAATTGATTTCGGTTTTGATTGTAGATTCGAAGAAAGTTCGTTTTGGTTCGGTCTCTACAAATTACCCGTAGACTCGCAGGGTATATTAAATCAGCCGTGATTTAAACGGTTAAAACGATATCTGAATTACGTTCGGCCGAGTTAGAACCGGATTCTAATTAAATCTGCCGGCGGTTCATACATCCGGAGTCAAGTTCGAGTTATAATCTAACCAGGATCTACTTGTAGTTCGCGAATTCCGAATTAGATCGCAGTCGGGGGTCTAATTAGATCCATTAATATCGAATCGGCTCCGACCAATTAGACTCTCCCGATCGACAAGCGTTAATCGCAGCCGTTTCGGCTCGTTATTCGATAATTAAATACCAAAGTCTCGCGTTACGCAACGATACAAGTCCCGGATTCGATCTTCAAACTCGAGAGGAACGGACATTGTATCTCGAATATTTGAACATTCTCGATCCCGCGGACACAGTTACAACCGCTCGATTACCAACGGCGAACACGTTCCCTCGTGCTTCTCCCGAGTTATTTACGCGATTGTAAAGAAAACATGTTCTTCCTGCTGCGTATTGATTTCATGCGAATGTAATGGATCCCGTGTTATTGCACGGATCCTCCTCTTGCAGAAATTGATATGCAGCGATATGTTCAAAGTATTCGTACTGCTTTGAAAAACGAATAATTTTTTCAAAATTGGAGAGAGAGACCGACTAGTTTTCAGTTTCTTTCAAGAGATTCAAAGTAACATGAAGAAAAAGTAGAGGCTACCATGTTTAAATTTTTTATCTTCCCCCTCTCCCTTTTCTTAGTTATATTCTGCAGGGAGGAGGGGTAGAATTGTTCGAATTCCGTGAAAATTCCTTTTTTTTTCTCGAACAACTTTTCGCGCGGCGAAAAGGACCACTTCCGCGATTGTTTTAAAATCAGGCAGACATAATCCCCGAGTTCAAGCGCCCGGAGGAATCTCGCATATTTATCCAAGCTGTATCCAGTTTCAGGGTTTCCAAGTGGATTCCCAAAGAAATCCGGGGTCGTATCCGGCCCGCGTATCCCAGGAAAATGCCGAGGAAACCTGGAGGAAGATAGAGAACGCGCTGGGGAAAGTAGTCGTTGCGGGAACGCTGTTTTCCGTCTCCTGACGGGAGCCATAGGAAAATTTTCCGAGGCAGAAATTTTTAGAATCAAACTCGTTTGTTTCGCTATCTTGAGGAGCAAGCTTTTCCCCAAACATCACTTGTCAAATTCGCTGCCACAACTAGGAATCCACTTGATCGATCGACTCGGAATTTTCTTGGCACCTTTGCTACGCCTCTCGCCTATAGCTGGTATAATGCTTATGCTGCGAGAATGTGATGTTTTCTTTTTGAATTCTGTGGAATCATAACCCTTTACTTCATGTCTTTTTTTATTAGGATAAAAAAATTGAAAGAAGGTCAGTTTTTGTGTTTTATTTGATGGAGAAATATTTTAAAAAATTAAAACAATATTTATAAAAAAGAAAATAAATAAACGTAGTAAGAAAATACATTCTTAGTTTACTTTATGCTGCGAAGGGTTAAGAAAGGGTAGGGTATACTGAATTTTTTAAATAACGACAGACTCTTAATTCACTATATTTCTCTTTGTGTTGGATATAATTGACTGAACTATAGTAACTTCGGTATTAGATTCAGTTTTTGTATCAGATGGAAGTTGGAATCTCAACTGTTGGAATCATGCCAGCCGCTCGTGTGAATGCCTTTTTTATCAGGGGTGCGCTTGATCGCTTCCAGTAAATTAAATTTTGATTTTTTCTTTGTATGAAAATTTGTGAATGTCGCTGAAAAATCCGCGAAAGTCTGGTGATAAAAAGCTCCACGGTTACGCGGTGAGAAATTCTCAAAGATAACTCGTTCCGACACCGATTCTACGTCATCGAATCTCAGGGAACTCGTTGACTAGGATTTGAAATACAGTTCATGTAGAAACACGAAGATAAAAGGAACAAAATTGATGTTGCGCGAGACATCCTTCGTGAAAGAAGAATAATTGAAAACGCCCTTAATCTCTGTTAACGTAAACATTTCTCCTATTTGATATATCCGTTGCTCCATAAATCGAAAGATAACACACACACACAGACAAATTTTCTCTCATTTTCCGCAACAGCCCGACGCGGTTAAAATTACTTGAATTAATATTCCTACCCCATTACTCCCGGTCTTTATTAACATAAATATTTTCTCGTATTTTAACAAGCAAGCCGTAACGTGTCACGAGTACAGCGATAGCACGATATGAACTTTAAATAATACAAAACGAAAAGCAACATATATTGCCTCCCATTAATATTCGGACGCTGTAAAAAAATGATAACTACACGAGTTTATTACACGATGCGAAGAGATATTTCCTTTTCGAAAAATTATTCGCGGGCTCGGTGGAAAGGGGCCGCGCAAAAATCGCTTCGATTCGAATTAGCGCCACATTGCGGACATTGTGTTCGCGAAAAGCGATTTATTTGCGAAAAAAAGAGGTCGGAACGTTTTTCGAGTTTCGCTAACGGGGTTATTAGTCGTCACGCGTCCGTCGTTTGTCCGCGTTCGGGACGGGCTCGCTAAAAACAGTTGGACAGGCATTAATGCGATTTTTCGGAAATTTCTGCTCCTCGCCCCCGTATCGACGAAGGGGTAGAGAGGTAAAAATCGCGCGATAGATAATTTGTCAAATAAATACGGCGGCGCGTCGCGTTGGATAAATCGGGGCTTCGTCGCCGAAACAAATGGCGTTTCAATATTTTTTTGTTCTCTCACTTTCTCATCCAGCACTCTCTTCGAGCACACGCGAAAACGAGCGATGGTCATTGGTCCATTTCGATAGAACGTGCGGTTCGAAGAGAAAAACCTGCTTATGTATTTTTCCCCCCCGTTGTTTTATCTGCGGGTCTCGAATACATTTCGACACACTTTTATTTGCGATCGAGTCTCTCTCCTCTACCCCTTCCTCCGGTTATTAATTAAACGGGAAACGCGTTGCGGCAGTTATATAGATCGTCCTCGTCGAAGGTTTTTTCATTTTCGAGTTGTTTGCTCAGCCCGCAATCACTCCCAATTGATAGATCGCGACGAACTTCGATCCTCAAGGGCTCGACGCAACACCGCAACCGCGATCTCGATCATTTCTACCCCCGCTATCCGATTATTCCGAGAAAACTTTTCACTTACCACGTACATTCAGAAAATGAATAACTGTAGCTCGCGCAGACAACTTTTACTTTGCATAAAAGTTTGCGGTTTATTTATAACATATATCAACACAAATCGCCATTTACCACGTGCTGGGCAAACTCACGACCTTCTCCACAATTTCTCATCAGACCTTTAGTGTGCAGGGAAAGAAAAATTGTGGTACCGTGAGGAAGGGGGGTGCAGCAAGGGATAATCCTTAATTATTAGCGATTTATAGAGGTAATTTCGGATTGGGTTTGTCCACAGTGTGAAATCTTCCATTATTTTTGATTCATTAAAACAATTAATAAAATAAATGTTCTTCCTCCCGGTATCTTCGAACGAGTGAAAGAAATTTTTATTTTGCATAAAAGTTTGCAGTCTATTTATAATATGCCAAATAAAATTGCCATTTGCCACGTGCCTGGTGAACTCACGACCTTCTCCACAATGTCTCGTCAGACCCTGTCCAGTTTGAAGGGGAAGAAAAAATTGTAAATACGGTAGAGGGAGGGGATGGAGCAAGGGATAATCCGGGGTGGCGGTAGAATGAGGTGCCGCGTTATTAGTGATTTATAGAGGTAATTTCGGATTGTGTGTTTGTCCACAGTGTGCAGCGAGAATCCAGGGCTGAGCGGTCGTTATCACGCCGGTCTCTGGACTGGCAAACGGTGGTCCTGCTGCCGGCTTTCGACACGGTCCGCCGAGGGCTGCGATACTTGCAGCTCCTGGTCCTCGAAGCCGTTGAACCCGACGAACCCGTCCTCCACGTCCACTTCGAGCTTGAACCCCGCTGCTGGGACCACCTCGACAACCACCGCCGCCATCACCGATCGACCGCAGACGACCAACTCCGAGGCCAATAACAACCCCATCGTTCACTCCCAGGCACGCTCGACAATCGGTTCGTACACACCTATATTCCACTTCTCGTCTCTCTAAACCTATTCACTCGTTGTCTAGTGCTGCAACAATCAGAATTTCTTCTGTACCTCGTAATTCCCTCGAGGAATTTATTTGAATCGTATTTTAACGAGTCACACTCGTCATCGAATATTTATTTCTGAATAAATATTTTTAATTTAATTAATAGTCATGTCGATTGTTGCTCTGTACTTGAGCAAATCAATTTTTATGCACAGGAACGTGAAATGAGAACAAGAGAACTAATTATATGATTAATTAATCCAGTAAATCGCATTATTGCAAATTCTTGCACTATTTATAATCGTGTTGATCTAATACTGTGTTTTGACAAACTGTCCTGTCGTTAATAACTATTAGCAGTTGATGCGAATTTAAATAAATAAATAAAGACGTTTTGGTAACTGTAAAGAAAATGACATGGCAAGGTTTTTTTTCAAAATTATTATTAAATATAGTAATTGAGAAATATCGTATGTTGTCAAGCTCGTCCTTCAAAGAATTTTTATTGATAAAGACAAGTTTCCAGAGACTACTTTGATATTATTTAAAGAAGCGAGGCTTTTACTAGACTTTTCTCCCGTAGCACTCGTTTTTGCGTTAAGAACTGCGCTAACAATCTTGCGGCCCTCACCGCGTGAAAATATCGCAGGAACGTTGTAACTTGTCGCTTTAGCGTTATTTTTTAAGACGTAACACGACCCGTGGGTCGAGAACGAGGCATTACTCGATGTGCGTGGGTTAATTAATCCCCGAGCGTGGTAGTTCGCCGTGAGTTTTACGCCCAATCCGTGGTAGAGTTTCTTACTTTCTTGGTTGCGACCGGACTTTGTGTCGTATTTCCCGCTTACCGGCTGAACGTTGGCGACCGTAATTCCAAGATAAACCCACCCTCTCTCTCTCTCTCTCTCCGTCCACATAGATATATAATTTTCTGTCCTTGTTATAAACGTCACGGTAGTTAATACCGAAGTTCGTCAGAGTTCCGACAGTGGCTTTGGAAGTTCGATCGGTTTCCAATCGGCGAGTCGCACTCGCTCTGGACTGACGACTTCGGGAACTGTTAGCGAGACAGTAGTGACGTCGCGAAGCCCTCTGTGACACTGTTGATCCGCGATACTGATGATAAAACATCCCTAGTAGCAGAAAAATATTGGATAAATATTTTTGAAATATTGGAAAAATATTTTTTAAACCTCACTTTTTCATATCAGATAAATATTGGATCTAACTATTTTATGCATGTTTAAGAAATGTGAATTGAATGTTTAGAAAGTATAAGCTAAATATTCAGGGAATATAAATTAGATATTTAAAAAATATAAAGTAAATATTATAGAAAATATGAAATCAATATTTGACAAATAAAAATTCAATATTATCAAGAAAAAATATGTAGGTAAAAGTATATAGTAAATTATATAGTTAAAGTTAACCTCCATGTAAAAAAAAAAAGAAAAAGAAAAAGTTGAAAAAGTTATAGTTATTTGCAAAATTGCTTAGTTATTAATATATGCTTTGTTAAAGAGACGCGTCAAATCAATTTCCACGTAAGCAACATCGTAATCTCAATAATTGTCAGATGAAAACTATAATGTCGGTTATTTACCCGGGTAAAATCAGGAGTAGGTGTTCAAAATGATTTCAACGGCCACTGAAAACACTGGTATTTTCGAGGGAATAGTTTCGCGAGCGTAAGGAAACTTCTCGGGATGTTTTTGAAGGTGATGCTATCGACTGTTCGAAAGTATCTACTCCGCTGCCGAGTGTTGTACGGTTCGATCGGACGGCGGTATTTTTGCCAGAGAGATAGGTAGTTTTCGAGATTCGATAGCGTCGATGCGAAACGCTCGTTTTCTGTGCAGCTCGCACGGCCGCGAAGATAAATTTTCATCCAATTGACATTCGTCGGGAGCATTTCGGAGAAACGATATATTTCGTCGGGAAAAAGACTGATATTTTTTTTCGAAAAATTCACTGTTTCGACGTTCATCTGGACGCGCACAGCGCAGCGCAGATAATATTTACGCAGTCGAACGGTATCTCGTCAAAGGGAGATAGACTGCGAACAGTTATTTATGACTCTCTTGGCAGTTCGCGCGAGCTATCTTATTGTGTCAAAGCTGTTCCCAAACAGATACCGTTTCCCATTGTACAGTATCGTCCAGAAATATTCGAACAGTAAAAGTTTGTAATTAATTTACCCTATTACCTAACCAAAGTATTGTATCACGTATTATTATTATTATTTATTATAGACGGGCTGAAGCCCTTTTACGTAAGTGTTTATAATAAAAACAATACAAAAAGAAAGATAAAAGACTAGTCACATCTAATAACGAAGAAGGGACATGCACAAGTAGTTGCTTTTTAAAATTTTTTAAAGACTTAATAAAAAAAAATCAATACGATTATAGATAGTGCATGATTGTTGCAATAATGTGATTCATTGAATTAATTAATCTATAAGTGGATAAAATAATCTATAAGAGGTACAATCATATATATCAGTCTTCTATTAATTAAATGAAGAAAATCATATAACATAGAAATATTTCAAGACGGTAGCAAAACTCGGTTTTCCAATTAGAATAGTTTAGAACCGTTCATGGTTGTTCTTGTAAGCTTGGGCGTTAGAATCGAATCTGTTCGATACGAGCAAAATCGAGCCGAGTAAAACGGTGGCGGGGGACGTTTCTGCAAGAAACTAGAGGAACATTAAAGGGGGCCAGGAGCGTGCCAATTCGATAAGGGAAAAACAGCGCGTTCACGAGAGAGAGCAAACAGAAGATCATAGGTTACACGGACGCTGGTGCCGGCGGGTAATTAACCGACTGTCGTTTTACCTCGTTAAACATATAGTGGACTGTGTGATATCGAACCCATCCTCTTCAGGATCGATCGATATCCTGTTTGCCGTCGCATTTGTCTTTCGAATTGACCGCGGCTTTGTCTCGCTGGAATCTGATAAACGATTGTTGCACGGGGAAACGAAAATATCGAACATGCTTCATTCGATGATTCCTACACTTGGATAACTATTTCATACACCAAGAATTTTCTGCAGCAAATCATTTAGTTATATTCGCTGCGAACGCTTTAAGTTTGTTGCTTTATGATCAAGGGATAAGAAAGGATATTTCGAAATTCAACCCCTAAGGGGTGGAAAGGTGTTGCAACGTTTGTATGAGGAATATTTTGTTCGTGGTTGGATATAATTAATCAAACACCTATTTCAGAATTTTATAAATTTCCAGCCCTAAGGGGGTGAAAAGGGGTTGAAACTTTTGTGTGAGAATTATTTTATTTGTGGTCAGATTTACTTGAAACTTGGTCTTAATGCTCTTTGATATAATTAATCAAACACCTATTTCGGAATTTTAAAAAATTCATCCCCTAAGGGAGTGAAAAGGGGTTGCAACGTTTGTATGAGGGATATATTGTTCGTGGTCTGATTTACATCATACCCCTCTCGATAGTGAATGATTAAAAGGTTTTATGGAGAAACAATATCAATTTTCGAGGGCATTAAACAATTTCCTTGCACGAACAGAAAATGAATCTACAAGAAAGATTAATTCGAGGGATGTCTGGGACGCAACCGCGCCCCATCCACGATCAACACGTTACATTGACGTCTCCTTAGAACACTCGTCGACTATCGATCGTCGAACGGTCTCTCACGCTTCGCTGGGCGATTCGCTGTCTGTCATTCCCTGAAAAGCGTTTTTCCGCGGCGTTGTCGTTTCCAAATGCACAGAGTCCCGATGGAAAATATCAGGGAGCAAAACGCGCGTCGTCGTCGCTTCCCTCTCTCCCCCGGCTCGCTTCCATCGATTTATGAACGAGGATTCGAACGAACGGGACGAACGAGCGCCGGATTCCTCGGCTTCGTTTCCCGCGGATTGTTAATTATTAAACGGGCGAAGGAAAAATGCCAGTCGAAACAATAAATGAAACAAAAAATATATATACGTATATCGGGAGACGCGAGCTACGTCGGCAATTCGGTTCTCGTTTCGAGTATTGTTCGTGCCATTTTGCTCTGACGAGCAACCGTAATCAGTGCTTCCGAATCGGGCTAATCGAATTTTCCCTCGTGAATATTAACAATCTCGCGGCTTTAATTCCCTGGGACCGTCTGTGTTTGCCGACGACATAATATTTTATTATGGCGCTGCGCGTAATGCCTCCGCGGATGCAGTGTATTTTAAATCGTTTTGCAAAATTCATACCGCGAGAGCATGCAGATTTTTCAACCGCGCCGACGAGAGAAAATAACGTTCAACCCTTGGCGGTCGAACGGTGAGACGCCATTGCTGTAACATTATTCGAAATATTCAATTAAACGTGTAGGTATTGTACAAGGGGTATTATACCAATTTAATCCAGTGAAATGTTTCGCAAATTTTTCCACCGAATGTACAGGGTGTTAAGAAATGTTTGAAACTTTTTTAAAAAAAGTTGTCACAAAATTGTCCTTGACTTTGAATTTCAAAGTCAAAATTTTTTTTTATTATTCTACGTATTGTACGCATCATGAGGATAAATCCTTCGACACTTTTTATCCTCATGATGCGTAGAATACAATATAATATAAAAAAGTGTTGACCTTGAAATTCAAGATTAATGACAATTTTGCGGCAATTTTTTTTACAGATCTTCATTCTTAACACCCTGTACGAAGGGAGCGAGGAAGTTTCTTGCACAATGGTCCGATGGGAACGCATCGTTGCAATTCGGTTGAACAGTAAAATACGAATAGCTGGTAATTTGGCTAGCAACGGTGACAGTAAACATTTCGAGGCCAGAAATATTGATGAAGAGTGTGCTTCCACATGGCGTCGGGTGTCTCGAGTGTTGGCCCGCGAGCATCCTCGCGAGTGTCTCCGAGCTAACCCGACTAGTATTTATTTGGTTAAGCAAGTAGCTCGTGCAAGTTCGGTTCAATGTCGGGAGAGGGGTGGAGAGAGTAATTCATTCGATTACTTTCCACAGTTGCCTCCTCAAATAGGCGGTCTATTTGCCTGTAGCGGTAGTTCTCTGCCTCGAAAGTTGGCTAGCTCCCTTTCTCTCTGTTCCTCTCTCCCTCTCGCCTTGCTAGACGACGATGTCTCACGGTTTTGGTCTAACCGAATTATCACAGGGTTTAGCGTATTTCAAAACTTGCTGCCGCGTCGACGTGCACCGAAGTATTCGTTTCTATAACTGAATCAACCTGCTATTCAATTCCTGTATAGTTTCCCGATGTACCGCATAGTTCGCGTTTAAACGCGCGTCGAAATGCTTCTGCATTTGCAGGGGCATGTTCGAAAAATCTGAAAGAAATCAATGAGAAAGAATTCTGCAGAATTTTCAGCATCGATCGCGAGGTACAGGAAGCAACACTTGCTTCTCCACCCAAAATTTCGTGAACAGAAGGATAGGGTGCGACCACTCTAATTAAAGGGCGGAAGAAGACGAAATTGATTCGGCCAAAAAAATAGAGGGTTCAAAAAAATCCATTGACGCCACTGCTGTTATTCGAAATATTCAATTAAATGTGTAGGTATTGTACAAGGTATTATACCAATTTAATCCAGTGAAATATTTCACAATTTTTCCACCGAATGGGTGAAATCTTCTAGCTGGACCAGGGCCAGACATAGTAGAAACCGGAAGTGGGCCGGTTACGTATATGTATATCCCATCGGATAACATCTAAATGAAACACTTCGGCCTACTTCTTGGCCGGAGGTTCTCCGAAAGTCGCCGGTTGCACCGCGAGAACGATCGACAAGCGGTGTTTAAACGAAGGAAGAAGTTCCCAATGGGTTCGAGAGGGGAAGTTGATGGGCCGCACGATGGAAAAAGTTGAAAACGGACGTGCGCCGCGCACGCCTCTATTGCCAGAGCTCCAGTTCTCGAGTATTTGATACACGGTCTCTCGTTTCTGGTATTTCTTTCTCGGCCCAGCATCCGCACACCCTCCTCCCCTTCTGTCCCTCCCGGAACTTCCATATTTGCGGATAGAAGCCGGTAAAACCCGGGTAGATTTGCCTTTCGAGCGTGTATATATTCGCCCCGGGGCAAATATGGCGGCGCAGAAAGCGCCGTGAAAGTTGTTCAATTTTGTTGGATCCCCGGGAAAACGGTAACCGTGACCTAGCCGCACTCCAAACCCCTTGCGAGATCCTCCGGATCTCGAGATCTACGCCGATTGGTTGGCTGGACCTACTTTAATCCACGTAACCGTCATCGCTAGATCGTTCTGATTCGATTCCCAGATGTTTCCATATTTATTCGACCGGCAAACCAGCTTTATTGCGGGTTTCGATGAGTCCTTCAGGAGTAACGGCACTTTTTCAATGCAACAAATCTCGTTGGACCATGCTCGTTCCCCGGAGCTTTTTTAATATTTTAGTTTCTGGCCTCGACACATTTCTCGCAAGCACTCTACATTGTTTCGCGAACACGTTCGAGATAATTCTACGATTTTTCAGTACTCGATCACTTTTTCGGAGCTGCAGACTTCTCTAGGAACTCTATATTCTACACTTTTTCACGAAACTGTTTTGAAAAAATATCTAGAATTTTTCTATCAACTCCTCTTCAAGTTTTTTCAGTCCTCAAAATATACTTTGATGACTCTGGGTCATTTCGTGCCACGAACAAAGAATCTCTTTACATTTCTCGAGATTATTGCAAAATCTTGCATTATTTATATAATCGTGTTGATTTTGTTTACCAATTCTTTATTAAATTTTCAAATACAACTACGCAGGATTTTATAATGGTACCATGAGTTCATTCCATTTATAATAAATAATAAATATAAAGTTAATTACCGAGGTTGAGAATAAAACATAAAAAAATATAGCTCAATCGGACCAAACAGTTGTTGAAATCAAAATTGGTAAGTGAGTCCCGTTTTCGCCAAGGTTAACAAAATTGGGAACTTCGAAGGTCTATAATTTTTGCAGAGATTCTAAACCGGCAAATTTTATTTCCGGAACCCCTAAGCACCGTGCTCGAGAACGAGTGATGAATAGAGAGGCTCTAGATTCCCGGCTCGAACGAAATTTAAGGGATTTAGGGTTCGGAACGGGGTGACGGGGTAGTTAAGGCTGGCTCTCTCGCCGCGTTTAAATGGTAATCGATTCCCTCGGAACGGGCCGAAGGTTGATTTACAGCGGCGATCCTGTTTCCGTCGGCGTCGGGACGCCTCGCGTCGCGTGTCCCCGCAGGCGTTCTCTTATTCAATTCTCTTGGAACGAGCTGCTCCCCGCCCACCCTCCACAGCTTATTCTACGTTGTGTATTCAAGGTACAGTTACGATTCAATAAACCATTCGGCTTTCCCTGAATGGGACAAAAGCCCTCCTTACGTCGGGAGTTATTATGTCGTTGAAATATAAACGACGAAAGGCCGTATTCAGATCTATGTTGTCCGTCTGTCCTTCCACGTGGATCCTCGCAGGACGAAATTCTCCCTCGATGATCCCTGAATTTTTATGCTAATCTTTTCATCTCCATATTTTGCCAGACTTTTTATTCGGGCAATAATTAAATTCGTCCAACTTGGTCTCTCAGGATCCCTCTTCGCGGATTGGCGTCCTCCGACGTGGAAAATAAAACGAATGGAATCGTGCTAAACCGGCATTTTATTATTTAAACAGAGCCCCAAGATTTTGCGCATCAACTTTCCACACAATAGAAGCGAAAGATCCACCCTCTCCGGTTCAAACTCGTACCACGGGAATACGCGAAGTAAAATGAATGGAATCATACAAACGTAAATTAGGAATTCTACTGTAAATAAGAAAAAAAAGACGAGAGGAAGCTAGCATTTTATTTTGCAAACGGGGAGCCGCAAGATTTACCTTTCCCCGGGGGGAAACAAGAAAGGGTTTGCTTTTTATTTCAAATTAGTCTGCGGAGGATACAAATAAATGAGGAAGGGGGTGAATCGAAACGAATGGAGATAAAAGTAAGTTGGAATTTCCAGCACTGGAGAATAAAGCAACAGATTCGAATGTTTACGTGATTTTCTAGTAATAATTGGCGCACAAGGAAGCGTTTATCGTCGTATTTATTATCGATGAAAAATGTAGTTGAGTTGCCGTCGTAACGTCCACGTAAATTCTCGATAATTGTCGTAATGACCAGCGAAATCGTGACGAGTGAATGAGCGAAGTGTTTAGTCACTCGGCGGCGACATTGAAATTCCTCGGGACGACGCGATTTAGTTTTTCAGTTCGAGGAAAATGAGTGGCCATCGCTGATCCTCCCGGTAGTAGCACATTTTATCCAGAAGGCAGATAACGGCGAATCGATATTCGGGGCCGGGGCAGTAACTCTTTAACCGGCGGCATAAAACGCCCGATAAGACTTTATGCAATCTAATAAACCTTGAAAGGGCCGCGATAGATTTTGTTGAAGGCGAGGGGAACGTAATGGCGTAGCGAAACCTTTATTGTACTACGTTCTATTTAATTACGGCCACGCCATTGCCCTTTATCATTTCCGATATTATTATCCGGGCAATACCGTAACTCTTTAACCGGAACTTCCTTCGAAAATTATTTTTCATTTCGTACGATCTGTATCGATCATGAAAGCTCACAATATACAATGTTTGCGTTGGCATAAGCTACCGATGTATATATTTGATTTATTTATTTAATAGTGAAAAGTGAAACGAATGGAATATTTTTGTAAACAGAGCCTCTGAATACGATCTATGTGGATCATGAAAGCTAGATATGTATAATGTTTGCGTTGACATAAACTACCGATGTATACATTTTTATTTATTTATTTATCAGTAGCTGTCAATAAATGAAAACAACTTTTCAGAGGCTGCAACACGTATTTCACAGGAAATTTAATTTGCATTCTTCGGTTATTGTTCTTCGTATGCTTTACACGTGGATCGTAAAATTATTTTACAGCCTCCCGAAATTTCTCCGCACCCCTTGCAATTTCGTTTATACTCGAACGCGATACAGGTGAAAAATTCCCAAAGAAGAATGACCGGCGAACACGACGTCGCCATATTAAAATCGAGAGATTTACGACGTCGTAGCTCGGTTCAGAGGCATCTTGCCATCAGCCTAACCGAAAAGATTACATTCCCGGGGGCGGATTAACGGTCGCAAACAAGATTAAACCCCTAAATATCGATGCATCGGCTGACTAGGCTTCTGGGAGAGCGTTCGGTAATTTTTAATCCTCGATAACCACGCTGTCGGGAATAAAGTTAGTCATGTAGGAAATAATTGAACCTTTTCTTAATATCGCAAATGAAATGAGAAAATTATCTGATCGTCGCGTCGTTTCTCAAATTCTATTCGGTTAATGAGTAATTCTTATTCGATCGTATTCACCTGCGTTTGCGACGAGTCGTTAAGAAATCATCGAAATTAAAGAATACAAGAATTTTTACATATGAAATTTATTTTTATTAATAATTTATCCTATTTATTTAATAGAAAATTTAATATTATTGATGTTCATATTGAATTTTCATATAAATTTTTTTTTATAATAAAATATTAAATTTATATAAAATTCTAGCTTGATTTTATTGTTCTATTTCGATTCACAAAATTCGAAAAAAGAGATTGAGAAAATTGTGGGCCACATTACAGAAAAACGACCCTGTTTAAATTTTAAAAATTACAGAATATAAGAATGATAATTAGAATCTAGAAAATATATTCTGTACATTCGAGGGATCAATATTGCCAGGGAATATGTAGCCATATGAATTGGTAAAAAATCCTTTGCCCGTAATGCACCATTAACAATGAACCAGATCATTAAGAATATCAAATGATCAATCAGAGAGGATGTATCCGTTCTCCCCGGTTAAAGGGCGAACTGCACGTTAATCCGAGGACATGTACGTCCGGTCCGGAGAATGATTTTGCATTTTCGAAGGCCAGGATGCGGTTGCGTTTATAATCCCCATCCGGTTGATCCGTGAGGGCGAGGGTGATTCTCGCGGCGCATCAAATTGCACCGTGATGCAACGCGGACACGATGCACACCGTGGAAGCAGCCCTAGCCGAAGCGGATACAACGGTGCAAAGATTCTTCTCCATAGAGGGCCGCCGGAAATGCGAAGAGCAGGAAGTGTTTCCGTGGCCGGAACCAAAGCGCCGTGGCCTGATCTAGGCCATCTGCGCCAACCCGCTAATGGATTACGGGAGGCTGCCGCTCGATAGCAATTAGGATGATACCGACCGACCGAATCCGTTCGGAAAACGCCGGCTTTGATGCCTGCGCCCCTGTAATTGCTCGGCCCTCGCCTTTCAACCTGTCCAGGCGCGGATTCTTTCGCGAATTATTTACCGAATCCGTTCCGGTGCCTCTTAAAAATTCTATCACCGCGCTTTGCTAACGAGGAGGTTAACACGGAAAATTCTTCCTAAACTTTGTAGACTGTAGAATCTTTTACGGACCCTTCAATCTTTGTCTAGTTATCAAAGACTGTCTAGGAGCTCTACAATTTAATTTGTTGTCATCAAGATGTCTATTCCGAGGGTGTGCAATTTTTCTATATAGACTCTACAATTTTATTGTAACTTTTACACTGCTCCCACAAGCTCTACAATATATTCATAGCCTATACAGATTCTCAAAAAGTTAATTTACAATACTGAACGTTGTACGAAGAAGAAGAACGTTGTAAGAAGACCTCTGCACGTTTCGCTGAGTGTCTTCACACTCTTAATTACTTTGCAATCATGGACGAATTATCTCGCTACGCAATATTGTTTGTACCGATGGCCACGAGTTAACTACGACCGGTATTTTCGTCGCGAGAGAACGTGTCCGTGGTCGCGAAGTGGTTAATTCGCTCCACAAACAAATCTGCTTTGCATGTTCACCGGCCACGCGGAAAGCAAAGAAAAGAAGACGCGTACGTGTTATCGCACAAGGTCTCTGTCCCCATCGAAGCGTCCACAAAGCGACACGACAAGTAGGGTAAGTATAGTAAATCTGTGGTCTATCAAGTCCGCCGTTCAAAGGCAAGGAGAGTCTCGCGTGACCAGCTTAATCTTCGCCCCGAGGATACGGTGTCCTGCCCCACCGTTTGCTTTCCTCCGTGGCCGCAATTAGGAGCCGAGATGAGCCGAAAGACCGCGGATAGTTCACGATTACAGAGCCGGTACTCGTCCGCTGACGAAAAAAGTCCAGGGAGAGTTTGATTCACCTGTAATCGAGCCCCTGCCTCCGCCACCTTTCCCTAATTACCATTCGCCGCGATCAAATATTTGCGGAATGTGATTCATCCACCGTTAATTACGGCCATCGTCTTCGCCGCGATTAAAACGCCTTCGGATCCAACCCTTTGTTCGAGTTGGTATTCGCGCTGGCTCATATGTCGAACACACCATTTTCTTTTTATAAAAATAACAAGGCCGAACATATTTCACAATTTTTATAATTCATAATTTCATATGGAAACATCTTTATAATTTCAATAATTAAACAATCAAAAATGTGGACTCGTTCGTGGTACAGTTAGTGTTAATATTTTTTATTTTATTCATTTTTACGTTTCTCGTGAATGTTTTAATAAAAATGAAAAGGCCGAACATATTTCACAATTTTTATAATTCATAATTTCAGATGAAAGCATCTTTATATTTTCAATAATTAAACAATCAAAAATGTGAACTCGTTCGTGATATACGGTTAGTGTCAAAGGTCCGAAGAATACAGCTTCAACATTGTTCAAATTCGACGGTAGCAAACTGCAGTTTAAGCGGACATCGAAAAATTGGAATCCATCGAATACGAACAATTCGAGCACGGGATTATTCTTGCGGAGAAGCATTGTTGGAATAATTGTAACGAACGCGGGGGTTTACTCGGTTGTTATGTTAATCGGTCCCGTTATTTAATTACGGGTCCGCCCGAAATTATTCTACTTTGCCGGTCGGCGTACAATCAGCTGTAATAGGAAGCCGTGGCTCGTATTGTCTTCCAACAAACCAGACATGCATTTATGTATGCAATACTCTGGTCGGATCCTCGGTGCTTCTGAGGCCGCAGACGCGGCCGCAGCATCGCGACGCCCTAATACACCGTTATAATTTATAGCGCAATGCGGCCTCCCCTACGGTTTTAGATACATCATCAGCCCTGGCCCGTGCAATATTGATCACGCCGAAAATGAATGCCGCCGAGGATCGATACCCCAGCTTCATTATCCTGGCAACGCTCGCATCAAAAAATTGTTGCGCCAACCCACTCTTGTTATTGCAAACCGTAACATAATAGGCTCCCTTGAAAATCGAGTTTACCATAGATCAGCCTCGCGTGTATGAATTTTAATAGTAAGTTGTTGCATACGAAATGTTCCATTAATAATTTCGCACCCTATATATTAATATCTACAAGATTTCAAGTTCCTTCATTGTATTACGGTAAAAACAAGATATTTTCGCTCAGATTTGATTATTAATTAATAGGAGAAATGAGGAATAATAAACAAGAAATATGCTCACCGACCGTACGCACTTTTACACGAATGAAAGAATCATTCTCTGCATGGAGAATCGAAGAATCACTGCATTTGTTTAAACAGTATTAACGTATCGGCTCTCTGTATATCTCCGGAAAGCGGATATACGAACTCCGACGCACCGGAAGGGTTAAAACGGAATAAAATATATGAAATTTGTTTCATTGGAAACATCGAGTATCGAATTTTCGAGAGAGAGAGATATAGGGAGGGGAGTTTCCTGCGGCACAGTATTGTCCCTCTGAAATTCGAATTTCGCAGCCATTATCGGAGGATAACACCGTTTGCCAAGGTGTCATCACGGCCAGGTAGCTACGAGCAGAGAGACCCAAGGGAAATAGACGACGAAGAGAGATAGAGATAGAGAAAGAGAGAGAAATAGTAGGAGAGAGTTTCATCGATAGAATCAAACTTCCATCTGGTCCTTTTTACCTCAATTTTACGACGGTCTTAAAACGAACTTAGTTCCTAAACACCCCGAGATATCGAATCTCGGCTATTCTCTCGAATCCGTGAGAAGAAAATATCTCTCTAGTGGATGATCGATGCGATCTCTCGTATCGAAGGATAGACTTACAATTAAGTGTAACGCGATGAAAGAGAGGTACTCTGTTTAGAACTCACCATCGATTCGTTTAAACCAGTTAACGTCCGAGGCGACTTTCGAAAGGAAATCTTGCTGAACCGATCGTAACGAGAGTTTGAAATCCCCGGCGCCGTTCCGATGAATCTTCTTTCTTTCGAACAGTTTATACGCTCGATAGAACCAATCTCTTCCGACGGTTGATTCTCCATTCTGATTTCTGGATCTTCGATCTCGCTGCTCGTGAAAAGTCTCCGGTAAATGGCAGAATTACAAAATTCGGTGAAATTCAATTGTACGGTCAGGTTTAACATTCTGCTTACCGGTATTTTCTTAAGAAGTTCTCCTCACTGATTGTGCTACGTGCAAAAAGAGAACTATTCTGGAATTTGTTCTTAGCTCGAAGACCTTGAAATACAAAATTCTGTGAAATTCAATCTTGTATCGGGTTAAAAATTCTGCTTAAGTACTGGTAAATTATTAACAAGCTCTCCTCACTGATTGTACCATGTGGAAAAGGAATTCTGGAATTTGTTCTTAGCTTGAAGACTTTGAAATACAAAATTCTGTGAAATTCAATTTTGCGTCAGGTCTAAAATTCTGCTTAAGTACTGATAAATTGTTAAGAAGCTCTCCTCGCTGATTGTGCTACGTGCAAAAAGGGAACCATTCTGGAATTTGTTCTTAGCTCGAAGACCTTGAAATACAAAATTCTGTGAAATTCAATTTTGCGTCAGGATTAAAATTCTACTTAAGTACATACTGGTAAATTGTTAAGAAGCTCGCCTCGCTAATTGTACTATGTGAAAAAGGAATTCTGGAATTTGTTCTTAGCTCGAAGACCGATTTTGGAGGTTCGAAAGTCGAGTTTCCGGCGCGAAATATCGGCGTCTCGTTCGACCGTTCCTCTGCCAAGGGGTCGCGATTTACAATCAACGCGTCGACCGTGTTCGCGCGCGAAGCTAAATAAAAATCGGTGTGCAAACACGGCTGGCAATCCGCGTGTCAGCGGAATCGAGGCCGCAAAAGAGCTCGGCCGAGGGCCGAGCACACTCGGACACGCGGAACGAGGCAACAATCGACGCCGGGACAGCCAGAAATTGCTTTGAATTCCACCGACTGGGGGTGGCGGTAGAAGGGCGAGGGATGGTTGGAAGCGTTTAACGACGGGGCTCGACAAACACCGACTGCGATTCATCCGTCAAGGACGAAGCTCGCGAAAAGGGCGGGCCCCCGGAGGATGTTGCTCGCCGCGTCGAGAGTCATTAGAATTTCGCCCCGTTCGTATATGTATGTGTCGCACCTCGTCTCTCTTCTCATCCTCTCTCGCTTCGTTCCGTCTCGCCGGCACGACTCAAACGAACTCGTTAATTGCATCCCGCCCCGTTAATACCGTGGAACTGTGTCACAGCATGATATCGCGGATTAAGAAGGCATTCCGGTCTTTTCAGCTTCCCAAAAATCGGATTTTGGTATCTCCTCAAAGATCGGTAGAAAAAATTGTAGCTTCAAAAGAGAATGTTGAGGAGGGTAGAAAAAAATATCTCAAAGCTTCCCATTTTATTCTAGCTTTTATTATTGTGAACTTAATCAGGTTTTGTTGTGCGTTAATTTAAAGAAAAGGAGAAAACTGTTATCTACTTGCTTAGTGCAAAAGAAAAAAATTTTAATTTTATAGAAACACTTTGTTTAAGTTAACGCACAACAATACATAATCAAGTTTAATCATTTGCAGACGCAATTCTTCTATTTTTCTTGAAAATAATGATTTTTCCTGAAACGTTGAAACACAAAATTATTGTGGTAATTTGCAAATAGTGTTTGAAATAATAATTGATCGAACCAGTGCACCGAAAGTATAAAAATATTGTTGGTAAAGGCAATGTTCAAGGTGTGCACGTCCACACCGTAGAAAGAGGACATTGTGCAAGTCTTTCAGGTCTTTCACAGGGGGGTAGGATTCTGAAAGTTTCATCGGTGTAGCCCGTTTTCCTCGGCAGACAAGAGAAGGTGAAAATCGCCGGCGCCGTGTTTGCTCGTATCATTTCCAGAGGACCGTCTCATTTCAGACGGTCTTTGAGTAGTTTTCCTTCTAGTCTAAAAACGAGTCTTGAAGAGGTCCTACCGGCACAGCGGCACAGCGGCCCGTTACGCCGCTGAGAGAGGAAGCAGGTCAGCTTAATAGGCTGCCAGCCGCACGACGGAACCGTTTCCCCCACCGTTTTTCCCGTTTTCCGCTTCCTGTGTCGCTTATTTGCTTGCGAGAACGCTCGCCGTGTCCCCGATTTACCCCGAAAAATCGGCCGCCGCTTCGACGATTTCGACTATTTAACTAGCCCGCGACATTAAATGTCACACTTCCGCCGGTTCGTCCCCGAAAAATTACCTCGAAAACTCCGGCACACCTATCTGCACCGAAAATCGAGATGAAACAGGTATATTTCTCTTCTGACAAAAACTCTGTTCGGATTTTAAACCAAGAAATAGTTTACGGAATCTGGAAACATTTTTAAAAAGTGTTCCAATCGGACACAAATTAAACGAAATTGTTTCTTGTTCGTAAGAAGAGTCTTAATGCTCTTTGATGTAATTAATCAAATTTCGGCATTCTACAAATATCAACCCATAAGGGGGTGAAAAGGGGATGAAACTTTTGTACGAGGAATATTTTATTTGTGGTCAGATTTGCTTGAAACTTGGTCTTAATGATCGTTGACACGATCTGAATGGGGTGAATGGAGGGTTAAAAGGTTTTATTGAGAACCAATATCAATTTTCGAGGGCATTAAACAGTGCAAGCAAAGATAAATGCCGTCGAAAGGTTCTACATAATTTGAAAAGCTCGTCCCTATCTGTTCTCACAGAATCTTGATACCTAAGTGAGTTTTTCGAGCAGCATTTTCGAAAAGTCCTCGGATAGACATTACGCAAGGCATACAATCGTTAATTGAATGTAAAGTATTTTGTCGAATGGTTCCCGCGGCGCGTCGAACATCCCCGAAGATTTCGCTCGTCGTTGAACGCGGCAGAGGAAAGTGGGGTGGTTTCGGTAAATAGTGGAGCCGGATAAAACGTTCCAGAAAAGAGTTGTTCAGAAAGATGTCAAGGTACTTCTGGAACGCGGGAAAACGCTGGGCGAAATGTCACGCGTCGAACTGGGTCACGGTGCACGCACCAATGTCATAAATAACTCCTAATAACCTGCCCCGGTGAAACTCTGGGGGCGGAAGTACAAAAGAAGGCCACCAGTTCCTCTGGAAAACATATTTCGTCTCGTTGAAAAATATTCGAGGCAGGTCCGCCGTGTCTAGCGGATTCTCAGTTGTTCTCGAACACGCTTTTTTAATAAGCCTTTCTCGGCTGACTGCTTTAATTGTCCATTCAAAAACTTTATCGCGTAGGGCTACTATCTGTAGACTGTCGAAGATGATAACAGAAATAGTTATACGATCACGAATTTTTCTTAGATTCTTCCACGAGGTTTTATTGTCTTGTTGAGTAGTCATCCTTCTCATTTTGATCTCTATTACCCTGTCCACTAAATCTCATTGGTTCTTGTACACAGTTATTCCAGCTGGCTTTATTCACAAATTTCTCTCGCAACCCTCCAACACATATCTCATTAGTTTCCCCAAACAATTAGTCTCCTTACCGTTTCCAATTGCCGTTCGCAACCGAAAAATTGCATTAGCCCCACGCATAAAATTTTATGGGTTCCTGGAGCAGGTTCTCCGCGTAACTCCTCCCGCAAGTTTCCCCCGGCGGCTGCCCGCGAATTTCACCGAATCCTCGGAACTATGCCGGTGCAACTCCTCCCGCAAACTTCAATTTCCTCCTCGAACCCATAAATTGATACACTCCGACACGGTCTAAGCCTCGGAGTCTGATCACTGGGGATTACAAGGGTCGCGACACAGTCAGCAACACCGCAGGCAAGGCAGGCATTCGTCGCGCAAAACTTGCGGCAGCCACCTCGCGGAATTTTAATATCGCGCCGGGGCCACCGATCAGAATTCACGGGGGCGGTTACGTGTGCAGTCTCAGCCGGATATTAATCAGAAATTTCTCAGGCGCTCGAGTCCAGCAATTTGCCGCGGCATTCAGCGTCGTCGGTGCAAATTGCTATTGTCTATGGTAGCGTGCGACCGCCGGGTGAATTCAGCTCACAGCCTCGCTGATTCTGGAATAATAAAGAGGCTGGCTTCTAAGCTCCTTGCCTCTCTCTCACGATATGCCACCCCCTGCTCTTTCCCGCGTCGCCGACATAATTCTTCGGATTTGCCTGACGTGTCGTGTCTGAAAAGCGGCCGGTGAGATCTACGAGAGCATATTCCCTCCTGGATCTTCCTCGGCCGCCTCGGAAAATCCTTTAAACTGTCGCGATTCACCGGGCGACTTTTTATTATTCATGTCGGGGCTATCTTAATCGCGAGTGGCCCGGGCCAGGTTTGCTCTCGGGCTCTTTCGGCCCGGTGGTGTAAGCGGCTTCAACTTATCCGTCGAGGTCTCGAGGAACGAGACGCATCTTAATGGCCGAGCCAGCCGGAAAATAAATACGAAACGGCGGGGGACCAAGCTGCCCGGACGATAAAGAACTCTCCTCCATCTCCACTGGTCTCGATCAACGCCGCTCGGAATTACTCTCGTCGCAATCGCGATTTCGCGGATTAAAGCTGGTCACGAGGCAGCGCTTGTCTAGTTTATGGACCCTGTTCACGCCCCGTCTCCCGGTTATCATTCTGTCTTAGATTCGTCCGCCTCGGGGAGGTTCGTTTAATCCTATTGTCCCTATAGAATCTGGAAAATGAGCGAACAGGAAATTATTTCAACCGTGATTGTTTATTCGGAATGTTCCTTTTGATAAACGGGGTGGGTTCGTTTTTTTCACATTTGCTCGTATCTTTTATATAAATAAAAATTAAATGGTGTTCGTTGGTAAGCGCATCGCTTGAAAACGACTGGACAATAATAAATAAAACTATGAAAATAATTGTAAGATTTCATAGCTATTAAAAATTCGCAATCACGATTTTTAAGAACGTGGTATTTTAAAAATTTATTTTTATTTTCACATTTGCTCGATCTTCTATACAAATAAAAATTAAATGGTGTTTTTTTTTTCGTTGGTAAGCGCATCGCTTGAGAAACGACTGGGCCGATAACAATAGTACAGTTTAGTCTACGCGATCGTCATAAATCCACAAAGATCTACAATATAATGTTACGTATCTACGCTGGGAAGCTCTATCTCAACAACGATGACACGGGAAGTTTCGTGAATGATCGTTCGGCTGGCATACGAGGGCAGAAACAATAACTAAACCACGTAGCAGGTTCCTCATAAATTGCTATCGTAACCATAACCCGCGTACAATTAATCCAAGGTTCGGCGTTTATCGTGTTCGCTCGGTTTCTCTCTCTCTCTCTCTCTCTCTCTCTCTCTCTCTCTCTCTCTATGCACCCCCGAAGTTCATCTGCATGCACGCGCGCGCGCGACGCTGCCACTAATATTAAATTACGAGAGAAATTATGCACGGCCCACCGGCTTACATCGTGTTCCTTGATTCAACGACGAGCATCATGGTCCCTCCCCCGAGTTTCCCTCCTCGTGGAAACTCTAGTATCAATCTTGCGTTATTGCATCCACCACCCCGAGACCAAATGATTTTTCCGCCGACCGAGCAACAACATCCGACAGCAGCAGCCTCTAAAGCGGCTCTCTAGCAAACAAGCCGGCTCTCACAAAGCCGCCCACGCCGATCTCCGCGTTTCTCCGTTTTGTCACTCCTCCCTGCGAGAGGGATTTCGGATCGGCTCCACCGTCCGCCACAAAAAAACCGCACAGCCTAGCGAACATTTTTCCTAAATTATAGCATCGCGATTCGACCTGCTATTTCCGACAGAAAATCTACAGAAAGTATATACATAGAGGGTTTCAATCATAGCGCACGAAACGAGGTTAATAGTTTCAATGTGCTTCGGCACTCTTTTTCTATTTCATTCGACGGAGGAATATTTGCCGAGCTATTGACGGTGTGAATTAAATGCGAACTACAGCCCACGGTTTCTTTTTTTTTCGTTTTTACACGCTTGCTGCTTTCATGAAAGTGTACCGAACGATTTACACGGAAATTCTGCGGGAGTATAATGAAATTGTGTGTGTAAAAATCGGTCGTGTCAAAAGAGACCCCTTTGATCTGGTTTAACTATTTACTTTAGAAAAGAGAAATATTTTTGCTCGGCTGATTGTAGTTGTAACGCGTTACCTACCGACGATTATATAATATACCATGCTTTTGAAAACACTGTGCGAATTTAAATACACCGTGTGTAATGTTGTCATTTATTTAATGCTGCAAACTAAATATGGTTTGTCTAGCATATGCAGTGCATGAACATATTAAAGTATTACATAATTTATTAATACGCCTCTTAATTTTACTTAACTTAACATTCTTTTTTTGGAACATTGTGTGAAAGAATATCTTTAATTGTTTCTATTCAATAGCTGTCTACTTCAGCTCCACCCACAAGTGCTTCTAGTAAGTTGGATAGATTCTTCTGAATAGCTATAATTTCTCTTCTTAGTCTGTTTCGTTAAATTCATTAGCTCATAGTGCACACTTAACCACTTCGCTCTCTTGGACGTGTTAACGCGCGACAAAAAAAGGTTCCGTGCAAGGTCGGATACATGTAAACACGCGACTCAATGTCCCTTCATCTTAATCATAAACACGCAATTTCTAAAACGTTCGTATGAGGTCACAAACTTGTAAACACGCGACGTATGCAGCTTCCGCGTGTTTACACGTCCTTGGCACCTCGAAGAGGCATTGCCCCGCGTGTTTACACATCTATGACTATTACGAACGTTGTCGAAGTTGCGTGTTTACAAGTATACGTCGCCAGATGAAGGGACACTGAGTCGCGTGTTTACATGTATCCCTTTTTTGTTGTTGCGTGTGTTAACACGTCCAAGAGAGCGAAGTGGATAATTACAGTATGTGTACAAGATACAACACACATCCTGAACCATTACAGCCGAACCAAGTCGAACAAAAATCGTTGTCGCGATCAGCCGAAAAAGAATTCGCGTTGAGCCGTTAGAAGGCGGGGGTGTAGGTGTCGTCTTGGGGGAGAGAAAACCCCTAGCGGAAACAGGGCCGTCGCGGAATCAGCGTGTCGCCCGGGGCGATTCCGCGCGGAAACTAAGAACGGAAGAGCGAAAGGCTCGCCTCGGCACCGGATCGAACAAAAGGGAAACAGGGCTCGGCCCGTGACGAGTCCAATAGTCGTTTTCGGCGCCCGTTTCATATTGGATGGCTTTCAATTGGCCGGCTTATTGTTGCCGATTTTCATTCCGTCTCTTCATCCCTCCCCCTCCTCCCACTCTTTCACTATACTTTTTCGCCGTGTCCCGGAGTCACCGGATAATAAAACCAAAAAAAAAAAAATAGAGAAACGAGAATAAAACCCAGAACGTAACTTTTCGCGATACCTCGCCCATTTTCTTTCATTCGAAAGTTTTTGCCGTCCCTTTCCCCGACGGCTGGAGAAACTAGCGCGCAGACGCGACCGGAAGTACCGGGATTCTTAATGGAAACGAGAAATACTCGCCGGCCGGTCTCGTTCCCGATTACGGGCTCGTTAGCGCGACCAACGGAGAGAGAGAAAAAGAGAGACCTCTCGAAAGTTACGTAACATTTCGGAGGCTCGACTTTGTGCAATATCAATTACGGAAATGAACCGCTCCAGTCCACCCGTCCCCGCCTCGGTGCTCGAGCGCGAAATTGACGACGGGAGCCGATCCAGCGCGCAATCGAGACACGCTCGTTCGATAAATAATGTCGCGATTTATTGGGGAAACGCTCCGAAACAACCTCTCTTTTTTCACCGGCGAATTGCGAATTTTATGCGATCGGTACCGAACATTCACGCCTAATCCCAGTTTCGTCCTTAAGAGGCTGAGAACACCGTACAGAGGTGAAAATTGACTTTTCTCGATTCAAAAATGAACAACTTTCGATAGAAATGAGGTAGATCGATGAATTTTTTTTTAAATGAAAGCTGAATCTTTACAGAATGTATGAAAAATAGGGAAATTACGGTACAAACGGTTTTTTACCTTGAGAAAATTCGTCAAAGTTGCACAATTTCACGAAAATGTCCTTTCTACGTTACCACGAGAAGAAATTTTTTTTAACATACTATGTATCACTTCTCGTAGATTTTTTCAAATCTGGTCTTAAAATTTGTGTACAATTTTTAATAGCTATGAAAATTCACAATCACAAATATTTTCAGGAATATCTGTATGGAACTAGGAAAAATTATTTTATACGTTCTAGTCCGTTTTTAAAAACGTGGTATTTTAAAAAATTTATTTTTATTTAAATAATTTTAATTAAAAGACAGCCCATGATCGCCACAACTATTCTTGGAGCTTCTTCCAGAACAGTTTCATTTGAAGAAATTATATACACCCAGAATCGTGATGCAAAAGAGTAAACGCGGCCACCTGTTCGCCGGTCGAGAACAATCGAAATGTTGAGAGGACTCCGTCCGTCGCGGATCGCTTTGGCCAGTCGGCTGCTTTGAAAGCGGGGAAATTGTCGGAAAATGAGTTGAGAAGATCGGGGGAGAAGTTAATTTACTTTGTAACAGGATTCCGAAACGAAACATCGAAGTAAACGACGAGCAGAGCCAGTTAACGGCGTCGGGTTTAGCCAACGGGGATAATTATTCGCGCCCGGTCGTGATGAATCTAATCAAACTCCAGCGTTCGAGCCATCTATCTCTCTCCTTCTCCCACTCTCTATCCCTCTCTCCGATTCTCATTAAAATTCTTCCCGAACAATGCCCGGGATATCGAACAATTCGACTTGATCAATTATGCGATATCTGGATCCCGTCCATGCTCGAACATTGAAACGTTTGCTCGACGAGGGACGATACAATCCAGTACGAGTTTTGCCTCGGTTACTCCTCGGAATATTGGTCCTCCGGTAACTCAATCTTAAGGGAATTAGGTTGAGAAGTGATTCTCTGTACCGTTTCGATGTTCTGCTTTCGCGAGAGCCTTTAATGCTGGATAATTAGCTGTGCTCAATGCCGAAATTATCAGCCGAACCCTTAATTTAGAGCAGATTAATGTATTAGTATTTAACTGGCTCTAATTTATGTTTAGAATCCATTCAGCTCCAATGACCTCCATTCTGGCTAATTTCAGGCTCGATTCAAGCTTAACCTAGGCAACCTTAAGCTCAATCTTTGCTCATAATGTAGGCAAAATCAATCCAAGCTGAATCTTGACCAATTATGGGACCCTACATCCGGAGACATAATTCATATGGCTTAGCGAGAGAATTTCGCTAAATTACACATTCACTAATATATATTTTATCTGGGATTAAGCTAGACTTATTTTCAAGTGAATCTAGATGCTAATATTCAGGCTCGATTTAAGCTTAACTTAGACAACCTTGAGCTCAATCTTAGCTGATAATTTAGGCCCAATCTATTCTCAATTCAAGCTAAGTCTTGACCAATTTTGGGACCCTAAATCCAGAGACATAATTCATACGGCTTAGCGAGAGAATTTCCCTAAATCACACCTTCACTAATATGTATATATATTATCTGGGATTAAGCTAGACTTATTTTCAAGTGAATCTAGATCCCAGTAGACCCAACAGATGCCACTTGAACGAGGCTAGACCCTTGTCAAGATCTAACACAGATCTTCCCCAGCGGTAATCCCAGCCTCGATCCTTATCTGGAATTCTACTTAATCGAGACCTAGTCAAACCCAACCTAGACCAACTGCTACCTCGCAGAAATACACGACCGCAAAATTGCACAAAGTTCTCCCCTACGTCTCAGAAATAGGGTCAAGTAGAATGTACGTTTACACGAACTTGATCATTGTTACCAACTACCGATTTCTACCTCCGAAGCTGTTTCCAAGCACCATAGGCTATCCTATCCATACAAAGCTAATAAATTCTGCTGAACCAACTTCCTTGCGTTACGGTGTGCCGCCCCATTAGATACATCGTTAAACACGCGCCGAAAACACCGGCTGTTAATGCCACCCAAACAATTCATACAATTTGTGCAAAAGTCAAGCTGGACGCAAAAAAAAAAGTAAAAGTCACACGAAGTTTCGGGAAAATTTACCTACAAATAACAGAACAGTATAACTTGTAAATAATTAATTATGTCGATCGTAAATGTTAAATATTTTTGTTTCGATCAATTAATAACTATTGAATTAGCAATTTTGCAATTGAAACTTTCTTAATTAATCGAAACTGTTCGCCGATAAACAGCAACAAATTAAGCATAATTTATTTCGGGAAAATTATATGAAATTGACACGAGGGACGGATAAGGGTTAAAAATAAGGTTAAGTTATAACAAATAGAAGCAATGCCATTTCTACAAAGAAAAACAAGTTTGCTTCTCGAACGACCTAATAGCTCCGACCAGAGTGTATCCCAGCCGCAACCCACGCCAAGAAATCATCGACTAAACCCTCGGTCTAATAATGACGAACGATCCACTCGCGATCTACTTACGGTCCGAGGCTACTAAAAGCACAAGGGTCCTCGCGATCTCGGTCTCATTACCTCAAGCCACGACGAGTGTCCTTAATCTCGAGGTTACTGGATCACGTTTCCCGGGTTCGATATCCGGTGGAGAACATCCCGTGCAGAGAAACGTGATTCCAGCTGTCCCTTTACTCTCCAACGTTTCCCGACTGAACAACAAACTCCACGAAACCACCAAACGTACAATGTCTGTTGCGAAAAGGCAGACGTTAATCCTTCACTGCATGATTTTTTTAAATTGGGATGAAAAAATTGGAAGAAGGTCAGCTTTTGTGTTTTATTTAATTAATTTTTTTTATTAATTTTAATTATGACTTTATTTATTATGATATATAATAACTATGAATTTAATTAATAATAAATTTAATGTATTTAATTTAATAGATAAATTTGCATGAAAAAATTGAAAGAAGGTCAGTTTTTGAGTTTCATTTAATTTATTTTTTTAATTAATTTTAAGTATGACTTTATTTATTATGATACATGATAATTATGAATTTAATTAATAATAAATTTAATGTATTTAATAAATTATTAAAAAAAATATTTAAGGGAAAAACACCCCAAGGGACAGGTTTGATTCGTGAAATCAGAGACGGTACGAGGGTTAAAGGAAAATGTATTCTCTTAATTGGAAATTGTAATTGGACGAACACGATATAACAGCGTCTCTTAAATCGTCCTAATGTCTTCGCGAGTCTGACTCGGCGTTTCGCGCGAAGCATCAAGGAAAAGTTTCGCCCCGGGAAACGATGGGCGACTCGTAATCCACGAATCACAGTGTAGTCCACAGTTGTAGCGCTCGAATAGCTGAGAGATAATCATTCGGGACTCGTCTACTACTCCCGTTTTATAGCCCCGTTAGCCCCGAAATCGGTCGGAATGACGAAATCGCGCGGCAATTCGCTCGACGATGGGGCTCCTTCGACCGCGTCGTTTATTCCCGAAATTCGCCGACGCTGGAATTGATCTATGCCTCTCTTCTTTATGGTCAACTGCGAACCGAAACTTCTGCAGGCAATGGCACTTTTTATTTCGTCTCCAGTTGGAAATACTCGCTGCTCGCGGGCATTAAGCTTTATCGGCTTCCTCCGCGCATTTCTTCTTTAATAGATACAGATTCTGGCGAGCCTTCGGACTTCTTATGGGACTTTCGGCAACTCTTCGACTCTTACGCGGTATTTGGGAACCGAAAAGTTGCTGCAAAAAAGAAGAAAAACTAGAGAAAAATCGAAAAAAATGATTTTTAATTTTCTTCGAGCATGATGCACTGTATAAAACATTCTGGAACAAATTAAGAACATTGGTTCCAACGATATCGAATTTTTACAATGTTTTCGAACCTGTTCGCAAGATCCGAAAAGTCTGAAAAAAGTACACATTAATAATCATGGTGGGGCACTATTAACATAATAATATAAAAAATGTATAATATAAATAATAATAATAATATGTATACTATAAATAATAATAATAATAATATAAACGTTATGGTTCCGGATTTTTTTCAAGAATCGATTCTGCAACCAAAAATTCTGAAATAATTCACTAGAGTGTGTGCTATTAGGTAGAATATTCATGAATTGTTTCGTAATTTGTTGTCGAGCAGAACGGAAGAAATGGAGCACAATTGGTTGAACCGTGCTCACCCTGTAACTACCCTTGAGGTAGGGGTACCAACTTGAAACTTGTCACAGTCGGTACTCTTTGACAGCATTTTCATAATAATTACAAAGTAAAATATGCGGAAGAAGTCTGGCTTATCAACTAGTTTAAATACATATTGATTCTCCGTCTAATCTCGTCAGATTAAATTCCGTTCGAGCCACCGTCGACGTCAGTCTCGAAAAAATGTCGAAGTTGCGTCGCATCTCGGGCAAACTTACAAAAAAAAAAAAGAAAAACAATGTTCGCGAGAAAGTAGCGTGCAAGTTCTTTCCGCCGGGCACTCGATCTTCGATATTAGCCGCGATCGAGATGGAAAGCTCGCCTCGGAGTTGGAAATAAATAGCTAATTCCAGCGGTAAAGTTGTCAGAACTTTTCGTCACCGGGTTTTCCCGGTCCGGCGGCGCGCGGCCCGGGAAAACTTGCTTCCGGCGTATCGCGTGTTTTCCGCGTCGATTTTTCGGTAACATTCTAAGTAGAAAGCAGCGAATGTATATTTCAGAATATCCGAGCATCGCGTTGCATGCAGTGGACGCGAAACTTTGGAACTTACGAACTTTCGAATCCTCGCATAAGTGCGCCGGGACGTGCTCCCGGGATCGATATCAACTTCGAGCTCTCGCGCCGCTGACCAATCGGGAAATAATATATTGTTTTAAACTTCGAATCGATATGGAAACGCCGAATTATTCTCGCATTCAGTTTTGTTTAGAAAAGCTCTGGATTGGTGAATTGTTCTCGACGGAGTCACTGAATTTGTTGCATAGTTTGCTGAATCGCGTTTATTGGAAATTGACAGTGCGATAATGCGTCGGTGATTTTCCACGAATGCGATTAAATCGATAAATGAATGAGTTTAGTAGAAGGGAACAGAGCGTGTGCTCTTTAAGTAGAATAGGTCGGCCATTGGTCGTACATACAAGTATATTTCGCTCTGAAATCTTAAAGTTTCGTTAACAATTAACGTTAAACCTACCGTCCATCCGAAGCGACTGATAACAAATAACAAGATTAAATTTATTTGTATTTTCTGCGATTTTTATCATAATATATACCGGAACAAAAAAAATGTCTTCACTCAATTCTAATGAAAACACTTTTATAATTTCAATAATTGTAGAATAAGAAATTTAACATAGTCCATATTATATTTTTCAATTATCGAAATTATGAGAATTTATTTATGATTTATTATTTTACGAACCATCTGAATGAACTTCGTATTGCTATTTTTCTAAAGCCACGTTTCCAGATACCTTCAACGCTAGGCAGGTTTATTGTTAAATAAACGATAGTGTACAGTGAAGACTGCTTTACCGAGTAACTCTTAAATTGTTCTTACGAATTCCGATGCGAGAAATAGCAAGCCGGTTTTCCGATAAAAACGCAATTCGTAATATCTTCGACAGAGCTGGTAGTTCCCGAATTATCCACTTGGCTGTCTAATTAGTGGAACATTAAATAATTCCATTGTTCCCTGGGAACCGCGTAAACACCGGTCGGAAATTCCTAACGTAATTAAGCAGGCTAGCATTTAATTACGTCGTAACAGAATCTGCGAAATTTCATTTTGAATGCAGCTCCCGCCCGGTGAAAGTTAATAACGTCTCCGTCGCGGCAGTTAGAAAACAAAAAGATCCGTTTGGAAAAAGAAAAAAAATAACGGGAGCGGATCAAGAGAGAAAAAGACAGGGGGGTAGGAACGTAAAAGATGAATATTGGAACTGCGTGGCGCGCGGAGTTTAATTCAATACCGGCCGCCGCCGTGCACATTGTCGACGCCGCAATCTCCGCCGACAGAGGGAATGTTCTGCTTGGAATTCCGTAGAATTCCATGGGGGTAGCCCATGCAATCTCTCGGAAGATGAAACGCGTACAAGAGAGACACGCTGCTACTCTTTGTCCACGGCGTTGTTATAAGCAGCCAATTTTTTCCTCGGATTTCCACCACTGGAATTGCCAAATATTCTGCTACCAATTCTACAGAACTTCTTATGTATGTATGTATAGCTTTATTCTCTCCCCTTAGGGTTACAATCAACTTTCTATCTTCCTCCTTAGACTCAGTAACCATATATCTTAACCTAAACTTACTCTATGCTAAATTATATAGTTCCGTAATAAATAAATTATTATATAAATTATATAATTCCGATCTTTGTTTAGATGATTACACACAGGCACGTTCCTCACACGTGCCTCACGGTATTCAAAAGTTTAATTGTTAATTTTATATAGAAAAGGTCTGCGTACTCCGATTTTGATGAAATTTTAATATGTTATAGATTTCGATATTTTGAGCAACCTTTTCCTCTTCCAATGTAGGGGGGTCGCTTTTAGTTTTCGAAATATTTGCAAAAGACTATTGCAGGAATATGAAAAATTCAATACAGTATTCGCGATAGTGTTTTGCAAATATCACGAAAACTAAAAGCGACCGCCCTATATCGGAAAAAGAAAAAGTACGGTCAATAGCAAAAACATATGAATGTCGTGATGTTTGGTTCCTTCTTCGTGAAATTACGATGTATGAAGTACGGATCGCGAAACGCTGCGTCCAGACGCGCGAAGCAGATCGCACCTTTGAAAAGATTTCGCTGACGGCACGCGCGCGCGATTATACGCTCGACGGAAACGGCAACTCGCGCGTCGCTCGTTCTCTGCAGGCTGTTTTACATTTAAATCAAACTGGCTGTCTCGAAATCAATTCGCCGAGATACCAGATTGGACTGTTTTACAATTTAAATGGCCGCCCCGGGGAAATAAAAAGAAACACGCTCGTAAAGCGGCCATTAAGTCTGGGCCGCCCCCGTGCCCCGCTCTGATAAACTTCCCTTGTCCCGATTATCCCGTTCCGTTGGCTCTGCGGATACGTATGTCGACTGCGGTTTTCCAACTGGTTTACACGCGTACCTTCGACCCTTTTTCTCCTGTGATTTTAGTTTTTCAAATCCATTTAGGTCCACATGAAAGGTCGATTGGTTATCTGGGTTATCAGCTAGTTTAAATATCGGTTCTTCGTCTAATCTTGTCGGATTAAATTCGGCGAAATCTGGAGGCGGTGAAAATCGTGTCGAGGAAATTTCTATCCGTGATTTCCATTGGATCCATTCGAATTCGACTATTTATTATCGTACTGATTTTTCCAATAATTCATTACAAAAATAAATGCAACTACGCAGGATTATATGATAATACCATATCGATTGTACCACTATCAAAATTTTCTCATATGTAAAATAGGGCTTCAGCCCGTTTATAATAAATAAATAAATAATAAATTCGGCGAAATCTGGAGTCGGTGAAAATCGTGTCGAGGAAATTTGTATCCGTGATTCCCATTGGACCCATTCGAATGTATCCTCGCAATTGGTAATCCTGGTTCTTGGTAAATCTGTTTAGGTTCACGGGAAAATTCGTAATCGATTAGTTGGGACGCGAAGCAGGTTGCAGAGGCAGCAGGAGCGTTCTGTTTATTAGCGCGCAGCTCGACGGTATCTTCGAGTGGTCATAAATCTGAAGTAGTTGCCCGTTAGCGACATAATGAAGGGAACGCGAGGGGAAGAAGCCGGGGAAACGATGTGTACACGAGCAGCAGCAGCTTGCCCGCAATTTTTTTCTTTTTTCTTTTTTTTCAAATCGTGCACCGTACAAGTTGCTCTGTTATTGTCCGCGCGAGCTCGATACCGGGGCTTCAATTGTGTGCAAATAGCCTTTAAACGAGAGCCTGCATTATCGAAATGCACCGCCACAGAGCCATACGATCTCCCGTACCTCCACTTACATGACAATTGCTTTCGAATGCTAATTTTCCGAAGACAATCATGCTGGAAATTCTTTCGATATTTCTCCTATTAGTTAATTAACACGTTCACCGCCGGTAAATTATTCTTCTGACATAGAATATTTCCAATCTATACGATTTGTTATTTATTTTCAATAGTAAAATGTGTTGTGATGTGTCAGACACAAACAAGTTGAATAATGTACAAAAATATATTTTAAAATAGCAGAACCGATAGAGACGAATTATTTTATATAAAAATTTTTTTCAAGAATTCTTAAAATTATAAAAAAAAAATTTACTTAAAATATTATTATTTTTTTTGACAATTATAATACTATTTATTGGAAACACCATTGGAAATGTGTGAACAAAGTGAAAATGAGAAAAATCCCATAGAAGAAAGTACTTTATATTTTTTCCCGAATTTTTCTTCCCTAAAAATCTTATTCGGACTATCACGAATATTTGTTTTCAAAAAATTAGCGAAACGAACAGCATTTAATTGTTATTTATATAGATAGAGGATAATGACGATAGAAAGTTTAGTCGAACTGAAATGTTCTTTCGAAAATACGAGCCAGCTGTTAACAGTGTTCGGTATTTTCAATACAACGAAGGAAAATGTCCTCCATGACTTCCGGTCTCCGTATAAAACAAGAAGTAAAGACAATCGAGGCCTCGCCGTCTTCGGCGACTGGTTGGAACCGTGTAGCGGTATCCGGCAGGCCATAACCATCGGGTAAAATCGTCGACAGAGGCAGAAGGACCGGTGGCCTCGGTAAGAGACGTCTGAAATTCCGTTTTCGGCGTCTTTGTGTCTGCGAAGTGCCCATCCGGCCGCGTGTCCGAACACTGGGGACCTCGTTAAAACTTGATACCCCGTTCCACTGTCGTCCCTGGCCTCCTCTCGCCCTCTACCCTCTCACCCCTTAGGCATTATGCCTTTTTGCTTCCGTTGATGTCACGACTGTCGGTCGCGCGCCTACTGATAAAAGGAGACCCTCTCTCTCCTCCCTCGTCAGCTCATTTTCTCTCTTGCTCTCTCCTTTCCACCCACATAGCTGCTCTTCCCTATCCACAAAGACTATACTCGACAATTCTAGAACATACTAAAGTATATTATAATACATTATACAATTTGTTCTAAAAATCTACCTCCTCAAAAGGGAAGATTCCTCTCGGGATATTGCTATTTAAAATTTAAATCGCTAAAAAGATTGAATAAGTGTATATTTCATATTAGTATAACTAACGTGAATAATAATAGGAACAATAGTAATAATTTACAACTAGCCATTTAAAATTTAAATTTCGCTAAAAAGATTGGATACGTGTATATTTCATAGTAGTACAACTAACGTGAATAATATTAGGAACAACAGTAATAATTTACAACTTGCATTTATCGTGATCTCTAAATATTGAGGACTCGTTAAATTGCATTATCCTTTTTCGAATTTGTTGTTCACGACTTTTTCTCTGCTGAATAAATAAATCCAAAGCTCGCTTAACGCATAAACTCAAATTTTTTGAAATTGCTTCATAGGGCGTTTTTTCTGACAACCACAGAAATGTTCTCCGCGGCTTTGTCAAGGAGTTGTTTACGAAAAACACGGACCAATCAGCTGACAGTAGTAGTAGTCACGTTCTGATCCGCATCTCTCGTTAATAACTCCGTAACAAAGTGGCGATTTGATCATTTTCGCGAAGAGTGACTTAAACCTTCCTTGGGATTCAACCCTTTCGAGGAAGCACAACATTTTTCAGACACCCTGTACATCAGCATCTACTAGAATATGTACACCTCTCTCTCTCGCACAGCGACCGTCGACGAGAGGATAGATAAACGCGCGTTTCAAACCCACCCTCCTCTTTCCCCCAACCCTTCGCTCTCGTCAGTTAAGTACCCGGCCTATTTTGGAACTTTCTTCCCGGTTCTACTCGTCGCTCCCACCATCAGAGTCCTTTTCACGCGGATTTCGTTCTCGAGGCGCGAGTTTCTCCGAGAGGTTCCTTCCTGCGAGGGATCGACGCTTCTTTTTCGGCGACTCTTTTCTCCACTTTTCTACTCTTTGCTCCCCTTTGCTCCTCTATCCCGTCTCTTCTCCTTTTTTCTTCGCTCCTCTCGGTGCCCCTTTCGGGGAAAGTTTGATTGGTTGGTTAATAGTCGGATGGATTCTAGAGCGAGTTTGAACGGCGTTTCTTTCGTTTTTTTTATTTGCCAGCTGGAGCTGAAAGAGAGCGGGTGGCGAAATGTTAATGGCGGAGAGTATTTACTCGGTCGAAGAGGTGGAGTGTCGATTTTATATTTTCTCCTTTTTACCGAGAAGCGATTCCGTTCGAGTGTTTTTCAGCGGAGTTTTTCGGAGATGAATTTGCGATTGAACGCGTGATCAGAGACTTTTTCGCCGGCTCCGTTTCGCTGTTCACCAGTTTCGTTTTGTACACTCATCTGACTGAAGATAATAATTAGACTGCGGATCTTCGTGCAAAAAAAAAAACAATCGGCTCGGATGCAAGACTATGCTTAATTTTATAAACTTCTTGACAAGTGACCGCACTTTTTCTTTTGAGAACTACGAAGTTAGAAATCTATATGGGACCAGAAAAAATTATTTTATACTTTTTAGTGCGTTTTTAAAAACGTGGTATTTTTAAAAAATTATTTTTATTTAAATAATTTTGGATTTGGGTTTTGTAAGGTCGTCACTTCGTAGCAAGAGACCTTGAAAAATTTACTTTTGGCCAGAAGAAACGGGTTTCCAGCCCACAAGTGTCGCGAACCGAGAACACGTGATTCATTCGACAAAAGCGATCGGCTGACGAACCACGGAAAAAGCATTAACGACATTCATTTCGGAACAGAAGATCCTCGTAAAATCGTTCAGGAGAAAGAGGGGGATGAATAGGAAAAAAATCCATGAGAACGAAGAAAAAATGGAAGAAACATAGACGGGCCGACAACGGGCGAAGAGAGGCGAAATATACGAAATGAAAAGCGCGCATTACACGAAATACCGCTCTCTATTTTAACGAACGGCAGACGGAACTTTTTTAATGCTTGCTCGCGGTGCTCGTCGACAAAAATGTTGCGTTGTTAACCCGTCAAACTGTATCCGTTCCCGTTCCTCCGTTCGCAATCGCGACATTTATTCAAAACGAAAATCCCATCGGCAAACATTCTCCTACCGTTCTTCTTGTTCACTCTTTCACTTTTCCTCGCTGACTGTTCCTGTTTGTTGCTGTTTGTTCCCTGTCACGACAACGATTACGAATCGATCTGTCCCACGGGATCAGAGTCGCGTTTAGGTGTGCAATTGTTGAACCAGGATTTTTGAAAACGCTGTCAAACTGCATTGAATCAGTTCATTTATCAAATGATTTTACGAATTCTCTTTCTACAGTGTTTTATCATATCTGATGAGTAAATCAATACAAAATGTAAAATGTCACAGAATTTAGTACGATTTTTATTTAATTCAGAATTTTATTGAAATCACAATTTCGAATAAAGTCGGTTTAAAAGTCACTTGGAAAAACTCACTTTATTCGAAATTTTTTGCCAATTTTGACTACTATCGTCGAAAATAAGATTTTGTAAAATTAAAAATTGAAATTGAAGTTCTTTGTTTTTCACTTGACACTTAGTATTTTACAAAATACAGAGTACCACTATTTTCAGTTATCGTTAATATTGAATCACAGTCGGTGAAAGTGGAAACCTGTATAAATATTTTCAGGCTAGCTTTCTATAGTTTTCTATAATATAGAATATCTAGAATATCTCTAATATAAAATAGAATAAAATCTATAATATAGAAATAGAAATAAAAAAAAATATAAGTACATACTGTACAAACAAGTATTTGTTTTATTAAACGATAAACGAGAATGATTAAGATATAGTCATTTTTCAGATGTATTTTATATAAAAAGTTTTCTGAACGGTTTTGCCATTCTGATGTTTTAATGGAAACGCTGCTTGCAAACTGTCTCGGCGACATTGCGATGCGAATAGTAATGAACAATTATTTTTTTTTATTGCAAATACACACAGCAGCCCGATGAAACTTTCGCGAAGTAATCCATTTATCTGATTGCTTCGCAACTTTCTTTAATTTTATTCGTACTCCGCTGTCGCTCTGAAAGCATCAATTTTAATACATTTACATTTGTTTTCTGTTTCAGGTGAGTACTCCCTCGGGCAAATCGAGTTACACGGCTTCGGGTGAGTGGTTTCCGCGAGCTTCTAATGAAACGAACGCGTCGATTGTTTCGTGGAACCGTAGATAACGGGTTCGAGAGTGCCAACAGAGACATCAGCATAGAAATTCCCGGTTGAATCGTTGGAAAGTACGAGGAAAAGATGATTGTGGTAAGACGGTGTCGACACAGTCTTTCAACGAATCTGCGCATTAATGCAAACGTCGAGATCACTTGACTCGACACTGAAAAATATCTGTGCACAATATCGCAATTCAGAGCCTAATTATTGATGGTTCTACACGAAAAGATATCGAATCGCTGCATGGAACGTTTCGTTGTTTAACCCTTGGCATTCGAGTGGCGAGTCGAGGTAAAATAATTGTTAAATTATTTGATTTCAAATCAATTATTGAACGTTCGAGTATTGCACGAGCAAATTGCATCAGTTTAATATGCAATTTTCGGTGAAATAGAGCACAATCTCTTTATTCAAGTAACGAACTTTAACGAATAAGATATTTTCCCTTTTGTTCGATGGTCCTTTACCAAACCGAATAAATAGGAAAACATTTTATCGATTAAAGTTCATCGCTTGAATGAAGGGTTTTATTTCACTTTAATATTAAAATCTTAATAGTTCCGAGTGCGAAGGGTTAAAGTTGCATAATGCAACTTTTGCGTATTAAAAATCTAAAATTTCTTGATGGAATTGGAAAAAGGAATTGGCGCAGCTAATTTCGGTATCGCTGTGACGCTCTAAAAAGTTGAATTAGCTACGCAGCGAGTTCCGAAAGCAAATATGTAATGCTCGTTCGGAATTATTCCGTGTGTAGGATATTTCGAACTTTACAGCTAAACCGAGCTGGAAACTCATTCTCCGCGTTAAAAATAGATCGTATCAAGATGTTCGTTTTGTCTCACTGTATTACGAGAGCGCAAACGTTGAATTAGTTGTAAAATTGAAGAGGATTCGATCAGTAAAAAAGAAAACCCTGATGTTCGATACAGCGATGGAAACGATACATCGTTCACATTTGTCATTGCCAAACAGAGAGAGTTAATCGAGCTCTGGCGCGTTAATGTTCATGCTTTGGCAAATATTTGACCGAGCCAATGGCCGGACCCTCTAATTCGAGAGCTGTCCTCAAATATTATCCGAACTGCGCATAGTGATTTTAATGGATTTACGAGACGCTCGAAGCACTCGCCACCCTTACGCTCTGCCGCCTCCGAGTTTCTTCGGTCTCGCCGGCCGAGAGAACTCTCGGCCCAGAAAGTTTCACCTCGCCGCACTCGGGAAACTAATTATTATTATTATTACATTACCGACTTCTTTATTATTCGAAATTCATCTTTATTAAACGCGAATTTTCAACCTCCATCGACAGAACCAACGAATCTTGGAGAACGTAATTTTCAGATTTTTATTAAGTATGACAATCTGTTACTAACGGTATTAAGATGATAATTTAGTTCGTATTTTGTTGTTTAACCTTTAACGCTAACTGCACCGGGTACAAAATCTGTCGGATGTACATATATTGTTTTATAAAAATTGTATTTTTATAATAATTCTAATGGAAGCAGGAACACATCTTTATAATTTTAGTAATTCAAAAATAAAGAATGTGAAAGGGGTTATTTAACCGGTTGTGGTACGGTTAGTGGTGAAAATGACTTGCTTCTGATTTGCTCTAGATTGGAAGGAATGTTTAATTTTCCAGTTAAAATAGCTCCGAGAGTGCAAAGGTTTAATAACGATCCTAGGATCGCGATGGGACGTTTCCCAGTTGGCCAGCAAACCGACGACGAATGACGGAGTGAAGGGACTCGGAATGACCCGTAGTTCATTAGAGTAATTAATCGGCGGTGTGACGGTGGCGTTGGCGAGGCGACGCGAAATTCTTAATCGCTAATTAAGCGAACAGGAACGCTCACGGTCTCGCACTCTCGGATCGATCAAACGCGGAACATTAAACGCGAATGCTGAGACCCGTGACATTCGCTCGAGAGGGAAGAACGGAATGGTTCCCTCTGGCGAATTCCCGCAAATTCCGGCGAACTCGCATGAGTCGAGTTATTCGGCGCGTGCAGTGACGTTCAAAGTGTAATTGGACGCGTGTTGCCACTGAAACGGCAACACCGGGAACACCCTCCGCAAACGGTAAGTGTGTTTAGTAATTTTTTAATGGAGTGGACGCTGTGTGTTAGGGGCTCTAATTGTGGAGAGAGAAAGCGAGAGAGAGATAGAGGGAGAGAGCGTACACTGGAACCGGGTCGAGAGGAGCTTTTTCATTTATTCAACTTTTGTGCCACTACGCAGTGTTTGTTGGATCTTTTTGCCGGTGAATTTTTGGTTTATTTTCGGACGCTGCCAGCCGAGACACAGGCCTGTCCTTTCGGATGGAATCTCGGAGCTTTTCCAGGTCTCAAGTTCTGGTTTACACATTGTAACTTACGACTATCAGGTTTCAGCACTTTTTTAAAGCTTTAATTGTGCAGGATCTAGACAGCAGTCTGATGGTCGTTAAGAAGTGCGTTTACCTTCTCGAATTCTTTTAGTCTCCTTTTCTACTGTCGAAAGTTGGAGATTGATGATTGGAGTTTGATCTTGGACAGTTGAAAATAGGAGAGGTTTGAAGACTGAAGATGGTAGCTGAACCTGGAAAGTTGAAGCTTGAAAGTTGAAGATTGATGTTTGAACCTGGAACCTAGAACTTGAAGATTGAAGCTTGAACCTGGAAAGTTGAAAATAGGAGTGGTTGAAGATTGAAGATTGAAGCTTGAACCTGGAAAGTTGAAAATAGGGGAGGTTGAAGATTGAAGCTGAACCTGAAAAGTTGAGGATTGATGTTTGAAACTGGAACCTAGGAAGTTGAAGATTGAAGATTGAAGCTTGAACCTGGAAAGTTGAAAATAGGAGAGGTTGAAGATTGAAGATTGAAGCTGAACCTGGAAAGTTGAATCTTGAAAGTTGAAGATTGATGTTTGAAACTAGAATCTAGAAAGTTGAAGATTGAAGCTTGAACTTGGAAAGTGAAAAATAGAAGATGTTGAAGATTGAAGATTGAAGCTGAACCTGTTAAGTTGAAGATTGAAGCTTGAAACTGGAACCAAAAAAAGTTGAAGATAGAACGTAGAAGATTGTAGATTGAAGCTTGAAAATTCAAGTTTGAAGCTCGATACTGGAAAGTGGAAAATGAGGATAGAAAGCTTTGATTCAGCTGGAATCGTGTCAACCCTAAGAGCATTATGAATCAATGCAACGGCAATCAGCGTATTCAGAAGAATCTCCGGTTGAATATCGCGAGGAATAATACGCGTGCCTAATAATTCCCCGGGGAAGTACTCATCGCATGGTGATTGTATTTTTTTTCATTGGCAGCAGGTTGAACTCGTTGCACTCGGTGCTTGTTCGGCGCAGTCGGTGCACGGGGTGTTTAATATCGGGTCGCGAGGGAGTTTCGCGACCAGGGACCGTGGTGTCTGTAATTCGCTTTCAAATCGGATCGTTAAGCCCGCCGGTATCGAAAAACTGTGCGGAACAAATAATTTTCCCTGTGACGTAAATCCCGCGGATTGTAAATCCGCAGGCGTGATCGATTCGCGAATAATAGGGCGTGGGATTGCTCGCGACGCTTTATAACAGGATTTTTCGCAAATCATTGCTGCCTCAAGAACTTGATAATAGTAGTCTGCGCTCATCCCCTCGATTCTCTCTTCGTCGAGCATTTATTTTTGCGCCGTTCTCCCGCGACTTCTACCGCGCGGGAAACACTAATAATCATCTCTCTTATAAACAGATGAGCTTGATTAAAGAAAAGTTACAGATTTTTATACAGAGCTTATGGTGTACTGGAATGTATGATTCTACTTGAAAAATGAATCGATTGCGTGGGACAGAGTGTTTTCATTTAAGACCACGTTATAGAGATAATCGATTTCGCAAGCAAGAAGTAGAAACGATGTGTCATGATCAGACACGTCGAGCGATTTTTATTCGAGTTTGAAAACTTGATTTTCTCGAGAGAACGAACCTTCGAATGAAATTATATTCTCCTGCTTTTTATTGCGTCAATTTTTCTGAAAGGCTTCAATCAAAATTTCAATGAAAAGAGCATTAAAAATCACGAACAGAATCGATTAAGTGCTTGGATCGTTCGCTGCGACGTCCTCAAGGACCGTACGTCCCTTTGGTTGTGATCTATGAATGGGTCCAGCGAGGTCTTTGGACAATTAATCCTCGAGTACACATGGATTATGGATCCGTGGACTATTTATCGCCGCCTACACTCGAGTTACAGAGCCCGGGGCTGTTTATCATGTAGATGGATCACACATCTCGGGACCGTTTATCGTGAGCCGCAGATGAATCGCGTATCCGGAGGCTGTTCCTCTCGGAACGCGGATCGAAATCTCACGATCGCGAATCGTCCGTTGTGATCCATTAATTCTGGGTCCGTTTAACGTGACCTGCGTGCGATTTCCAGGCCCTGGGATCATTTATCCTCATTCGTGCGTAGATCGTGGATTCAAGGGGACGCGTGATCGCAATCTACGGCTCCTGTTTGATAGGAATCTTGCCACTGCTGGATCTAACGCGAAGTGCAGTTGCATAATTCGGTCATTATGTAATTTGCGCGTTGGCGAATGTTCTTGACGGTTTGCGAAATTCTATGTTTTGTGATTCTAATGAATTTTCCCGGGAAGAACCAGCAAGTCTGGATAAGTCTTACTGGACATCAGATCTTTGACAGACTTCAACCAACATTCAAGTTGGTTTCTACTTCTATAATTAATAATTAACATTTCTATTAATTACTAATTGCTAGATCGAAGGACTCGCTAAACGTAGTAAGTTACGTAGTAAGTTACGTAGAAGCGAGTATTAATTCCGACAGCTCCACACCGTCGCGCGAGCCAGCGGAAAAGGGGCGTGGTCCCGATGCTCCGTCGAGAGCCAAGAACCGGCCTCCGAGGCGAAATAAATCGCGGCCCGAACGAATTATACGGGCGGGTTTCGCCGCGATACCTTTTCCGCGTCAAATTGCCGCGATTATTTCGGCTTACAGCAATTAATCGAGGACGTAAACGGGTCGTAGCGGGTCGGTACGGGGTGTGGAGGGGGCGGGGCGGGAGCGGAGGAGGTGCAGCAACGGGGTTTGATGCACGAGTCGCAGCCGATCGTCGCTTCTCTGAAAACGGGCCCGACTAATGCCGCCGATTAATCACTGCTATCCGGTTGAACCAACTAATTGCTCGGCGCGCGCAGCGTTTCCCTCGATTGTTAGGTATATGAGAAAGAGAGAGGAGAGAGAGAGAGACCAGTTAACTGTGAGCCTGGTACGATAAAAAAGAGGTGGGGAGGGGCGAAAAAACGGGTAAGTCAGTCGAATTCTGCTCCGCCTGTGCCGGGCCGATAAGTCCGATATCAAAGCCGCGTTCATTTACTTCTCCTGATAACTCGATCGGTTACGTTCGCCTGATCCGGACCGTCGCGTTAATCCGAGCCTGCTGATGTATCGATAACGTTTACACCTACCGGTTTACACGGTTTTCCCTCGAGCCCCCGCTTGGCCGGAGACTTTTTGCTCACCAACACCAATTGACTTCTGTTGTTTGCGCTTCGTTCGTGCTTTCCTGGTTGGCATGAAACTCTCGTAAAATTCCTAAACACGAAGCTAATAATTCGATTGCGGATCTTTATGCAAAATAACAAATTTTCTTCGTCACTTGGAAAATGCGAGAACCGTATAAATAATTTCTTCCCAACCTTAACAATTGCAGTAAATTGAAAATAAAATGTTGTTTTAATTTTTTAAAATATTTTTCCTTTAAATGGAATAGAAAAACTGACTTTGTTTCAATTTTTTTTGAAGGGTTAATTTTTGACTGCTTTAAATTATATCCAATTATTTTCTACCGATAATAAATTTCGCTGCGTATATTCTTTCAGTACAAACCGGTGAATAATTTTTTGAGATAAAACTGAACTTAAAACTGATCTTCTTTCAATTTTTTTCATCCCAATTGAAAAAACCATGCAGCGAAGGGTTAATTTTTTGACTGCTTTAAATTATATCCTCCTATTTTCTTACATTCTTTCAGTACAAACTGGTGAATAATTTCTGAGAGCCCATAAGTCGAAGACTCGCGTGGGGAGCGACGTCCTATGGAAAATCGTCTGATCAATTCACGTGGCACGTCGTTCACGGGGAAATCGACGCAACGCTGGAACGATTCGCAACGATTCTGTTTTGCATTTCGCGACTCACGGGGCCGTCGATCCTCGCCGGTTCCTCGGTAATGCACCGGTGACAGCCGAGATCGATATCGTCCGCTCGGTTTGCTCGAGGATTTCGACACAGTCGGTCCCGTATTTGTACGAAATCGTCGAGTCGCGTCGCGCGCGACGCAGTCCCGCCGATTGATTTTATTCATGACCTTCGTCGCGGAAGTACTTTGGATGCGGCGAACGGGCCCCCGGGGGAGGAAAAATACCGGAATGTGTTTTCCATTTCAGATGCCGCGTCGATAAAAACCAGCACGTAGATGCGCGGTACGTGTTGTCTAATCCATCCTGCCCTACCTCGGAAACCTCTCGCGAAACCATTAATTTCTTCCTCACGCGCCTCCCCCTCTTCTCTCGAAAATTATTTATCGCTCTTCCGTCGAGTCGCGAACTCGTTACGAATTCCCTAAAGCTGCGGAACTCATCCCCCTCACTTCTGTTTAACATTTTTCACGATTATTTCTGTCGACGCACGGAGAGAAACGATTAAAAAATTATTTTATAAAAGTGACAATTTATTTAGATATTACGAAAATCACACAATTTCCATGCGAACAACCTCGTAATTTTACTAATTGTAAGACATTCACTGTTAAACATTTCTGAGAGTACCAATACTAATTTCAGTAATTGTATATACAGGGTGAGTCCGCAGAAACAGAACACCTAAATATCTACATTACTTTTCGTTGTACAAAAAAACCTTGTAGGACAAAGTTACACTGTTTGAAGTCATCCATGTTTTTTTTTAAATGGAATGACATATTTTCGTTAACGTAATGTTTTAGTAATGATGTAAATATAATTGAATGGGGTGAATGAGGGCTTAAAAGGTTTCATGGAGAAACAATATCAATTAGTTGTAAATAAAGTGAACATTTCTTGGTAACAATTTTTATTACTGTTCACATTTTCCCCGCGCTGTAAATTCTCGAAAATCCGCGCTCGTCGGATTGAAGTTTACAGAAGGATTAATTCGGAAAAGAATGAATTTCGCGGAGATGCGTTCGACGAAAATTCGACAGCGAAACGCGAAACGAAGCACTAGTACATCGAGGGGGGAGGGAGATAGAGAGAAATTTCTATGGGCCATGCAGTTCGCCGGTGAATCGAGGCACATCTGTCCGGGGATAGAATATTTCAGACGTGACGTATCGCCGGCGTACTAAAAATAAAAGGGGGAACCTCCGGCTCCCGTATCGCGGATGCACCGTCGACAAGTACGTCTGGCGAATGCACTTTCGCTGCTTCCATTTTTAAGGAAAATTCGCTCGGCTCCGTGAAAGGGCTTCGGTCTACGCGGGCCACGTTGTCCGCGAACGCGAATCGTTCAGCCGAATGTGAAACACGAAGCTCCATACATACATATATGTATATATATGTACATATAATTTTCATCCTTCGCGTCCTCTCTATATTTTCACTCGTTTACTATTTTCAATGGAGAAGCGTTTTATTGTTCACCAGCTTTTACCATTCCCTTTTTTCCAACATTCTCGCGCTGAGTGCTCTTCGCTGCGAAAAACCTCCAAGATGAAGTGCATTCGAAAATTACGGGAATTCTATTCGGATTTGGTGCTCTGATGATACTCACTCTTGCTTTGGATTGTTGAAGATAGTTCTTCTTAGAAGATAGAAGATAGTGCTTGATGTCAATTTAGAAATTGCTTAGTATATTCTATTTTTCGAAATGTTAAAAACATTTTAAGGGTATTCAGGGTCGAAAACGCAGAATTTCGAACGCATTGGAAAATTGAGACAGGGCCAGTATTACCAGGAGAGTCTTATAAGTTCTCGTAACAAGCATTAGCCTAACTTACAGTGTCCTAGGCAACATGTGCAGGTGTTCAAAATGCAAGGGAACAGTAGGGGCTCGCGAGGGAACAGTAGATAACATATTCTACAGTGCCGAGATTGTAAAGGGTGAGAGTACCCGAAGGTCTTCCGAACCCAAAAGGCCAGACTGCCAAAGAGTACTTACGTATGCACGCCTTCGGCTCTGTCTAAATTCGTCCGGAGCACTGCTAGCGGAAATTGATAGCCGCCTCCTGGTTCCATGTGTTCAATCCGGCGCATTTCGAATTCCGGGTTGGATCCAGGGTCAGCGGATAGCGTGTTCGGAGCCGCGAGCGAGATTCGCTTGGAAAAACTCTGTTGGAGTTGCACCGTATCTCTGACGCGTGGTGATCTCGGGGATCGATGACGACTCCTTCGAAACTGCTCTCGACGAATCTCTCTCTCCCGTTTGTCGGGCGCAACTTATTGAAAACGGTCGGATGCACCTGACGCCGTTCGCGCGAGTTCCACCCCTGACTTCCTGCTCCCAGAGAGGAACCGTTTACCATCCTCGGGCCGCTGATCGCTTCTCTGTGTTTCATCCGGCTCGGTCACGTAGCTCCGGCTCGGCTTTCCTTCCACACAGTCGCCGGAAATATCGGCCAGCCATCGATCCGCCTTGCCATTTTATGTCCCCGCGGTGTTTTATAGCCACCAGGATCGTTTCTCTTGCCCTGACTCCCCTCCTCCAGCCTCGTTTCGGCCACCTGCTTCTTACGAACCTGCATCTCGAGCACTCTTTCTTCGAACTCCGAGATTCGCCTCTTTTTATTCCCATTTTGTCTCTCGCGAATGCCTGAAATAATAAGAATGGATTACATTCTGCAAATAATTAACAAACTCGTTATTTTGAAAGTCGTGTATGGGTGATTCAGTTGATTTTGAAAATGGTCCGAGTCGATTCGACCTTTAAAAATGTTGGAGAATAAGCATTTCATACTCTGTGCCACGACAATGGCCAATGTCATCGATATTCAGTTTGAGTTCTGACCTTTTCTATATAATTACCAAAATAACAATAATAATGTATGGTGAATAAAACGTTTGTGCATTAATTAAAAGACATAGGAGCTAAATACAAATTTATATTTCTCGCTAATAATTCTAACGTACTGTCTTCTAATCTCTTCACCTATTTAAATTGCACAAACTCCTTTTTCTCGCGAATGCATAAAATCCAGAGTCTGCTTGACGAGCATGTTGTTGAAAAAGTTGTTGAAAATGTCGAAATCTATAACACATTAAAATTTCATCAAAATCGAAGTACGCAGACCTTGTCTATATAATTACCAAAATAACAATAATAATGTATGGTGAATAAAACGTTTGTGCATTAATTAAAAGGCACAGGAGATAAATACAAAATTTACATAATGTACCGTTTTCTAATCTCTTCACGTATTTAAATTGCACAAACTCCTTTTTCTCGTAAATGCATAAAATCCAGAGTCTGCTTGACGAGCATGCGACCTTGCAGAAATAGGTTGAAGAATTTCCGCGAGAACGAGCAGTTCGCTAGGTTCGGTGTTATAGATCGTCGGATATCCGTTGTCTGCTCGATCCGTCGACGTCACAGGATCGTTTTTCCTGTCGGCGCAGTACACCGCGGACCAAGTCGGGGGTGGCTGTTGAACGGGGTTGGGGTGTATCACGGGTAACGGCGCACGTGTCCGCCTGTCCTCCGTATTATGCAAATGCTCGGTTAGATTCGCGGCCGGTTACGTTCCATCCTCGGCAAGTGGTTAATAATACGTCTGCCGGTAATGGGCTGCGCCAGTTCCCGTTGACTTAGCCCCGCGCGGTGTCACGGCAGATTAAGACCCCGAGAGCAGCCAGGGACACGGCTGATAGCTTCGGTTTTCTTCCCCCGGAAATCCTCACCGACGCGACTCGAACCGAACCTCTGGCTAGTCTGTTTGACTATGCATCGGGGCTGATTGCGCTCCTGCACCCCCTCCACCCCTCTCCGACACTCCCAACCGAACGGCAATTCGGCGATAGTCGCCTGGCTTTCGGCAGAATAATTTTCTGCCCGGTCCCGACCACTCCGCTCTCTCCATTGACTATCTAATTTCTTGAACTCTCCGGCGAACTCTGGTTTTTATTTTTTTCGTTGAAATCCTCGGTATTTAGGCGAGCAATCGTTCGACCAAGGATATTTATGCAAAATGAACAATTTGCCGCCAGTGGTCATTCAGAAGTTCTTTTTTTTTTCTTTAGCGATTCTGATAAATTGTCTGATAAATTGCATAAAATCCGTAGTTGAATAATTACGTTTACGAATAAGGTCCTGTTTGAGGCACTGTAATTTTACGATTACAGAGATTTCCGAGAAATTTTGTTTCGTTGGAATGCACAACGTGAATTTACACATCGGCGAAAGCACGTGGCCCAGCGAAACCAATCGGAAACATCGTCGTCGTTGTTGCAGAAATTCGATAGGAACGATCTCGCTTGTCCCGCTGCCAATAAACCGTATTGCAGTCAGTATTCAGCGAGACCGAGCCATTAGCCTGTCGAATGGTAATACCGAGTGGGATTATTAAGATAGCCAGCCTGCGGATTTCGAACGTAATGGATCCTCCGCGATGCAGTCATTCAACTGCCCCGTCGGATTTCTGAATATTGCATTTGTCTTGCGCCTTAGGGATGCACACGGTTTCCTTTTGTTTGGCGATCGCGGGCTAATCCTTTTCATTGTATTATATATGTATATGTATATTGCCTTGGAGAACAATGAGGTCCGACCCTCGACTATGAAAGCTAAATGAAACTATGTTAATGGGAAACAAGAAACCCGAAATGGCGATCGATCCTGCCATTCCAGTGGAATAAACTTGCTATTCTGCCAGTAAATTTGGTCGGTGATAGTCAGACCAGTATTTTCAGTTCTGCATTTCAATGGGAGCATTATTTCGTTACTGTATCAGTTAAGTACGCGATGATATGAGCTGTGCGAGATGAAGCACAAAGTTTGCAGACTTTTTTAACTTAAATGCGTCAAGCTCGGAGCTTTGCGTAATTAAATAGCGTAAAGTACGTAGCGTTGTGAACTCAATGCGCCGAGTTCGGAATGTTGTGGACTCAAAGCGCCAAATTCGGAGCGTTGTGAACTCAAAGCTCTAAGCTCGGCGCTTTGTGAACTTAAAAAGTGTAAAGTTTTGAGCGTTGTGGACTCAAAGCACCCAAATTCGGAGCGTTGTGAACTCAAAGCGCTAAGCTCGGAGCTTTGTGAACTCAAAGCGCTAAATTCGGAGCTTCATGAATTTAAAAAGTGTGAAGTTCGGAGCGTTGTGAACTTAAAAAGTGTAAAGTTTTGAGCGTTGTGGACTCAAAGCACCCAAATTCTGAGCGTTGTGAACTCAAAGCGCTAAGCTCGGAGCTTTATGAACTTAAAAAGTGTAAAGTTCGGAGCGTTGTGAACTGAATGCGCCGAGTTCGGAGCTTTGTGATTTCGAAGCTTAAATATCGGAGCTTTGTGAGCTGAAAGCTCAAATCCCCGTCATTTCCGACCATAAATAGTTCATTTAAAATACTATAACTGTGCGAATCATCACTATAAAAAATCAGCTGACACGAATGCGTTGAAACTCTTCAAATTGAAATTTGTCCATTTTGTTGCGCGGAGATTGAATCGCTGAATGATCGAGGCGACTTTGTAGGGCCATAATGCGTCGTCGACAGTGTCAGGAGGCTGTAGAGAAGCATCTCCGTATTATAATTTATGCGAGAAACGGCGCGATGACATCTCGAGAGGGTGCACGAGGACTTAATTGGGAGACAGGAAGTCAGGGCTGATTAGTCGCGCGGAATATGGATGAATGAAGGCGTATTAAGCAGATCGGGGATCTCCGTGATCAGACAAGAAGCTCGCGTTGGACTCTTACGGTGATTAGAGAAATAGATCGAGCGTAGTCGTTTTGCGAGGGGCTGCTGGCACGGCGGGGTTCGTTTGTCGAAAGGAGAATGATTGATAACGGTAGTCGATAGAAGAGGCGTGATTGATTGCCAAGCTGAGTAACAAGTAGATCATGAGCCTGTTTCGTCGGACGAGCTTCGGAATTGATGTATGACTTCGGCGGAACGTTGCCGGAACTGTCTTGACCAACGCTCCGGACTACAATTAGCTCGATGATAACTAGACTGCAGATTTTATGCATTTATGACGAAAACAGGTACGTACAATTTATTAATTATTTATTCATTATAAACGGAATGAAATCCTTTTACAAAACTGTTTACAATAACAAAGAAGAAAAAAATTAATACAGTGGATACATTAATAACATTTAAGCCACGAATGGATTAGTTTCACCTTAACAAGATTTAATAAAAATTGTCTACCTGCACTGCAACACACCAGAGCAAAAATACAAAATACAATAGAAAGTAGTGTAACAGTATTTTCTAAATTCTTCGAATGTTTTTACTGTCATAAATGCATAAAAAAATTGCACTTCTTCTGTTAATAATCGTCAATAGGTTGTAAATGTAGAACCACAGATCAGGGGTTTGCGAATCAATGGTGGAAATGAAAATGTGAGTGGAGCAGGTTTTAAATAGTAGTGCAGTCGGTTTCGGTGCCGATAGGACGAGAAACGAGCAGCGCGAACATGCCGAGCAGAAATTTCTGATGCGTCGAGCGGAATCCCCATCGGATTACCCGTCCTGGTTACGATTGCGGGCGATGGTTGAAGGGTAGCAGAGGGTGTTGGGTTGATGTAGGGGAGGAAAGCGTAGCGCGCTTTCCAGAGGAAATTGTGGTTCCGTGAATGCCGTTTGGATTACGGAAGAGCGTCCAACCGATGGCTGATTTCGGGGAACGGAGAGGTTCGAAGCGGTGCGAACATGTACGGAACCGGTACGAAGCTGTTTCGAAGCCGGCATTCCGTCTCGTTTGAACGGCTGCTCAGAATGAAGGAGCCCTCGAGCTTTCGGGGGGATGAAACTCTTTAGCGACGAGATGGTCCTTTTCGAATTCCGCCGATTAATCTCTGTTAACTACGTTGCCCGTTAGTTGAATATCGCCGAATTAAACACCGAGGATATCTCGTTCGCGGTCTAACCGCCTCGCGATACTTCCGCGGATTCGCGGGAAACGGATTCTTGTCGAGCGATTTCCTCCGCGGATTTGCCAGTTCGAGTGGCTCGATATTACGCCGAGCGGATTCACCGCGAAACATTTCGGTGGATCCGTTGATCAGACCGTGAACGGAATAGATTGCATCGTAATTGTACAGGGTGTTTCGAGATTACCCGATCGAACGTATCCGCATATTTCCTTTCTCTTTACGAAACATAGTTCAAGGTAAATGTTCCGTTTTGTCGATCGTAGATAATTAATAGATTAGTATACATTATTTTTCACACGCAAATTTCTCTTGAAAATGGTCCATACTTGGATCAAAACGTTGAGAATTATTTAAATTGCAAAATTGCAAAACATTACCTAAATTCTATAGTTCAAGGTGGTAGGAATTTCCTCACAGATTTTGATCACCTTTAAATATGTTGTCAAGGTCGTCTTCATCACATTTCGATGAAAAATTGTGTTCGACGCAGCATCGTGCATTCGTTCGTTTTGTATAAAATAAAATATATTAATTTTCACAGAGTTTATGACGACGCAGATGGACCGGGATTGAGAATTACGCTCGATGGATGGTATACGGGTGAAGCGGCTACTTGAAAATTGTGACGCGAGTTTCGATGTAATTTTACCGTGCCTTCGGGTATTAATTCGAAGGTAATTTCGATAGTACAATGCTTGGCAGTTCGCAGGAGGTAATTGTCCACTCATTACCGGCTAAGTGAATTCATCGATCTACTGACGTTACCATTGTGCTGCACGTTTGTCCCGACGGCTATATTGTATCCCAGGCGGCGACAATGGCACCGCGAACTGTCTCAATCGTATCATTATTCAGGATGATGGGGAAACGGCTAATTTCGGTGCTGTAGAGATCGTTAATTAATTGCTTGTCGCTGCTATAGTTTGTCTCTCGACGTCTTTTAAACAACAACTTTGAATCGTTTAAACAATGCCTTTGTTGCACTGTACTTTGATCTACTTTAAAGACAAGTGGTACGACCCTGCCATTTATCAGACGAGTAGAGAGACGTTCCCTGCATCAAGTGGAGTGAACCTGTCATTGGTCGGACAGACAATTTCTCATAACAATTTTGGAGTTCCACAATAAGTAGAACGCCATAAATGAACAATTTCTTACCAGATGTAACGATAAACAATTGTTTGAATGATTATGAAAGTTTGTTGAGGGAACAAAAGGCAACTAAAGTCTGATTTTTAATAGAACAATTTTACAATTACAATAAGTAGAATACAATACATTTCTTACCAAAAGTAACAATAAAGAAATTCAGAAAAAAAGATTGTTTAAATCGCTATGGAAGTTCGTCGAGGAAATCCGAGGATCGAAACGCGACAACTGAAGTCTGATGTCTAGCCACGGTAACCGTGGAATCGTTGTGTTTGTGAAGTTCGACGGCGAGTGTTTGGCTGATCACAAGAAACGGAACGATCAAAGAACGGTCCTCGGAGAAGCTCGTTTGCCGGGACAGCTCGGCCGTTGTGACACCGTCGGCATTAATTTACCGAAATCATTGACCCGAGACTCGTCGAGCTCTCTCCGTCGAGTCGGTCGCGTCGCGAGAACACGGCAAACGAGCTGAAAACGATCGAATCCCTGCGGGCCCCGCATCCGTTCCAAGTGTGAATCGTATCTTTACACCGCCAGACGCTTCGCCAATCATTCTGTGAACCTTCCTGTCATCGGACAAATCGGTTTCGACGCCATTTACTCGCGCACATCCTCTGCAATTTTTCTCGCCACCATTAATTACACTGAAGAACCAACGCGAATCTATAAGAGTTTATTTCGACATTATTTTTGTAAAATCAATAAACAATTTTGCAGATTATCAAATAATCATCAACGTTTCAAAATGTATTTGCATTACGTCTGTAAATATATATATATGTTGTACAATTTTCAAAAAATATTATTGAAATGTTTGAGCGTAATAACAATATTTAGAAACAATTTTTGTTATTACACTCAAGCATTTCAATAATATTTTTCAGAAGAACATCGCCGAGAACATTTAACATTTATTATTAATAACATTACGATCGATATTCAAAGACAATTATTTTTGTACATTGGTCTTCTGGTCTGTGAGAAATTTATTCTCCTCCAACGAATGATTTTTGCTGTAAAAACGAAGACTCTCGAGCAGACCGATATATTTATAACGAATATTCTCCGGATTTTATGCGTTTCTAACAAAACTGAACAAACGCAATTTAAAACAGTGAAAATATTAAAAGATATTCTGAAAGTAAAATTATTAATGAAGAATACAAACTCATATTTATCTCCTGCATCTTGCAATTGACGCGCAAACTTTTTGAAATGCAAAAATGCATTTAAATGCATTTGCGAAGGGGATGGTCGTCGAACGTGTTTTCCTTTTGCTGTTCATCGAGATCGAAGGCGTGTCGTGTCATCTCGGTTGGCGTTCCAACAGCCAAGACATTCATCTCGCCGTTCGCAACATTTATTTGTCCATCGCGTTTCCGTCGTCTCTTCCACAGCCCTGCAACGCCGAGCGGAGGGTGCAGCCGAAATCAAGGCTGCGGTGCATAGCAAGCTTTCATCCGTGAAACCAACCCCCTCGCTCACGGCTAAGACGTTCATCTCGCTTTGTGCACGACGAAACCCGACACGTTCCCTCTCGGCTTTCAGTGCCACGGCTAAGACGTTGATCGCTCTCTCTCTCTCTCTTTAGTCTTTCGCGCCGCTCAGACATTCATCGCAGCGCTCTCGGCTCTCTCGGCTCACGGGCTGCGAGACGTTCATCGCACTTTCCGCTCGCTTAAGGATGAAATCGCGGGGCCGAAAGCGCCCTCGACGATCCCTCAGTCGAATGCCAGTGTTATCGCGCGCCAAGCGAAATTTCTGATGCACACCCTGAAATCCCGTTCGGATTACGCTAGCACGCTTATGGCTGCCGAGAGAGAGAGACGACGCGGGACTGCCCGGGAAAATCGAAACGAGCGACAACGCTGAAATTAAGGTACAGACACTATCCCGTGCTGTTGCATACAGAGGGAATAATAATATACAGTGATTCTCACAAATATTCGGACACTCTTGAAAAGACGATAAACTTTTTTAATATTGTACTATGCGATTTGAACTTTTTTTTAAAGAAGTTATAGAGCAATTAGTTTGCTACAGGATGTGAAAAGAAAATTTTGTCGAAAATTGCAATTGATCGGAATTGTATAAAAAAATACTAAAAGTTGCATTTTACAAGTTTTTTTTATGTGGGTCTATATTATCGCGTGCTGTTGCATACAGATGGAATAATAATATACAGTGACTCTCACGAATATTCGGACACTCTTGAAAAAGACGATAAACTTTTTTGCGCCGAGAACATTAATACATCTTTTGTTTTTAACAATCTTACGATCGATAACTGGAATAAGATTTTCCATTCTGTTGGTCTTGAAATACAGTAGAAATTGAGACGAGCGGTACGAGGGTTAAAATGGACGATCACTAAGTGGGGGTACTTTCAGATTGCAGTGCAAGCGATACGTACATCGATTTCAAAGGATAATTCTCGATAGATTTGATGAACGAATGACGAGCGGTATAGGGAGCACGATGTAGCAGACTCGCCTCTTCGCCTAATTCTCTGCGGATCCGTCGTCGCATCGCTTTTGTGCCGTTGCGCTTCAACGATTCCGTTTCATCTCGGAAGCATCTCGGATCGTCTGTCAGCCGAATCCGTTTGCAGGATTTTATCTGGTTCCCGTTCAATTTCTTCGGCCGCGTCCGGGCCACTTTTATCCTGAACGTAACCAACTTTATATTCTCTTTGTCTGTCCCTCCCCCTGCCCCCGGATGTGATTCCGAGTCGAGGCTCCGCCATATTCCGGTGAAACTGGCGTATTCCTTTCTCTCTCTCTTTTTTCTCTCTCTCTCTCTGTCATCTTTCTTCTACCTTATTCCGATCGCACCGTGTCCCTGATCGAGAACGGTAATATCCGCCCGAAGGATCACGAAGGAAATACGGGCGCCTCCTTGTTTCTTGTTCGCTGCGTGGTCCGCCAGCACATATCCGATTCTACTTTCGATCAAATATTCCGTCTACCGTCGTCGTCCATCTAGTTTATTCGTTTCAACACCACGTCGTGCGGTGTCCATCTTCAAACGCGCTTCGAAATCCTTCTACCAACCTGTTTCGTCCTGCAATTAAACCAAACAACGTTTATTTCGAGATCCGCTGACGAGTTATAATGAGAATCACTGAAAGTATAAATTCATTCTTGTTATTCGAATTTCAATGCTGATTTTTACAAAGTTTGTAATATCGATACGAGATTGTTGTATTCGAATTGCCGTGACTCTCCCGATAAGAACGAGTACCCACAAGGCCCACTCGGACCATTTTTAATCGCTGGTGCATCGACTGAAGCACTTCTGCACTCGGAGAAGTATTGGATTCCTCGAGCTTGGCTGGTCCGATGGATATCGTGTTTGGGCTCGTTCTTCTCGGGAGAACATCCATGAAACGATAAAACGATTATTGCGGGATGGAAAACATGTTCCATTTTCCAATTAAAAAACGTGGTAAAATGGCGCCGAGTGCAAAAGGCTAAATTCACGTTCGACAACTTTCACGATAAAACTCGGAGCAAAATATTGTTTTGTTCGCTGATAATTCGTGGGGAATTCTCAATTGATAAAACTGGTTCAATGTCAACCATATTATCACGAATGAGGAAAGGAAGAGTATTTTTCTGCAGTGTGATACGGTAATCGTCATATATATTATACTGTCATAAATATTAAACTGTCCCACACACACGCATGTTTCTGAGATAACGATTAAATGCTTTTCTGCACGACTAATAATAATAATCATTAACCCCTTGTCGTCACATTTTGTTTACAGTTAGAAACACGTCTATCTCCTGAAATATGTTGCAGTCATGTTTATATTTTTTATAAAAGATTTTTCGGCAGAGTGGCTCGATCAATTTTTACTTAGAAGCAATTCAAATTTCATAATAAATAAATAAATTTCATAGTAAATTATTAAACAAATTGATATTATATTGACTATTGATATCAGTTGATTAACCATTTAATTCCTTAGAACAGACACAACACGTGCTGTTATCATGTTACTGTACAAGCTACCGAGATAACGTTATAATTAATTAATAATTAATTTTAAATTATCATTCAGATTTCTTTCGACAGAGTTGTAAAACTTTTCTGTTGGTGCATGTCGCGAAGCCACCAGGATATTAAACTGTTTGGAAAATCCATCGATACATCTTTTATAAACAAATATACGATTGATAGGAAAGAAACATTTAATATTTATATTCGTTAGGCTTGGTTCAAATCTTCATCCGCGAATCCGACTCGTTGAAATACATGGAAGGGGGGGTTAACAAGAAAAAACATACTGTGCGACACTCGATTGCACAATGCTATAATCGCCCAGCCATAATTTCCCACTAATTGATAAGGGAATTCCAATGTGTCAATAAAGGCATTGCAGTTGACGTAACAGATCGAGAACGAACAAAGCGGATGAGTTTTTACGAGGAATTATTGTTGCGAGAGTGTAAAAGAACAAAGACGGATATAGAATATCTCCGAACCAGGAAAACATCGTGGAAAAATAATAAAGAAAGCACAGTAAACGATGTCGACGTTCTGGTTCGATTTGCAATCGTCCGCGTGTGAAAGGTTAACGATAAACTTGGTGCGACACGACTGGTAATTGCCATAATCGACTGCTGGAAAATTGTAGGAGGGATTAGTATAATAGCGCGTGCCCGTGGCGACCAACATCGATAGTTCAGTTGAGCGTCTCCTATCGCGACGGTTGCATGTTCGCCGGGCTTAATTAGTGATCAGTGAGAATTAATTATCCGCCGATTGAACCGATGTAGTATCAGTAGAAAACAAGTAGTTCGCTGAGATTAGAATAACCGCAAAATGCATAAATTTTCGCAGACATGTCTGGCTAGTGTCGCGCTCGTCGTTTTGTTCGTCGGTGATTCGTTCAGCCATAGTATCACAGACAGAATAGTGAATACCTCACCTTTAGAGCACGACCCTCCCGCCGAACAGACTAATAAATCCGAAGGTGAATATTGGTCTTGTTTCTTCGAGTGCCGATCGAAACAATGGAAGTGCTGTTTCTCGATGAAATCGACTTAAGGATTTTTCACTAGTCGAAAGTCTTATTTTTACTTAATTAAAATTAATTTTTACTTTATGCAAAATAAAACTTGACTGGATCGATTGCAAGAAATAGAAACTAACAACGAATGTTTTTTCTTCCCTTAATGATTTTAATACAAGAGAAATCGTTTATTGACGCCTTAAATTTCGTCAAATTTTCCAAAAATATTCAATTTCGTCTTTATAGATTTGTTAATTTATTTCAACCCTTCGCTGCGTGATTTTTTTTCATTGAGAAAATTGGAAGCAGGTCAGTTTTTTGCGTTTTATTTAAGGGAAAAATATTCAAACGACATTTTTAGAAAGATAAAGATAAATGAACATCGTAAGAAAACACATTCTTAGTTTATTATATATCAGACTTGTTAACTGTGTCAGATATACACTGACCAGCGAAGGGTTAATTAAGTTTGAAATTTTGTGACGATTGGGAAACGTCCATTTGCAATCCTGGAAATGAGACCACCCCCTTAAATGTTTGCTTCTCACACGAAGTAGGAACGGTTCAGATTTCTTACCGGGAAACTCTTGGTTGCAGCATGTCGGGAGACAGTCACGATAAACGGTAGAAACATTTACCACGCTGAGAAGCAGGCGTTTTTTGTTAACGCGTTCCAAAACACTGTGTTCAGAGGGCCAAGGGGCTATTGCGTGACCACTCTGGGGAGAAACGATTACGTTGTCCGACCCGGCATAGGAGCCCACAAGCTTCTCAAGCACAAGGTCACGTGGAACGCGGCCCGAGTGATCTGTATGCGAGATGGAGGTAATTTCCTTCCCGCGATAAGTACAGTAGCTAATTACTAGACAGCGGATCTTTATGCAAAATAAAACTGTTCTACCGTAATTGCAACAAGCTGCAGCGAAAGAAATTAATTTTCTTCCGTAAGCTATTCCAATTCGAAGACCAAATTTTTTCTTCCCACCTGAAATATCTTTATTATTATAAATTATTATAAAACTGATATCATACCTTGTACAATATACTTTCAGTAGTTTATTAAACTATGAGATACGGTTATTATAGTAAATTAAGATAATCATTTACTTTATTGCAATAAAGTATAATAAATTACTATTTATTGCATTCAATAATGCAACAAATATTTTGAATAATGCTACAAGAATTATTAGTGGCGTCCCCGAGTCACCACTCGAGGATGAAAATAATATACAATAATATAATGGTATTACCATATAATCTTCCATAGTTGCATTTGAAAATTTAATAAAGAATTAACAAAAAAATCAATACGATTGTAAATAGTGCATAATTTTGCAATAATGCGATTCATTTGATTAATTAATCCATAAGTCGATTTTGCTTCAAGTGTTTAAAAACCCGTTCTCAATTCACGTTGGGATACATAGAATTTGATTTGCGCAAGGATTTACATAAATGCATAAAATCCGTTGTGTACTAACTACTGTGTCGTTGAGAAACGTTCCACGAGTCACGTGAGAAAAGGTACGAAGATGAAGGGACGGGAGTAAACGACAATTATCTCGCAGGTCAATTGGCCGTGATCGATTCGGCGGAGAAGGAAGCGGTCTTCCGAAGTTGGATGAACAACGAGACAGTGGACGCTGTCTGGTTAGGCGTCCACGATCTGTTCGATGAAGGCTCGTGGGTGACTTTATCCGGCGAGCCACTCGCCGAGATGAGTTATTATCCATGGGCTAAGGACGAGCCTAACAATTGGAACACACAAAACTGCGGGATTCTCTCGTCGAAAATGGCGACTAAAGGCATCAGCGACACCTCGTGCGACAATAAGGAGTCGTTCATCTGTGAAATCAGCTTGTGCGATTTCGATCCAGGCCTCACTTTTCCCAGAACACACATCGACACGTTATAAACGAACATCGTGTTGTGAAGTTCGATTGGTGCGCCAACGCGTCTTGTTGAAGTGCCAGAATGAACCTTGAACTGTAATCAATCATTTTCTTCGGGACTACAATGATCGGATTCTGTGCATTTATGGTAGAAATAATGGAACGAGCGAACAACTACAAACATGTAAGAGTAAAAATGTTTAAACTGTAAATATTTATTGACGAAAGCACACAACTGAGAATAACAATATATATATATATATATAAACTCTGGACACTGAATAAACGTGAACTCTAACTCCTAAACCGTAATGCGTTCGTTTTCGTATTCGTATCGTATCGTATTTTAATAACCTTCGACATTAATTTGTTTTCGAGAGAATCCCGTCTTCTCGTGAACGCGTCCTTTTATATATTTCTCACTCTAATGTTTTTCATATGTTTCGCTCTCTCTTTTCATGTCAGCTGTTTGTTTATACCGTTGGTTACGTTTTCAATCGATATTATACAATTGAACACATATTTACAGAATCTCGCTCCTACAAATATCTCTGAGAAATCTAATATTTATACTGTTCCCAAGCCTTCCAAATTCATTTCTAATCCCTACACATCTACACCGAAAAAAATATTCTGCCCTCAAGTGACACGATTTCTTAAAAAATTTATTTGTTAAGTACCTGCGAGAAACGAGAAACAAGGACGCCTGGAATATGCTGACAATTGTTAATAATATTTCCCAGTAGCTATATTCCGTGTATCACAGGTCAGCGATAGAAGTCGAACGATTTCGACGAATTCGTTTAAAGTAGCAGTTAGAGGTCAAAGATCATGATCCCGGAAAGTAGTATAAGTACTGCGCACCAAGTGAAATCTCAGTTCAGTTGTGGATCTTCCGTCAATTATCGTTGATCGTTGAGAATATTGTTCGAAGTTATCACAGAAATCCAAAATGAGTTCAACGGCGTTTCTCGCTGTTGCGAGTGCCGCACTTTTCGTTTTGGTGTTCCAAGGTAGCGAGGCTGCTGATTCCGCCTCCGTAGTCATCGACAGCATTTCTGACTCCACGAGCACCTTTAATAATACCGGTAAATATTTATCTGGTTTCAAGAATTGTTTTTTGTACTGTGGAGAAACTCTACACACTGAGAACTTGTGACGGTGGTAGGTTTAGTGTTAATATAACCATTGATATTGCGATTAGAAGTTGAAAGAACTTTTAGAAATGAACGCATACTTTCTTGGTTCCTGAAACTAATATAGAATTAATATAATCGGTAATTATTGCGAAAGGGTCGCCGTACTCCGATTTTCAAGAAATTTAAATATCTTAATTGTGTGATTAGAAGTTGAAAGATCTTTTAGAAATGAACGCATACTTTCTACTAATGATTTTCCACAGTTCCTAGAGCAAATCCTAACTCGAAATGGCTCGAATATAATAGAAACGAACTTAATGGAGGCAAAATATGTTGCGTGCCCACGATGCCAAGAAACGACTATACCGTTGTAGACGGCGTAGGAGCCTATAAGATCTACACTCGCCAAAGGACGTGGCACGAAGCTCGAAAGATTTGTTTAGCCGACGGAGGTAATTACACGCATTGCTTTCCAAGATGATCGCTTTGCAACATTTATCGATCATAGGCGCAGCTTGATCGGTGCTGGCCAATATCCAAGAAAACCTATAAAGCAGGTGTGTCCTCATAGGTCAGTTAGCTGTGATGGACACCAAACAAAAACATGATCTGTTCCTAGAATGGAAGCGAGTGAGGAACGTTGGTCTATGGATAGGTTTCCACGATCTTTTCGAGGAAGGTACATGGGTTTCCGTGACCGGCGAGTCGATAGATTCAATCGGCTATTATCCATGGGCTGATGGCGAGCCCAACGATGACGGTGGTCAAGACTGCGCAGTCCTTTGGATGAAGGGGTTGGATGATTATAAATGCACTTACCTGGCAGGCTTCATCTGCGAGATCAATTATTGCGAAGCAGTGGGGCATCGGCTACACGATTCCGTATTCGCTCTCCCGCATGAACATGTTGCCGCATGAACATCATTGAAACATGTTCGAATAAAGTTAAAACTTTATAAATATAAAAAAGAATAGAAACTTTTAATAAATCTATATAAATAAAAATTAAATGTGCTGTTCGTTGGTAAGCGCATCACTTGAGAACGGCCGGACCGAATTGGCTAATTTACAATAAAAAAAAAATTTTCTTAACCCTCATCCGTCCCTCATTTCACGAACTGAATCTGTCCCTCTCGTTATTTCTTCGATGTTCTTTCATTCAAAATGATAAACTAACAGTTACATCTATTTTCTAGCAAAATAATCTATAAATAACAGAACAGTATAACTTGTATCGGGAAAACTGTGTAAAATTGACACACGGGACGGATGAGGGTTAATAATTCACAGTTAACAAACTCTGTCTCGATTCTCGACGTTCTTTCAATCCCATATAACAGTATTCATCACGAAGTTCAAGGGTTCTAGAGGTTCGTCGAATGGAGAATTTACTCTTCAAATAAATCTTGAAAACAATCTAAACAAAGATCGTAACGTGTGACTTGGTAATTTGCAAAAGCACTTTATAAGCAGTGATAAACGAATCGAACCGTGAGCCGAAACCATTCTGTATCATCCTGAAAATGTTCTCCAGAAACTAGGAAAGCATTAGGCACATTGCTCAAGGATTCTAGACGTTTCCCTCTTCTCGCAGGAGATGCGTAACGACAGAAATGTGTTAAACGTGAGGAATGACGTGAACAAATATAAATAGTCGCACGGAGGAGCTGACGAACAAGGAATAGAATAACGCAAGACTTAGATAGCAAATGTATCGTGATGTTTATTGACGAACAAGCGGCATGGATGGCGGACAGGACGAACGACATTTTTTCATGGCTTACGACTGAAATTTAACACAGGTTGATTTCACACATGTAGGCGTGCAGGTGCTCGCATTCGACGTCGTCCATTCCTTCCTCTTTGATGAGGAGAGCGCAGTTCTGCCGACCGCCGTAATTGTCCGGTTGGTTCGGCCACGGACTCTTCGACCAATGCTCATAGCCAACAGTGTCGAGCGACGCACCGCTCAAAATCACCCAATCCCCCTCTTCGAACTGATCGTGGACACCTAACCAGACACGCTCCACGCTCTCCGATCTCATCCAAGTCAGAAGGGTGGTCTCCTCCAACTGCGAGTTCAGTATGGCCAAACTAGCTGCGGAACAGATGCCCTTCGTTACGCCCTCTTTTCTGCGAACCAGCCCGAAATTCGCGCTTCTTCACCATCAAACAGGAATTCCGGTTTTCGAGGCGATTTAAAAAAAAAGTTCTTTTGCACATGCAACAACGGAATAATCGATTTCTTCGCTTTAAAAGTAACAAACCAGAATACCATCTCAAACTTTGCACTCGGGGCTGTTTTAACTTCCAACCCAGAATATTTTCATAGATATACAATGAGTCTAATAC